>BSBM01000961.1:3587500-4787500 GCA_027924585.1 Larix kaempferi | reverse complement strand
GAAATGTATGCTTGGAGATGGATTGGACATTGATAATTGGATATTTGGTTTATTATTTGATATGGTTATGGGAACATCATTAATGTTGCATATGTTTAATGATATTTGTCATTTTAATATGATTCATTTTCATGTGTGTATTTTGATATGGGAATATTGCATAGAGTTTTATATAAAAGCTTAGTATGTCTTATAATTAGAGATGAAAGTGTTATTGATGTAATTTTAGTGAATTAAATTTTTTATGTTTTATGTCGATACATTTAGCTAAGCTATCATTATCCACATTCTATACATAATATTTGTATTTGTTAATTTAAATTTTTTCATGTAGACGCTATACAAATTTGTGCACAAATGCACACTTTCATCCATGGGGAGAGTGGGGGGATGAAGGTGTGCATTTCTAAGTAGATTTACAATCAATAATTAAACTAGTAAATGGGAAAATATTGAGTTTTGGTACTTGGTTTGATATTAAACCCACTCCAATTTGGAAAAAAAAACAATACAAATCTCCATGCAAGCAACTTAGAATTGAAAGATGAACTTAGAATGAGATATAACACAACAAATTATCATAAAAGGACATGCTTGACAATAACTTATTAATATCATCTAATATATATATTTCTTATAAACCATATAAGAATAAAACAAAATAAACATTTTCAATAACATAATCCAACCGTTGAGTAGTCATCCACACCATGAAACTCCAATATTTATAGTCGAAAAGAATGTGATAAGTCGATAGGAAAACCCACTACTTAAACAATATATCAATGTTTATCAAATACTTAGTGTAGGGAGACACAATAGAAATCACATAGCAAATTAATGTCTAGCCTACTACTTTTGTGCCATCTATACTTGTAACGTAGGAGTCTTTTGACAATGTCAACTTTGGTCAAACTCTCTTTCTATCATCTTGTTGATAATGTCAAAATTAATTCTTATATTTTACAATATATTTTTATCTGAATGTTTATGTGCAGTGTTTACTCACTTTGGGTGTATTTACACCCACCATTATTTGACACTTAATAGTTTGGTAACGTCTTGGCCATGTTGGCTTATTGAGTCAAATTTGGTGGTTTGTCATTGGTTCTTGTTTCTTGTAGTTGGTGCAGTTTCTCATACCAACATTTGGTAAAAATGAGCATTTCATCTACATTAGAGTGACAACCCTTTATCAACCAATTTGACAACTTTTCACACTCTCATGTCCTTTCTCTTTCCATAATATTGGAATGATTGTCTCCTTCATTGTAGCTTTGATACCAAATTAGATTTCTAGGCATATAAGAAAGATATATATACATGATTAAAAAACTACCACAATGGACTCATGTAAAATTTAAATGATATGCTTTTATTACAAAGAAATCAAATAATGCAATGATCTTGATCTCCTTTTATATTCAAATGAAATAAATCTATAGAAAACACACCCTACTTAGAAAATTCCAATGCAAAACTAATCATGTATTTGTATGCCTTCATGCTACTAAGGCCATGTTGTCACCAAGTTCTCTATCGACATGAGTCAGATTTGTACTTATCAATCTGGGGTGTCTATAAAATTATGAGATGCCAACAAAATATATGCAGAACTAGGCATCTAAACTAATGCAACTTGCTTAATATATCATTTCTAGAAGTCAATATTAAACATTGAGGCTATATTCATTTAGTTCACTCAACAATTAAAATAACTCGCTTAGCTCTATCAAACACTAAATCCGAAAAAATAAATCTTGCAAAATTGAATCCAAAAATCTAAAACAATGATTGTAGGAACCTTCCTCTCACTCGATGGTTGAGGATCAATAGGAGCAAACTCTAGTCCAGTGGTGGCCTTGAATTTGAATTGGAATTGGAATTGAATTTGGAATTGAATTTGGAATTGAATTTGAAATTTAAATTTGAAATTTGAAATTGAAATAAAAATTTGAATTTGAATTGAATTTGAATTTGAAATGTGAAATTTGAAATAGAATTTGAAATTTGAATTGAATTTGAATTTGAAATTGAAATGAGAAAATTTGAAATTGAAATGTGAAATTTGGAATAGAATTTGAAAGAAAATTAGAATTAGAAATTGAAATGTGATGCAAATAGTCCTGAAGAGAGAGATTCAATGCTTCATGCTCTACGAAGCACGAGAGGATCTGACGTCACCCGACAGGGTGGCCATTGGCAATGCTCCCATTCACCGAGGAGTGATGCTAGGCCGGGGTCGGCTTCCAATGGTGGCGGCAGCAGGAGAGATAGTGTGTCGGTTCATCCCAACAACATACATGTGGATACACAGGAGGAGGATGTGCAACAAGACACGAGTGCGTCAAGTGCGTATTTTTTGTTAGCACATTTTCAGTAAATTTTTAGTATATAATGCATTGAATTTCAGCTGCAAGTTATAATATATATTTGTAGTAACATTTGTGTTTTGGTTTGGATTGCAGGTGCCCCATTAGGGGGATCGTACGATGATGAGGTCGCACAGATCACTCTCGCTGACATCATTTCCTAGCGAGAGTGGGTGAGCTCATGTGTGTGCACTTTGAGGGAGGATTCTCCCACATGTCAATCTTTGTCGATAATGTTATCAGTAATTGATGAGATGTTGGCCCTCTACAGGAGGGTAGGACCTCTCAGTGACATTTGGCTACATTCATGCCAGAGGAGGAGACATGGTGTCATTGGGATCCACAAATGGGAGGATGTCAAAGTCGCCATAAGAGGGCATGACAACAAGGGTTCTTTATTCGACATCCCTTGTGACCGTGCCCCAGGTCAACCACTTAGACTCAGGGAGTTTAAGTTGGAGGTCACTGCACCACATATATATGATAGATTCGTGGGATCTTGGGGCATGTTCCCCCACCATGACCAGGTCCCATTGTACTTTGCAAAACATGTTTATGCAGAGTTTGTTTTGGACATGCACCCGGATTACACTAGCACAGGGTCCTAGTTCTATGGGGCTGGTAGGGGATGCTCCTACCAACGTCCTCAAGCTCGGAGAGACCCTGCCTTCATGGCACCTACTCCGAGGTTGGTACCATTTCCAGAAAGGACGGTTATCAGGTTGGGGGATGTGGCACAATCATCCCAGCTTGCTGTAGAGTCTAGACAGAACCTTGCAGAGTCATTGTTCACTGCCATGGGCAGTGCTATTGTTGTTGTGCATGGAGAGGCATCTAGACCACCCCCTCCACCTGCAGAGCCAGAGATACAGTATGTCTCTAGTGACATAATTAGGAGTTTCGATGGCAAGACCCTATTGCGGTATGCTGAGTCAGCGCGAGATGCATACTTTCAGTTATATCGTAGATGCGTCACTACAGGACAAGTATACTTTTGTACAATTATGTATATATGTTCTTCATGTTACATCATATCAATGTCGCAAATTGAATGGTCAATAATACTTAAGGGAGTTGTATTCTATTGATCCATGCAGGGGACCCCATTCATGGATCAACTCTTTGGTAGCGAGCCATCGGTTGGTCCATCCTTTCATCCCCACCCGCGGACGACAGTAGTCGAGGTAAGTTATAATTTATGTTCCAATTTAATTTTTGTTTGAATATTATTTCTCAGTTTAAATAATTTGTGTTTTATTTCTTAATTTTCGAGATTTTATGTTGTAGATCTTAACTTCAAATGAATTTCAAATTGTACAGGGCACCGGAAAGGAGGTAGATCTTGATTATGGACATGAGGACCGTGAAGGTCCTGACAAGCTGGGTTCAGAGACACATGTGGGTTTTAATTTATGTTCCAATTCATGTTATTTAGTCACATTTAGTAATTGATTTTTGTACTTTATGTTTCAAATTTTTACGGATAGCTTTTAAATTATGTTAAATTTAGTTTTAATTTTTAATAAATCTAACTTATTACATGTAATGGCATATTACACAAGCATCGCAACAGGTGGGTGTCAATGCTGCAATGGATTTCACACATGGTTGGGATGTAGCTCGAGTACATGGTCCTGATGAAGGGCCATCTACCCGTATTCCTACCCAGATCTTGGATATCACCATTGACACGATGGATATGGCAGAATTCTTTGAGGGTTTAGAGTCTTAGAGACAGCAGCGGGCTGCTGCACACGAGGGTAGTCAAAGGGACGATCACAGGCCTCGTGGGGGTAGTGGCCGATGAGTTGATGATCTATACATTTCCATGTTTTGGATATTTTCATATTTTATATATTTTCACGTGTTTGGATGATCTATGTATACGTTTTCATGTTTTGGATATGGATTTCTATCGTTTATACATGGACTTTTATCATATATGGACTTTGGATATGGACTTTTGGATATTTTGTATATTTTATCATATTGATGTCTTGATGTGTATTTTGTATCTGATTTGAAATCAATTTTTTTTTTTATATTAGATCTGGATATAGTTATTATAGTTAGAAATTTATGTTTTGTCGTTTCAAATGCAGATTTAATGTGTAGTTACAATTTATTTCAATTTAAAATGCAAATTTTGACTACATTACAGAACATCTTCGAAAATTTAGAATTGAATACATACATTATGTTTTAAGATTGAAATTACAATTCCAATTCAATTACAATGTAAAATTTCAAATTTAATGTGTAATTTCAATTCCAAATCAATTACAATTTAAAAGCTCTTTTTCAACTACATTACAATTGCATAAATGAAATCAAAATGTAAAATTAGAATACATTTGAAATTAAAAATTTAAATTGCAATTACATTATGTTGTCTACACATCACAATTCAATTACAATTTACACATTCCAATTCAATTACAATTTAAGATTAAAATCTCAAATCGAATGTGTAATTTCAATTGAAAATTCAATGTGTTTTTGATGCATGTAATCCAAAAATTGAGAAGGTTTGATGGTTATAAATTATAGTGAATGTTTGTGAAGTTCATATAGTTTGATTATACAAAATGTGAAGTTCATATACTTTGATTTATACGAAGAAAGTTAAGATAAACCATTATTGCAATTTATATGTCTCACAAAATAAATACTTAGGTAACAAAAGTAATGAAATGTTTATTAAAAGCAAGCATGTAAAGTAATGAATGTTCACATCAACATACAAAATAACATTTTATTAAATGCGAGCATGTAAAGTTAATGAATGCTTACATCAACAAACAAAATAATGTTTTGTGAGACTATGCTTCCCAACTACTTATGACAAAACCGTACAAATCGTTTTGATGATATGGACGATGTAATCCTCATCTCATCATGGCTTGCACTTGATGCCATCAAGGACATAGTTCACCATGATACAAGATTATAACAAATGAAGTCAAGAATTATGTGGATGCCATACAAGTGTCAAGCAAAGGGATTTTCAACCACCAAATCACCATAACTAAATGTCAACCACGAATGTAAAAATTCTACTAGCAAGGTCAATCTAATTATTAATCAATTGCTTTGGAAGGAAATCAAATTGAAGGAGTGTTTTGGTGCCCTTCATTTCCCTTAGTAAGCAAAATTCAAAACTATGGATTGATTGGGGTCACTTCCCAAAAAATATAGCTAAGGAAGAGTCACATATACCCCACACATGGGAATGTATGAGACCTCTGGTTGAAGCTTCAATGATAGAGTATGAACAATCAAGGGAAACACAATAGTCCTAAATATTAAAAATTCTAGGTTATCAATACAAGAATGTGTGGTCCAAACAATAATTATAATGCCCAAATTTTTCTAAATTCATATATTAAATAATGTTGCACAAAATGGTAATCGGTCACCAAATTCAAGTTCAAGGTAGGTGACAACATTGAGTATCTATTATATAGAGCATTGTCACATATGAATACAAGGGATATAGAAGAGTCTATAGGTTTAAGGATCAAGTCTAGAGCCATATAAATTTCCCTTAAGGTGTGGAGACTCTCAATTCCATAAACAAAGTATGCCTTAATCATCATACTCCTAAATTGAATTAAGTAGGCATGCATTGCATGCTAACCACAGTAGTTATCTCTCAATTCCTTTTTGCTTGTGTTTCAATTCCTTTATGCTTGTGTTTCAGTTGTAGAGATCCAAGCACCAATAAAGTAGTGACTTAAGTTATATATTAAAGATCGTATATGAATTTATATATAGCATTCTACAACACCTAAACCATTTGTATGGAATTTGATATATCACTCTAAATTATGATACTTATGTGTTTTCAAGGTACCCAAACTCATTTCAAATGATTTCCATACTTATAAATATGAAAATACAAATTAAGTTTTGACCATCATGAATTTTACTTAGTTGAAGGAATTATTTAGTGACCTAAAACCTAAAATACATAAGTTTATTGATTTTGGTTTAACCTGGATTATAATGTATAAAATTTTGCAAGTTTGGAATCAAAATTTAAAATTAAAATACATTGTACATTTCAAAATTTAAATTTTACAATTCCACATTGTATAGATGTATTTTAAATTCTCAATTACATTGCAATTGTAATTGAAATCAAAATTTAAAATTAGAACATGTACATGTTCAAGTGTATTCACATTGGAGTACCATGACCCAAATTTCACAAAAGCCTCCCATCTAGTATTTGTATTCTTGACATTAAAGCATCGACAAAATACCCCTCACAGTTCAGGTGTTTCACTTGGCACCAATGCTGTCTGACGGCTTGCGTATTGGGGCAATACCCCTCACTCCATGGCTCAGGTAAAACTGATAACCGCTTGGCCACAAACGACAGCTCTTGGTTTACCTCACGGGGAAAAACTAGTCAATCAGGTAGGGGTCGTTGCCCTTTTCGCTGGCAGGTCTTCTCAATGGGCTAACTACTTTGGGGTTCCTATGGTACTCCTCACAATGAGTTTTAGGGCTTATGCCCAATTACTTCCCACAGTTAAGCAGACATGGATTATTCTTAGATCTAAACTTGCAACAGATGCAAAAAAAAAATGGCAGAAATTCCACTCAACGAGCCTAAGAAAGTGCTATGATACCAAATGATATGAACCATTACACCAAAACCCCAAGGTGTTAGTGAAGGCCGCCCAATAGGATCTTAACATCAAGTAACTTGAAATTGCTAGTAACTTGAAATTTGAAATTGCTCAAGTAACTTGAAATTGCTAACTTAATTAAACTTGAGAATTGTTCTAGAAGTAAAGTTTGAAATTCCTAGTAAAATTTGAAATTGCTTGTAATTTGAAATTGGTAGTAACTTGTACATTTAACTTTAAAATTGCTAGTAACTTGAAAATCAACTATATATATTTAAGTCAAGATAATTATTAATAACTTGATAAAAATTATTGTGGGCATAAAAATTAATATCATTTACAATCATCACATTATATAATTGTGGGCAAATTTTCTTTATACAATTTATGTCCATTTTACTTTTACATTATAAGAAAAATGTTATTTTAACTTTATGGTATAATTTATAAATAAATAAATATTTAAAATACAAGTTGCAAATCACCATGCAAAGAATAAATGATAACAACAATTCTACCCTAGAATTTCAAGGACAACATCATGCATCCCATGTTGTATATACGTGAAATAAAAATTTGAGATTGATTTTCTACCCATCATAACATACCTATTATACTCTAAATGTGGGGGAAAAACATTGATTTAGAGATGAATACGATATTTAATTAAAAACATTGTAGTGATATGATTGAGGGGAAATTCATAATTTTTAATGCAAAATAATATTTTCATTAGTTGATGATTTTGCAATTTCAACAATAGACATTTAAATAGAAATTGTAATTTTATTATAAATTGCAATTTAAAGATTTTTTATCAATAATGCTTCACATATCAATGCAAGGTTGAAAACATTGCAAATTTAATTATTTCCAATTTGTCCTAACAAAATATATGATTCTAATCATTAATCTTATCATGGTAATATGTCATATTATGCAAATAAAAATATATGTGATAGATGGATTTTTTTTTAAAGTAAACATTATAATTAAATAGCTCTTTGAACATTCATTTGTATTCAAATATTCATTACTATGAAAATATTGCTAACCACCATAACTATGAAAATATTTATTCATTTGTTTTCAAATTGAATAAATTCTAACTAATACATAACTATCAAACATGTAAATTTCAAAATATTCATTAATTTGTTTTGAAATGGAATTTTCTAACAAAACAATAATTGAAATTACATTTAACTTGAAATTGTTAGTAACTTAAAAAATTGCAATTAGTTAAATATGTACAATTTAACTTGAAAATATAGTGTCTAAGTGTACATTTAATTTGAAAATTATTCTAATAACATTGAAAATTGTTAATAAAGTTTAGAAATTTGAAAATAGTTAATATGTACATACATTTTAACTTGAAAATAGAATCTAAGTGTACATTTCATTTGAAAATTGTTGGACAATAAAATTGAAAATTGTTAGCAAACTTTGAAATAATTTGAAAATTGTTTTAAAGCAACTTTGAAGCATAATTTGAAAATTCTTAGCAACTTTGAATTTGAAAATTGTTCATTTAACATAAAATTTGTTGCAAACTTTGAAATTTAAATAACAAATTGATGAAATAAATAAGAATATAATTACAAATAAATATGAAACAAATTAAATTATGAAATTTAGTTAAATTTATTGGAAAATTGTTACTAATTTTGTAAATTATGTAGCATGATATTTAAATTATGATAGCATGTAATTCAATAATTTACCTTGGTTGTCCTCCATTAGAATTTGTTGCACCAAATGTGCATCTTCTTCTTCTTTCAACCTTGCTCTTTGTTGTCTCATTTGTTCTCTATTGTACTCACGTTCTTCATTGGCATTTTGTTGTCTAGCATGTTTTCTTTGTCTTTTTTTTTTATTCCCCATCAATCTACAATGAAAATAAACAAATTTTTTTCAAAATGTTATAACAAACAACAATATGTTAGTATGAAATTTTGAAATATGCCTACAAAGAAGTCTTACATGAATCAATCTACAATGAAAATAAACAATTTTTTTTTCAAATTGTTATAACAAACAACAAAATGTTAGCATGAAATCTTGAATTATGCCTACAAAGAAATCTTACATGTCTAATTAGGTCTAATTCAGCAATATGAAAATGACAAATCTCTAATTCAACAAGATCAAATTGACAAATCTCTAATTCAACAAGATCAAATTGACAAAGCTCTAATGGAAAAAAAAACTAGAAATGAGGTAAATTGTTGTTTGTGAATCCTTGTTTGTTAGTTATATATAGGTTCGTTGATGTTTTTACGAGGGAAGGGTAGTTGGAAATATTAATTGTTGCGAAGTCCTTTCACGGTTTCGCCCTGGTTGGTTTTTATATTTTTTTTACACAAACGAACCCTCGATCGAGCAAATACCTCAATCGAGGATTTAATAACACCTCGATCGAGGTCTTGCTAAGCCCTCGATCGAGGGATTGTTAAACCCTCGATCGAGGTTCTGTTAATCCTCTAATCGAGGTATTTAAAAAAGCTCGATCAAGGGTTTAAAATATAGGCTGAGAGCCCTTTTCCTTACAGAATGGAATGTTTGTCTGCCTTTCATAGAGTTAAACCATGTCATTAAATGCTCATTAATGAGCGGACTTGATACCATTGGATTCCTCAACGAATCTTCTATCCAAATATATAACAAAAAATATAATAGATAATTATTGATGAATTTCACAATGTTGATTTATATGTTGACTTGGTACATTCCTTAATGGTTTTGCCACATTGTGATGTTCATCAAGAGTTATGTTTCATTACAACGTTCATTAAGGCTTATGTTGGATTGTGACATTCATGAAGGGTTATTAAAGTCAACCATTGTTCATTAGATACAACCATGGTTCACTAAACTCGACGATGGTTTTACTATGATGAAACTAAAGCCAACCATGGTTAACCAAAGTCAAACATGGTTCGTTAAAGTCAACCATGGTAAAGAAATAGTCAACCATGACTTAACTTTAGCTAACTAATGTCAACCATTATCAAGTACATTTCACTAAAGTCAACCATGGTTTTGTTTATGTCATAATGTGTTATTTATGTTGACAACACAATGCGACATTAATTCATTAATGTTAGATGTTGTCATTCATTAATAGTTACGTCGCATTGTGACATTCATCAAGTGTTAGGTTGCATTATGACGTTCATCGATGGTTATGTTTCATTGTGATATTCATTAAGGTTTATGTCACATTGCAATGATGTCTCCTTAATATGACATTCATGAAGGGTTTTATCACTTTGTGACATTCATATAGGGTTATGCCACATTTGCAATGTTTATCTTGGAAATACAATGCAACATAAATTGACTAAAACATGCTTCATTGAAGTTAACCATGGTTGACTTTAACTCAATGATGGTTTAACAATGTTGAAACTAAAGTCAACCATGGTAATGACTTAACTTTAGCTAACCAATGTCAACCATTGTCAACTATGGTTTGCTAAAGTCAACCATGGTTTTGTCGCATTACAACATAACATTCTACCTTCTTCTACAATGTATCCTAATTAGAAAAAAAGTAGAGAGAGATAAGCAAAAAGGAGTGGAAAAAAGAGAATACTATGGTATCTTTGTGATAAATTTGTATCCTGAACTTGGATTGGGGCTCCCTTGGTACTATAGAATTGTAATGGCTTTGTGGCATTACGACATTCAAAAAAATTTTGTTGCATTTTGACACTTTGCAAGGGTTGATTCTAATCACATTTTACTTATGTTGGATTACTACATTAATCAATTGTTATGTTTATTGCTTATGTTGCACTCTTGTTATTGGCGCAAATATTGCAAAGATTCTAAAACATCGCAATGTGACAGAAACCCCTAGAATGTGATATATTTATTATGTAATAATTAGAATTTAATTATTTCCTTGAATTAAATATTTTAAATACAAAAATATTTATCTATTTACTATAATATAATAATTAATTGGAAAAATCTCTAATTAAGAAAATATTGATGTTCAACTCAAGATGAATACAGATGACTATATTTAAACCAATTCAATTATGTATTATGTATATGAAAAATGCCTTCAAAGGACTGATTTACCAAATGTGGTATCAAGCATTGCATCGCATAATATTAATGTTCATAATATGCATACACTTTTAGTTAAAGTTTAAAAAGGAGTGATTTACCGATTGTGATATCAAGCATCACATAATATTGTTATTGATAATATGTATACAGTTTTTTATATGGAATTGAAATGTTTTGTAAGGGTTCTGTCGCATTGTGACGTTCATAAAGTTTTAGGTTAACTTGCGACATTCCTCCATGTTTAAATGTCACAATCTTAAATTCAACTTTTCAATGTTCTTTGAACTATTTACAAGGGTTTTGTCACATTACGACGTTCATCAAGTGCCATGTTCGATTGCGACATTCCTCCATGGTTTTGTCGCAGTGTGACATTTATGTTGCATTATGACATCTACTTTATTGAATTATATCAACTTAATGATGTTTAAGAAGGGTTATATGGAATTGTAATTATTTACAAGGGTTTCTTCACATTGTCACATTTTTGTCAACTATGCAATGCAACATAAATTCATCAATGTTTATGTAACGTTTTACGAATTCCAGCTTGGGACATTAATCAATTGTTATATGTCACATTTTAGGTTTTGTCACATTGTGATGTTTATCACATTCTTGAATGTTTATGTCATATTATGAAATTCAGCTTTTTAATGTTCATATAAGGTTTTGGAAGGGTTATGTCACGTACTATAGGGTTATGTCAGCTTGGGACATTAATCAATTGTTATGTCACATTCTAGGTTTTGTCACATTGTGATGTTTATCACATTCCTCAAAGTTTATGTCATATTATAAAATTCATCTTTTTAATGTTTATATAATGTTTTGGAAGGGTTATGTCACATACTATAGGGTTATGTCAGCTTGGGACATTAATCAATTGTTATGTCACATTTTAGGTTTTGTTGAATTGTGACGTTCATCAAGTTTTATGTTGGATTACGACATTCCTCCATGTTTATATCACAATCTAATTCATTTTTTTAATGTTCCTAGAAGGTTTTGTGGTTTTGTCACATATTATAGGGTTATATCGGCTTGGTACATTAATCAATTGTTATGGCACATTTTAGGTTTTGCCGCATTGTGGCGTTCATCAAGTTTTAGGTTGGATTGCGACATTCCTCCATGTTCATGTCACAATCTGAGATCCAAATTTGTAATGTTCCTAGAAGGTTTCGTAAGGTTATTTGTCACATAATATGGGGTTCTGTCAACTTGGGATATTAATCAATTGTTATGTCACATTTTAGGTTTTGTCGCATTGTGACATTCATCAAATTTTACATTGGATTGCGACATTCCTCCATGTTCATTCCAAAATCTAAAATTCCAATTTTTAGTGTTCCTACAAGATTTTGTAAGGGTTTTGTCACATACAATAGGGTTAGGTCAACTTGGGATATTAATCAATTGTTATGTGACATTTTAGGTTTTGTCGCATTATGACATTGTTCAAGTTTTATGTCGGATTGTGACATTCCTCCATGTTTATGCCACAATCTGACATTCATATTTGCAATGTTACTTGAAGGTTTTATTGCATTGTAATATTAAATTTCTCCAAAAGATGACATTCATGAAGGGTAATATCACACTATGACATTCATTAAGGGTTATGTCGCAGGGCAATGTTTAGGTCGGCAATGCAATGTGACACAAATTCATTAATGTTGAATGTCGTCATTCATTAAGGGTTACGTTGCATTGTGGCATTCATTAAGAGTTGTGTCAGAATGTGATGATGTCGCCTGAAGATGACATTCATGAATGGTTATGTCATACTGTGACATTCATCAAGGGTTATTTCACATTATAATGTCTATGTCGACAATGCAATGCAACATCAATTCATTAATATTAAATGTCATCATTCATTAAGGGTTATGTTGCATTCTGGCATTTATCAACCGTTATGTCACATTGCAATCTTTATGTCAAATTCATTAATTGGTACATTAATCAAGTATTATGTTACGTTTGATGTATGTTAGCTTTTGACATTAATTACAATATTGATATTATATTTTAAATATTTGAATTTTTTATAATTTAAGATATAAATTATAATGTTAAAACTGTATAAATAAAATAAATCAAGATCACATGCTCATATTTTAGGAACACTATACTTATATTTATAATTTATTAAACATTTATAAAATTAAATTAAATAACATTATAATTTATATAAAGTATATTATTAATATTATCATTTTAAAATTATATAAATAGAAAAATCACTATTGCATATTGATATATTTATGTTGATATAATATGAATAGTATATTCATATGTTTTTATAATTTATTTACTATTTATTAAATTCAAATCAATAATATAATAACTTATATAAATTAAATATGGTGTTATTTAAAAATTAAAATGTTTAAGAGATGGTAATTTCAAGTCTAAAACAAAAATATTTAACATATAATATTTATTAAAAGTATTATCATTATATTTAAAAAATATGATTATTTAATCAAAATATTATAATTATTTAATCAATTATTTATTTACAATTAATAATTGATTAAATATAAAATATATTTTATTTAAAATAAATATGGTTATTAATATATTAAATTATATGTTTATTTAAATATTGATAAATGAATGTAACTATTTTTATACTATATTAAAATATTAATTGAATAATAATAATTTGAATTAAATTATTATAAATTAATATTATTGTATTATATAATTTTAATTATTATTATATTAATATATTATTAGTCTTAAATTATAATGATTTTTAATATCTCTATCTAAAATAATTATAACCATTTTTATATTATACATTAAAATATTAATTGAATAATAATAAATTAAATTAAATTATTTTTAATTATTATTATTTGATTTTATATTTAAAAAAAATAATAATGTTATTAATTAAACATTTATATTCTATCAATATATTATTATAATATTTTAATTATACCATGTATCATTTCTAATATCATTATTATATAGTTATAATATATAATTATGATATCATAATTAAATTATAATATTTTAATAAATTATATTATTATTAATTTTTCTATATCTATATAACAATTGTATACTATACTAAATTATTTTGAATGAAATATTATTATTATTGTATGATTTTGTATAATTAAATACTATATTTAATTATTGTATAAATAATTAAATAAATAAAGCTACTTTTTTTTCCTGAAAAAAAAGCATACTATTGTTATTCAATTATTGAATCAAATAGTATATGATGTTTATTTACAAACTGTCTTCCACAAAAAACCAAAAACATGGTTTCTCAATGAAATACATAAATAGATTAAATATAATAAGCAGCAAAGTAAGAAACTCTAGTTTAGAAATTCCATCGAGCCAATAATATGTAAAATTACTTTATTCAACACTTTAAAGATATTTAATACTTTAAATTAATTTTTATTTTTAATTATTAATATTAATTTTGAAGTATTTAATTAAATTATTTTTTAATAAATATTATATTATAAATATTTGAGTATTTTATTTAAATAATAATTTGGAGATATGTGTATGCGTTTGTAACTAGCAACAACCACATTAATAATATTAATGTGTTCGTCGATAGGCTTAAATTGGGCACATACTTTTCATCTTATTGTTTTTGGTATGTGTCCAATTTACCTTTTGGACACATTAATATTATTAATGTGGTTGTTGCTAGTGTGTAAAAGGTTTGGCATGGTGTGCTCGCTAGAGAGGACGGCTAAAAGGAGTTGTCTAAGAATTAGACTATTTTGAGTTTTTCAACACAGACCTATTCTTAAAAAATGGTCATATCATCATAATTTGTCACCACTTGGAATCCATTTTTTATTGTAGAAATGGATTCAACATCCTCATACACCCTTGTGGCACCAAGATTATGTAATGTTAGCACCTTATATTTGTGATTTGAAAAATTACTACTAGATGTTGGAGATTTTTTTGGGAAATTGAGTTGAGAAAGAGACAAAATTGACTAAGGCCTAATAAATTGAATGTTTAGAGGGGAAACCTAGATATTTAATACTAGAGTAGGCTAAATGTTCTAAGTTTGGACCATCTTTTTTGCAATGTTGACTGAAATTGTTGGAATTAAATAATCTAGTGTCAAGGGGTATTTGAGGGTATTGAATCCACTTTTGCAATAAAAAATGTAATTTAAACAATGAAAAGCACTGGGCTCTGGGAAAAATGATTGGAAAAATCAACCCTTGGGGTCTAGACCAGTTGGCGATAATGTGCACTATTAAGGTATTCCTTGCAAGTTCATGGGTTCAAACCTCAAATAGCTTTTGCATTTATGTCTAGTTAAAATTACGGTTTTAGATTGTTGGAATTGCAGTAATCCAGAGTTTTAAATCCATTTTTACAATAAAAATTGAAATTAAAACCATATAAATTGTGATTTCAACAAAAATTATCAAATAAACACCAATAGACCACAAATTAAATTACAAAGAATCATTTGCTACTTTCTTTTGCACTGTTTATTACATTTTTTTAAATGCCTCGTCCTCGCGAGTCCGCGACCACTCTGTTGGTCTTCGTGAAAGTAATGTGTAAAAGGTTTGTCATGGCGTCACGTCCTGATGGCCAACGCCGGGCAATAGACGGAAATTTAGGGCTAGTCCGTGAGTGATGGCCTGACATGATACGAAAAGTGCGGCAATATGGCTGCCTGACATGATACTGATGGATGATTAATATAGTGAATGTTTAAGTGGAGAAAACCCGGATATTTAGGGTTAGTCCGTGATTGCAATTTGCTGCATGGCACGGCAGCGCGACTGGGATGTTAGTCTTCGTCAACCACGGACATGATGTCATCCACTACTCATTACTTCACGTCTTTAACATCATTACCTCTCTTCACTTCTTCTATTTCATTGTCTTTTTAGTTGATGCCTGCTCGTTGCAATGGGGAAGCAAAATAGTTTTGCAGGTTCCATTTGGATCACAGCGGCAGTATCATTATTAGCCATTATTCTTTATATTCAAGGTAATTTGAAGGTGGTGCTCGCTCTAGATCTCAACAAGATTGATTGTTCTCACTTCGGGTGCAGGGAAAATGCATTGTTCATTACAAATAGGGAGAAATATAATGTATGCAATGAAAGGAAGCGAGTCACATACCTTTACGTGTGAAGAGATTGAGAAGGCATCCGAGACTGATCCTCGTAGAAAAGTTGAAGAGAGGATGACAAAAGTCGTGATAAGAGAATGTAAAACTTGCAAGGCCCAGATAGTAAAGATTGGTGGATGCAATAGGATGGTGTGTACTAGATGTAGAACCACAATGTCGTACTTTTGCCGACAGAAAATTTCGTCTGGCAACAATAATTGTTGTGGTCATTATTTTAGGTACCAACCAGGGAAACCCTGTGAAATATGTAAGGATAAGTGTAGTATGTGGGGTACTGAGGTAGAAGATAATGTGGCACTGGATGCTAGGGGGAAGCATTAAAAGAATTTGGACAGAAGGAACCCAACTTATTTGATCAGAAAATTGGAGCTCTTCTTGTAAAGCAAACAGTACAGCCGTCCCATCGACTTGTGCCATTGCTCCAACTTAGAATTATAGGTGATCAAAACAGGGATTTACAAGGTAACAAAGAAGATGGACACAGAGCTGAATTGGAGGACGAGCAGTACATCCAGCAGCTACCACAAGTAGTTGGTGATCAGCGGAAACAAGGCGATCTCTCTACCAGTAGCTCCAGCACAAATCGTCGGACATGATGATGAGATTGCAAATATGCAACTACAAGCTAACGAAAAATGATAGGACCCAAGAACACACAGAGCTGAAGATAACGATGGCGATCTTCAAAGCCACTGGTTCTCCTTCCAACTATTTTGATCAGCTTGCTTATTGATTTTAATACTTGATACACTGCATACTTTAATAATATGCAACTACAAGCTAACGAAAAATGATAGGACCCAAGAACACACAGAGCTGCTGAAGATAACGATGGCGATCTTCAAAGCCACTGGTTCTCCTTCCAACTATTTTGATCAGCTTGCTTATTGATTTTAATACTTGATACACTGCACACTTTAATAATTAGTATGGTATCTTCTAGAAAGTAGTCCTTTGGTTGGTATCCTCGTTCTCCATTTTGTTATTACAAAATTATTTCAGTATAATTAATATTTACAGGACTCTCTGATTTAAACTTTTAGTTATTTTAACAAACACTATAACATACACTATTTCATTGTAGTTATTTATATTTATTTAGTAGTTTTCTGTATACCATTTCTTTGTAATGATTCATTGTATTTATTTATATTTAGGGGTTTTCTTTATACCATTTCATTGTATTTATTTATATTTAGGCTAAGTTTTCTTTATACCATTTCATTGTAATTATTTATATTTTGTGTTTTTTGAATTCATATTATATTTAGTGTTTTTCTTTACAACATTTTAGTGTAGTTAATTATATTTATTAATTTTCTTTAATACATTTAATTATCATTATAATGTATTTAGTGTTTTTTTAAATATATAGAACATTTGAGCTATAATAATGTTAATTGTTTCTGTATAATTAATATATACAAAACTTTATGATTTAAACTTTTTAATTACTTTAATATACATTAGCACACACCATTTTATTGTAATTATTTATATTTAGTGTTTTTTCTTAATTCATTTAAATAAGAAATTTTGAAAAGCAATTAAAAGATATATGTTGGTATATAAAATAAAATAAACTAAAAAAAATTAAGTTTCGATTTATCAAGAGAGTGATCAAATTTCTTAAAATTAAAAAAAAGAAGAAATTGGATCTCTCTCAATGCTTCATAAATATGAGTTTAATTATATTTAATTTTTTTCTTTAATTAATTTAGTTATAAGTATGCTATATTTAGCTTTTCTTTTTGTTAATTTTTTATGTAATGATTTTGCTAATAACATTATTAAATACTGAACTTTTACAATTAAAAATAATTGTTAAATATGAAAATAATTCTTAGTTTTTCATTTTGTAATTTTTTATGTAATTATTTTTCTATGAACATTTTTTATTAAAACAAAAATAAGAAACTATTCCATTCCATATATAGAAATATTACAATCCAATTCTTGACATCATGAACAACCAAACCAAATCTAAACCACTTATCTTCCAACATGTCTTAGGTACCCCTTATAACCCAAACAGACACCTATTGGACTATACAGATGCGAAAGAAATCTGGAACAGTTAGGAACACACAACTTATAAGAAAAAACCAAATTCAACCCAAAACCAACCCAATACAAATAAAGGACACAATTATTGATTACATTTGGTCGTATTGTTAAGCTTTGCTACTAGAAAAAATGTCACTCAAAATATTTTGTTTTATTTTATTTCATATATATACCTATATAGGTATCTTGTATTTTCTATTTTCTGGGTTGAAGATATTTTGTTTTATTTCATTTTCATATATATATATATATATATATATATATTGTCTTTATGAAATTTATGGACCATGGACCATGGATAAAGAGAAACATTTTATAGCAGAAATAACATATTTTTTAAAATTAAAAAAAAAATAGGCCTTTCTCCATATTTATTAAAATGGAAACATAAATTCCCAACAATTCTAGGGCTCCATGAAATTGAATGTTGTGGAGCACATAATCTTTGTGAGGCAAAACAATGGATGAAGGAAAACCATTTTTATACAAAACAATGGATGAAAGCTAAGCA
Organism: Larix kaempferi; assembly: GCA_027924585.1. Lineage (NCBI taxonomy): Eukaryota > Viridiplantae > Streptophyta > Pinopsida > Pinales > Pinaceae > Larix > Larix kaempferi. Next base: position 4,768,663 of record BSBM01000961.1, on the reverse strand, counting down.
TTTGAGCTTGCATGACAATGTCCACAAGTACTAACAAAGCTCAAAATTGGGTTGGCCATCTATGAAAGTATCCATATGTTTAAACCATCACCAAAAAAACTAAGCATACATAATTGAGAATCCATGATACAACAAACATGGCGGCCTTAGTCCCAAGCATATACAAAGAGTCATCAAATTACTGGACATTGGGTGTAAGATCATCATGGGGTTGGATCCCAACCTACATGAGTGACTATTCTACTTCATCACATCTACTTTAATTCCCATTTTTTCCTTTTGGCGTACCATTGCACATTCTAGGGCAATTGTTAGTTAATATGTCGTTGTTGTCTGTGGAAGAGAGCATACCACCTGCTTATAAAGTAGTTTGAGTCTCGAGAGAACATGGGCGATTCAGAGGATAGTAGAGTTTGTAATATAAAGTAGACTTTGCTAAAAAGGGAATGGGAGCTCTTTTTTATTTCTTGTATGGTATTTAAAAATTGCGTTTTATATTATAATATTATAATATAATTATTAAAAAGAAATAGTTGGTGGACGCTACTAAAAAAAAGGTGCTTTTCATGATTTGAATGTAACTCATTTTCAGTAAAATTCAAAGGAAATGGTATGCAAATTTATTGTGGCATATTCTTCAACAATTCTTCTTTGAAATAACCATAAAAAGAAGTTCTTCATTTTTCAAAATATTAACCACTTGAAATATTCTACTCTTTCAAAAATAATATGGAAGTTCAAATATTTAAAAGTGGCTTAAATTATAAAATGGATTACATTTCAATAAATCTTCTTGGTGGACATCTTCCTAAATCTCAAGAAGAATGTTATAATTTATAGATCTAGAAGTGATTTCAAATTAGATTGACTTTAAGCTTTGGAAGTTGCATATATTTAGGTTATCATTAGATTTATTTTGTTTTTATATATGTATGTATGTAAGGTGTTTCTAAGTTTTTCCGTTTAGAAAAAAAAAAAAAATTTGGTAAAGCTGTTTTTGAACTTTTCTAAAAAACCCTCCATTTCCTTCAATGCAATCTCGCATTGGTGGGTCAACTCTACAAAACCCTCCACCGAGCCAGTGTTGGTAGTGTTCCCACGTTGGCATTTCCCATACACACTTGTAGGAGACAACGGCATGCAATCTTGCTGCTCCGTTTTCTTTTTCACTCCGAGACCGAAAGTCACCGAGTGTCCATGAATGACATTTTCATGCAACTTGCAACTCGACATAACTCGGCAACCAGAGGTCGGATCAACGAACCGTCGACTCCATTGGTCTCCTGGCGTGTGATTACCTCTAGGGGGCCCTCTCCCTCGTGTTCTCATGGCCTAGTGACTTCTTTGTAAATTCATTTCGTAAACTAGGGTTTTGCTCAGTTTCCTTCAATGAAATCTCACATTGGTGGGTTAACTCTGCAAAACCCTCCACCAAGACAGTGTTGTTAGTGTTCCCACGTTGACATTTCCCATACACACTTACAGGAGCCAACGACACGCAATCTTGCTGCTCCGTTTGCATTTTCGCTCCCGGATCGAAAGTCACCAAGTGTCCCTAAATAGCATTTTCATACGACTTGCAACTCGACATAACTTGCCAACCGGAGGTCGGATCGACAAACCATCAACTCCGTTGGTCTCCTGGCCTGCGATTACCTCTAGGGGGCTCTCTCCCTCGTGTTCTCATGGCCCAGTGACTTCTTTTTGCATTCATTTCATAAACTAGGGTTTTGCTTAGTTTCCTTCAATGCAATCTCGCATTGGTGGGTCAACTATGCACAACCCTCCACCGAGCCAGTGTTGGTAGTGTTCTCACATCAGCATTGCCCATACACACTTGCAGGAGCCAACGGCATGCAATCTTGCTGCTCCGCTTGCTTTTTCTCTCCTGGACCGAAAGTCACCAAGTGTCCATGAACGACATTTTCATGTGACTTGCAACTCGACATAACTCGGCAACTGGAGGTCGGATCGACGAACCGTTGACTCCGTTGGTCTCCTGGCGTGCAATTAACTCTAGGGGGGCCTCTCCCTCATGTTCTCATGGCTCAATGACTTCTTTGTGCATTCATTTCGTAAACTAGGGTTTTGCTCAATTTCCTTCAATGCGATCTCGCATTTGTGGGTCAACTCTGCAAAACCCTCCACTGAGCCAGTGTTGTTAGTGTTCCCACATAGGCATTTCCCATATACACTTGCAGGAGCCACCGGCACGCAATTTTGCTACTTTGTTTGCTTTTTCGCTGTCAAACTGAAAGTCACCAAGTGTCCCTGAACAGCATTTTCATGCGACTTCCAACTCGACATAACTCAACAACTGGAGGTCGGATCAACAAACCGTCGAATCCGTTGGTATCTTGGCATGTGATTACCTCTAGGGGTCCCTCTCCCTCATGTTCTCATGGCCCAATGACTTCTTTGTGCATTCATTTCGTAAACTAGGGTTTTGCTCAGTTTCCTTCAATGCAATCTTGCATTGGTGGGTCAACTCTGCAAAACCCTCCATCGAGCCAGTGTTGGTAGTGTTCCCACGTCGGCATTTCCCATACACACTTGCAAGAGCCAATGGCATGCAATCTTGCTAATCCGTTTGTTTTTTCACTCTTAGACCGAAAGTCACCAAGTGTCCCTCAACGACATTTTCATGCGACTTGCAACTCGACATAACTCGGCAACCGGAGGTCGTATCGATTAACCGTCAACTCCATTGGTCTCTTGGCATGCGATTACCTCTAGGGGGCCCTCTCCCTCGTGTTCTCAAGGCACAGTGATTTCTTTGTGCATTCATTTCGTAAACTAGGGTTTCAACCAGATGCCTAAGCTACACTTACAAATTACAAACCAACTAGGGTTTCATGAACTAGACACCGCAAAATAAAACTAGGATAGGCATGGAAAGGATATTTTTGCTTGAGAATACTCTTAATGGGGGGGAAGCATTTCACATTAAAAAAGCACAATAGGGATAAAATTATAATTGAATTCAATACCTAGGGATTGTATCATACTATGTTTCAATTCCTAAAGAGCCTGATATGGCCATGCCTTCTCATACTTGAGACAAAGATGGCAAACATAGCTTCCACATCGATGCATCTATTTGGAACCACTTTTTTGAAGTACGTAGCCAATAGAAATGCAACGTAAAACGAAAAACCTCAGTAAATGACCCAGAAAGCAAGAGACTCTAAGTCATATTTGAATTCATTGAAACCTAAAATGCATACTTATCACACTGCAAGATACTCATTCATTACATGTTGTTTTTTTTTTCTCCTTTTAAAGTTTCCCATGGCCCAAGTGTCACCTTGTACGTACATTTTGGAAACTAGGGTTTTGCTGAGTAAGGGAGTGTGCAATTTTTGCACACGGGGGTCAACTTCACAAAATCATCCACCAAGCACTTATGGCTAGTGCTCCCGGCTGGAGCCTTTCTAGACACACTTGCAGGACTCCCCAAAACTCGGTTTTGTTGCACGGTTGGAATTCTATGCCCCCGGTAGGTATCCAGCAGGTGTCCCTGAAGGCCTTTTGGATGCGAGATGGAACAAGCCATAGAATGACAACTGTGCCTCGGATCGACAAACCGTCGACTCCGTTGGATTCAGGACATCAAGATAGTGTTAGGGGTGCCCCTATCCTCTGGTCCCATGGCCCAGGTGTCACCTTGTAGGTACATTTTGGAAACTAGGGTTTTGCTGAGTAAGGGAGTGTGCAATTTTTGCACACAGGGGTCAACTTCGCAAAATCATCCACCAGGAACTTATGGCTAGCGCTCCCGGCCAGATCCTTCCTAGACACACTTGCAGGTCTCCCCGAAACTCGTTTTTGTTGCACGGTTGGAATTCTATGCCCCCGGTAGGTATCTAGTAGGTGTCCCTGAAGGCCTTTCGGATGCGAGACAAAACGAGCCATAGAATGACGACCGTGGCTCGAATCGACAAACCGTCGACTCCGTTGGAATCAGGATGTCGGGATAGTTCTAGGGGTGCTCCTCTCCTCTAGTCCCATGGCCCAGGTGTCATCTTGTAGGTCCATTTTCAAAACTAGGGTTTTGCTCATTAAGGGAGTGTGCAATTTTTTCACATAGGGGTCAACTTTGAAATTTTTTTATTTTGATTCTAGAACTAGACATTCAAAGAGTGGAAATCAAACCTACCACACTACACCCTTGGTATATTTCTATGTCCTTAGTGTTCCACTATATTTGGATTTTGAGTAATTAATGTGATTTTTAAGAATTCAAAGTTTCAAATAAAAAATGGAGGCAATGTTTTGATGAATATGATTGTCATTGATGACAACATTAATAACAAAGGTTAAGTATGATGGCATGACCAAGGTCAAGAGGTTGTTGATATGGAAAATGGGTATGATGACATGACCAAGGTCAAGAGGTTGTTGACATGGCAAATGGACATGGTACAATGGCAAGATGTTGGCAAAGACAATGGACAAGTTTGAAGACATTGATTAGTATGATGGTGACATGGCTTGATAATATGGACGATGCATTGATGACAAAAGCTTGATGACAAAGCATTGGTGACAGACTGGAAAGTAGCAAGCATGGAGGACTTAAAGACAAGCAAGCATGATAAGCCAACATTGATGACAAGGCACATTTGTGGGCATTGGAACCATTGGAACACCTAATGGGCGAAATGACCAATTATGTGGTCATTTGTGGCTTAATGGGGTCGTGAAGACCACACAAATTTTGAAGAAGCCTTCAAACATGCTCATGACTTTAATGAAGTCTTTGTCTTGGTGAAATTGGGCCCTTGGACATTTGGTGGTGTTTGTGGTCTTGCAACCTTTACATGCTACATATTGTGGTCATGATGTTGTTGAAGCCCACAAGATTTGAAGAATCCCATGAACATGATAAGCCCTAACTCATTATGGTAAATCCATTATACCTTTAAAGAACTTGAATGATGACATGGCATATTGTAGCTTGGTGCACATGACTGATTTTGATGACATGGATCCCTTCTTTAAACCCTTGAAATTTGGTGTGGAAGCCCAAACTTGTGACAATGTGGGCATGCATATGAAATTAAAAATAAATAAATAAAGAATAAATTGAAGCAAGGTCGGCTCCAAATCACAATGAACAACCATTACATCATCGTTTGTATCAATCAAGAACATTCAATTTTAAATACATTTTCATATGAGGATAATCCACCCCTTTTACAAGCATAGGACCATGAACATCTTATTTTCATTCATCAAAACAACATTATCAAGGAATATCATTAAACTAGTTAGGTATTTCATTTTCCATGGATTATGTATGATTACTTTTGCGTTATGACGAGTGGAAAATGGATGCACACATGAGGATGCACAAGATGAGTAATCCAATAACATGAGGATGCACACACACATAGGCTGATGGTTGTAGGTGTTGATTGTATCAAGATGAATAATCCAAAGATGAACCCTTGGAGTTCACAAAAAACACAATTTTAGTTTAGATATCAAATTAGCATGCATTTGCTAAGTTCATTGAAATGTTGAAAGATATTATTAGTTTTTTCCATTAAGATAATGTTTTCATAACACATTGTTGAGATGTTATTTGATCAATGCAAAAATGTAAGAGAATAAATATTGCTTAAAATGTAATTATATAAATTTCAATAGCATAATTTATCAATTTGTGGAAGAGATAAATCATCACTCGCACAAGTGGAAACTCAAGAGAAAATATGGAATATATTGTATCATGCAATGATAGTCGAATGTTTGTAATACAAAATATGGCAAAGTAGTCGACCCTCAAATGGCTCGTCAATGTACATGTATCCCTAAGTACAACAATGTGTACATGTAGATGTCAAAATACATATATAAAAGACTATGCAACATCAAAAATCAATCTTTCGCTTGTTTTTCCCCGACTTTCCTATATCGACCATCTCCCTGGGATTGCTCTGCATCTCAGGAGTCTACAAAAAAAAACATTATTTTTATCAAATAACTGCACTAATGCCCTACCATTAACAAACTTAAAAAATGAACTTATGGCCAAATTATTTATGACAAACACTCACCAAATCCTCATTGGGTATAGATGTGAGTGGTGTGTTCATGGAAGGCCTCTCTATAGTTTTGCTCTGCAAATAAAAGATCATATCTCAATTAATTCAACAATTCAACATTGATCAACATGTTTGGGTAAATTGAATAAAAAAACTTGGTCATTAATGAACATCTCACCACAAGAGGAGACCCGGTCAAAACCATGGATTGAGCAGAGGGGTCGGGCACTTCTACCGCTAATGGCTACAATCACCAAATGGGGAAACACTTAGACATGCATGCATAAACAATATAGTAACATGGTTAAATACTATGCATTGTGATTGTTGAAATAGTCACCTTTGTATGATTTGTGCTTATTGCAGATGCGGCACTAACTGCAGCATCAATGACCCTTGTTAGGTGAGGGGTAGATGTATCTCTCATGTGTCTGCTATAGAGGACATCCACACCCTTTCTAGGAGTGGAGCCTCTCTTATACACTTGTGCCTTTTTCACATTTGGACTACGAGGAGATCCAACTGCTGACAAACTATGAAGTATAGAGGCTGGTGGCTACAATCACCAATACGGACGTAGTTAGAAATGCATTGGTCAATGAAATACCATGTATAATTAACAAAATGACAATGGTGAAATACATACCGATGTATTGTATACATCAATCAACTCTAAGAAACGTTTTTCCACTTGTATATCCCATATGGGATGTGTAGCGCTTGTCTCCCCACTAGGGGGGACATCACTAGATGAAATCATTTCCCTCTGATGGGGATCTACACCCTACAATTTAGAAAATTGTAAATATTAGATCATGTAGCATAAATTAAGTAACATGTGATAACAAACTAACATGTATTAAAATAATGTCATGTTGAAATAGTTACCTCAGCGTGAGATGTTGTCGCTAAAGGTATGACAACATCTTGTAACTTAGAAGGTTCTGCTGAATGAGCTCTTGCCCCTCATGCCCTTCTGGTAGCAACTAAAAGTTTTAAAATCATTGAAAATATTAGCAATCTATATATGTGTACACAGTAAGGAAAAATAATTTACAAATGGCACTAAATTGTTAATTGGATTTACTCATGTATTAAAATAATGTCATGCTGAAATAGTTACCTCGACGTGAGATGTTGTCGCTGAAAGTATGACAACATCATCGTCATCGGGCGATGCTGCTGCATGAGCCTCTTGCCTCTCTTGCCCCTCAGTCCCTTCTGGTGCTGGTGCATGAGCCTGTGGACTATGCTCTACATCATCGGTGGAAAGGTCTTCAACCCCGTGCCCTTCTTGTAGCAACTACAAGTTTTCAAATCATCAAAAATATTAGCAATCGATATATGTGTGTATAGTAAGGAAAAATAATTTACAAATGACACTAAATTATTAACCACTTACTTACCTGTGTAAAGTATCCAGTAAAGGTATCATCTGTTTAGGCAGGACCAAAGCAAGGATGGCCCCATACTGTGCATGGGTGCGACTCTCGACTGTGCTCATGATGTAAAGGTCTAGGGCCACTACTAGATGCTCATCCACCAATGGAAGGTGGTGGCTCTACACCACCGACAGGTGGCGGCTCTACTCCACCCATAGATGGTGGCTCTGATGGCCCTGCTCGGTACGTACCTTGAAGATACGTGCTATGGAGAACAACCACATGTGCCAACAATAGGAAGGAGTCCTGTGTCTCTGGGACCAGCTGATGTGCAGGCGGCACATCTGGCCTGGGTAGCTGCCTACAAGGTGGAGATATTGGGCGATTGGGATCTATATGCCTAGCATTGGGATGTTGTTGAGGCATCCCCATCCCAACGCCCTGGTACTCCAAGATATCAAAATAGTTAACATGCTTCCCCATCACAAATTCTACATACATCTTTCTCAAAAAATATAGGGGCATTTCCCTGTTGTTGTGTGGTGGTGCATCAAACACCATGTACCATCGGTTGATCCAATTATCTATGAATGGTTGATATGTACACCACTCGGTAGAAATGTGCCTTTTGTTTGCATTGGGATTTCACCTGTCCGTGGATGTCTAAAGAGGGAAAATATATGTTGTTTTGAGATTTTCAACTTCTTGACTTCTTTGTAGCTAAGTCCATCTTGATATTGTTGCCTCTTTCTTTCTCTGAATGTGGCAATATCTTCCAGTGCACCGTCAGACCTACTAAAGGTCTCTATCATTCCATCCAAATTGGATGCAAGCATAAGATGTCTATCATCAACAATAGTAATTGAGGCTCGAATTTCTCTGGGCCTCTAAATTTATCTTTGGATGTCTGAGTGTGCATCCATGGTCCTCACTGCAATAAAAAAATAAAAATAAAAACAAATAATTAAAAACGTATACATGTGCTATAATGACATCTCTCAAAAATGAAAAATGTACAACCTTTGTGCAAGAACGAATACATTGCAAACATAAATATCATCTCAGGCATACATTACAAACATAAATATCATTTCATATGGCCATTGCAGGCATACATTATGGGTCCTTGTGGGCATAAGGGTGGAGACCATGCAGGAATAAATACCATGATGATGTGGCAAAGATATGTATTTTTATTGGTTAAGGATGGGAAAGACAAGACAAAAGACAAGGTGATGGGAATTGGCACACCTATTGAGCCAAATGACCCATACTGTGGTCATTTGGAGTTGATCCTAATACCCTGTACAAGGATGACTTGGAGATAACAAGTGACATGAACAAAGAAGCATGAAGTGAACAAAGAAGCTTGAAGCTGACACTTGGCAAGGAGATTGGGGGCATCCCTTATGGCATTTGTGGGCATCCAGGAATGAAGCTGATGGACATGCGAGCATGTGGACAAGGTGACATGCGGGCATCTTGAAGATGCATATGCAGGCATGTTTGTGGAAGCTGTGGGAATCTTGGAGGCATGCCAAAGACCCCCATGTGGGAAATTGAAGAAGGTCTAGCTGCAGGCATGTTCAAAGGCATAAATATGGCCCTTGTGGGCATGAGTTACAAGCTAGTGTGGGCATGCTAGAAGCGAAAGAAAATGGTGACGATGTGGGTATGAAGACCACGTTTAGGTGGGAAAAAGAAAGTCTAAATAAATATATACATATATATATTTATAATTTATGAGGTGTTTATGGAAATCAAATTAAAATTTGATTTTAATATTGACAAGTCGACTTCCTATTTGATGAGGAAATTATGGAGACAAAATTAAAAAATTACAAAGATTATATCTTGTGTCTCTTGTGCAATGTGTTGATGTGTTTACTTGATAAATGGCATGTGATTGGTACATAGTTCATGGATGCATATGATATTGAAGTGATCCATTGTGTCTAACATGGTGGATGTAAAATTCATTAAGGAATTGATAGTACGGAGGAATTAAGATATGTTAAATAACAAATTTTATAATTTTTAGATTTGGTATTTCATTTACAAAGATTTCTAGTTTAGGGAAACATCAAAATTTATATTTTTAATGATGAAATGAGGCAAGGATTTGGATGCTTACCTTTCCAATCCGCCATGCAAGATGAAATTTCCCTCGTTGAGCTTCCAAATCTCCCACGTTGAGCTTCTCCAATACATTTTTGGCAAGACGAAACGCTCGAGCGTTCAGGTTTTGAAGAAACAGTGGGTAAAACAGTGCCGCGGTGCGCGGACTGTTTGTTTTTTTGTTTATATTAACCAAAACGCGCGCACGTTTTGGACTCCTAGCCTACATGTCAATTGACATGGCAGGGTCGGAGTCCGCCCATGCCTAGTTTTAAGTTATGCTCATGCGTTTTGGATTTACACAATTCTTGCGCGTTTTGCGAATGCACGATTGCACGAAAAGGGTCCCTCAACTTCGTGCGAGGGCCCTTCAATGAACAATGCATATATTTTATTGGTGATTTAGACCAATGAAATGTCATGGTCATTTTCCCTTTTTTTCGTTCAATGCCCTATATATTCTCATTATCATTTTATTATAACAAATTGGTAGGTAGTTATTGGTTTTTTTCTCCAATTTTGAGGACGCCAGATTTAAACCCTAGTGACTCAATCATTTCAATTCAATTCAATTATTTTCTTGTTGGTTAGTGATGTATGATTCTTTGATCCTACGTGTAACAAGGACCTGATATTCAGTTCATCGAGAGGCTTCTCCACTACGTTCATACTTAAGTCTTATGTAAACAACTTAAAGTGCAAAACTACAACGATCCGACCATGAAATGAAGGTAATCCTGTCATCGCACCTACGTGGTGCCTCTGTCATTTAGTATTTTGAAATATATAATACAGTTTGTTATGTCTTTTTTTAACAATGAAATGTTCAAATAGATTAGTAATTACAATGATGAATTATTTTGCTAAGCTATATCATTCTTATGACTTTATGACTTGGCAGGGACTTGAACCTTTGCTTCTATTTCCCTTGTTTTTCTTCTGGAATAGTGATTAATTTAGGCCAAAACCTTAGTTTCCTCAATTTTAATACGATGCTTGGTATTATTGGCATGCTCAACATGTTAATCTTAGTTATTTAAAAAAGCAGTTTTAGTAATATTTTAATAAAAAACAATTATAAATTTAAATTTTATGAAGCTATTTAATACAAATTTTCAAATTAAAATAGCCTTAAGAATAATACAAATTAAATTTATTCATTTCAACTATGATGTTTATATAAATTTATTCATTTCAACTATTAATATGATTTTTGATATATTTTATTTTCTTTAATTTATCTTAACTTTAATTCAGTTATTAATATCACTTTTGATTTATTTTAATCTTAATTATTATCCATATTTAAAATGTTAAAATGATGTTGATATATTTTATTTATTGTTTATTTATTTTAATTTTAATTCAATTATTAATATCCATATTGGAAATGAAAATATTAAAACTTTTTACTGCATTAAATTTTTAATATATATAATTTAATCTTTTATTATATATATATATATAATTTAGTCTTTTATTATATATATATATATATATATATATATATATATATTTTTTTTTTTTTTTTTCAAGAACAAATTTCATATCATTTTTCATAATTTTAACTTTCTTTAATATCACCATCTTTCATAAATAGTAAATTATAACTTCTTCCATATTAAAAATAAAATAAAAAATATTACAAATCAAAATTACAATTAAAAATTAATTTCACATAACTAATTTATTTATTTTTTACATAAATTCCTTGTGCTCAAAATGCTCCCCCAACCAGATTACATGATTTAAATGGTGATACCCATGAACGTTGTCAACCATATTACATGAATTAAATGTCATAAATGGTGATATGGAAGCACATTACTAATTTTTGTCACCAATATTTAAATAAATCCACCAAAATTTGTACAAATTAATTATTTAAATTTTATAATAACCAAATTGCTTTCAACACAGCATAGGTTAACACAACACAGGTTAAGAATGAAAATATAATGGATTTTTTTTTGGAGAGAAATGCCCATAAACACCTGGATTCAGTGTGTTATGTGCATGAATGTTCCAACAACGTTCCTCCTAAATTAGCCACCAAGAGGAGAACCTTAGGGACGGTATCCCAATGCCATGAACGGTTCTCTCATAATTTAAAGAAGACTCTCAAAATTTTGGGATACTCTCCTATCATGCTTATGTTCATAACTATTTTTTTTTCACAAAAGGAACTATGATTAGAGCAAAGAGAAGAGATTGCATATATACATTTCATAGAGTTTTATATCAATAAAATATTATATACTAATTTATTGCTTCCATAGAGTTGTCTATATAAGTGTTTAGCACAAGAAAACTGATTAAATCGTTACGTAAGATTCTCAAGCTATGTACGTATATTAATACCAATAGTTCCATAATATTATTCATCACTCACGGTACAATGTTCTATCAGGACGCCAAATTACCAAGCCCCGAGATATCTTCAGGAAGCCTTAAGTAGTTTAATATTTGCGGTAGATGGGATTTACAGTACTTCCCCAAATCCAAACACTCCAATGATATTTGTAGTATCAGATTCCATCCAAAGTCATTGGAGATCTCTTACATTCGACCGTGTATAACTAAAGGATTGTGCGAAAAGTACTTGTCATCCTCACTTCATTTTGAGATTCGTTTCATTCTACCCATTTGACACACACAACTCACAACGGAGCCCTTTGATCCTTTTGGTAAGGTCTTTGATTTTTCGGGCTAATCTACAGTGTTAGCGTTGGCGTTGAATAAAATTGTGGAAAGCAATGTGGCCACAATTAATCTCGCTTTTACACCATAGTAATATAATTCGAGTACAAACCTAGCTTTTTAATCAAATATATAAATCAAATTAGCATAAATGTACGTTAAAAACCATTGGTTTTTATAAAAAAGTAATAAATTGAATGTTATTTATATTTTATAGTTATTAAATAATTAAAATGTGGTTTTTTATAATTGGTTTTTAAAATTTACTTTTTCATTATTAAGAATCTATATTCTTATCATATCTATACCGAATATTCAATGAATTCCAATTGCTCCAAATTTTGGTACGAGAAATACCAATATAGTCGAATTATACTACTATGCTTTATACTAATTGTGACCACATTTAAAGCGACTACCCCATCCTGGTACCCACAACTGCTCCAAAGATACCGACGTTTCCATATGGGCAGCTCTTCTAAATCGATGCACCCACCAACATTTAACCTTTATAAGCGATGTCGTGTGCTTCAACCTGCGTATGCTCTTCAGCTTACCGCATCTCGGTGTGCACAACTGCTCCAAAGATATGGATGTTTCCATATTTGACAGCTCTTCTAACTCGGTGTATCCACCAACATTTAATCGTTGAAGCTTTGTCGCGTGCTCCAACCCCCGCATGCTTTTCAGCTTCCCGCATCCCAGAGCCCACAACTGCTCCAAAGAGATTTCTCTCCCATTCTCAATCTCTGGTTATGCGAGTACCTGTCTATATCAAATTGCAACATTATTGCGACTGGATAGCCGGAGACTAAGTGCCGGAAAGAACCGAACGGAGAGTAGTAGCCGGAAAATAGTAACCCCGTGGTATGCAATGGAAGTGACATTCAGTCTGACAGTAGACAGGCTCGCCTTAAATGAAACCTTAAATGAAAGTTTGTCTGTTCGATAAGGCTCGCCATGTTTAAGTGGAGAAAACCCAGATATTTAGGGGTAGTCCGTGATTGCTATTTGCTGCATGGCACGGTGGCGCGACTGGGATGTTAGTGATTGTTCTCACTTCGGGTGTAGGGAAAATGCATTGTTTATTATTTCATGCTACCATATTATATTTTCATTGATTGTGTATAATTCGAGTACGAATACAGATATGAGTACAATTGGATACGAAAAAAAATAATAAAAAAGTTCAATACGAATCAAATAAAATAAAATACAGAAGTAGACTTCTTATATATAATACTTTTAATCAAATATATAAATCAAATTAGTATAAATGTACTTAAAAACCATTGGTTTTTATAACAAAGTAATAAATTGAATGTTATTTATATTTTATAGTTAATATTAGACGAATTCGAATTGTTCCGAATTTCTGTAAGAGAAATGCCAATAAGACCTAATTATGCTACTATGATAAATATTGCTTGCTGAACTGCAGGTGCCCAAGGCGCCACATTAGTGGTGAAGAACCAGTGTCCATACACAGTTTGGACCGCTGCAAGTCCTGGTGGCGGTAAAGCGTTGGGACAGGCCAAACATGGAGTTTTAACTTTGCCCCAGGAACAACACAAGCCAGAATTTGGGGTCGTACTGGCTGCTCCTTCGACGCAAGCGGGAGAGGCAGTTGCAACACTGGTGATTGCGGCGGGTTGCTGAATTGCCAAGGCTATGGAATGTCCCCGCAATTCTTTTTGAATATGTGCTCAATCAGTACCAGAATCAAGATTTCTATGATATTTCTCTTGTTGATGGCTTCAATATCCCTCTTTCTATAAGTCCGTCCAACTCTAATTGCAAAAGGATAGGATGCACCAGCAACATAAATTCCGCCTGCCCTTCAGAGTTAAAAGTAACCGGTGGATGCAAGAGTGCTTGTGCTGCTTTCGATACGCCTCAATACTGCTGCACAGGCGCCTACCTCAACAACTGCTCCCCCACAAACTATTCGAAATTCTTCAAGGGGCAGTGCCCACTGGCGTACAGCTATGCCAAGGAAGATGCCACTAGCACTTTCACCTGCCCTTCTGGTACTGCTAATTACAACATCGTCTTCTGTGGTTAACATAAACATAAGTAAATAAAGTGAACTCCCTCTAGGAGCAATTCACATTCAGAATAAGAATGCTCTTCTTTTCACAGTTCTATGTAATATGAAGGCGATAATAATTAATATTACAATCTTATCTTTTTACCATTTTTCTTATACTAGTCACCTTAATAGTAGTTCTTTGAAAGGGTAGTTTAGATTTGGTCATTCATGAACTCTTTACCTAACAAGAACTTGCTAACAATACAAATAAAATTCATTTGTCAAAAATGTTTTAAAACAATAAATGTTTTTGGAAATAAATTATTAACAAAATAAATAAAATTTATTTATCAAATATGTTTAAAACAACACATATATTTGCAAAGCCCATTTACTGTCAAAATCATTTATCAATAAGGAAACATAAACATAGATAAACCATAATATACATGACATGAACAATTTTTTTGCGGAATGCAAATCACATTATCAATTTGTTTCTTCAATTCAATTTAATTTATGTTTTTTTTAGTACTCTTTCCTCTTAAAATTGAGTAAAACAATTTGCTACTTTGGATTCTGCCGCTTTGAATTTATACAAACAATGATAATTGATCTCTTCAAAACCGAAGGTATGTTTGCAAATATAAATGGAAACAAGAATGGAAGGAGTAGGAAAAGTACTTGGAGGATCAATGAGAAATATAGAAGAAGAAACAAGAATTTGGGGAGTGGGTGGAACAGACATTGAAATAGAACTTGGGCAATCGTCATGCATGAGAACGATTTAATTTTTGCATTAAACACACCCTGCCATTGCATTAAACACACCCTAGCAAGGTGCTTATTGTTCACCATTACAATTTACACTCAAATAAACCACCGGTAAACACATTCTCCCATACTAATTCATATTGGTATCTGGAATCAATGGCTTCATACTAATGTTGGTATTAGAGTAAAGTGATGAACTCTTCATTACACAAAACCGTCACGGAACACGTTGTTGAGATGCAATGCTTTGGTTTTGTTATGATCCGAAGATGCCACATTTTTGTCTTTGGTAATGTCAAACCATTTAATTAATACGATACGGTTACTTTTTGGCGGAGAATCGTCATGCATGAGAACGATTTAATTTTTGAGATACATTGAAACAGACATTGGAACAGACTTCTGGGTATCTCATTTCTCATTTTTCTTCGAAATTCCGAAATTCCGCTCTTGCCTGTGATTTCTTATTTATTTAAGTTTGTATTCTAAGAACTTGTAATTGGTGAAAATCTGGTACAGAACGAGTCCAAAATAGATACAATGATTCTGGAAGAACCTATGAACACATAAAACAATTTTATTTTAGTAAAAACTATTATTAGAAGAGAAAACAAGTCTATATTTGTGTGTCATAATTCTATATTTTTGTTCTCCAACATGTTAACCGTATGAACAACTTTTCTATATAAGAGAAAATGACAGAGTTATATACTTTGTGATCAATAGATTTAAATACCAAGTAAATTGTGAGATGCTCAAGATAATAATATTTTGAGAAACAAAAACATTTCATAACAAGAAATTGAAATCCAATCCAGATCATCCATATAGAAGTGAATTTAAATCATCTACCAATCATGAAATTATTCAACTTCTTTATAAAAGCATTTAGAATTATAAAATATTTAGTTAACAATTATCAAAAAGAAATTAACATACTGATTATTTACATATTTATTAATTGTCTATAATATAAATTTGTTTTTATCACAAAAATATGTTTTTATATCAAAATTACATGATTCTTATATCAATGGATGTACAATATTTTTCATTTGATCCAACTTCATTAATATTCAATTAACTGTGTATATTATGACTCTTATTAATAAATTAATATTAATATTTTTATGATTAATATATTGATGATGTCCAGCAATCCAGAAGAAATGGAATTAATTATCTTTGCTTATTGCTTCCAATTTCACAATTTCGTGATCAATCCGCACATGTTGTAAATGTTATTTTTGAATGAAAACTTCTAAACCTTTTTACAGTCGGCACGTCCAGGTCCTGTTACTGAATTACACTCAAAATCCAAGGTACGAGAATAATTTTGGAGCCTTCTCATTCTGCCCTGATTGCAAGTATGTGCACCCCATCAATCGCTTCTCATCTTTGTTATAACTGAGAAGAAAGGCGATGCCCTGCGAGGCCGACTATCGCTCTGCTTGATTATTTTGCACTAGATTTTAAACCCCACATTTGTACTCCAGCTGCATTTGTGGATGAATGTTCCAGCTTCTGAATAATTTTTATGAGGACTGGGCAAGATTCAATGGGACTATCTGCTTTAAAAATATACCAATGCTTCAATACTTGCTAACCCTTCTATGCAGACCAGTTGCGAGCCACGACCAAATGAGACAGTCTGCTGGATAGTGTTTGGTATACACTCTTTACCCCAGCCATGTGACCTTCATGGAATGACGCGCGTGGATGCTAAAGCTACGTAATTATATTTTTTGTTTATAATTTTATTTAGATACTGATCCCAGCCATAATATGAGTGAGCACTGAAATTTCCCATATTACATACAGCTTGCAAAGTCCACTCATTTCGAACCTCAGTCGTCATTTGGATTATGTAGGTAAACGAATTTAGTTCAATATGTTAAAGCTTCTTTCAGTAGATACTGTATAGTGCTCATGAAATATATTTGGCTGCCTCAAGGTTTTTTTCTTTGGTCCCAAGATTGTATATTTTGATTTTCAATAATTCAGTGATATGTACATAGGCAGCAGCTGCCACGTCTGTACTGCAGATTTGCCCGAGAAAAAAAAAATTGTTCAAATCGGGAGAAATATAATGTATGCAATGAAAGGAAGCGAGCCACATACGTTTACCGTGTGAAGAGATTGAGAAGGCATCCGAGACTGATCCTCCTAGAAAAGTTGAAGAGAGGATGACAAAAGCCGTGATACGAGAATGTAAAACTTGCAAGGCCCAGATAGGATGGTGGATGCAATAGGATGGTGTGTACTAGATGTAGAACCACAATGTCTTAGGTTTGCCGACAGAAAATTTCGTCTGGCAACAATGATTTTTGTGGTCATTATTTTAGGTACCAACTAGGGAAACCCTGTGAAATATGCAAGGATAAGTGTAGTATGTGGGGTACTGAGGTAGAAGATAATGTGGCACTGGATGCTAGGGAGGAAGCATTAAAAGAATTTGAAAGAATTTGGACAGAAGGAACCCAACTTATTTGATCAATTTCACGCAGGGGCCTCTGGAGCAACTTCCAGCGTCGGGCTTGCCTTTCCTGGCTTGAATGACTGAAACTCACATGCCTACTATCTTTCTTTGACCGCTCCTTAACTTGTCGAACATGCAGTGCTGCTCCCTCGAGACTTATTTTGTGACTTACTGCTATTCACGACCAGAACGATGAATCTTACGAGATAGCAAGGAATTCCAGACCCGCGCTAATGGGTGATACGGCTTAGACAAACCAGAAATACACAAATTCGAAACTGGGAATGGTACCCAGACTTTATATTAATTTCAACGGAATAATTACAGAGCTTTCAGATTACAAATAGTTCTCAGACTTCTAATATTCCTCTGTCTTATGCACGCAGGCTCATTTATCTTTGGGTAAGGGTCGAAGTGCCGAACCTACTCGAAGGCTTCTGGAAGCACTACGCAAACAGATCAGAACAACACCTATCTTGGATACACAGGCTAAGATATTCTGATGCGATGTTATACCAGTGCTGGCAACTCGCAGAGCATACAATCTTGCCTTAGACACCTATCAGACCTTGCAAGCTTCAACTACTGAAACACTTGCAGACTCAAATTCTAGACTCTCTAAGAATGCGAATGCCAAATGAAGAAGGCAGGCTCATATTTATAACATGGAGGAGCCTTGGATCCTTTGGGAGAATCCATTGTAGGTCCTGTGAAATCGAATCAAATCGTCCTTAAAGATGGCCAGTTATATTTGTGTTGGAGATGTGGGTCAAACCGCACCAGAAGTCAGGAAAGTGTCCTAAGTCTCCATGTGACAAATCATGATCGTGGGTCTTTACAAAGTGGAGATCACGGAAACTACTTATTATCGAGACGACAATACATAGTGGAGATTTTTATTAAGGAATCCCACGGAAAACCTTTTATGACAGAAGTGACATTACATAGTGGAGAGGAATCCCACGAAAAACCTTTCATGATGAGGACACTAGCAATTGTCATCAATCAAAAAACTGTAGGCAGTAGGAGTCTGGGGCCATTCTATCATATTGTCGTATGGATGGCCATACCGACGCTGATAAGTGGGGTCCCACATTTTTGTATAGATTCTCCGGATGATGATGCGTTGCCCATTTCTGTTTTGTACTTGAATTTTGGTCTTCACAAGCCACTGGAATTTATTTGAAATAAAAGTATGTAGTAAATGAGTATTGTCACACACATCACTTATATACATATCTTCCACCTTGGAGCACGGGATACAGTACTGGCTATGTTCGTGCTGAATTATTGCAGGGTCCACTCCGCTTTTGCTGAGGCCGAAATCATTCCACCAACAATGAATCCAGTGAGGAATTTCATGGATCACATGGGCTCGCTGGAGGCCAAACTTGATTTTGGCAAAGTAATCATGGTCTCTATTGTCCTTTTTCAAGAAATCCCACCACATCTTCTGATAGCTACCATAGTTGATATCCGTGAGGGGGAATATTAAGGCACCATCATTTCCTGGCCAGGCTTCCAGACCACGCATTTGATTGATACAATAATATTGCTCAAGGACTTGACCTAAAGCAGATTCTGTACTGATAAGACGCAAGTCTTGGAAATGTGTCTGGAGAGTATGGGAGGCATCTATTACTTGTCGGAGTTGTCGGCCGTAAACCATGTTTGGGATAGTGACTGTTGACGTTGGATACCGTCGATGCTCTGGGACCAAGTTTATTAATAGGTTGCGATGTTGCAGATTTTCATCCAATACCTCTGTAGACCTAAGATGCCAGGTTGGCTTCCATTGGCTAGTGTAGTCACTCCAGCTCATTTGTTCATCTAAATATCTGCATGTGTTGCTTCCTTCATGCCATTCTGTGATAATCACCATGCAACTTGGGGTCTGAATTCCATACTTTTCCTGCAAATGTTCTCTGGTTAAAAAATCAGCAATACAATTCTGAGAACCTTTTATGTGTTTAATTTCAAACTCATACTGAGAAAACATTGCGTGTCATCTAGCAAACTTTGCTTTAGCAGTAGAGTTTCGTATTGGATTTTCCAATACAAACTTCATTGCTTGGCTGTCTGTTCTTATTAAGAACTTCTTATTCATTAGATGAATTTCAAATTTCTGAATTGCATTTAGACAAGCCTTTATTTCCTTATCAATAGTATGGTATTTTTTCTGTGCATCGTTCCAAGTTCTTGAAGTGAACCATACTATTTCTTCATCCTTGCCATTGCAGTCTTTCCTGCACTGCTTCAGTACTGCTCCCCAGCCTTCTTCTGAAGCATCAGTCTCAAGGATCTTCATGAGATCTTCATCAATAACATGAAGGATAGGAAGAGTTCTCACCTTTGCTTTTATCCTTCGTACCGCTTCAGTGTGCTGTTTTGACAATGGAGGAGGGTTTGTTCCCAATCTCTTATTAAGCAGCTTTCTATCTTGAGCACAATTTTCATAGTAGGCTGCAACATAGTTCAAGCATCCCAGAAATATCTTTAATTGTTTTTTATCTGTGATTACATCAGGGAAATTTTTTGCAAACTCAATGGCATGCTTCTGAACTTCTATCTTTCCATGTTTAATTCTCTGTCCCAAGAATTCAATATCAGTTTGGAACAATTTCATCTTCTTTTCTGAAAGAACGAACCCATTCTTATGTACAACATGCAATAGTGTTCTGAGATGTTTTATGTGTTCTTCAATGGACTTTGAAAATACTAAAATATCATCAATATATACCATCAACCAGTCCATGTATGGTTCCAAAACAGACTCCATAATTCTCTAGAACTCTGAAGGGGCATTCTTCAGGCCAAATGGCATTACCTTCCATTCATATTGTCCATGAGGCACATTGAAGGCTGTTTTATACTGGTCTTCTGGTTTTATGACAATTTGCCAAAAGCCAGACTTGAGATCAAACTTTGAAAAGATTTTGGCTCCTGCTATCCGTTTGATCAAATCAGATTTGTTTGGAATTGGATACTGAATCCACTCCAAAGCATCATTCAGAGGTTTGTAGTTGATGACCATTCTAGGAACTCCTCGAACCTGCTCTGAATGTTTGTTGACATAGAATGCTGCACATGACCATGGACTTCTTGATCTTTGGATGAGTCCTTTGTTCAACAAATCTTCAATTTCCTTTTTGCAGAGTTGTCTGTATTCTTTATTCATTGGGATAGCTCTGCTTCTACTAGGGTTTCCCTGGAACCCTTCTCTGTATTTTAGGTTTACCCAAAACTGTTTCCTTTGCCAGAATGCATTAGGAGACGTGTGGCAAACCTTGTTAGCAAATTCTTTTCTTATTTCTTCAATTTTTTGCTGTACACCGGGATTCTTTAATTCTTCTTCTAGCCTATATAGGTGCTCAGCTTTCTTGATTGCTCTAATCTGGATCCCTTTTTCTTTTATTTTTTCCCTTACAGTATTTACTTCTAGGGTCCAGATTGAGTGAGTTTTTTCTTCAGATGACACTAGTGGAAGAAATATTTCCTTTCTTTTAACAGTAAAATGATAACCAATTTGGCCTCTACTATTATACTTGACACCATGAGGAATAGTAGTAGCTAGCAAGCTAGTTCCAATAATACATTCATGAGTAAAGTCATCTTCAACCAATAGAAAGATACAGTTTATATAAAAATTGCCAAGACATACCTTTCCAAAACTGGTTTTGTACTCGATTGTTTTTCTTCCTCCAAATCCTCGAACTGGAGTTCGACAAGGTTCCCAATAATGAGGATCAACATACTTTCTTTTTAGGAAACACAGGTCTGCTCCGGAGTCAATGAGTGCAAGCACTTTGGCTTCATCTTCATGTATTTTGATATGCAAGTTGACTACAGTTTGCTAATGTACAACAACCATTAAATGCATATCTTCTTCAGACTGTTCAGGCTTTGACTGTGATGATCCTGGATGCTATTTCATTTCTTCAATCAAGAACCTGAGTTCTTTAACTTCCTGTACCAGCTTTAGATGATCTTTATGAAGGGTGGCCATGTCAATCTTTTGTGGCTCTTGCTGCATTTTAGCTAAGAGAGGATATACATTCTTTTCCATGCTCGGGAGATTAGCAGCTTTCCATGACCATTTAAATTTTTCTTCTCCTGAGCTTTCTTTCTCTGATTCTGTATCTTGGACATATTTTCTCCTAAATTTATGCTTTGGGCTTTGTACTCCTTTGCCCTTCTTGTCATCCAAGAAAATCTTGTTCAAGCTATTTACCAAGTCATCTTTTTTACTTCCTTCTTTCATTTTGGCAATAGCTTTCTTTATCAGCCTTTTAGGATCTTCTTCATCTTCATCATCGATACCAGCCATGAAACAATTTGCTGCTTCCGAGTCGCTTGGGGAAGAGGAAGACTCTGTTCTAATATTTTGTTTAGTCCAAGCAGCAAACAACTTCTATTTGTCTGATTGCAAAGAACTATCTGTGTCATAAGTCACTTGCTCTTCTCGGCATTCAGTACATTTTCCACCACATTTGCAAGGATTATTGTACATATGGTGGACATTCATGAGATCAGTATTTTCTGGTTCACTGCTTTCTGATTCAGTGATCTCATCTCTGTTCTCTTCATCTGAGGCTACTACATGCATCAAGTTGTGTCTTTTTGGAGGGGCTCTTCTAGGTATCCCTCTGAGATTATCATCAAAAGGTTCTACCTTGGGGAATACCTTTTCTCTGTTAGAACAGGTCCTTGTTCCTTTCTGCTTCCTCTGATAATCTTGATTTCGTATTTAACATTCAGAAGCAGAGTGGCCTTCTTTGCCACAATAGAAGCATTTCATTTTTCTTTTCTCTGGCTCTTTTCTTGAGTCTGTAGGATGTTTTACCTTCCATCTACTAGAAGACTTTACTTTATATGTATTTTTTGTTTTATGGCCAGAGTGATGTTTGTGAGCTTTTTTTGGAGGCTCAATGCTGAACATCCGGCATACTTCCCTACCGCCACGAAAAGAGACTGAGTGGGAGAGGTCTTTATCTAGCTTTTTATTTTCACAATATTGCAGGAATATTTTTTCTGTAGCAGCTCTGAACTGTCCCCATGTGTGGAGAGACAGATCTTCCTCAAATTTTTCTCGCAGGAGTTCCCGGAACCCCGAGGGTAAGCCAGCAAAATATTTTTCTTTGAAAACTCTTTCTTCTGCTCTATCAAACTCAATCTTATAGATTCTTCTGATCCATTGCTTATGATACCAGTGATACTGGGATACTGTCTTGATTCTGAGTTGCAGCAAAATCTGTTTATGTTTTTCTGCAATGGTAGCACTATAGCCACAAAATTCTGCAATGATCGCGGCCAGGAGTGCACCAATGATATTTGGTTCACCATTTTTAATACTGTTCTGTATTTCCATTTTCTGAACATTTGGGAGATGGACATTCCACCAAACACCCAAATTTCCATTGAAGCCAGAGACAATAATATTTACTGCCTCTGCATGGTCGTGTCTGCCTATAGACATATAAGCTTGAAAGCATATCATCATTTTATTGACCATATCTAATATTTCACCTTCATTCTTATCATCCAAATTCCATGAATAAAAATTCTTTGGGTTAAAAGATTCCTGGAAACCTGAATCTTCTTTGTGGAGATCTGGAGGCACAAATTTGCGTGGCTTATTATAATTCCAATTGGATTCTGCAGCCATGA
The DNA here is from genome assembly GCA_027924585.1 of Larix kaempferi. NCBI lineage: Eukaryota > Viridiplantae > Streptophyta > Pinopsida > Pinales > Pinaceae > Larix > Larix kaempferi. The sequence goes on along the minus strand of BSBM01000961.1, from coordinate 4,745,458 downwards.
GAATGACTTCTTTGCCAGCGGTCTTCGGAGTGAGGGGCGCAGAAGGTGTGATAGGTAGTGAACTAGCAAGAGATAATTCACCAAGACGGCTAAGCTTAGATGAATCAATTTTTGGCTTAGCAATTTCTGCTTGGATCTTGCCAAATGTTTTGGCAGTGTAATTAACTTTCTCTGCTATGTAGGAAAAAGCTTCTCCTACATTTTTGTCTAAGTCGGATATGGAATCTGTCAAATCATCCTTTAAAGAATCATTTGTCGTTCTGACTTCTTGAACAGAGACTGGGATATGTTCAATAGTATGCAATCGAATATGCTGAACTTCATCATGAATTTTTCTGCAAGTATATTGCAGAGAATCAACCTGTGTAGATCTTGGCATTCTATTTTGTATTTCTATGTTTTGGATGGCCAATCCTTTTAATGCCAAGTTTGACCAGTTTGCTTGTTCGGCTTTATCATTATTTAGAAGGATGGGAGCTGCAGGTGCTGATCCTTCTTCATATTCAAGCTTAATTGGCCTGAAGGGTGGAAAGTTTACTTCTGTGTAGATTTCTTCACCCTGGAGACTTTTCCATAGATGGCCGCTCTGAGTCTTTTCTCCTTTGGACTCAAGCTTCTTGTCCTTAGCCTTTGTAGAGGACTGCATCATTGCCAGTGTCTGTTTGAATTCCTTCCGCCATTCATAGAAGGAAATCCATTCATTTCTTAGATCCATCTCAAAGTGCCATCTTTCAGACATCTTTCTCCTTTCTCTTGGGGGAAATGTTTGTTTCCAGAATCCTTCAGCTTCTGGATGAGTGTAGAGATCCCAATAAAACAGATTTTTCATGATCTTATCTTTAGGATCAAAAGGAGCATGGCCGAACTTTATTATCTCAAATATTTCTTTCTGGGCCAAAGAGGGTTCTTTGATGTCTTTCCTGGTACAAGGCTTCATTCTGGATGGAAGGAGTGCCATTCTTTGTTGGATCTTATGTTCTCTGGCCTGAAGTCTGTATTGCTCACCCTTTTCCATTTCTTGAGCAGGTAGGTCTAGTAATTTTTTGGTTTGGCTGGAGAGTGGGCAGAATCCTAGACCAGATTTATCCATGTGGGGTTTCTGGACAGACAAAATGCGATCTAACTGGGATGTGGCATCAGAAATTTCATCCTTGTGGATCTCAGTGATACCTGTAGATGCTTTTTTGAAATTTTCTTCCCACCAGCTAGAGGGAGATGATGCCATCATGAATTCTGATTCATGTGGATATTGACTTAGAGGAGAAGGTTCACATTCAGGATTTGGACATGGATATTTGTGTGAACTTTCTTTATCTTTTGGTTGTTTGGGAGGGACTAGATCCTGACATTCAGGACAAACAACAGAAAAGGGAATATTTACAGGAATGTCTTTATGTAAGCAGGCTCGTCTTAAGAAAGGTTCTTTTATAGAGGAGGTCCTGCTTATAGCATGTTCAGAAGAAGTTGTTCGGAAAGAATTATTAGAGTGTGGATATTGAAAAGAGGTAGATCCGTGTAGAAGATTCCCACCACGCTGGGCTGTTGGAGGAGGGAAAGAGATAACGGTAGAGGAGGAGTCTTCAGGAATATCGGAGGTGGTGATAGACTGAGAAAAAGGCTGTTTTGGGGCATCCACCACCCACTCAGGAGGAAAGCTGAGTTGGTTCCAAGAAATTTTTGAAGGAACAAGGGAACCATTCCTGGGATCACTTCTAACCAAGACTGCAGCTGTGTCTTGGTCTCTGGGATACAACTGATTAATTGGATTCTGGGTATTAGTAAATCGGAGAGCAAGGGAGTGATGAATCCAGAGGTTTAAAGCTCCAGGATTCATATCAAAACCAGATGTGTAAATCTTGACTTCTAATACTTTATGAATCCAGGGATCATTCAGAGAGATGTTAAAGCCAGGAATTATATCTAGATATTGAATACCATTTGAGAGTGGCATTTGGACTCCGCCTATTAATGCATCCATGAACTTATTGTGTCGGTTATCCAAACAGCAGACAAGGGATGTGGCATTTATGCCAGGACGGACCAGAGGTTCAACACTAATGAGGGCTCTACCGAGATTAACAAAATTCTTTCCATATTTTTTCTTATAACTTTTTACTTCTGCTGGGTCAAGGAGACCAAGGGTCTGACCGGCTGAACTATTATTTACAGTGACTTCGAAAACACCTTCACCAACTTGGAAAAGTTGTCTAGACTTAAAATAAAACATAGACATATCCTGATATATCTGATCTGCTGAAAGTCGGGGTAGTTCAAAGGGTTTTGTAGAATCATTATTAACAAACTCAGAACTACCATGATTTATCCATTGAATATCGCGACTGGGAAATAAATAATTCATTGAAGAAGTAGAACATTCAGTAGAAGATTTATTTTTTAACTTATCATAGGGAATATGAGAATCCATGAGAACCTGATTATAGATGATCGATTCTACGCAGGGGCCTCTGGAGCAACTTCCAGCGTCGGGCTTGCCTTTCTTGGCTTGAATGACTGAAACTCACATGCCTGTTATCTTTCTTCGACCGCTCCTTAACTTGTCGAACATGCAATGCTGCTCCCTCGAGACTTACTTTGTGACTTACTGCTATTCATGACCAGAACGATGAATCTTACGACATAGCAAGGAATTCCAGACCCGGGCTAATGGGTGATATGGCTTAGACAAACCAGAAATACACAAATTCGAAACTGGGAATGGTACCCAGACCTTATATTAATTTCAGTGGAATAATTACAGAGCTTTCAGATTACAAATAGTTCTCAGACTTCTAATATTCCTCTGTCTTATGCACGCAGGCTCATTTATCTTTGGGTAAGGGCCGAAGCGCCGAACCTACTCGAAGGCTTCTGGAAGCACTGCGCAGACAGATCAGAACGACACCTATCTTGGATACACAGGCTAAGATATTCTGATGTGATGTTATACCAGTGCTGGCAACTCGCAGAGCATACAATCTTGCCTTAGACACCTATCAAACCTTGCAAGATTCAACTATTGAAACACTTGCAGACTCAAATTCTAGACTCTCTAAGAATGCGAATGCCAAATGAAGAAGGCAGGCTCATATTTATAACATGGAGGAGCCTTGGATCCTTTGGGAGAATCCATTGTAGGTCCCGTGAAATCGAATCAAATCGTCCTTAAAGATGGCCAGTTAGATTTGTGTTGGAGATGTGGGTCAAACCGCACCAAAAGTCAGGAAAGTGCCCTGAGTCTCCATGTGACAAATCATGATCGTGGCTCTTTACAAAGTGGAGATCACGAAAACTACTTATTATCGAGACGACAATACATAGTGGAGATTTTTATTAAGGAATCCCACGGAAAACCTTTTATGACAGAAGTGACATTACATAGTGGAGAGGAATCCCACGAAAAACCTTTCATGATGAGGACACTAGCAATTGTCATCAATCAAAAAACTGTAGGCAGTACAAGTCTGGGGCCATTCTATCATATCGTCATATGGATGGCCATACCGACGCTGATAAGTGGGGTCCCACATTTTTGTATAGATGCTCCAGATGATGATGCGTTGCCCATTTCTGTTTTGTACTTGAATTTTGGTCTTCACAAGCCACTGGAATTTATTTGAAATAAAAGTATGTAGTAAATGAGTATTGTCACACACATCACTTATATACATATCTTCCACCTTGGAGCACGGGATACAGTATTGGCTATGTTCGTGCTGAATTATTGCAGGGTCCACTCCGCTTTTTCTAAGGCCGAAATCATTCCACCAACAATGAATCCATTCAGGAATTTCATGGATCACATGGGCTCGCTGGAGGCCAAACTTGATTTTGGAAAAGTAATCATGGTCTCTATTGTCCTTTTTCAAGAAATCCCACCACATCTTCTGATAGCTACCATAGTTGATATCCGTGAGGGGGAATCTTAAGGCACCATCATTTCCTGGCTAGGCTGCCAGACCACGCATTTGATTGATACAATAATATTGCTCAAGGAATTGACCTAAAGCAGATTCTGTACTGATAAGACGCAAGTCTTGGAAATGTGTCTGGAGAGTATGAGAGGCATCTATTGCTTGTCGGAGTTGTCGGTCGTAAACCATGTTTGGGACGGTGACTGTTGATGTTGGATACCGTCGATGCTCTGGGACCAAGTTTATTAATAGGTTGGGATGCTGCAGATTTTCATCCAATACCTCTGTAGACCTAAGCTGCCAGGTTGGCTTCCATTGGCTAGCGTAGTCACTCCAGCTCATTTGTTCATCTAAATATCTGCATGTGTTGCTTCCTTCATGCCATTCTGTGATAATCACCATGCAACTTGGGGTCTGAATTCCATACTTTTCCTGCAAATGTTCTCTAGTTAAAAAATCAGCAATACAATTCTGAGAACCTTTTATGTGTTTAATTTCAAACTCATACTGAGAAAACATTGCCTGCCATCTAGCAAACTTTGCTTTACCAGTAGAGTTTCGTATTGGATTTTCCAATAAAAAATTCATTGCTTGGTTGTCTATTCTTATTAAGAACTTCTTATTCATTAGATGAATTTCAAATTTCTGAATTGCATTTAGACAAGCCTTTATTTCCTTATCAATAGTATGGTATTTTTTCTGTGCATTGTTCCAAGTTCCTAAAGTGAACCATACTATTTCGTCATCCTTGCCATTGCAGTCTTTCCTGCACTGCTTCAATATTGCTCCCCAGCCTTCTTCTGAAGCATCAGTCTCAAGGATCTTCATGAGATCTTCATCAATAACATGAAGGATAGGAAGAGTTCTCACCTTTGCTTTTATCCTTCGTACCGCTTCAGTGTGTTGTTTTGACCATGGAGGAGGGTTTGTTCCCAATCTCTTATTAAGCAGCTTTCTATCTTGAGCACAATTTTTATAGTAGGCTGCAACATAGTTCAAGCATCCCAGAAATCTCTGTAATTGATTTTATCTGTGATTACATCAGAGAATTTTTCTGCAAACTCAATGGCATGCTTCTGAACTTCTATCTTTCCATGTTTAATTCTCTGTCCCAAGAATTCAATATCAGTTTGGAACAATTTCATCTTCTTTTCTGAAAGAACGAACACATTCTTATGTACAACATGCAATAGTGTTCTGAGATGTTTTATGTGTTCTTCAATGGACTTTGAAAATACTAAAATATCATCAATATATACCATCAACCAATCCATGTATGGTTCCAGAATAGACTCCATAATTCTCTGGAACTCTGAAGGGGCATTCTTCAGGCCAAATGGCATTACCTTCCATTCATATTGTCCATGAGGCACATTGAAGGCTGTTTTATACTGGTCTTCTGGTTTTATGCCAATTTGCCAAAAGCCAGACTTGAGATCAAACTTTGAAAATATTTTGGCTCCTGCTATCCGTTTGATCAAATCAGATTTGTTTGGAATTGGATACCGAATCCATTCCAAAGCATCATTCAGAGGTTTGTAGTTGATGACCATTCTAGGAACTCCTCGAACCTGCTCTGAATTTTTGTTGACATAGAATGCTGCACATGACCATGGACTTCTTGATCTTTGGATGAGTCCTTTGTTCAACAAATCTTTAATTTCCTTTTTGCAGAGTTGTCTGTATTCTTTATTCATTGGGATAGCTCTGCTTCTACTAGGGTTTCCCTGGAACCCTTCTCTGTATTTTAGGTTTACCCAAAACTGTTTCCTATGCCAGAATGCATTAGGAGATGTGTGGCAAACCTTGTCAGCAAATTCTTTTCTTATTTCTTCAATTTTTTGCTGTACACCGGGATTCTTTAATTCTTCTTCTAGCCTGTATAGGTGCTCAGCTTTCTTGATTGCTCTAATCTGGATCCCTTTTTCTTTTATTTTTTCCCTTACAGTATTTACTTCTAGGGTCCAGATTGAGTGAGTTTTTTCTTCAGATGACACTAGTCGAAGAAATATTTCCTTTCTTTTAACAGTAAAATGATAACCAATTTGGCCTCTACTATTATACTTGACACCATGAGGAATAGTAGTAGCTAGCAAGCTACTTCCAATAATACATTCATGAGTAAAGCCATCTTCAACCAGTAGAAAGATACAGTTTATATAAAGATTGCCAAGACATACCTTTCCAAAACTGGTTTTGTACTCGATTGCTTTTCTTCCTCCAAATCCTCGAACTGGAGTTCGACAAGGTTCCCAATAATGAGGATCAACATACTTTCTTTTTAGGAAACACAGGTCTACTCCGGAGTCAATGAGTGCAAGCACTTTGACTTCATCTTCATTTATTTTGATATGCAAGTTGAATACAGTTTGCTGATGTACAGCAACCATTAAATGCATATCTTCTTCAGACTGTTCAGGCTTTGACTGTGATGATCCTGGATGCTGTTTCATTTCTTCAATCAAGAACCTGAGTTCTTTAACTTCCTGTACCATCTTTAGATGCTCTTTATGAAGGGTGGCCAGGTCAATCTTTTGTGGCTCTTGCTGCATTTTAGCCAAGAGAGGATATACATTCTTTTCCATGCTCGGGAGATTAGCAGCGTTCCATGACCATTTAAATTTTTCTTCTCCTGAGCTTTCTTTCTCTGATTTTGTATCTTGGACATATTTTCTCCTAAATTTATGCTTTGGGCTTTGTACTCCTTTGCCCTTCTTGTCGTCCAAGAAAATCTTGTTAAAGCTATTTACCAAGTCATCTTTTTTACTGCCGTCTTTCATTTTGGCAATAGCTTTCTTTATCAGCCTTTTAGGATCTTCTTCATCTTCATCATTGGTACCAGCCATGAAACAATTTGCTGCTTCCAAGTCGCTTGGGGAAGAGGAAGACTCTGTTCTAATATTTTGTTTAGTACAAGCAGCAAACAACTTCTGTTCGTCTGATTGCAAAGAACTATCTGAGTCATAAGTCACTTGCTCTTCTCGACATTCAGTACATTTTCCACCACATTGCAAGGATTATTGTACATCTGGTGGACATGCATGAGATCAGTATTTTCTAGTTCACTGCTTTCTGATTCAGTGATCTCATCTGTGTTCTCTTCATCTGAGGCTGCTACATGCATCAAGTTGTGTCTTTTTGGAGGGGCTCTTCTAGGTATCCCTCTGAGATTACCATCAAAAGGTTCTACCTTGGGGAATACCTTTTCTCTGTTAGACCAGTTCCTTGTTCCTTTCTGCTTCCTTTGATAATCTTGATTTCGTTTGTGACATTCAGAAGCAGAGTGGCCTTCTTTGCCACAATAGAAGCATTTCATTTTTCTTTTCTCTGGCTCTTTTCTTGAGTCTGGAGGATGTTTTACCTTCCATCTACTAGAAGACTTTACTTTATATGTATTTTTTGTTTTATGGCCAGAGTGATGTTTGTGAGTTTTTTTTGGAAGCTCAATGCCGAACATTCGGCATGCTTCCAAATAAAGCAAACAGTACAGCCGTCCCATCGACTTGTGCCATTGCTCCAACTTAGAATTATAGGTGATCAAAACAGGGATTTACAAGGTAACAAAGAAGATGGACACAGAGCTGAATTGGAGGACGAGCAGTACATCCAGCAGCTACCACAAGTAGCTGGTGATCAGCCTGCAAACAAGGCGATCTCTCTACCAGTAGCTCCGGCACAAATCGTCAGACATGATGATGAGATTGCAAATATGCAACTACAAGCTAACGAAAAATGATGGGACCCAAGAACACATAGAGCTGAAGATAACGATGGCGATCTTCAAAGCCCCCGGTTCTCCTTCCAACTATTTTGATCAGCTTGCTTATTGGTTTTAATACTTTATACACTGCATACTTTAATAATTAGTATGGTATCTTCTAGAAAGTAGTCCTTTGGTTGGTATCCTCGCTCTCCATTTTGCTATGACAAAATTATTTCTGTATAATTAGTATTTACAGGACTCTTTGATTTAAACTTTTAGTTATTTTAACAAACACTATAACATACACTATCTCATTATAGTTATTTATATTTATTTAGTAGTTTTCTTTATACCATTTCTTTGTAATTATTCATTGTATTTATTTATATTTAGGGGTTTTCTTTATACCATTTCATTGTATTTATTTATATTTAGGTTTTTTCTTTATACCATTTCATTGTAATTATTTATATTTTGTGTTTTTTGAGTTCATATTATATTTAGTGTTTTTCATTAAAACATTTCAGTGTAGTTAATTATATTTATTAATTTTCTTTAATATATTTAATTATCATTATAATGTATTTAGTGTTTTTTTAAATATATAGAACATTTGAGCTATAATAATGTTAATTATTTCTGTATAATTAATATATACAAAACTTTATGATTTAAACTTTTTAGTTACTTTAATATACATCAGCATACACCATTTTATTGTAATTATTTAGTGTTTTTTCTCATTTAAATAAGAAATTTTGAAAAGCAATTAAAAGATATATGTTTTATATAAAATAAAAAAAATAAAAATTTAAGTTTTGATTTATCAAGAGAGTGATCAAATTTCTTAAAATTTAAAAAAAATAAAAAATATCCCTCTTAATGCTTTATAGATTTGAGTTTAATTATATTTAGTTTTTTTTTAATTAATTTAACTGTACAAGTATGCTATATTTAGCTTTTCTTTTTGTTAATTTTCTATATAATGATTTTGCTAATAACATTATTAAATAATTTTTAGCTTTATATTTTGTTAATTTTTTATGTAATTATTTTTCTAAGAACTTTTTTTTTTAAAAGCAAAAAGAAGAAACCATTCTATTCCATACAGAGAAATATTACAATCAAATTCTTGACATCATGAACAACAGAACCAAAGCTCTCTCTGAGAGTAAACCCAAAACTTCTGCTAGACTTGTCTCTAAGAGTAGACCCAAAACTTCTGCTAGACTTATCCAACTGAACACAGTACAAAAAACCACTTATCTTCCAACATGTCTTAGGTAGATCCAGGTACAAACCTTCTGTCCCAAAACTCACAGTATACCCCTTATAACCCAAACAGACACCTATTGGACTATACACATGCAAAAGAAATCTAGAACAGCTAGGAACACAGAGCTTATAAGAAAAAACGAAATTTAACCCAAAACCAACCCAATACAGATAAAGGACATAGTTATTGATTGCATTTGGTTGTATTGTTAAGCTTTGCTACTAGAAAAAATGCGACTCAAAATATTTTGTTTTATTTCATTTTCATATATATATATATATATATATATAGTCTTTATGAAATTCATGGACCATGGACCATGGATAAGAGAAACATTCTATAGCAAAAATAACACATTTTTTAAAATTAAAAAAAAAAATAGGCCTTTCTCCATATTTGTTAAAATGGAAACATAAACTCTCAACAATTCTATGGCTCCATGAAATTGAATGTTGTGGAGTATATAATATTTTTGAAGCAAAACAATGGATGAAGGAAAAACATTTTTATACAAACAATGGATAAAAGAAAAGCATTTGAGCTTGCATGACAATGTCCACAAGTACTAACAAAACTCAAAATTGGGTTGGCCATCTACGAAAGTATCCATATGTTTAAACCTTCACCAAAAAAACTAAGCATACATAATTGAGAATCCATGATACAACGAACATGGTGGCCTTAGTCCCAAGCATATACAAAGAGTCATCAAGTTACTTGACATTGGGCGTAAGATCATCATGTGGTTGGATCCCAACCTACACGAGTGACTATTCTACTTCATCACATCGACTTTAATTCCCATTACGTGCTTATAAAGTAGTTCGAGTGTCGAGAGAACATGGGTGATTTAGAGGATAGTAGACTTTGCTAAAAAGGGAATGAGAACTCTTTTTTATTTCTTGTATGGAATTTTAAAATTGTGTTTTATATTATTTTATTATAATATAATTATTAAAAAGAAATAGTTGGTGAAAGTTACTAAAACAAAAGGTGCTTCTCATGATTTGAATGTAACCCATTTTCACTAAAAGTCAAAGGAAATGGTATGCAAATTTATAGTGGCATATTCTTCAACAATTCTTCTCCAAAATAACCATAAAAAGAAGTTCTTCATTTTTCAAAATATTAACCACTTGAAATACTCTACTTTTTCAAAAATAATATGGAAGTTCAAATATTTAAAAGTGGCTTAAATTATAAAATGGATTACATTTCAAATATTTAAAAGTGGCTTAAATTATAAAATGGATTAAATTTCAAATGTTTAAAAGTGGCTTAAATTATAAAATGGATTACATTCAATAAATCTAGTTGGTGGACATCTTCCTAAATCTCAGGAAGAATGTTATAATTTGCATATCTATAAGTGATTTCAAATTAGATTGACTTTAAGCTTTGGAAGTTGCATGTATTTAGTTTATCATTAGATTTATTTTGTTTTGATATAGTATGTATGTAAGGTGTTTCTAAGTTTTCCCGTTTAATAGATAACATGGAAAGGTTTCAAAACTCCCTTGTGATTAAGATTTTATAGTAATATTGTGATATGTTATTAGAAGAAAAAACATTTTTTGGTAAAGTTTTTTTTGAACTTTTCTAAGAAAACATTTGGAAATCCATTGTCCCATGTTGTTTGGGGTTTTATTTAATTTTTAAATTCATTAAATTTATCCAAAAGTAGAGATATAAAAATGACCAAAAGTTATTAAATTTGAAATTGATTATAAAATTAAAAAGACTTTATAATTTTTTGTGTTCAATTTTAAATATTAATTAATTTATCACTTATTGATTGGGTCTAGAGACACATTTTACATTTCAGAATGAAGTGTAATTCCATGTTTAACATGGAATTTACATGTAACATTTTATTTAAGTAAACAAAACTTTTACAATGTCGATTTTTACCTTCGCTGTTGTTGCAGTGATTTCCCCCATTTCAACGGAATCTGCCGAAGTCTTGCTTGGCTAGCCAAAAGAGGGATAAAGCAATGCACGTCGAAGCTGAAACCAATTGCAGCCAGTAAAGCATCCTACTGGCATTTTTGGATATGTACAACCACCCGGTATAAGGCATCAATTGAACCTTCGATGTGGACCAAGTCCTCTCCAATAAATCATCATCATCAACACCAGAATTTTCTTCCCGATACTTAATTTTTGGGTTTAGGGTTTTCTTGTATTTAAACCATCCACAGATTCGTTTTAAAATAAAGTTGTTGCCATCAGTATAGAACCTGTGACTCAGTTGTTTAGCATTGTCTCTGAGTGTGGCCACGGATATTAACGTCATCTCATGTTGCCACTCGAGCTCGCGGCTTCTACTAAAGATGCGAGCACCTTCTGTCAACAATATCATGCTTACGAACCAGAAGTCTACTTTTCCTAAAGTTATTGCGAAGCCTCTGAGGAGAAAGACGGTGGCCCATACAAAGGCCAAGGTTCCGAGCCCGTTGGCAGCCTTCTCCAGAATGCAAGCCTGAGGGAAAATAGAGTAATTTTCTTCTTGGGAGCTACGATCTCCTCACCGCAACTGTGGGAGTCTTAATTTTCGATTGTCTCCATTTGTAGTTCGAATGGAGAAACCAGTTTCCGACCTTCATATCCGACTGGTGAAGTAGCTGCCATTATATCTAATCGGACGCTGCCATTACCTCGCCATTCCTTTTTGTAATAGGGGCCAGCATGATCTCTAAACACTGATTGCATTGGGCAAGACTGACCCTCTGACCTATTCATATATTCAAAATGTCTGCAAAATCTTGTATGAGAAAACTGAAACTATAGAGGATCCTAGTCAGTTTTTATCGATCTTCTACAATTGGTATCAACTAATCATAAATATAGAAGGAGAAAACTGAAACTATCGAGGATCTTCTACAATGGGTATCAATATCAAAGAATTTCCCCTGCCTATTCTTGACTGATAGTGATATGACACTAAATCTCATTCAACTTCGAAGGCATGTAAATGGTGAGCACGGTACGAGTCGTCCATTGTGTGCTACGTAAGTGTATTGATATGGCGAAGAGTTATATGGATATAGAAGAAACGTGGAAGCCTCACCACCGTGTTTAATCTTATTTTATCTGATTTGGTACTCCGAGTCGAATCCTTTCATGAATTTTATTGAAGCCAAAGACAAAACTGAGACATATAGATTGAAACGTGGAAAATTGAAATATTACTTTCTTACCAGCCACCATCTACTACTTTGACAGGTCCAATGATAGAGTAGCAACACATGCTGGCATCTAGTGACAAATTTATTTCATTGATGCGTTGTTCACGTGGGTGGGTGACATAAATGATAAGATAGTTATCCTCTTTGAGGGAAATTTGATCATAAATTTCACTTTAGGGACCGTTAACGACTCCCAATACTTGGCTTTACCATACTAGCATTTGTCATAGAGGCGCAAAAGTGAATGCACTAGGAAAAGAGTAAATTTTGTAACAATGTTAGAGACTGTTTTTAGTATACATCAAATCAATAAACACAAAGACATTATATCTTTAATGATAACGAATCAACTGTAGCAACTGGACTATCGACCATATTTTTTTTAACTAAAGTGAGCCGACCATTTTGACTCCTGACCATATGTTACAAATATTATTGAAAACAAAATTACAAATTCATATCAATTGTTTCATATGTCGATCATGCTTACACAATGAGAACTTCACGCTGACCAAAACGAAGTGTCCATCAATTCGACCAAATAGTTAAGAGGCGACCAATTTTTTAAGGCTCGACCAACTTGAATATCGACCATATTTTATTAAAAACTAAAGTTAGCTGACCATTTTGACTCTCGACCCGTGTCCATCAATTCCACCACACACTTAAAAGTCGACCAATTTTTAGAGGCTCGACCAACTCTACTATCGACCATATCTTTTTTAACTAAAGTGACCCGACCATTTTGACTTCCGACCATATCTTACAAATATTATTGAAAACAAAATTACATAGTTAACAGTCGACGCGTGTCCATCAATTTTGACCACACAATTAACAGTCGACCAATTTTTAAAGACCCAGTAGGAAAATAGAAAAGTTTGTAACAATCTCGGAACACGCATTGCCGACTGGAATAGTTAGTTGACTCATCGACCATCACATTTATCGATGGAGTTGAATAGCATAGATGGTGACAAGAAGTCAATAGAACTCTAAGTTGGGTGATAAAAGTTGTCCCGTCGATATGAAATGGTCGACCTTATGGTCATTATTATTAAAAGTTGTCGGCATTGTATTTTTTTTGTAAACTATGGTCGGTTCGATGAGTCATTCTATTGTAAATATGGTTGATGTAGTTGTGTCGATACTAATTAGTCGAGAGTCATTTTCAATTGATTATAGATCATAAATTTCTATGTGGACGAGATATATCAATTATGTAGGAAGCATTGAGTTATATATGTGTACTAAGAAATGGTCGACTGCTCCAGAATGAGAAACATGATAACAGGAGAAGGCGGCATGACTGGGCGATGGTGTAATTAGTCGGTAGTGAACTTGTGCGTGGTCGGTTGGGTTCTTTGGTTGACAGTTAGTTGGTTATGTCAATCACATCCATTGATGTTTGGTCAACTTTAAAAAAAAAAATGTTGAACAAATGATGCATCAACCACCTCGACCATATATTTAAGAACCGACCAATCAATATCAACTATACTGATCATATAACTTTTAATATGTCGATGATAAAGTATCAACCGTACTATAATCATTTAAATATGTAAAAGATATTCTCAACCCAGATGTAAGTATTAATTACAATTTTTTATGTCGACCAACATATCGACGAGATTGGGCTTCAACCAAATGCAAACACTTGTAACTTTACAAACATAAGTTAAAATTGACTAAAATATTTTACAAAATTAAGCAAAGTCATAAAATATTTTGATGGACCTAGATCAAGCAAAAAGTTGCTGCATTAGGTGATAGGAAAGTAAAGTCAATGAACGGGCTTTATGATGACAACTTCTCAACTCTCTTCACATTAACTGCTGCCACTGGCTGCCACCATCGATGACTTCATCAATTATTGGGCGATAGTCGACCATTCAATATCAGAGGGGCATCTTGACCATAATTGCATTGACAATGAGAGGTTCGACCATATGACAACCACTTGCACCGGATGTCGACATTTGACTAAGTATCATCGACCACCGACTGTACCGGTCGACTTCCTCCACGTCTTGATCGACTACAAAGACCTAGTCGAACATTGCACCACCAAATGACCAACTGCCCATGAACCAATTCTTTCATTGCAATGTCCCTGCAAGGTTTTTACTAATCTTTCATAATCAGGATAAGTGTTGGTCGACTGCACCCTGTCGGTTGATCTTTTCTGGTCAATTGTCCACTCACAAAAACGTTTGAAGTCATGGCTAGACTCAATTTGCTCTTGGTCAACAACATAGTCGTCAACTTAAGATTGATCAATGTAGATATTAAAGATGAGTTGATATTTACAAAATGCTAACAGCTAGAGGGTCATTGGCGGCTAATAGGCAGACTCGTTGGTTGATAGATTAATACGATCTATCTTTTCACTAGAAAAATATAAAAATGAAAATCAATCTGAAACATCATGCATTTAGCACTCTATAACTCACATCGGTTTCTTAAATATACCATCTTTTCTACCAGACTTTGTTGCATGAGAAGACAGGCAATCATCGATGTGCAACAATATTCAACTTTAAGAAAACCCATCTCAATGAACAATTAAGATCCATCCTGACCCAAGTAACCACAGTTCCAGTAACCACAATTCCAGCCTGACCAATACATGTGCTGGAAGAAATATGCTAAGGGCATATTTAACTTGGTCGCCGAAAGTTGGTTGACACTGGTAGTGGAGTCTGGATTGTTGAACCTGCTCCGAATACCTCATTTTGATCGTTCACTAGAACTTAATGCAGTGGTTCGCACTCTGATGGCGCGAATTCACCATGGATACCTATGGCTGGACCGAAATGTGGATTTGAACATTGACTTAATCCACTGCATAATAGGACTAAGCAAGCGCGACAAGGATCCCAAGCAGTTCTTCCAAGGGAAGGGTAAGGAAAAATAAGTTCTCATGAAAATGAAGCAGAGCCATGCATTGGTGAAGGGAAAAAGATGGTTTCCCATAGAAGAAATTGAAGATAGAGAGACAATATTTGTCACACAGTTGCTCACAGGAAAAATCATAAGAATAGCCAGTCCTCCGGACGTGCCTGCGAGCGTAATACTACTCAGTGTCGCAGTGGCTGAAGGGACCCAATTCAATTGGTTTCAGTACCTTCTAAATGAGTTCCTAGACGAACTCAATGATACCCAGGAGAATGGCGGACATTTCCACTTTACATGACTGATCATCCTCATCACTTTTTCTGGATGGAAGGATCCAAAGGACTATGTGGGTTTCATTATAGAAAGCAACAATCCTAGAGGGTTCCGTTTTGCCAACCTCTGGGCAAATATCAACGTAGAGTGACAGCATGCGATAGCTGAAGTTTTCTATCAGTATTACACTCAGCTGTGCGATGTGATCACCCGTACATCCCATGATCCCATACATAAGGAAGAGCCCCACGATCCCAAGTACCCACAGTTCCAAGCATACAGAAGGAAGAGCCCCACGATCCCAAGTACCCACAGTTCCAGCCTCACCAGTACATGTGCTGGAAGAAATATGCTAAGGGCATATTTAACTTGGTCGCCAAAAGTTGGTTGATGCCGGTAGTGGAATCTGGATTGTTGAACCTGCTCCGACTACCTCATTTTGATCTTTCACCAGAACTTAATGTAGTGGTTCACACTCTGATGGTGCGAATTCACCATGGATACCTATGGCTGGACCGAAATGTGGATTTGAACATTGACTTAATCCACTGCATAATAGGACTAAGCAAGTGCGGCAAGGATCCCAAGCAGTTCTTCCAAGGGAAGGGTAAGGAAAAAGAAGTTGTCGCGAAAATGAAGCAAAGCCATGCATTGGTGAAGGGAAAAAGAGGGTTTCCCACAGAAGAAATTGAAGATAGAGCGACAATATTTGTCACACAGTTGCTCGTAGGAAAAATCATAAGAACAGCCAGGCCTTCGGAGGTGCCTGCGGGCGTAATATTACTCGGTGCCGCAGCGGCTGAAGGGACCCAATTCAATTGGTTTCAGTACCTTCTAAATGAGTTCTTGGATGAACTCAATGATACCCAGGAGAATGCCGGTCAGTTCCACTTTACATGGCTAATCATCCTCATCGCCTTTTCCGGATGGAAGGAGCCAAAGGACTATGTGGGTGTCATTACAGAAAGCAATGATCCTAGAGGGTTCCGTACATCCTGCATTTCAAAGCAGGTAATGATGAAGTATATTCGTGTTATTGATTTTATGGTGGATATGCGATGTATCTTTATTTCACCCAAAGCAAGAAAGAAGAAGCCAGAATGGTACGCGACTAACTACCATATGTATGAGGGGGACATTGACATCCTCATGAAGGACTGGCTGGCCGACTTCCATGTTGAAGTCATGGATGAGGAAACTAACTCAAAAGAAGATGAACCCATCCCGCTATCATGCCCTATTGTCGAAGAAAAAGGAAAGAGGAACCTGAAACCCCGCAAAAGCCAAAGGCACAGAAGAAAATGAAAGAAACAAAGAGTCAATCTGAGACAGTGCTGAACGAAGAAGACTTCAACATAATTGCGGAAAAGTTCTTAGAGTAGATGGGGGAGCTAATGACAGAAAAAGATAAGAAGGACAAGGTCATCCAGGATGACCTGCAAAAGACTAGGCTCGCACTGCAAGGTCTGATGAAGAAAATGGTCGATGTCCAAAAGAGCCTAACCTTGTCGAGTGAAGCAAGAGCTGAAGGGAGGTTATTAGGAACCTTACAGCAAACACCGTCGCAGCTAGGAATAACGTTTCCTTCTAAGACCAGGGTTTTCCATTTGGACCCATTGGCTATTTCATTACCAATGACAGAACAAATCGTCCTGGACACAAAGGGTGTCGAGCGGGTAGAGCTCGACTTGGCCAAAATCCCTTTTCCAGGATTACACTTTTTGCACATGTAGATAGTGGAGGAGATGCATGAAAGAACAGGAGATTCCATGACGTCACAGGCGAAGTTTCACGCAGAAAATAGGTAGCTCGAGGACTCTCGGTCACGTGCAGAAATGTAGCTACATGATGAACAGGACCACCAGAAACAATTGGAGACTACCATATATGCTGTTGCGCAAGATATTGAAGATCTAGAACTCCAAGATGATCCTGCAGACACAGTTCTGAGGATCGGAGAAAAGGTGCGATCTTTGAAGATGGAGATGCAAGATAAGGACATCTTCTATGAGGCCGATCTTGCCACCTTGAAGGAAAAACTGAATACACAGATGCCATTAATTAAGCAGCAGTTAAGAGAGCAAGCAGTGAGTGCCGCCGCGCAGAGCATAAAAAGTGAGATGGCTAAGTGTCAAGATCTCTTGGAGAAGGTTTCAAAGGCATTCACTGCCCTTGAAGAGGATCAAGGGCTACTGTAGGTGAAGACCGCGGTAAAAGAAAAGAAGATCGTGCTAGAAACGTTGGACGCAGAGCTCAAGACTCTGCCACATAGTGAGAGGCTGTCGAGGTATAAGGAAATATCAGGATTGAAGAAGGAAGTCCAGGCATTAAGAGAAAAAGAGACTGAGATGGATAATCAGTTGCAGCAGCTCCTGGAGGATGCCACAACAGTGTCACAGCAGATAGAAGACAAGCTGAAGGATCTACGCGACAACCAGGAGCAGGTACAAGGATAGATTGGAGAAGAGATAACTCCAGCACTGCTTGAGACAGTAAAACAAGTTGAACAAGATACCAGAGAAGCAGTGGAACAATTTTTTATCACCTATAATGAGTTCGTGGCCAAATTAGCTCCACCAGTCGTGGAGCAAAGTAAGATGGCCAAAGCAGGAAGTGGCTCAGGGATGAGCCACATGTAAGTGTTAGGGGCATGTTGGGCCCAAGTTGGTGCAAAGTTTTGGTAACACTTTTGATAAGCAAGAAAAGCTGAACTGAGCACAACTCAAAAAAAGATAAAATTTTGTCTAAGTGTTGAGGGTGCTGCAAAGTTGTGCGTAGCATCCAAGTTTTGACCATGTTGCGAAGTTATGGGAAGCATCCAAATTTTGGCAGTACATCGAAGACCAGTGCTACGAGGAAGCACTGCTACGAAGCAGTCAGGCCACGTGGAGCCAACAAAGCGGAGTGCTAGATGAGGATCAGGTACAGGTACTGGATGGACCAGTAGTGGTCTAATTTTGGAAAGATGCTCCAGGAGTGTCGAGCGATGGGCACGAGCAATTCAGGAAGGTGGCCAATACACGAGTTTGTTAATAAAAGGACAGCTCAAGGAAAGCGATGGCTTGGCATGCCTAGTGGGCGAGACAGTTAGAGATGAATGGTTCAGTGAAAGTGACCTATTGGCATGTGTGTGATAGGAAGGTTGATAGCAACAGAATGAGGATGTGGAGAATCGCCACGATGAAGCATACGCTACCAGATGCCAGCAAGCCGGTTTAGGGAAGCCGACATAGTTTTGTAAACCCTAAGGATTTTGGGTTTAGGTCTTAGGCATTGTAAAGACATGACCTTCGGGCATGGTCTATTTAAGAAGACAATTTTGTATGGGATGGGGTTGTTGTTGTTTTTGTTCTGGGTTCTAAGGTTCTCTTAGAGTTGTTGAATAAGTTGAGTGGTTGTATTGTAAAATCTCTTTGAGTTGATAAGATTGTAAAGGCTCTGCAGCTGTGTGCGCAGAGACCTATCTGAGAGGAAGGAGAGTCTGCAACTGATTGCGCAGACGAAGAACGATTGTCCCCATCCCCTTTAAAGATATATATTACCAACCGTTCTTGAAGACGTAGCTTCCCATCCGGGGGAGTGAACCACATTAAATATTGTGTTGTGCATTTGTGTTTTATGGATGGATGCTTTTCTGTGTTTTCTGTAAATGAATGTCTAGATGTTTCCTTGCATGCTGTTATGAGAGAACTGTTGTATGCATTTTCCATCAGAAGAAGTATGGGGATGATATGTTAAGTTCTGCATGAATAGATGAATGGTGAAAATTTAGCTTGTGTTTGAGAATAGTGAATCAGCTAGTTGGTTAAGTGTTAAGGGATCACTTAGGTACTTCCTTATGCGCAATAGAACAAATGCATAACAATTATATTGTATCAATAGAATATGCTCAAATCGTAACCATACCAAGTGGATGAACGAATAGTAGATGGATATTTAGCTGAGTAGTTGAATGAGTGGATGAGTGATACTCATGTCAGTTCCTTAAGCGTTTCTGAACACCTCAAGTATAAATCCGAATGGTATTGTTCACAGTCCCAGTAGAAGTTCCGCAGTAGAAGAACTTAGTGGTGCAAACTACGGCATTGTCCATTGCTGCACAGTCTCACCTCGCAGCGCATACCCCCTGTTGCGCTGCGCAGTACGTCTGTCCAAGCAACTCGTCACTTATTGTGGAAACCTGATTCCGCAGTACCCCATAGATACACCTCAGGTGAGACCTCAACCTGCTCATAGGTTGTTGCCAAAATGGCCGGTGTGAAGGGGTTTTGTTGGTCAAAGGGAAACCGCGAAGAACCTAGGTCTTATAGAAAACCTCTGGGTCAGTTATAGCCAACAATTGTTTCCTTTGCTTTTGTGCTATTATGGCCTAGCTTGGGGGTAGAATCTGTAGTTGATGTATTACCCCAAACTCATGTTTCTTTTATGTAATAAGGATAAAACAATATCCAATAGGAGTAAGAGACTAGACTAAACAAACACTTTTTAATTATTTCATGATAAAGTTATAGCTTTGTTATTATTTTCTTAAAAAATGCAACAATGGAAAAGATACAAGTGGGATTCCATTAAAAGAGAGAGAAAGGGAACTTAAGAAGAAATTAAAAGAAATAAATCAAATATATGAAATAACTAAAAACAAATTATTATAACTTAAAATATAACAGAAATTAAGAAGTGAGTAAAACTAACCTAATTAATAACTGAACATAACAGATCCAATAAAGGGAATAATAAAGAAAGAAAAGAAAATCCCACTCGGATTCAGAGGGAAGACGAGAAAATGAATGTTATCAATTTTCACTAGTTTGTGAAAAATGCGTTAGCGTAGTCCCCTGTCCAAGTTGGTTGGAGGATAGGTCATTCATACCTCTTATCAAAGATTAAAGGAAGTGTTTAATGCATGTTCAAGTCCATCTATTGTTCGAGTTCCTCTCATAGATCTTATTATGCTTTCTCTTCTCACATTCTCTTCTAAAGAATTAGAGGAAATTTCAACTTAAAATGGGCCTTTCAACCCTAATTCAAATTCCATGTCATCATGTATTAGCCAATTAAATTGCATTAAAATTCAAACACCGTATAGGTCTTACATTTTCTTTTATTATGTAATCCCAAAATAATGAATTATTTTAATAATATAATTTCTCTAACCCTACCCTAAATTTTCTTCGATATTGAAATAATCTATGCTAAGGTTACCCCAAATTGTCTTGGATATTGAAATGAAATTAATATCCTAACCCATTCTCCACTAATTCTAATAAATGAGTATAACCCATTCTCCAATAATTACTATTACAACTAATATATAATAATATTCTATTATAATTAATATTTTATAATAACCGTAAAACGTTGGGTCCAATAACTTTTAACTAATATCATAACTAATATACCCATCAATCTTTTAGGTAATACTTTTTACACGTCATCAAAAGATTTATAATCTCTTTTTGGTAATACTTAGACCTATATATATATATATATATATATATATATATTATAACTAATATATAATAATATTATACTATAATTAATATTTTATAATAACCGTCAAAAGTTAGGTCCAATAACTTTTAACTAATATCATAACTAATATATCTATCCATCTTTTAGGTAATACGTGACCAGCATATAGTATATGATAGTAATAGCAATTAATATTACAACTAATATATTATAATATCATATTATAATTAATATTTAATAATAAACATCAAAAATTGGGTTTTTAACTAATATCATAACTAATATACCCATCCATCTTTTAGATAACATGTGACTAATATATAATAAGAAATTAATATTACAACTAATATATAATAATATTACATTATAATTAATATTTTATAATAAGCGTTAAAAGTTGGGTCCAATAACTTTTAACTAAGGTGTAGTCTAAATATTCTACATTTTCAACCTTTTTCGAGCATATTTTCTTGTTTGTAGATTGGAAATCTTTAAAAAATATTAGAATTACATATATTAGCTATAAAAATTGCATAATTTGGCTACCATGGGGTATTAGAGGGTGCTAAATCTATTTATGCATTAAAAAATACAATTTAAACACGTAGAAATTTGGATTTTACAAAAAGAAAAATTACTGGATTTCGATCAAAATCCACCAGAAAGTCGAAAATGTAGAATAAATAGACTACTCCTTTAACTAATATCATAACTAATATATAATATATAATTAAATATAATAATAACTAATATACCCATCCATATTTTAGGTAATACATGACCCAATAAATTTTAAGTTGGCATTGGGTATTTAATTTTCTTTCCTTATTTTGGGTGAAAACACTACATTCGTCCTCATAAATTGATTTTAATATAAAATATATATTTTAATGGTATTTCTCCACAAACCAACTTGGATAGGGTGCCTCTCCTTGAATTTCCCTCCAATACACTCACCCAACTCGAGTTAGTGATTGATTCCTTCATGAGACACTTTTCCTCCTCATTCTTGCACTCCTCTTTCCCCAATTCGAATTAGGAATCTTGGCTGGCCATAACTCCCTCGATGCGCCCTCTTGATGGCTACTTTTAGCCTTGGTATGTTAGATTTGTCACAGGTCTTCCATCAGGACTAAATTTGTCATATTTGTTATATATTCCTTCATTATTGTTGTCGTAGATGCCATAGAATCTTGTTACAAGTGTCACAATTTGTCTATGATGCCTCTTCCTCTTCATTGGGAGTTACTTTTCCACTCCAAGTTGAGTATCCTTGATTCTTGACAAGAATATTGCCTCTTCATCTATCCCAAGTACGTTACCCTCCACCTTGAACTCGAATTTGTGTGAGAATGATGCCAAGTCTAATGGGGAATATTGCCACATGTAGGTCCCACAACCTCTTATGTTCCCTCATGATCCAATGCCACCTTATTTTCCTTTTTATTATTGTTTATTTGTCCCATTTAATGTGAATTTGTAATTCTAAGGTCATTTTGGGTCTTGTAGATGCCTTATTTCAAATTTTAATGCTTCCACCCCGACCTAGGGAACTAGTAGGCTAGTGGAATTTTTCCTCCATGATCATTTATTTGGATGGGGACATTACATTGCCTCCCATAAAATTGACCAGTGGAGGGAGCTTGAATGATATATGGGGTGCTAAATTCCCCCCCCAAGGCCATATTATCAAATTCATTAACATCACAATGCATGTGCAGATGCATAATAACATACATAGTGGAATTAAACTCTATCAGTGCACACAAAACATGCATATACGAGCATGCTCATCACATGCATAACATTAAAATCATGCACATAAATAAACTCATCTTATGCTATTTATAGAAATTCAATTTTAAGAATTCAAATTGGATCATTTCATTCAATCTGACATAAACAAACAATCACTCATAATACATAAATTTGGCATAATTAAAAATAACAGTGAAAACTTATCTTTTAATTGAAATTGCCTAAGCAATTGGCTATGGAATAGCAACATTCCACCCAACCGTAGGTCTCTTTACAACCTATATTATTTTAGTTGAGATACCACCCTCGAGTTGGGCTATGTATCCACTAAGGAGGAACTAATCATACTCACTCACAACCATAAGCACAATCAATCATCTAAGCCGACACATAGCTGGGTTTGTCAAACATGCAATGAGACAGGGAGGGAGAATGCTAAGCCAATGAGCTCAACCACAAAGCTACAAGCATATCAATTGATCTCAGTTATCCTTGACAGCCATAATACCTACCACACCCAACACAAGGAAGGTCCCCTTCTCTGCTACACAATCCCTCGGGCGCCCCTTCCCTCCAGTTCTATTCAAGGTGGGAATAGAAAGGTCGAAGCTGCAAAAAACTTAGAGATTCTTTCCTTCATTGGGTTTATCAAGCAATTTCGACCTTTTATCTCTCTCCCAATTCAATCCACTCTTGGATTTTTTGAATTCTGGCCATGTGACTCAATCACGAAATTCAACTTCTCGGCTTCCAAATCCAAGTCTTCCTATGGATTTGCATGCCTTTGACACTCTCAAATTCACCCCAAGGATTATGTCTATGGATTCCCAACTGGATTTCACTGCTCACATCAAATTATGGATATCTTTGACACTCTAAATCGTGGCTTCTTTCTTGGTTGCGATTTCTACAATTTTTCATTGTTGGGGATGCATAATAGGCTGAGAATTGATGTCCCATTATTCCATAATGGGATGGGGATGAAAGAAAAATGAATTTCCTCTCAGGAAATTAACTTCTGGGTCAAGTAAATTGATCCCATACCCAACCATATGAATTTCTGAGTTTTCCCATACCCATTAAATTCATGAGTTGATTTATCAATTTCCTCCCTACAACAGAATTAAATGTCAGCATAACTAGTTAATATGGGTTCTCAAGATGATATTTGGAAACAAAGGATTCAATCCCCCAACCCCTCACCTATCCCTAGTGGATACATACAACCCCCTCTCTTTTAGTTGCTTCCATCATCTCTTGGAATTTTATTTTGCAATATAAATATTTACATGTTTTTACAGTTTCCCATGGTTTACTAGCACATGGTTCACAAAATATAAAATACTTTCCTTTTAAGGTCGAGCATTCACTGGCGGGGCCTTGGCCTTGAGATTCACGCTAGGAATTCATACATTGTGTATGCACAATATTCACATATGAATCCAATACATTCTAAGGGTCAAAATGGGGGTATTAGTATTCCCCTCCCCCTTAGATCAACACAGTCCTCGGTATTCTCAAAACTGAACAAAAATGGGTATGCCTCTTTCATGGCATCCTCCAACTCCCATGCAGACTTGTCGGGACCAATTTGCTTCCATTTCACCTTTACCTGTTCGATGGCTCAGTTCCGGAGCAATGTTGCCTTCTTGTCCAGGATGCACATGGATTCCACTTGGAACTCCCCCTCTGGTTCCACATGTATCGCATTCCAATCAATTATGTGATTATGATCATGTACATACTTCTTAAGCAAAGAAACATGAAAAAAAGTATGAGCTCTCATGTTAGCAAGAAATGCAATCCTATATGCAACTTGCCCTATCTTATCAAGGACTTCGAAGGGTCCACAATATCTTGGTGCTAGCTTGGCACAACTTCCCAAAATTAGGGCACTTTTCCTTGTCTTTACTCTTAAATAAACATGATCCCCAATTTTAAATTCCTTGGGAACCTTTTTCAAATCTACATAACTCTTCTGCCTGTCCTGTGATTCCTTTAAATTCTGCCTAATCTTAACAATTTCTTGCTCCATTTCCTTGAGCATTTTTGTCCCAAGCACTACCCTGTTCACGAGACTATCCCAATTCACTGGAGTTCTGCATCCATTTCCATACAATGCCTCAAATGGTTTCATTCTAATGATGCTTGATGTCCATTATTGTATGCAAATTCTTCCAAGTGCAGGTAATTATCCCATTTGGATGGTTTATCCACCACATACATTCTCAACATAACCTCAAGAAATTGATTCACCCTCTTGGTTTGACCATCTGTTTGAGGATGATATGTTGTACTAAAATTCAGTTCAGTTCCCAATTCCTGAAATAATCCCTTCGAAAAATTGAAAGTGAACTTTGCATCTCGATCGGAAAATATTGCTTTGGGTAATCCATGCAATCTGAATATTTCCTTCATGAAGATGTTCACTATGTCACTTGTTTTATGAGTGGACTTGATTGGAATAAAATGAGATGCCTTTGAAAGCTTGTCCACCACAACCATAATTTAATCATGCTTCCTCACTGTCATTGGCAAACATGAAACAAAATCCATAGAAATTACTTCCCACTTCCATTCTGGAATGGGAAAAGGCTACACGAGTCCTGCTGGATGTTGATGTTATGCCTTGACTTGTTGGCACTTTTGACACTAAGCAATGTGTTCTTCTATATCCTTCTTCATTCCATGCCAAAAGTGTTGCTTTCTTGCTGCTGTTATTCTGTTTTGATATCCTGGATGTACAAAGTATGGCATTTGATGAATTTCATCCATTACCACTTTCTTCAAATATGCACAATTTGGAATGTGCAGTCTGCCTTTATAAATAAGAATATCATATTCCCCAAGATGGTAACCTTCACACTTTTCATCTAATTTTCCCTGTTGCAATTTCTCTTTTACTTAAAGGTAAGTTTCATCGCTATTTTGGGCTTCAAGAACCCTTGTTCTCAAATCTGATTTGCAAACGCTTAAGGTTGCTACATGAAATCTTCTTCTAAGGGCATCTGCAACCTTATTTTCTTTCCCTTTTACATGTTTGATTTTAAAATCAAACTCACATAGGAATTCCAATAGTATGGATTTCTTGGCATTTAAGATTGGTTGATCAAACAAATATTTTAAGCTCATGTGATCGGCTCTAAGCTCAAATATTTTTCCCAATAAATAATGTCCACATTCTGAGAGCATGTACTATGGTTTCTAATTCTAAATCATGAGTTGCAAAATACTTTTCATGCTCCTTTAATTTTCTTGATTCATAGCAAATAGAAAATCCTTCTTGCATAAGCACTCCACCTAATCCTTTAATGCAAGCATCCCTGCACACTACAAAATCTTTCTTTGGATCTGCAATCTTCAAAACATGAGCGCTAGTGAGTATCTTCTTGAACTGTTGAAAGCTTTCTTCACATTTTCTAGACCATACAAACTTTACATTCTTCCTCTACAATGATGTGATTGGATGAGTGATCTTGGAGAATCTCTCAATGAACCTTCTATAGTATCCTATAAGACCCATAAAATATCTCACATTTGTAGTTCATTATTTGCAGTAGAACAAAACATTATGGATTCAATATTTTTCGGATCCACGAAAATTCCTTCTTTTGAAATAAGATGACCCAAATATTGTACCCTTCTTTGATAAAATTTGCACTTGCTTAGCTTTGCATAAATTTGGTGCTCTCTAAGAACTTGCAACACCATTCTTAAATGTTCCTCATGCTCTTCTTCATTCCTTAAATAAACAAGAATGCCATCCAAGAACACTAACATGAACTTGTCCAAATATTTGCTAAAAAAACTATTCATGAGGCACATGAATGTGGCGGGTGCATTGGTAAGTCCAAACGTCACCACCGTGAACTCATAATGATCATATCTTGTCCATAAAGGTGTCTTGTGAATGTCGTCTTCTTTTATTCTCACTTGATGATAACCGGATCTCAAGTCAATTTTCGAAAACACTTTGGATTCCTTCATTTGATCGAAAAAATCTTCAATTATGGGCAATGGGTACTTATTCGTGACTGTCACTTTATTTAACTGCTTGTAATCAATGCATAGCCTTAAATTCCCATCTTTATTCTTAACAAATAACACCACTGCTCCCCAAGGAGAAACACTTGGTCATATATACTTCTTGTCCCCTAATTCTTGTAGTTGCATCTTTAATTCTACCAATTCTGGCGTGCTCATTCTATAAGGAGCTTTGGAAACTAACGTTGCCCCTAGAACAAGATTGCTTGTGAAATCAATGTCCCTTTTTGGTGGCAGTCTCGACACTTTATCTGGAAACACATCTTTGAACTCTTGTAACAACTGATAATATTCTATCCTTGGGCCTTTTCTCTCTAAGGAATATGATATATGGGCCGCATATAATTGACAACCTTTCTTGTAAAAATTTCTTAATTGTAAGGCTGAAATCTACCTTACCAAAACTTGGTTTGTAATTCCTTTCACCAATCTCGACCTTCCCTCTTCATCAATGCATTAAAGAACCTTTTCATAACAATCTACGATGGCTCTATGTCTTTCCAACCAATCCATACCAATAAGGGAGTCATAGGATCCTAATGGTAGGACATTTAAATTTACCTTGGTGAGAAGTCCATTCAATTCTAGGGGGCATTCTATCACTACTTCACTCACTTTTATTTTTGTTCCTATGGCTAATTGAACTAATGACGACTTATTATGCTTCAGTTTTTTAAGGAAACAACTTTCAATGACCTTTGGAGAAACATAACTATGAGTAGATCCTGGATCAATCAAAACATAAATAGATTGCTTAGCAATCTTACCTTCAACTTCCACTACTGTTGATTGATGGTCTGCTTGATGATTATCCAATGCTGCATAAATTTGGGGAGTTGTTCTTTCCATATCCTCCACTGTAACTGCTACATCTAAGTTATGGAAGCCTTGAGGTTTCTCTCTCCAATGTGCACAACCTTTAAGCTTGTGGTTCTCTCCACAATATCCCCAACACTGAAGCAGTGCTTTTGGACCTTTTGTTGATGCTACCGCTGGCTTAATTCCACTTCATGCTTGCTGACCTTGTTGGAAATGTCTTGGCTGATTTTTAAATGGAGGATTAAATACACTCCCCCTTTGGTTAAATCTTCCTTTTGGATTTCCCTTCCATGTTGGATGGACCTATGATTTTCATTTTCTCTACTCATAGAAATGCATCGCCATCCTAATGGATTCATTAAGAGTTGGTGGGTTAACAAACTCAATACTATCTTTGAAATTTTGGGGCAGACTTCTAAGGAAGCATTGGATATTTACTCTTTCATCTTTGATGTAATCTACATACCTCAACAATTCCAAAAACTTATGGACATGTTCTTCCATAGATTTTTGTCCCAATTTTAGTTCATTGAACTCCTTCCTCTTGTTATCATAATGCCTAGCAAACATGTATTTCTTCTTGAAATACTTCTTAAATCGCTCTCAACTGACCCTTCTTTCCTTGATTCCTTTTACTTGCATGAGGTTCTCCCACCAAATTTTAGCTTGACTATTTAGATTGTAAATAATAATTCTAGCCTTTTCATTTCATGTGTAATCATGAATTCTAAAATACTTATTCATCCCAAGAACCATGCTTCCGCTTCTTGACCTATCTTACTTTCTTTGTCAAATGTGGGAGGCCTTGCCTTTCTAAATTCTCCTTGAGGAATCCTTTTGAAATCCCTTCTTCTTTCAAACCTGCTAGAATTACACCTTGGGATACTTTCGGAACCTTGAGAATCACATGACCTGCTCGAAGAAGATATTGGAAAATATATCTTAAGTTCCCTTCTCAAGGAACAACTTCTTGGACTTGGACTCGTCTTTCTATTGCAAATTTTAGAGCGACTCTATGCACTTCTTTTTTAGTGACCACTATTGTTTGGATTAGATCCAAGATGAGATATTTGCTAAATATCAGTGAGGCTTTGAAGGATAACAACATTAATCTGGTTCTACTCTTCTTGAACGTTGATCAATCTCTCATTGAAACTTCTCATTTTTTCAACCAAATTTTGAGGAGTGATATGCTTTCTTCTCCCATTTGACTCTGCCTCAACATTACCCTCATGCATATTTTATCCTAAGACATCATAATCATGTTCATAGGGGTCCTAGGCATCATTCATGGTCACCATTTTCCTTTGGGGACACTTTTCCTTTCAAGCCTGTTGCCCTCTTCTACAACTATTCAAAGCTTACCAACTGCAAACATTGTGCATCATAGAGATATTTATTAGACATTTTAGTAATATATGAAATGAAACATAAAAATTCTATTTTGATTAGAATTAGTCTTATGGAATTATTCATAGGGTTTTTGGTCCTCTTCTCCTTTGTTCCATTTATGCATTTATGGGAATTTCCTTTATTGACAATGCTTTTGTCAAAACAATTTTACAGACACTTTTCTATTATGATCTCTGAGACATTGGAATTCCTCATTCAATTTACGGCTGTGAAACACTATTCCCTCATTGATAATATTTCCAACACCTATATTCATATTCCATTCTGATTTCAAATATGGAATTTAAGCTCTTCCAAAAATGTCGATTTTGCCCAATTCTGCAGTTTTTCCATAGGTGTAATTAGCTTCAACGGCCAACTTCAGCGACTTGTAGAAGTAAATCTAGAGAGAACCAAAAAAAATTTCCTACTAGGAAAATTTAGTTCATATGACAAGGATAAATAAACAACTTTCATATCTTTGATCCAATGCACCAGTGAACCTCTATAAAATTATGGGTTTGACTACTTTTGACTTTTGCAACTTTTTTTCCGAATTTTGGGGAAAAATGACTATCTCCCAAACTAAGCATTTATGGAAATAATTCGTCTAATGGAAGTTTCCTGTTTTAATGAGTAGGTAAAATAACGAGTTCAAAAATTTTCTTGGTTTCGACATCTAGGGCCACTTTTTCTCCCTGTGAGATTTTCAAAATCCCCAAAAAGTGCTCTTAAATAGTGCATTTTGGCCTTCTTTCACACCCCAGCTTCACACCTTTTGGAACTTGGACCCAAGTTTCCATATTTAACTACATGCTTGTCCCATGATGGCACCTTATCAATTTTGAACCAAACTGAGCTCTCATTGGGTCTCTAGACACCGATCTTTGAAATTCTATTTCGAAATTTCCGCTAAATTGGAGCAAAACGGGATCGGGCCTCTCACTATTGTTTTTGTGAACTTCACTAATGGAGTCCAAAAGCCACAAATCTCATCTGTTTCTGAGTTAAGCTCCTCCTGTTATGGATGAAACAATTTTCGGGCTCTATACTCTTTTTTTTATGTCTCGACCTCAACTTGTCTAATCCTGACTTTTCCAAGCCTTTCTGACTTTTCCGATTGGAAATCAACACACACATTGATCTATAACGAGCCATTTTTGACTTCCCGACTCCAACTTCTATCTTCCCTAAGTCGGTAGTCGGAAGTTGGTACTACAAAACCAATCTGGACAAACCACCCCCAACCTCCCAACTTCGACTACTATCTTATGTATGTTGGGAGTCGGACGTCTCCATTACAAAACCGATCTTGAGAAACCACCCCTGACCTCCCAAATTTGACTACTATATTTCGTACATCGAGAGTCAGAAGTCAGCATTACAAAACTAATCTTGACAAACCACCCCGACCTCCTGACTCTAACTATTATCTTTTGTATGTCAGGAGTTGGAAGTTGGAAATATAAAACCAATCTTGACAAACCTAAACCAACCTCTTGACTCTGGCAACTATCTTCCGTACATTGCGAGTCAGAAGTTGGTAATATGCCCATGTTACTACCAGCTTATAAGTTATCCTACTGATATCTTTCACGTTCGAAGTCCATATTTGATGAAATGGGCATCACCGAAAAAATATCAGCGAGCTCTACACAACAATGTGCTCCTCTGCAACATTTGAAGGTTTTGATATTTGCTCATTAATTGAACCCACAATTTTACCAAATGTTCACCAGCACTTCCTGCACGCATTTCTGATTTTCTGCCTGTAGGTGTAGAGTCCAACCCAGACAACCCTAGTGCTGCAA
Source organism: Larix kaempferi (assembly GCA_027924585.1). Taxonomy (NCBI): domain Eukaryota; kingdom Viridiplantae; phylum Streptophyta; class Pinopsida; order Pinales; family Pinaceae; genus Larix; species Larix kaempferi. The sequence continues at coordinate 4,714,910 of BSBM01000961.1, read as the reverse complement.
CCATTAGATATGATACCACTCTGTCATGTCCCCTCCCATCAAATTGACCAGTGGAGGGAGCATGAACAATATACAGGGTGCTAAATTTTGCCCCTAATGTCATATTATCAAATTCACTGACATCTCAATGCGTGTGTAGATGCATAATAACATACACAACGGAATTAAACTCTATCATTGCACACACATCATGCATATACCAGCATACTCATCATAAGCATAACAGTAAAATCATGCACATAAATAAACTCATCTTATGCTATTTACATGCATTCAATTTTAACGATTCAAATTGGATCATTTCATTCAATTTGACATAAACAAACATTCACTCATAATACATAAATTTGGCATAATTAGAAACAACAGTGAACACTTATCTTTTAATTGAAATTGCTCGAGCAACTAGCTATGGAAGAGAAACGTTCCACCCAATTGTAGGTCTCTGTCCAACCTATATTAATTCAACTAAGAGACCACCCCTAAGTTGGGCTATGTATCCACTAAGGAGGAACTACTCAGGCTCACTCATAGCGATAGGCACAATCAATCATGCTAAGCTAGCACACACCTGGGTTTTTCAAACATGTAGGGAGACAGGGAGGGAGAATGCTAAGCCAGCGAGCTCAACCACAAAGCTACAGGAATCTCAATTGATCTTAGTCAGCATTGGTACCACACCCAATGCAAGGAAGGGCCCCTTCTCTACTACACAGTTCCTTAGGTGCCCCTTCCCTCCAGTTCTCTTCAGGGTGGTCATAGAAAGGTCCAAGCTACAAAAACTTCATATATTCTTTCCTTCAAGCAATTCTGACCTTTGATCTCTCTCCCTATTCAATCCACTCTTTGATTTTCTGAATTCTGGCCACGTAACTCTCAATCATGAAATTCAACTTCTCGTCTTCCAAATCTGAGTCTTCCTATGGATTTTCAGGCCTTTGACACCCTCAAATTTTCCCCAGGGTTTATGTCTATGGATTTCCCATTGGATTTCATTGCTCACATAAAATTATGGTTGTTTTTTACACCCTAAATCATGGCTTCTTTCTTGATTGGGATTTCTGCAATTTCTCACTGTTGGGGATGTATAATAGGCTAAGAATTGATGTCCCATTGTTCCATAATGGAATGGGAATGATGAAAAAATGAATTTCCTCTCAAGAAATTAACTTCTGGTTCAAGTAAACTGAGCCCACACACATCCATATGAATTTTTGAGTTTTACCATGCTCGATTAAATTCATGAGCTGATTTCTCATCTGCCTCCCTACAACAAAATTAAATGTTGGCATAACTAGTCAAGATGGGTTCTCAAGATGACATTGGGAAACAAAGGATTCAATCTCCCAACTCCTCACCTCTCCTTAGTGGATACATACATGCCCCTCTTTTTTAGTTGCTTCCATAGCCAACTCTTGGAATTTTATTTTGCATTATAAACATTTACATGTTTTTACAATTTCCCATGGTTTACTAGCACATGGCTCACAAAATATAAAATACTTGCCATTTAAGGATGAGCATTCACTAGCAATGCCTTGGCCTTAAGCTACACACTACGAATTCATACATCGTGTATGCATAATATTCACAAATGAAGCCAATACATTCTAAGGTTCAAAATGGGGATGTTACACATTAGTTGGAATGAACATACCAACATAATTATGCTTGAACTAGAAATGTTACAAGAAATGGAAGAGATAGTAAAAACAGTAAGACAAAATTTAAAGGAAGCACAGGACCGGTAGAAGAGTTATGCATATTTAAAAAGGACACCTAGAGAAATTCAAGTTGGAGATCGTGTATATATGAAAGTTAGACCAAAAAGGAGTTCACTCAAATTGGGTAATTGTGCAAAGTTAGCCCCTGGGTTTTGCAGACCATTTCAAATATTAGCTCGTGTTGGACCAGTGGCATATCAGTTAGCACTACTAGTCACTACTCGAATTTATAATGTATTTCATGTTTCTTTACTTAAAATATATGTACATGATCCTAAACATGTAATTGATTAGAATTTTATTTAGGTGGAACCAAAAGGGAACTTCCATTCCAATCCTATATGCATTCTAGACAAGAGGGAGATTAAACTAAGAAGCCGAACAATTGCACAAGTAAAAGTGCAATGGACACATTTTGAACCTAAAGAAGCAACATGGGATATGGAAGGTGCCATGAAAGAGGCCTATCCATACTTATTTCAGAATTGAATTAACGTCGAGGATGACTTGTTTTAAGGAGAGGGGGAATGTAGTACCCCAAAATCCTGTTTCTTTTATGTCGAATGCCTACAAAAAATACAATACAATTGTTCAACTCCGAAATTCCCAATTAGCTAGATCTCTTAACTTAAATATGGAAAACAATATAACATCAATTCAAACCAAGCCTAAATCAGCTATTAAATGAGGATTGCTCAAGGCTAGTAATCCAAAGATACTTCCATCGATATTATCATTGGTACACTATTATTAGATTTATGTAAAAATTAGGATCATAACCAATATCAAATAAAAATGGAGGGTGCGTAAGTTTTAGGTGGGTATGAATTGATCCCATGATTTGGAGGTTATTCGTCGACCCACCCAAATAAAATAACCTCCAATATTTATATTACTATGTCAAATTAAAAACCCCCATTGACCCGTTAATACTGGGAAATATATTTTTGAGGATTCTAAGAGCATTCAAACCCCCAATATGAATGGACGTGATATGATATTTCCTCACTAGTGAACCCCCCATGATTTTTTATTAAGCTTCATAATTAATATATGTATTATGAGTATGATGATTCTGTTTGAAATAGAGACTGTCTATATTTTCATGATTTATGTTATAACTGGAAAATTCATACAAATGAACGACCTGTAGATTTCCAGAACTTAATTAAGGAAATGTAAGGGCCGAGTTCAAAAGATCTACGACAACTATGTTTCCACGAAATTGTAAAACATGTAGTAAACGATGCCAAGGGAAATCAGTTCAAGAAACCACTCCCAAAAAGAGAGTTAGGTTCACAATTACTTGAGCACAAATTATAAACCATGAAAAATGGCAAAGGAAACCATGCTCTATTATTCTCGATCATAAGAAAAATGAACAACTCTTGTAAGGCGTGGAAACGATCCCAACTGTAGGTTCATAACGAGTCTACAACCAATAGATTTCAAACAACTATCAAATACCTAAATATATGATCGAATTCAGAGGAATGTCCTTGACCATTAAATATTTTAGAAATCATAAAATGTATTGGAACCATTATCACAAATTGAAACAACGTGGCTATATACATGTCATTAACAAAATCGGATATGCCATAGCCCAACAAAACCACAACAAATTTTTATACAGTTTGATTTAAAGAAACCTAAGTACTAAACCCTTTCACCAAGAAGTCTTGAAATGTTACTTTCAGAATTACATACCAAGGAATGGGCAAATAATACAAAGGAATCCACCAATATTGCTTGACACATATGGCCACAACTGGGTATGTGGGCTTACTGAACATTTGGGCCTTCTACACAAATGAAAAATTAACCTTGAGAAGCAATAACAACCTTCATAAAGCTGCAAAGAAGGAAATAGTGTTAACCTCTCATTCAACACGGATTAACAATGAAAGGAAGTACAGTAACATTCTATTGAAAGAAAATTATCTATTTCAATCAGGGAGGAAAAGAACAGATCCAACATTGTCAAAAGAGACTCTCAAACCTTGTCATCAATATGTTATAGAAGCACTACCATGAAATCTCCTCACTAAAGGTCAACCAAGAAAGAGAATTTCAACGCAACCTAAGCTGGGTAAAATAACCTCTCCTACAATAAAGAGGAATATGCAGAGCTACGCTCTTTTCCTCTTCACCAAATGAAAAGTCGAACTATCTTGAAAACCCCAAGAGGTTTGTGAGGCTTAAATGCTCGGTATAGAAACAATTAACGAGACAAGGGTACAAGAAACGTGTAGCTTGTGGACTTTAACAGTACAATCTTTCTAGTTACCAGTATGTCCTTGCTTTTACTAAATGATGCAAAAAAGGTGTGTAACCAAGCTTAGGGCCACGACACTCGAGGTTCCTTAAGCCTCAATTAAGACAGACTTCCATTTCCATATAAGTAATATTGAATTTCTCTGCCACTCCTAACATCGGTACAAGCAAATAAAGAATGTATTAGCATATAGTTAATGTTAAGTAAACCCATACACCCAAGTTTGACCATACAGCCCGAGGCTCAGAAATATGATTAGGAAATGTAAAATAACTAAGGTAAACCAACTTGAGTAAGGTTTATAAAAAAATATACTAGGTTAGTAAATGTATATACCTTATGTTAGGGATAATGCTCACATTAGTGCAGCATACTAAGTTTGGGATTGGTTTGAGATTTTGTAGGAGACTATTGAGATATTCTCTCAACCAACATCTCCATGTTTGGAGTTAGTTGGATCTCACTCCAACTATATATATATGTGATATATGTGTGTATGATTAAGAAATACTAATCATTATTGTGTGTTGTGTGCAAGCTCTCTCTGCTCTCTCATTTTCTTAATATGGTATCAGAGCAAGGTCAGCCTTAACTCTCTCACGAGAGGGGCTAGAATATGAGAGATTGAGAGCAGATCTAATTTTCTGTACATATGAGAGTGTTGATTTTTAGTGTATTTGTGTGTGTTCTGTTTGAACGCCACCCATTTGAGAAGCCTCAAGTATTCTTTCTGATGTATCTGGAAGCTGCGTGAACTGTTGAAGGATAAATTGTTTGTGTGAGGAATTATTGGAGTGAGCTTTGACGAATCTCTTTTGCTGGAAGGATCGCTGCCACCCCATTCTCAGGCTGCCGTCACTCTCAGGATGTCGTCTCCCTTTGCATGCATAGAAGATCCATAGTTGTGGGCTCAAAATCTTTATGCATCTTCCATTCTCCACATGACACAGCAGGCGCAGGTCGGATTTGTGAAGAACGGGAGGAAGCCGTGAGGAAGATATGCCCCGAGAGAAGGCCACGGCTGTCTAGTCTCTGTGCATAGACCAGCGAGTGATAGAGGCTGCCATCCATTCCTTCCCACACCGCCAACCATCTGTAGAAGCCAGTATTCAGCGTGCAGATTTCTGAAGGCATCATCGAATATCTATTTCATGATGGGTTTGCGGTTCTGTGAAATTTGTTATGTATATTTATTTTTATATTGTTTAAGTTGTAAAGTAGAACCAATTATTGAACAGACTACATAATTTAAGTTAGTTGTTCTTGACCCGTCGTGCTCCAGGAGAGAACAGATCGCTGATTTAATTATGTCTAAGTTTGTTATATGCTATGTGACAGTCGTGCTCCGGGAGCATTAGTTATAGGTTATTTTATGTAAGGTGAAGTTGTGAAACTGACTACTAAAGACATTCAGTATCCGAATCATTCTCCTAGATAACTGCGGATAGCCGAAAGCGAAATATTTGCAGATGGAAGTGTATTCATAGGATGGTTCAGTATCAAGATTGTCCTTCGGGAGGTCGAGAAGCGTCAGTTGTACAAAGAACGTCAAAGATGGTCGGAAGCAGTTGTATCTGTGCTGTATGAAGTGGTAGCTTGAAGATGATGGGAGAGAAAGAGCGTGTCTATGAAGTTCAGAGATGGGTGTAAATGCATATGAAGACCAGTGAGACAGACAATGACAAATTTTGTGTTTTCAATATTATAAGTTTTGAAATGTAAGCATTAAAGGTGGGTGTTAGGGATAATGCTCACATTAGTGCAGCATACTAAGTTTGGGATTGGTTTGAGATTTTGTAGGAGACTATTGAGATATTCTCTCAACCAACATCTCCATGTTTGGAGTTAGTTGGATCTCACTCCAACTATATATATATGTGATATATGTGTGTATATTAAGAAATACTAATCATTATTGTGTGTTGTGTGCAAGCTCTCTCTGCTCTCTCATTTTCTTAATACCTTAAACCTAACCACAAAATGGAAGTCAAATATTAAAGTTGTCTCCTCATTTCTTTCATATAAAAAAGAAATTGGCATCATGACAATTGAAATGCTCCTTAGTAAATAGTTTGGTGGACTTGCATTAATTTATAGATAAATATTCATATGTATCTCTATTGAAATGCTTTTTTTACTACTTTTTATGTGAAATATAATGTGTGGTGTTATAAATTTAATCGATAATGCATAGATTCAAAATATGCATTGTTATTCCATTGCTATATACTGTATATACATATGAATTCAAAATGGTATTAGTGTTCATATTTAGCTTAAGTTTTGGTTAACTACTTTAACTATTTATGTTGCTTTAAAATATATAATGAAGACTTAGTTTAAGGTAAAACTTTGTAGTGACTCAAAAGCCCATTAGAGATTTTCAATAGAAAAATGATTGTGGTTAAAACTTATGCATAGTATAATAACATGTAATTATGATGATTTGTACTCTTTAACGTTTATATAATGATGCCACATGCTCTTATCAAGTATTAAAATACTGAAACTAAAACCAAATTCAACCCGAATACTCTTAATATACTCTGATTTAAAGATCATTCATTCAATCTGAACTGTATTGCTTTCATATTACATACAACTGTGAATATAAGAGCATAATTCTTATTCCGAATATCATCTAGATCTGATCCTACAGGGAGTTCGACACTTTATTTATGTTAACCGATGTTAACCGCAGAAGATGATCATCTAATCCTACAGGGACTTCACTTTATTTATTTATGTTTACTCCGATATCATGACGTTAACCGCAGAAGACGATGTTGTAATTACCACCAGTAGGGCACGTGAAGGTGCTAGTGGCATCGTCCCTGGCATAGCTGTAGGCCTGTGGGCACTGCCCCTTGAAGAATTTCGAATAGTTGGTGGGAGAGCGGTTGTTCAGGTAGGCGCCTGTGCAGCAGTATTGAGGCGCATTGAAAGCAGCACAAGCACTCTTGCATCCACCAGTTACTTTCAATTGTGAAGGGCACATGGCATTTATGTTACTGGTGCATCCTAATTTTTTGCAATTAGAGTTGGAGGGACTTATGGAGAGAGGGATATTGAAGCCATCAACGAGAGAGATATCATAGAAATCTTGACTTTTGTACTGATTGAGAGCATATTCAAAAAGAGTTGCAGGGACACTTCCAAAGCCTTGACAATTCAGCAACCCGCCGCAGTCACCAGTGTTGCACTTGCCTCTCCCGCTTGCGTCGAAGTTGCAGCCGGTACGACCCCAAATTCTCGCTTGTTTTGTTCCTGCGGCAACGTTAAAGCTCCATGTTTGGCCCTGTCCCAACGCTTTACCGCCACCAGGACTTGCAGCCGCCCAAACTGTGTTTGGACACTGGTTCTTCACCACGAATGTCGCGCCTTGGGCACCTGCAGTTCATCAAGCAATATTTACAATATATTTCTGCAAATACATAGAGTAGCATAGCATAGTCAATCTTTGCGCAGAAATGATTCTTCTGGAGTCGAACATTTGGTCGTTGATCTACATTTCTAAATTTCTACACGAAATTCTAGAAAACTAAACAGATGAAGTAATTGAAGTAATTAAACAATGAGGATATATGGTAGCTTAGTCAATCCTTAGCACATGAAGCAATGACCAATGCATTTGCCCACCCTAAGTCAGCCCAATCTTGCTAAAGCATGATGTTAATTCTTCTAGCAATGCATTTGCCCACCCGAAGTCAGCACAATCTTGTTGACACCTTGAACTTACCTTGAAGATAAAGAATAATGGCTAATAATGTTACTGCCACTGTGATCCAAACGGAACCTGCAAAATTATTTCGCTCCCCCATTGCAACGAAAAACGATTACCCTGAAGTTAACGCAGAGATAGAAGAAGTGAGACGAGGTGAGAATGTTAAGACGTGAAGTATATATAGGCTATCCAGCGATCCACGAATACGAAGACGAACCATCTCCAAAGATGGTAAAGAAAGAATGGTTGATCCTTATCCTTATCCTTTCTCTGTGGAAAATCTCAGATTAGAGCGTTTGCTGGTGTAGAAAATGTACCACTAAGATAATAAATAGTGTATGACCAACTGTCACATTGATATTTTTGCCGTTTCATGCATGGCATTAACACAGGCCAGTCAAGTGTACGTCCGTGTTTGTCAAAGTTAGATCTCATCGATCGAAATCCCCTCTGCCCTTAGCGGCAACAGCAACAAAACAGGAGTGGGCTAAAGTCTGAGTGGGCTAAAGTCTACACAATTTGCATCCTCTATTCTGATAAAATTTCGGTCAAAATCTGGTGAGATCCGGTGAGAATTGTTAGTGAAATGGTAGAATTGAGGTGATAAGGAGTAAGAAGTAATTAAAGGGTTGAATCCATTTTTACAACCAAAATTACAATTTTAACAAAAAAAAAATTATAATTTCAACGTGATATTCAATTTAAACTAAACTCATCATAAAAAAATAAATTATCTAAAACCCACTTTCCAATAATTTTTTTCAATTTTTAAAATTAAATATCAATATCAACAAATTAAAATACTCAATATAATTTTTCAATTTTCACTTTGTTTTATACACTATATTATATCAAAAGAAAAGGAAAGGTTATTGATTTATGATTTCAAAATTTTAAAATTAAATACCGGCATCAAGAAGTTAAAATACTCAATATAAATTTTCAATTTTCACTTTTGTTTTATACACTATATTATATCAAAAAGAAAGGTTATTGATTTGATGAAAAACTTTATATCAATTTATATTCCCTATCTCTTCTCTCCTCATTTTAATCAATATTATTTAAATATATTATATCAAATCAAATCTAAAATAAAATAATTTTCCATAAAATTCTAGTATATTCATATTTAGCTAAAATCAATTATTGATATAATTATTAAATTTTATTTTATACACTATATTAATTTAAATTCATAATCATTTTGATTAGATAAATTAATTTATTTATTTCCTTAATGTAACGAATCTTACCAGTGGTGTGATGAGAAGACATATTAAACTATCGGTGGTGGTATTTTCTTCAATTTATTAAAATTTTGAAATATATTTGATTAATCAATTATTGGTAACATGATTTTAAATTTAAATTATTAAAAGTTATTTATATTAAATTTTGACATATATGTATATAATTTGCAAATTTTAGTGTTTTTAAGATATTTGTTTTTAAATGCTAAAAAAATTTATTTGTGAGTTTTTGGAAGTGGAGAGTTTATATTGAAAATAAATGAAAATAATTTTGAATTCTTAATATGTGAGTTCTTGGGAATGGAGAGTTTATGTTGAAAATAAATGGTTTTGAATATTTGTTTGGAAGTGCATAATTGTTATATTGAACTTTTGTTTAAGAGTGTAGATTTTGTTTTTTTGAAATATGTGTCTCACTTATAATGAACTTTGAATTCTTGTTTGTAAGTACAAGATTTTAATTGGGAATATATAAATTTGTGAACAAATATTGTTACCCAAAATTTGTAAGAGATTAAATTTTGCACATAAAGGGGTGAGTGAGGTCTAAGTGGAGATGGGGAGGATAGGGAGGCTACAGAGAACCACGTGAATGCCCCAATCATCCAAAGCTCTTTGTGATTAAAATCACAAGGGTAGTGAAGAAATTAAGTGAAATATATGATCATTATATCAATGAAAAACTACACATTATACAAAAATTCTATACATTTATATATTTTCTTTACAATTAAAATAAAATTATCTTCTTTATAAAAAAAATAAAATGACATTTTTTTTCAATAAAAACTTCCATGTGCATCAACAAAACAGATAGTGAACCTAATACAAGTTTCAATGAATAACATTTAATGCTATGTATTCTTATATTTAAAGGTAAAGATTTATCAACAAGATTTTAAATGGGTAGCAATATGCCTATGAGCAAAGATTTAAACTAAAAAAGATTTTTTAAATATGTATGCAAATAATTATTATGCCCCATGTAGCAAGGACATATAGCCTCCAGTTTCATTTTGGTGGCATTTACTTCGCATTGTCATCATACGCTTGGTGTACGGTTGTTATGTCTGATGTACAAAGTTTTATTTGGCTTGCATTTACTTCACGTTACCATCGTGTTGTTGATAGGAGTGGCATACAATCACTGAGAGGAGTGACATACCTATTTTTTAATGTTGATTGGAGGTTTAAGGGGTTTTCATAGCAGGTTAATTGCAAGTCGCGCCACGTATATTTATTTCCTTGTGCTACGTGTTGGGTTTCCTGGTCCAGTGGGTGTGTCAGGTGTTGGGTTGACGCCCACCTCAATCGTTGGAGTGCATAAGGTGGCATCGAGGAGGCATCATATAGAGGGGATGCCATGGTTATTGCATGATATGCACAGTTTATTATGTGTCTTGGAGCTAAAGGGGACACCATAGTTATTGTTGCATGGGTTGGAGCTTACCCTGGTTCATTGTTCCTCGGCCTTGTTTTTGGTGGTTTTATGGTTCTATTGGTTGACTATTTGTTTGGTTGTTGTGTTTATGCTGTGCGTATTTTATTGCATGTCTGGTTGTTGGATGTAGGGGATCCCATAGTTATTGCATGTATTGGAGCTCACTCTAGTTCATTGTGCATTTCCCTGGTTTTTGGCTCTTTTCTGGTTTTGCTGAGTAATTCAATATTTGGTTATGTTTATGTTGGGGATTTCCATGGGGACTTGGTTCGCTACAATTTATCGTGCTTTATGTTGGTTGTGGTTTACCCATTTTTTTTAAGTTTAACAAGTTTTGGTGGCAGGTTAGGTTGCGACAGGTATAGTTATTTCTTTGTTCATGTTTAATTACACATCATGGATCTTCTTACGTTTTACATTGCTTGTTAATTGTATTTATGGTGGGGGCTTGGCTCTGGTTGCATTTATGTGGCATTTGGTTTTGTTTTTTTGATTGTGGCATGTGATGGTGCTAGTTTTTTTTTTCAGTTGTGGTATGTGGAAAGTTGTTTTTTATGTATTGCCTTCTGTGTGGCTTTTGTGGCAATGTGGTTTAGCAATCACTTGGTTTTTCTGATTTGTGAAAGAACGTTTAGCGAGGGCCCTATATTGTTATTGGCATTTCCATGTGCATGGTTTTTGTAACGTTGTGTTTTTTATAACAAATTGCATAAGATAAAAGCATAACATATTAAAAACATAAACGTATAATATATATAAATGGAAAATAACATCATAACATGATATTACGTAAGGAATATTACATTTACAATATAATAAAGCATTACATTTACGAAAAGTACAATAAATTTATACCATGTCACACGAAACAGTACCAAAAGTAAGTAAGCTTATTTCAAATTTTTTATTTAAATTTGTTTTTTTGTTTTAATAATTTATTTTATATTGAACTATTTATTGTGTAATAGGAAATTACTTCTAAGTACTTTACTTTAACGGCTAGTGCAAGGTAGTGATACCCACTTATGACACGTTAGTTGCAATGGCATGCTAGAAAAACATAAATCTTATCATTACAATGAATTATTAGAGGTACCTACAAAAGTTTTTAGAATTAGGTATAAAAATATGAAACGTAGAAAAACGGATCATCTTCCAGAATATATAACCTTTATTTATGGAAAAGTGGTATAACCACCTCAAAATGTCATTATTTTAAGGTTGGTAGGTTGTTTTTCTCTAAAACATAATGCATATGTTCGTGTTGGTCCACCGATTTGTTATGTAAATTGTCAATTTATGAGGAAAACAATATGTAGAGGCGTAGGCAACAGATGAATCTTGTGCATGGCTATTTTTCCAAAATTTTAAAAGTTAATTTTATATATTTTTTAAATTATGAAAGTCAGTGAAGCCTTAAAATGACATGGTCGAGTGTTGGTACACCATATCATGGTTTGAAGATAATCAATCAACTTGAATTTTTTTTAGCTTGTAGGTATTCTTGTACTCTTTTGCTAGTTCTTTTTTGTTCTCTAAATATGTAAGCCAATCAAAAGTTATAGTCCAAATAAATGACCTATGTTTTTTACAAATTTGACATGAGTGCAGTTAAAAATGAGTTAAAAATAGAAAACATTAATAGATCTATTCAAAAAAATTTAGTTAGAATCTACACACAGAGCTCGACAAGTGTGTGTAATTTCATCAGTAGTGCACAAGTGGAGCATATGCGAAACTAAGTGTGAAAAACATGAAGTTACAGAAATTGGTGTGTGTTGCCATAACTCAGACCGAGCCTCAAGGTTTGGAAATCCGAAGATAATACCAAAGATGCGAGGGTGCCAAAAAAAATTTGAATCCAAACATGCATGCACGCATGTGTAGATGCTGACATGCATAGAGGTGCGCACGCGTTTCTGTGTGCGCACATGTAGATGTGCGCACGCGTTCTTTTTTACACCTTGATTTTTATCTATCTCTCCGTAAAGCCCCCTCCCTCTCTATAACCCCGCCCCACCTCTCTTACTATCCACCCAATCCCCCCCTCCTCTTCCACTCTACCCAATCCCTCATCCCTCTCTTCTCTCCTTCGCCACAAGGGTTAGGAGATATATTATTAGACAAAATCACTAACTCGCATGATCCTCATGTACATATAAATATTCATCCTTGTAACCATAAATCCATGACCCTTATATCTCAATCCCTAAACCCTTGACCATTAGTCCCTAGCCACTGCAATCCCTAGTCCCAGGTACAACTAACCACCATAAATATTGGCCCACTATAATCCTAAACTAGTATAGCCCCTAAAAATCCTAAATACTAACACGTAATGATATATATCCCCACGGGGGGTTCACTAGTGAGGCAATATCATATCACATCCATTCATATTGGGGGGTTGAATACTCTTAAAAACCTCAAAAATATATTGCCCCATATTAAGGGGTCAAGGGGTTTTTTTTATTTGACATAGTAATATAAATATTGGGGGTTATTTTATTTGGGAGTGTCGAGGAATAACCTCCAAATCGTGGGATGGATTCATACGTCCAAATCACGATCCCGATAATTTCATAAAAATTTTAAAAAAAATTATACCAGCAATAAATGTTAAAATTGTGATTGCGGAAGTAATAAATGCTTGTTAAGGCAGTATTAAATAATAAAGTCATTAATGTATATAACAATTTAACTACTATGTCCTTTTAACTAATGATGCTTTAAGACAGTGATGTGTCTTACCCACGTCTTACCTCCATAAAAATGATTACGACACTAATTTGTTTGTAGTTGTAATAACAAATAAACAACATACCCATATAGGCCTAAGTTCTATAACTACAACTCTGAAACCATATGCAACATACCCAAATTTGCTAAAATAACAAATAAACAATACTTTCTATTCTATAATATTTTATCTAAATTACTCTTGTCGTTGATAGAACTATGGCTTACTTACAGAGTTCTATATCCCTATTCAACATTCTTTACATTAGTTAAGAATAGTCTCCTATGTCATTACTTGTGACGACGATAACCAAATAGGACAATTACTTAACCTTGAAGTATTATTCCTATGAGTACTTATACAAGAGTATGCCATTAAAACCCATAACCTACTATGTAGGAAAAGTTGCACTACTATTATATGGGTGTACATATATCCAAATACTAACAGAGTCATCACAGTGACCATTGGGTATTAATTTTACCCCTAACTATTTTTCATGGTCTATGATACCATCCTAAGGCTTAGGCTTTGACATTGGTACCCATTGTTTAGTCAATTCGATTTTGTATATAAGTATATGGTCGAGTGTGTGTATAACTTTATAACCACTCCTTCAAACTCTTAAACAACTCCTAAATAGAAGGTTGTAAGGGGAAAACATTATGTCGAAACGTTTACATAGTATTCAGATCAATGGTTTCAATGTTGGGGTTAATAATTGTTCCATGTAGCACATGTCTTTGTCATATTGTTTTAAATGCATAAATTTAATGGGGTTAATATGCCAAATCTCTTGTCTTGACCCGATCCACAACATATCCATGCATTTACTTCTGATGTGGATTCAAACAAGGTGCTCCTACGACGTGTACATTGTCTAGGGTCCCATCTTCTTCCACGGGTGTTTTGACTCACTCGGTGACTTCGATGTGTATCTCGTCTAGCCCCTTCCATACTCCATGAGCACAATAGGTGCATCTACCCATCTTCTCGGTCATAGGCATACCTTACCTTAGCCTTTAGTTGTTTAAGAACTACTAGACTCTTTGTTTCTGTAAGCTCTACAATAGAATAAAAGGGGTGATAATAACCTAATTGAGGAATAGTACCCATTTGCTCCGTTCCCGCATCTTCTTTTGTTACTTAAATACTATCTTTCATTTATAAAATCGAAAGCACGAGGCACCATACACTAGGCTGCTTAAGGGTGAGATACAAGGGGACATATACCTGTATCTTATATATTGAAATCATATTTCGAATCACATCGCGCTTGCTTGCGCCGCGTAAAGGCATTATTGGTTCCACGAATCTCGCTCGGTTGGGCACTTGGTTGGGCTACTAGGGATCAGTTACTTAGCTTAGCTACTAGGCCAGAGACAGCCATTTACAGAAGGTGGTCATTTTAAGCCGGTCCACTGACAGAAGGGCATAGCCATAGGGTAGCCTTTTTGGAGGCACTATGGGTTCTCCATCTGGTTGAGTTTTGTTATTAATGTTGCTGCTGCATCAAGAAGTGACGGTTCTTAATGTTGCTGCTGCATCGATCTGCATCGATCTGGTAAGGAAGTGACGGTTCTTAATGTTGCTGCTATCCATGTTAAGGAAGTGATCTGCATCGATCTGCATTGATCTGGTAAGGAAGTGATGGTGTCTCGTCCAAACATTAATGAAATGAGTAGATGCAATATAAATAAACACAAAAGATGTAATTGAAGGCTTTACTTCATCCCGAATATCTAAGACGAATACCCACATGCCCTCATATCGAACGCAATAAAGATATTAAGCCCTAGAGCATTACCCTATGACCTAGAGCGATATACGTTCTGTAAGTTGAAACAGCGGCTAAGATGGCCTTAGGTGGGCATGTCCAAAGGTGGAGGTACCTAATGTTCGTCCCGAAGGTAGGTGTAGGGTCTCGTGGTAAGGCAGGTGTGGTAAGGAAGTGACGGTTCTTAATGTTGCTTCTATCCACGTTAAGGAAGTGATCTGCATCGATCTGCATCAATCTGGTAAGGAAGTGATGGTGTCTTGATTCTCAAAGCATCAAGCTGTCACCTTCTCGCTGTACCTAAACCATAAAGGCCTTGACCTCGATGTTCAAAAAATATTGTAAATTTCTTGCTCTTCTTTTACAAATGCGCCAATTGATTATTGGGTTTCTTTCTCTGCGAGGACTCAACACAGAAGGAATACCATCTCTGGTATGGAATACGATGCCACGGGGGATTCACTAGCGAGGAAATATCATATCACGTCCATTCATATTGGGGGTTTGAATACTCTTAAAAACCTCAAAAATATATTGCTCTATATTAAGGGGTCAAGGGGGTTTTTTAATTTGACATAGTAATATATATACTGGGGGTTATTTTATTTGGGTAGGTTGAGGAATATCCTCGAAATCGTGGGATGAATTCATACCTCCAAACCATAGGCTCAATTCATACCTACCTAAAATTTATAAAACTCCATTTTTATTTGATATTGCTTATGATCCTAAGTTTTGCATAAATATGATAATAATGTACCAATGATAGTATCGATGGAAGTCTCTTTGGATTACTATCCTTGAGCAATTTTCATTTAATATCTTATTTAGGATTGGTTTGGATTGATTTTATATTGTTTTCATCTTTAAGTTAAGATATGTAGCTAATCGGGAGTTCTGGAGTTGAACAATTGTATTGTATTTTTTGTAGGAATTCAAGTAAAAGATATGACTCTTCATTTTTTAGATTGGGTTTTAGGTGGGTATTGATATTCAATCAAACCTTGCTCCACGAAAACCAAGAAAAGCGAGATCAATATTTCTTGGTTCACTGGAACCAAGATGTTCTTTTTATAGGAAGGTAGGGGAGTCCATCCATGAAAGGGTTTCAATTTTTCAATAGAGTTTAATTTATTAAGCTTATAGAAAACATGAGCTCTCTATGGCTATGCTTGTATTTACATGATATAAATTTGGTAGATTGGCAGGCTGTGGTGTGAAACATTTGCAATTCTCATCTTTTCTAAGCATTGCACTAATTAGTGGACTATGAGTGTTTTACATTCTCTGTTATGTTGATCTCTTGACTGGGTTTCCTTTTACACATTTTTCCTTCCCTAGTACTATTTCGTTGGGTCTTCCACTATCCAACACTACAAATTGATCATTCATCTGCAATCCTTGTGGGATCACTATTAGCATTATACTATTATTTTATTTAGCATCTTGTTTTATTATACTAGGATGTGTTAGGGCTCTTGTTTGTTACAACTTGATAATATGATATAAAGGGGGTATTAAAAATGGGTTGATAAAAATTGATACCTATAATATCTGGTGAAACTAGGGGTTTTCTTAATTGGAAAGGCATATTCAGAGGGGGGTTCAACAATACAATTTTAGTAGGCATTTTCCAATATTTAGTGAAATTAGGGATATTCTTTAATATCATGCGAACGATCGTGCTATGTAACGAGTTCATTGAGTGAACCCCCCGTGTACGATGCCAACTCTAGCATACACATAGTTCACTTCCTCTACATGCATTTTAGGATGGAGGAGGACTGAGGTTCATGTTTTTAATTTACGAAATTATTCGTGAACTGATGATTTTAACTTGCAAAATATAGAAAAGAACACTCTCTCGCAGGTAATAGTTTTGCAATAATTTTTTCGTCTCCAGATGTCTCTACATCCCGAAATTAATGTGTAGGTAGTGACAGTTTTAATTTGATATTAATGTGTAGCTGCACGACTCCTATCTCCGATGTCTGGTGAGTTTGGGCACTAAGAGGAGGCTGGAGGCCAGTGAAAAGAGGTTTCCCTGTTCTGGTTCTGTCGAGAGGAATTTCAAGTTCTGCCGGTTTTCATCACCCATAAAAGGTAAGCATTTGCAATTGCTCTTGTTCTATTACCCTCTTCTTAGCTATTTTAAAAAATTAATTCCGCTCCTCATTAGATGTTCCCTGCACCCAATTTTTTCTTTCTCCCCACTGTCTATCACTGTAACCCATGATTCAGAATTATAATAATGTTTGTGTCTTTGTCCTACCTTGAAAGCCCTCTCAATGAGTGGGGTAATTGTCTGTTCTCTGAATGGTAATTCATCCTTTCAGTGCCATGTATGTGATAGTTTTCCGACCATTTCATGTTTTTGATGGTCTTATAAATTTGAATGGAATGCATTTTCTATGCAAAGTAGTTTTGTTTGTATTGTTTTTCCACTAGTTACGGAAAACAATTCCATTTAGCTCAATAGTTTATGTTTGTTCTTCCTCAATAAATTTTTTTTCCGACAGCAACAGATGAAAGCCGATCCTGAAAAGTCTCTAACTGGTTATTTTTCTCTTCTAACATGGCCAAAAGGTGTCTCTTTGCATCAGAGAGGCGGTCATCTTTTTCCTGTGCAACAACTAAAATATTAGATATTTGTACTTCTCCATTGGAAGTAGATTTCTTCATTTCTTCGAAAGAGGACATCGCAGAGAGTAATTATTGTTGAAGTGATTTATTTCTAGACAACTGTAACTTCAAAATTTCACATTTTATTTGCATATCTGCAAGAATGCCTTCCAAATGACTCTTTTTTTCATCCAACAGATGCCGGTCATCTTCATTTTTTGGAGTAATTCTAGAGTCATCTTTTTGGAGTCATTCAGCTCGTATTCTAGTGCAGTCACCTGGTTCTTGATCAGCTCCGAGTGAACGGTTAGCTCACTATTCTTTTGGGTCATTGATCCCATTTCACTAGCTATCAATTTGTGTTTTTTTTCATCTCTGCAACAATGCCTTCCAAATTAGTCTTTTCAGTATCCCACAAATGCTTGTCTTCTTCAGTTTTCCTGAGTAGATCCTGAGTCCTTCGCTTGGAATCATTCAATTCGGATTTCAAATCAATTTTTATGTTCTACATTGTTGTATAACCCTCTCATTTTGCACTCTCTCATCTTCCATTTGAGCTACTCTAGCTTTATATTCATTCAATTGGGTATGCAAAAAATCTGCTTCAATGCCCACTGCTTTATTTTTTTGGCCGAGCAATTCTCTTGCAGTAGCAATTGAATCAATCTTTACTTGTAGCTCTGCAGCATTGGCTTGCAAAGTTTGCTTTTCAGATTCACACAAATGTCTTTCATTATCAATTTTTTCAAATAATTTACAGTCTTTTCCCTGGAATCATTCAATTGATATTGCAACTCAATATTTTCAAGTAAAACCCTTTCGTTCTGCGTAGACATATCTTCAATTTTTTCCTCGTATGTCCTTCTCAATGAAGACAAAAGTTTCTCCCTATCGGCATTCCATGCTTTCTCTGCAATTAGGTTACTTTTCGCGATCTCCTCAGAATCCTCTCATGCTGCTACAATATTTGAGGAAAGTCCATTCTTTTCTAATTCCCAAGCTTTACATGTTGCTTCAAATTATGCAGATGTCACCTTAATTTTATATGTCAACTGCAAAACAGTAATTCTACAGTTTGTTTTTCAGCAAACACAGCTCTGCAGTCTTCTTATTTCTCAGAAATATCTATTTTGAATCTCTCCTCGGCTTCCTGCAATTGTTGCTAAGCTTTAGAAATCTCAACCTCATATTCCTCATCTCTCTTTGCAAGTTTTTGTCTGAATTCCTTGTCAATTTCCATCAATTGGTCACTGAGATGTTCCCCAATTTTCACTTGTTGTATGAGTTGATTATCCATCTTCAGCTCGAAATTTGTTGAGGCAGTGTGTAGAATGTGAATTTGTGACTCCATATCCACGAATTTGTCTCATGAGGTATTGATATTTCTAAAAGTATTTGATTCAGTTTCAACAACTTGGATATGTCAACTTCACATTTTTTTCCACGATGAAAGAATTTATCATCTTTGTCTTGGTTCTCGGTAGACAAGATTGTCCTCTCTTCATGTTCACCATTGTTATTGGAGGGCTCGGAGGAAGATAAGTTGTTGTTACCATTTTGTCTCTTTCTCCTGTTGGCTTTTCCCATCTTGCTATTCAACAACCACAACAACCTTCTACAAACACAGAAAAAGAGAAAAGCATTAAGACTTATATAGCATGTAGAAGAATAATGTGAAAATAAAGAGAAAGACAGTGGAGGTAATGCATCTGAAATAGAATTCCTGCAAATGATCAGCTCTACTCCTTACCACTGGTGTGCAAGCGAATAAATGATTAGTGTTGCCTCCACTTGGCCGGACCTTGAAATGCAACGAAGCCCTTTTTTGTAATCACCTTATCATGCACTATTTGTGATTCGCTATTTATGTTCAAATAAGACAAATCTTCTTGAGAGCTATTTCCTTCTTCACTAATTTGATGAATGAATAAGTACACGGCTTACAAATAAATAATTATAATTATCCATGGCACGGTATTTCGATGGAGGAAGATACGGTATTAGGGCCAACTATTGAAAACTCAGGTTATATTAAACCAATTTTGACAAAGGAAGATATGGTATTAGGATCGAATATTTAAAATTTAATTTAGGTTAAACTAATTTTACATCACTCTATATATGCATATATATGAATATAGTAGAAGTTGCTAGTCGTACAAATAAAAATATCATATGTTAATTTTGTGTTTACTTAACCATAAATTTAAAATTAAACTATTATTATTATATATTATATTTTTGTAAAAAGGTTGGAGACCCAATAGTTTAAGAAACTTTGTTATATCTCTTGCCTAATCTTTCAAAGTTCTCTCATTGGAAGCCAATGCACCAAAAAAATGCTCAAGATGTTTTCTAGATTTTTTCACAAATTAAAAACAAGATGTTTTCCAAATTCTTTCACAAATTAAAAATAAGATGACATGATGTGTGTCCTTTATTGACGTTTGAGGGCGTAAATTGCATCAATCTATTTATAAATATGGTAAAATTATTATTTTTCTTTCTCAAAGCATTTTCAATTATTATTCTTTCCTAATCTCTCAAAGTGCTCTCATTGGAAACCAATGCACCAAAAAAATGCTGAAGATGTTTTCTAGATTCTTTTACAAATTAAAAATAAGATGACATGATAATGTGTCCTTTATTGACATTTGAGGGGGTAAATTGCATCAATCTATTTATAAATATGGAAAAATTAATTTTTCTTTTCTCAAAACATTTTCAATTATTATTGTTGTTTTAATTTTTCATTCATTTCTAAATCAAAATAATCATCAAAATGACCTATTATTGATTGTTATGGTTGTTTATCCCTTTTTCTATAAATTCACCATTTATCACCCAAAAAAAACTTTAATTTTTTTATTTGGTTATGGTTTTCCCTAGCCCAAATGCAAACATTAACTTACATAACTCTTTAATTTTCTTATTTAGACATTTTTCATTTTTTCAATTTTTTTAATTCAATTTGCCATGCACAGGTTTAAATTTTTTAATTTCATTGCACCAATCTTTAATGCTTTACCAATATTTGCACATTAAAATGTTACAATGTTACTTTTGTAGTGCACCTTCCAAAGTAACTATTTTTTTTCTCATACACCATATGAATGTAGATAATCAATTTTTTTATCGAAATGAGAATCAAGGAATATGCAATTGTACTCTTGACATGGTTACGTGTTGAAACATTTTTTCATATAGACAAGGCACATATATATAAGTAGATCATTCCCATAGCAAGAGGGGAGATCATAGGCACCAGCAAACTTTAGCTCAAATAAAGTAAACTGATAAATGCATTTGTATTGAAAATTTGAAACCACTGAATAACTGCCTTTCCGCAGTATGCTTGATAGGATTCCATTTGATCATAAATTGTGATCTCTAGTTTCCATTTAGCCAAATTGTTCTAGCCATCTTGAAAGTAGGTTGGCAGGTGGTGATTGGCTCCTCTGTGGTTGGTGGTTCAGCAGGGATGTCTTCATCTTCCTCCTCTATTTCTACTACTGTTTCTGTTGTGACAATGGGGGGATTCTTCCACAGTTACCCCCACAGTATGCCACTACTAGATTGTACTTTTCATTCCCATCAACCTCTTTTGTGGTCGCCAGTGACATTAATTAATTATATTTTCTTATCTCTATCCTCCTCAGCCATATGATTTGTGCCTCGTCCATAATTATAATTTTTCCTACCTTGAAAGCCCTCTCAATGAGTGGGGTAATTGTCTGTTGTCTGAATGGTAATTCATCCTTTCAATGCCATGTATGTGATAGTTTTTCGACCATTTCATGTTTTTGATGGTCTTATAAATTTGAATGGAATGCATTTTCTATGCAAAGTAGTTTTGTTTTGTATTGTTTTTCCACTAGTTTTGTTTGTATTGTTTTTCGCATCTGTTGCAGGTTCGGATTTGGGAATAATCCCTATCCTCTTAACTATGGGAAGTACTTGGGCATAAGCCCTAAAACTCATTGTGAGGAGTACCACAGGAACCCCGAAGTAGCTGTCCCATTGAGAGGACCTGCCAGCGAAAAGGGCAACGACCCCTACCTGATTGACTAGTTCCCACCCGTGAGGTAAACCAAGAGCTGTCGTTTGTGGCAAAGCGGTTATCAGTTTTACCTGAGCCGTGGAGTGAGGGGTACTGCCCCAATACGCAAGCCGTCAGACAGCATTGGTGGTCGAGTGAAACCCTTGAACTGTTAGGAAGCCGCACATACCTGGGGTCCATATTTATTTTCAGCTGAACTATTGACGATCGTTGCTGCGCCGTTTTAGATCCAGTCATTCAGATCCATTTTGCAAGCCGTTCCAGATCCATCCATTTTCAATCCATTCGGTGCCGTTTCAGATCCCTTCTGAGCCGTAGTCGCTCCAGTCTGAAAAAAAAAAAGAGTATAAAATTCAGTTTTTTCCCCATATCTCCCTTGTTTTCACTCTGTTTCCCGTGAAATTTTTGGGGAACCCCTGTCATTCCATTCTGCATATTTCATTCCTGAGGACCCTATCCCCAATTCCCCTTCCCAAAGCCCGAAATCCCACATTTGTCTATTTTTAGGGTTTGCCATAACTTCCTCAAATTTCACCCAATCACCTTCAAATCAAGAAGTCCCCCCCCCCACCTAAATGGTCCTTCCCCATGGGTTCATCGAATCCCCATTCTCCATTATGAATCCCCACACTTCATTTATGAGTCACCTACCCATTGTGTTACAAGTATCGATATGGAAATCATATCATTCCTATGGGGGAAAGATTCCATATGTAAGTCTTGTGTGATGGCATAGTGGGGCATGCATATCCAATGAATGGGACTATTATGGCCCACCCATTTGTTGAATGTCTAGTGGATCTATTGGGAATGTTATTTAATATTTACAAGAGGCCGTTAATTATCTATTGAATAAACCAAATATTTATCAGTGTTTCTAGTTCAATGAATTTCCTTCTATATAAATTCAATTTTAGTTTGAATGTTTCAACGCCACTTTGACAAATGTATGTTATATCCAATCTTTTGAAAAATGTTTTTATATATTTATCCATTTTTATCTAACTAAAAGGTACATGTGGATGGAAATGTAGATGGATCCAGACAATGATTTCGACTTTGTAATTGTAACTGGTGAAGAACATTCTACCCTTGGCATAGTTAGGTGTCAATCAGATGCTACTTTTGCATAAATCCGTCAATAAATTGTGCTTGATAATATCATTGGATATCCTTTTGAGTTTACCAACAACCAAGGATATACTTTAAATGCAACACAAGAGAAAAGATGGAAAGCTACAAAAACACCTATAGGCATCAAGAGGAAACTAGACACATTGGATACTAAAGCGTTGCAATCAAATGTAATGGAAAGAACACCAAATGTTGAAATCATCGAAGAGAACATGGAGGAACCTATGCATAAACAAGCAAGAGTTGAAGTTGAGTGTGATTCGATAGAACAAAACATAGGTGTTGATTCTACTATATTGGCATCTTGCGAACAAAAAGTGGATAGTTTAATGGAAGAGTTTGTTGAGGAGAAGGTTACTCTTAAAGTATATTCAGAAAATGGAACATCTAAAATAAAGATACGTTGTGAAAGTTGTGGTATTGATTATGGAACAAGGGAAGTATCTTTGGCAACACGGACACTTCGCAACTTCAAAAACAATCACATGAAAACAAGGGCCCATCAACATAACATTTCAAGGGTGGGAAGTAGTGAAACTCCTTCATGTAACATAGAAAGGAAGACATCAATGGTTGGAGATCGAATTGAGATTGATAAAGCCATCAAAATACTAGATGATTTCAACAAGACACAAGATCCAAATTTGTTCAAAGTGGTGGAAGCAACACTTGCAGGATACGAGGACAAGAGAAAAGTAAAAGTGGAATGTACACGGTGCAATAAATGGTTTTATTTAGTACCAGCAAGTGGTAATATTGTTAGTTCTCTAAATGAACATATGAAATCAAACAAGCACATTTCTACTACAAATGAGGCTTCACATAATACAATTGGGTTGAGGACTGGCATAGTTGGGAGACCCAAGAAGCCTACCTATGATAAGTCCCAACAGAGTTTGACTAGGTTCTTGGTCCCATCATCAACACCACTATCACATAGGGGTTCTACAAGTGCAAATCCTTCTACTTCAGGTATGTTAATTTCACAAGCTTATTTAATTTGAATATGACATTGAACATAATTTTATTTTTTATCTTCAAATTTATTTGCTTTTATTGTATTATTGTAGATCATTTATCTCCCTTGATACTACAATGTTGGGGGTATTGGTATCCATATATTGATAGAAATGGGGAGAGATTGAACACAAAAATCCTAATGGATGATCAAAGGGGTGGGAAATTATGGGCCATAGAGAAGCATACCAAGAGGATGCTATGTTATCATGGTACAGAATGCCGTATTGATGGTACATATAGGCATATTCATTGTCAGAGGGCTTCTGAAACAGGGATACCTTTTGAATCATTGACATGCAAGTTTTGTAAGTTGATTCCAGACTGTGATGACTTTAGGATGCGTTTATATCGTGAATTAAGGATCCCCATTAAAAGACATGGGCGAGATACAGGGAAAGGGAGAAGATTAGACTTTTTGACTCAAACTGAGCTCAGAAATGTTGCAAGGGTTACAAATACTAGCTATAGATCAACAATGAGGGTTCTTTGGTGGGAGAGGACAAAGGTTGCTATACTCTCTATTTGAATAAGGTCCCTAAAGGACAAGTTGTTCGAATCTACAGAAAGGAAAGATGTATTTAGGTTTTGCAAGGATGTGTGTGAGGCACATAGACAAGGAAAATTACAAGGTAAAGATGCCGTTTGGGAATTTGTCAAAGATATCTTTCACAACCTGACACGTCCAAAAGCAGGGAGAAGGTATGGTGCATCCACTAAATCCATTTATGAGATGATTAAGTTATGGGGGGGTCCTAGATTGTATAGCTTCATTAGCTTGAATTTAGATGGTCCTTCAATATCTACAACTTTAAGGCAAGTGAGAAAATCACTGTCATATATCCCAGGGGAGCATGAGTACATTTTTGAGGCACTTGGAAAGGTGTATGCTTCTTATAAATCCAAACATGGTATAGAGGGTCCGATTCCTGTATGCCTTGTTGAAGATGAGACCGTTGTGAAAAAATATGTTAGGTGGGTAGCAAAAAGTGATACTTTGGTTGGTTTTTGTGGTAATAAAGAAAATCATCAATGCCAATCACATTTCTTAGTGACTGTGGGCGAGGGAGCTGCATGCTATGATGTTATTACAAACAATTTTAAGAACAGTGTAATTGGTCATTATGCACGTGTCATTATTGCAAACCCTTTACATGAAAAGCTTCCCCGTTTGGTTGTGGTTGTTCATCCAACATGCAATAGGTTCGATGCAAATTTTGTTGCCAAGCAATGGGAAAAAATAGAAGTTATGTGGAGGAAACACGTGGAAAATTGTTTGGGACCTATTATTGGTCATTCATCTGATGGGGATAGTAGAAGAGGACAACTTATGTTGAAGGCTTATTCTTCAACAAAAGGTATTCGATATCAAATCCCTTGGGAAGGGTGGAGGCTGTCTGGGTTGCATGATGGTGGCAACATAATAGGACTACATGACCAGGATTACATACACAACGGGAAAAAGCTAATCAATCCTTTGTTTAGTGGCCAACGAGATTTGATCCTTGGAGAAGAGTTGGTAAGTTTTAATCATGTCAGAATGGTTTATAACACTGTTAAAGTGGATGATCACAAGCTTAAAATTGAAGATATAGAGAGGATGGATTGACAAAATTGGGGTTCAGCGCAACGCATTGCTTCAAGGCATGTTCAAAGGTGTTTAAAAGAGATGAGAAGTACAACAAGTGGTAGGGCAGAGAGAACACTAGGTACAGAGATTTATCTAATGATTGTTGCTGACTACATTGACATTTTTATGTCTCATAGTTTGACTCTTTGGGAAAGAGTGCGAAATGCTTCAAGAGTTCAACATTTCTTTTTGTTATGGTTATGTTGGGTACAGAAACAATCTCATGTTAATGCCAACATAAATTTCATTAGTAGAGAGGCATATCGAGATGTGAAAATTTCGTGCCACTTTGCGGTTTTATTGATGAGATTGTTTCGAGACCACTACTCTAACTTGCCATGTGTATTGCACTTGACTGGGTCAGATGTGTGTGAGAACTTCTTTAGCAAAGTTGGTGGGATGGTTGGATCAGAGAGGGCCTATGATTTCACTGACTTGCTTCATACTGTTGGAACTCTTAGTAGAGTTGCCGAAGAAGAATCAAATCCACAAGGGCTTCGCTTTAATAAATCTCATAAAAAACAAGAAAGCATCTGGAATAAATTGCACCAACAAACAATAGAGAATCATGATGTATTATCTGATTATGGTCCAATATCTACAGATGATAAAATTATAGAAGCTCTGAAAGTAGGATTGAATGATGCGCAAACCCTTTTATCAAGATTTGGCATGCAACCAGAAGGACAAACACAATCTTCTTGGTGGTTTAAACCATGGACAGAGGATCAAAACTATCCAACATTCCAAGTAGTGGATGAAGTAGTTGATGGTTCTACACCGAATAACTCCAACTCAATATTCCAATCTTCATCTTCATCCATACTCAATGTTAGTGAATTGCAAACAATGGAAAGTGAGTGGAGGCATGAGTTGGATGAAATTTTAGATACCATTGATGATAATGTGAACACAACTACCAAAACAGTGGTAGAGCTTGATGGTAAGGATATGTTCAAATCTTGTTTGGTTAGTCAGTTGAATGGAAATCCAACATTATCCAAAGATAGGTTGATTAGAGTGAGAAATGGGGTCTACTTTAGGCGAGATGAAAGGGCTTCAAAAAAGGGTGTTTCAATCGGCTTTGGAATTGGATCGGACTGCAAGGTGTTGTTTGAGAGCAACTCAATACCTATAGTTGAACGTGCCACAAGAAAAGGTGTTTCTCGAAGTACCAAAGAAGGTGTTTCTTGTGGAACTTGGTACATTGGAAGGGTTCAAAGAATAAGAAAGAAGGATGGAAATAGGGTGTTTGATTACCATAATGACATTGATCTTTTGGATAGGCCAGAAGGTGTTGAGCTTCAGTTTTGTTGGTACAATAAAATAAAAGGGCAACGCTTGTACAAGTATGATTTGACAGATCATCTTTTTGTACAACTTGAATCTATTATAGCAATGGCCAACTTATCATACAACAATAGGAATGACACATACAAATTAGAAGAAAGAGATTACAAAGTTTTTTCTAATTTTGTCAGAAATCTCAACAAGGTTAATTTAAAGTTTATTGTAATTTATTTTTCCTTATTCATTCCCATTTAATAGATAATTTATAAATAATTATTGGTTGTATTTTTGTTGATTTCATGTAGTAATACCATCTTGATTTTATATTTTTTGGCCTCAGGTGCAGTGAACCCTTCGAATGGTGAATTTTGGGATAAACCAACCTAATTTTTTCCACCTACTTTTTTGTGTAAGTTTCTTTGACCATTCATCTTTTGTAGTTGTATTTCAGCTTTCAAGATAGATATTGTGCTAGTGTAACCATCCATCTTATGATTTTAAATCGGATTTCAATACAGATTTGGATTTCACATGATGATTTGATTGTTACAGGTACCCGGGTTGATGCAAATTCATGTGTCATTCATGATGTCAACCTCATGTCAACGAGATTTAAAAATCAAGGCTAAAGGTGTTGGAAGGTTTTCAATCAAGCTAATTGACATTTTGGAAGTTGGATAACTTGCTTTCCTCTATACTAGTGGTCATTTAGAGCTGATGTCAAGATCATTTGATCAAATACTTTATATTTACATGTTTTCAAAATTCAGGGCAATGCCCTCTTTAAACTTTTAGTAGTTTTTTAGTACTAGAAATGGAGAAGGTGACTCTTTTGAGTACAATTTATATCATACATAGCATCATATCTATAAGATAAACTAATACTCTTGATTTAACAGTGATTTTGACTTATCATATCTTCCGTTTTGCTTAATAAAAATATATGTGAATGTTTTATAATTAATTTAAACTTTGTTTATAATTAATTTAAACTTTATGGATTTATGTGTTAGTTAATTTTTTTCATCCTTTCTTCTTCCAGCAAAGACTTGAGGGTCTTTGTAAAGATCTCGGAGCAAATTCTGCAATGTATTTGGATTTTTAAAATTTCGATAATATTGCAACTATTACTATTAACTCTGCTCTATGTTTTATTTTTGTGGGGTTACTCTTTTTGTTGCTTGGCGAAGTTATTTAGATATGAGATATGATTCTTGGAATAGCATGCATTACAATATTAGAATTTTGTGGCACTGAGATAACCATGGTGGTAGTATTTTGTTTTTTTTATGTAGAATGTTATTGATGTGATGTCCAAAAGGTCAATGTTACCACTTATGAATATGTATGCAAGATTTTACGCTTTCTTTGTAATTGAGGTTGATTTTTCTAGTGTTAAAAGTGAGTAAAGCTTGTAACATTATACCTTTTGTTGTTCTATATGAGGCCAATTTCCAAAGTGTGTTTCTTTTCTAGCTATAAGTCACGTTGTAGCCTATGAAACTGTTCAGTATGTTTGAGTGTGCTTTTGGTTCCTTGTCAACTCCAAGGTTAAGAGATGTAGCTAATCGAGAATTCTGGAGTTGAACAATTATATTGTAATTTTTGTAGGCATTCTAGTAAAATATCTAACTCTTCATTTTTTAGGTTGGGTTTTAGGTGGGTATTGAGATTCAATCAGACCTTGTTCCATGACAAGAAAGAAAAGTGAGATCAATCGTTCTTGGATCACTGGAACGAAGAAAAGTTAGATCAATCTTTCTTGACTAATAATTTCTTTCAACTTTTTGTATTCTTCTTTAACATTTTCACATTTCCAGTTAAGAATAGTTATTAGATTGAGTTATATTTGGCACATTCATAATTGAAATTTCAATTCTTATATGCAAGGCATCCTTCTTAATATTGTATTGGAACTGACATGAACATAGGTGAAAATCTAAATCCTTGTTTACATACATTATATGTTATTATTACCATGAAATGGTATCATATAAGTTTCACCATCTGTGTATCTTTATATCTATTGCATGATTGAAACTTAACAATGGATATTTTTTCCTCTCCCTTAAAGATAAAAAGAATTAGATATATTAACCCACGAAAAGGTAACTAAATGTTTCTAATTCCCTTGATTGCAAGAATAAATGTAGAGGAAGTAGAGGTAATTCATTGAATCTTGTGAATGACCCAAATCCAAGATATGCACATGATCATATGGTGTTATTGGAAAGTAAGAGGAATTTTTCTATGTTCATTTGGGTTCAAACATCAATGATGATTGTTTTGATAGGAAGGTAGGGAAGTCCATCCACGAAAGGGTTTCAATTTTGTATTTTTATGGAGTTTATTTTATTAAGCTTATAAAAAACATGAGCTCTCTAAGGCTATATTTGTATTTACATGATATAAAATTGGTAGATTGGTAGGTTGTGGTTTGAAACATCTGTAATTCTCATCTTTTATAAGCATTGCACTGACTATTGGACTATCTATCTTGTACTTTCTTTGTTACATTGATCTCTTAACGGGTTTCCTTTTACTCATTTTACCTTCCCCATTACTATTTCATTGGGTCTTCCACTATCCAATGCTACAAATTGATCAGTCGCCCCTACAATCTTAGTGGGATCATTGTTAGCATTATACTACTACTTTCTTTAGCATCTTGTTTGGTTATACTAAGATGCATTAGGATCCTATTTGTTACACCTTGATAATATGATATAAAGGGGGTATTAAAAATGGGTTGATAAAAATGGGTTGATAAAAATGGATACCTACAATATCTGGTGAAAATAGAGGTTTTCTTAATTGGAAAGGTATATTGGGAGGGGGGTTCAACAATACAATTTCAGGAGGGATTTTCCAATATTTAGTGAAATTAGGGATATTCTTTAATATCCTGCGAACGATGGTGCTATGTAACAATTTCATTGAGTGAACCCCCCGTGTATATCCCTTAACCCCTATAATCCGAACCACGTAATCCTAACCTCTAAAATGTCTAGTCTAATAAAAATTAACCCCTAACCCTTATAACCTCTAATTCTCATCAACCCTAAATTCTATCATCAAACACCCAACCCTTAAAACCTATAACCCATATCCAGTTTAGAGGGATAGTCAGAGAGAAAGACTTGAACCTTGGGTCCTAAAGGAATATTCTATCCAGAAAGAGCTATGATGGTTTCCTCCACTAACCACACATGATCTCTTAATGGTATCATTGGCCTATGAGTAAGGATGTCGATACCATGAAGTGGTTTTGATCAATATGTATGTGCCTGATCAAGGATTTTGGAATAGTGTTTTATGGAAGAATATCGTTCCTTTGGCCATCAAGAAACCATTTAGACATCCAAGGCCATGAACAATGTCTAAAAGCACCAAACAAGACTTTGCAGGGGTATCCATTGTGCTATGTATCCAAGTCTTGGGGACTTAGGGCATTGGACATGGTCAAGGGAGGAGACCTAAGCTTTGGGTTGTAAAGGAATATTATATCCATCAAGGGCTAAGAATGTTACCTCCACCAAATACACATGGCCTCTTGAGGTATCATTGTCTTGTGATTGAGGATGGAAGTGCCATTATATGGTTTTGAACTTACTATCTACATGTCTTAGGGAATTGGAAATGGTTTTCCAGGGAAGAATACCATGCATTTGGTCCTAAATAAACCATTGAGGCATCCAAATCCATGAGAAATTCCTCGAGGAACCATGCATTACTGCATAGGGATATATGTGGAAATATGTATCTATGTCTTAGGGCCTTAGGACCTTGGACATAGTCAAGGGAGGAGAGTTGATCCTATGGACCTAAATGAATCTTCTAGCCATCCAAATTTCCAAGTATAAGAATATTTCATCCACCAACTACACATGAAATATTAAGGGTATCATTACTCTATGATTGAGGATATTAGTGCCATTTAGTATTTTTAAGTAGTATGCACATGTCTCGTGGCCTTTAGGATGATGCTTTAAGGAAGAATATTTTGACTTTATCCTTAAAGAAAGCATTGAGGCATATAGATCCATGAAAAATGTTTCAAAGCACAACAGATGACTTTGTCAATGGTATTCATGATGCTCTATATTTATGTCTTGGGGCCTTGGGGCCTTGGACATGCTTAGTGGAGGATACCAAAACCTTGGGCCTTGAAGAATTCTTCTAGTCATCAAAGACTAAGAAGCTTTCCTCAACCAACCACACATGGCTTCTTGAGTGTGCCAATGGCTTATGATTAGGGATGCTGGTGCAATTAGATGGTTTGGAGAAATATGTATGTGTCTCAAGGCCTTGGGAATGACATTTGAGGGAAAAATACCATGCATTTGTCCCTAAGGAAACCATTGAGGCATCCAAAGTCATGAAAAATGTCTCAAAGCACCATGTATGACTTTGCAGGGATATCTATGATTCCATGGCACTATGTATCCAAGTCTTTGGAATTGGGGGTTTGGACATGGTCATGGGAGAAGACTTGAAGCTCGGGACTGAAAGGAATGTTACATCCATTTAGGGATAACAAGGTTTCCTCCACCAAGAACATATACCATTTTGAGGGTATCATTGGCCTATTGAGGATGATTATGCCATCATGGTATCATTAGAATATGATTGTTTCCTTGAACCAACATAGATCCATCCTAAATGCATATCTATCAAGCACTGAGAGGCATCCAATTTCTCGAGGTCTTATTTTTTTAATGAGTTTTTATCTGGTTTTAAAATTTTGTTTTATGAGCGGATATGGATTTTTTAATTGGTTTTCATTTTTTATCTTATGAGCTGACATAATTTTTTTTAATTACTTTTTCTTTTGGGTACATAACGTGACGTCGTTACGCCACATTACATTACACATCTCCCCCATACTAATTTGTAACCACCTCGCTACTCTCGGTGCAATAAACACATATGACATTGCAAGCATATACTTCACCTTCAAATGATCATATTTGCTTAAGCGTTATGTATAGGTCTTGAGCCATAAACCAATGTAAAGGAATGAGACATTGAAATTAGGCCTAAAATATAAATTTTGAAGCTCAAGGGAAACCAATAATCCCTTGAACTACCACACATGACCTCTATGTAGGAAATTTGGCCTATGAGTGGTGATATCTCACTATTAGAAGGTTATGAGCACTAAGGATGGGTCAAGGGGAGCTTGATTTTCCTCAATGTGTATTATGTATTAGGCATGTAGATTATTCTACCCTTGATAAGTTAGAATATAAGGTGTTAACCCCATCTATATGTAAACCTCGGGGAACATAAATGCTACTTAGTTGACAAGGAGACCAACAAGACTATAATAGCTCTTTGGTGTGGAAAATCATGGATTGTTTATACTATTCAACATTGGACAGGTCACGAAGCATGCAATGGTAAGCACAATTACATCAAATATAAGTATTCTTTGACATCAATTATATGGGAACCTAATCTTAACCTACCTTTCTCATATGGCTTGAGGTAATATGGTAGAAGGACTTATTGATATCCAAGCACAAATATAGGGTGTTTTGGAGCATGTTAGACAAGAAAGTAGCATAGAGCACCCTTTGAGGAAGGCCAAGTCTGGGGAGAAAACATAGTCATTTAATTGGTTCATGTAAACATTTGTGGACCAATGAGCATGGAATCCAACACTAGTGTTCAATATTTCTTTCTTTTTATTGACGACTATAGTAGGAAAATGTGCATGTATTTCCTTATTTTTGTTGAGGACTATAATAGGAAAATGTGGGTGTATTTTATGAAATTGAAAGATAAAGTGTTTAATGAATTTCAAAATTTTCAAGAAAAAAGAGTTAGGATGTCACCTTAGCACTCGTGTCTGATGATAACAAAGAATTTTGTT
The DNA here is from genome assembly GCA_027924585.1 of Larix kaempferi. Lineage (NCBI taxonomy): Eukaryota > Viridiplantae > Streptophyta > Pinopsida > Pinales > Pinaceae > Larix > Larix kaempferi. Next base: position 4,682,342 of record BSBM01000961.1, on the reverse strand, counting down.
CCAAATAATTCAATAACATTTGCAATAAGCATCAAACAAAAATACAGTTCACTACACCCTACCCTCCATAATAAAATGGTGTGGTTGAGAGGTGGAGCCATGCTATTAAATAGATGACTATGTGTAAGATGGAGAACATGTCTATTCCAAATAGGTTTTGGGACGAGGAATTGTATACAATATTATATCTATTAAATAGATCTCTAATGATGGTGGTGAATCAGAACACCGCAAAGAAATCATGGTATCGAAGGAAAACTAAATTCATTCATCCTAGGGTATTTAGTTATATTTTCCATGCCTAGATTTTAGATGAGAAAATAACCAAGTTAGAACCTAAGAGAGAGAAATTGATGATCATAGTGTACAACAACATATATAAATCTTATAGGATGGTTTATGTTAACACCAATTAGTTGATAGTCAATAGATATATCATAGTTGATGAAGAATTTCAACCTTTCAAACACTAGTACATTTAGGCGGATTTTTCCACGAAATATTTCCACGTTTTGAACCTTCGTGGATTAATACAATGAAATTTAAGATGTTTTTTTTTTCAGTTTTTTTTATCATGGCGGAAAAATCGTGGCAATATCGACGTTTTTTTAATTTTCAACGAACCTTCGTCTCTATATCGACAACATATGGCTATCATTGTACACCCACCAAACCAATGTCAGTTTCCAACGGCTCTTGGATTTTTACGCGTGGGTCAACTCATGCATTGTCGTTGATAGATCGACGATCGTCGATCTATAAATTCATCCTTTTAATACAATTTTCGACACATTTGCGTAGGTGATGATAGGTGTAGTTTAGATTATCCTATTATAATTTATTTAATGTTTTTTCCTATGTATATCATGTGCTTCTATTGAATATTCTTTTCTTGAAATTCTTACATAACACTTAACTATTTATCTTGTTTTTGTGATCTTTATTATTTTTTATTAATATTAAAATACTAAAGTTTTATTAATATTAAAATACTAAAGTTATCCTTTTTATATACACAAGATATCATGTCATTTCTTCTTCATAGATGAACCAATGAAGATCACTTAGCCTATACTTACCTCATTATGCAATTTTCAGGGGCTTGTATTAGTTTGATAATGACTTCCAAACTATATTAGTTCGATAATGGCTTCCAAACTACATTTTTGAAAGGGATACATATGGTTTAGAGATTTAGGGTTTTTCTTAGGTGGGCGAGGTTGAATAAATACATGACTTGAGAGAGTTAAATCATTATTTTTTCTTTTTTAAATGCATGTCATGAGAGAGTTAAATCATTATTTTTTCTTTTTTAAATGCATGTCTTGAGATACTCAATTCATTATTATTATTATTATTATTTTAACATATGAAGGAGGAAGTGATATTAAGTTTTCTTTTAATCAAATAAAGGATGAAGCAATATTAAGTTGTTGAGGTATTCATATGGTTGTAATCTATATGATATTTACATTTATTGTCTTCCTCCCATAGGTACATTTTGAATACTCTCTTCATTTGTATGATTTGAAAGAAGAATTTCATCTCCTTCCCCTTAGCTAAGAGTGATATGGAGAACTCCATCTTCTTCCCCTTAGCTGAAAAGTGATATCGAGAACTCCATATCCTTCTCTTTAGCTTAGCTAAGGGTGATATGGAGAAACATTTCATTTAGGAAACATGGAACCTCATATCCTCGTATCCTCGAGTTAGTCTTTTAAGGTAACTTAATACTAGCATTAACCTCAAAACTAGGATACCTACAAAACTAGTGTGATGAACTAAGATTCTCAATGGTTACTCTCATGACTTAAGAATCAAAATGGTTATATTGAGAGAGTGATCCTACTAACATGAAATTTCAATTCTTCATCATCATAATGCTCGTGAGGAATATAAGACTTATTGATTATGTATTCTCTAGGAATTGGAGATCAAGGAAGACTCTATTTCTTGCTCCCCTACCTAAGTATATGGAGGCGCAGTATAAGCGCTAACCAAAATGTCCCCAATGCCGGAATCCGATAGAACAATTGTTGTTGAAATCACAATTTGGAGTGTTCAAATTGTAATTTCGGTAATCTGGGTCGTTTTAAAATTGGGCATTTAGTCTAGAATATGTAAGCATGATTGTTGAAATCACAAAATTGCGGAAATAACAATTTTCAAAAACAATTTTGACTGATATTTATTAAAAATTCGCCGAAAAAGAAAGGTGTTTTAGTTGTCTTTTATCCTACTCGGTATAAGGAGTGAGTCATATATGAAATTGCAAAGTCAATACAAGAAAGATTACTAGTTTTGTTTATTTGGAGCCGATTAGAACAAAGAGGCTTCTAGAAACAACTAGGCATAAAGTCACGCAGGAAATTTAAATAACATAGAATTGCATGAGTAGTGAGACAAGACGAATTGATAAAAAACAGAGTGGAAAACGCTAATTATGCCATAGGCGTTCACCAACAAGAAGTGTGACCTTCCACTTTGGAAAGATTCCTCGTCTATGGATCCAATGGAATCCTGTCGCGTGTTTTGCCGCTTTGGCCCTACAGATTTCTGACTGTTACGGCTTCTCTTCGCGTACGGAACTGATTTCCGACCACGGCAAAATCTCGACCAACCAAAGCTTTGAGCCGATTTTGCAACGCATCCACCATGTTGTTTTGGACAGGTTGTCGAGTTTCTGCGGTAATTGGGCTGTAAGATCGTTCTGGTAGAGCGACAAGCTGAGCTTTAATGAATTTTTATATTACATAAGGGAGCTCAACAATGGAGCCGACCCATAATTTCGCATTTATTTGTGGTGAAGTTCTAAACATTTTTATTACCTTTGCTTTTACACAACTTCCTATGTATATTCTTCATAAATATTCTAGGGCTTGTGAATGGAGTTCTTTTTTGTTTCAACTGATGATAGCGATCTCTGTTCCAAGAGATTCGTGGATTTCTTTTTAATTGTTTCAGTTGATGATGGAACAGTGAAGAACCCTGGTAGGAAGCGTTATCTTTTATATGTGAATTAGATCTTTGTAATATGCAAATGGATCAGCATAGAACCCTGATCTCTGTAGAATGCTTTTGGATCAGCGTAGAATTGACAGTTGCTTCGACAGATATCGTTTGGCAGTATCAAATTTCGAACGAGTTTCTTTGGAGAGAATTGAGGTTGCAGCTTCGCTTGATGTGTCGATGGCAGATTCAAGAATAGTCTTCATTTCTACACGCAACAATATCTAGGGGCGGCTCTAAATTCCAGTATGTGCAAAAATTCTTCTTCGTGCAAATAAATTCCCTTTAATTCGAATGTACTGGTCAGATTTAATTGACTGAAGTGGTCAGCTGTTAATGAAGTGGTCGGGCGCTGACTGCTTTGGCATAGCCGACAGGCGAGGTCGGTACAAATCGAAAAAACTGAGGGCATTTCGACTCCTCCGACCTCCAACATGTGACCATAATGTGAGAGTTCGACCAACAGATCTCGACCATACTTTGACAGGCGACTAACGTTTAACAAAATTTGTTGGTTACCATGGTAGTCGGCGATCGACGCAAATCTTCCTTGACAACGAAAATGTATCGACTATCGACCACTCAGTGCCACATAAGTCAATAAAGTGATATATATTAAGACTCTCGACCAAAATTTTCATCCTTTGAGCTACATTTGGAATAAAAACTTGTTGACGTAAAAGCTTCGACCCAAAGGTGTGTTTCCATCTCTGCTGTTACACCTACAACTAACCTGCCTTTATAAGAAGAAGTTTTTCTCGAGATTATCTAACAAAACTTATAGAAAATAGATGTGTATTCCATAATAGGGATTATGGAAATATCCAAAGCCTTGTTCGTCACATATCAAGCCCAGGTTAAAACTTGAGTTAATGACAAGGAATCCAAGTAAATAAAAATTAATGTTTCTGAAATACAGTTCATAACTTAAAATAAACCCTAAAACAAGCATAATAAGCAAAATTTCAAACAAATTCAATTATGCTTATTGAAATGAAAACACATTACAGAAAAATCTCCGGGCTATAGACCTCCAAGCTCCATTTATTCACTCACAAAATATTACAGAGTTAACAACAGATTTTAGAGATGCATGAACAACGCCTATATGGTTCCTTCATGAGAATAAAAAATACACAACAGAGATTACAAAAATATATCTCTTTTCCATGAGGAGACCCCCTCTCAAACTAACGCAATCATCCCCTTTTATATCAGTATGGAAAATGATTTAAACAATTGATTTTGTATCAGATTGGATTCTTCTAACATTTATGGCATTTGATCCACTATTTTCTCCTTATGAATATGGTGAGTGCTCTTTTCTATCAGTGCAAAATATTCAATTTGTTTTCTAATCTGCAATACAATATGAAATAAACAAAACATCATATTATTAGTCGAGCTAGAATGGTCGACATACTATTGTCGAAGATCGACTAATTCTTTAGACGATAAATTGACCAAGAAATATGTCGGCAAGATGATTATTTAGTAGGGTTGTCATCAATGGAACAAGATCAAAGTCTAGAAATCCGGCAAGCAAAATATTAGAAATGTGGACAGGTGCATCAATAATTCGAAATTCCATTTTCCTATAAATCCCATCTTAGAAATTCACAAAGAAAATTCATCGCAGAGATCTCACATGATGAAGCTTGTAAAATTTTTGATGATTCTTCTGAATTTGGGATTAAATTTTTTAGGGTGAACCCATTATATGATTTCAGATTTCTTTCTCAAGATGGCCAAGGCTGTGTAGGGTTGGACTATGATTCAGGCCCTTCATTTATGCGCTACTTTCAGAAATAAGTTACTCCAATATTATAGTAACGGAGGAAGCGATGGTGACAATAATAATCTATTGTATTGGTTGGTAGATATATTCCATTAGTTGAAATCCAAAAAATCGTCTCATGTTTCTCCCAGACAATTCGTAGAGTTGGTAATGGAAGAGAATGAGATTTTCAGTGGCAGTGAAGTCCATCAGGATGCACATGAATTTTTTATATTTCTTTTGAATAATCTTGGCGAAGAAATCACAATATGAAATAATATACAAACTCCCTGTCGCCAGGATGTGGAGGCCGAGGGTGCAATATGCAATATTCGTGAAATATTTGGAGTTATATTCACATACACAACTCGATGTTTGTGTTATGAGAGTGTAACATGTAAAGAAGAGCCGTTCATGGATCTAAGCGTGGAGATACAAGAAATTTATTATCTGTCAAGCTGTCAAATAGTAGCCGACTGAGTGATTATTGTAGTCTGTTGAGGTTCGAGGTTCGACAGGAAGTAACAAAAGTAACAAAAGTAACCAATTTGGAAACTGCATAAGCCACAAATTTTTTGCCAGGGTTTGAGTCAATGTCTAGACTTGGATCTATCAGCTCATGCAAAGCTTCGGCTTGAATATTTGTTATAGCATTCCACCTTACTCCGAATAACATCCACAACTAACTTGGCCGATATGATTTCCATCAAAACAACGTCGAAGCTGTAGACATCGGATTTGTCTGTGAGTTGAAAGCAAATGTGGTACTATGGGTCAATGTAGCCTAGCGTACCCTATGGAGCAGTGAAAATATGGGTTGCATCTACTGGCTTAAATATTGAAATCCCAAAATCCCCGACTTTGACATGTAAGTCTTTGTCTAGTAGAATGTTGGAAGACTTTACATCTCTGTGAAATACAGGTGGATCAAGGAAGTGAAGAAATGCTAGGGCTCGAGCAATTTCTATGAAAATTCTCAAACGAGTGTTCCAATTTAAAGCTCCATTGTTAGCCCCATTCCATCCCCCATGAAGATGATCTGCCAGAGTGTGAAGAACCTGCAACAATTAATTAACTAAATACACGATATATCAGATCACAGAATACTTTTATTGATCGCAGGCCACTTCGAGGGGGCAACCTCCTTTGAGCAAGCTCAATACAAAATAACTTCATGGTGCCTTCATAGGCCTCAACACACACTTATATACTAAGTCTAGGCGCCAATACTATGAGTCAAAACCATGGGCCAATACAAACTCTGGAACAACAATACTACGGGCGACTTACAAAGCATATGCACCAACAATAATAACACAAACTATGGATCAACAAATAATACGGGACGACTTACAAAGAATATGTGTCCAACAACAATATACTAACAAAGTAAAGACATGGGTTCCTAACATCCCCTCCCCCTTATAAAAACCTTTGTCCTCAAAGCTTTAGATGTGGAAATTGTTGTTGAATCTGAAGGAGTGATTCCCATGTAGAATCCTCTGGTTGCATGCCGTGCCACTGAATTAAGACCTCTGTGATAGAGTGAGAGCGAAGCTGACGAGTGTGCCTATTGAGGACAGCCTCCGGCACCAAAAGGATGGATCCTTCATTATCCAGTTTGGGATCCCTAAACCCTAAAAAAAAGTTGAGCTTTAGAGATGAGTTAATAAAGATGGATACACAATGTCCTGCCTTCTATCATTGATAGAGGATAGGCATAGTTATCTAATCGTTCTGTTTAGTTTTTACTTATGGCTTTGGTTTGTGGTATTTCCATAAATTAAAAAGCAGAAACAACTAGAATGAGAAATAAAGTTGTTTAGTAATTATCTTTTAAGAAAATTGAAAGTGATGATATTAATTTTTTTAAAGATGAACACCATAATTATATTAAAATTTAATAATTTTGTTCTATAAAAAGTAGAGTAATTATAACTTAATTATTATAATCTTAAAAACACAATTTTTCCGTTATGTTGTTATGTTTTATGTTACTATTAGTAGAATCGCATTTAAAGTAGTTGATATATGTATCGGTGCTATTTTATGAAACTTTGCAATTCATTTTATGAAACTTTACGATTTAGTTTCTAACTATAATTTTATCTAATTTCTTGTAAATAACAGGGACGAGGGGGAGCTGGTAGATAACGTCGTTGAACTTGTGTTGAAAGAGGTGAAGAAAACACAGTTGAACGTAGCCAAATATCCGACTCGATGAGAAAGTAACAGATTTCAAAATCACCGGCTTAGGTGGAGTAGGGAAGACAACACTGGCTTTAGAGCTCTTCAATAGGGAGAGTTCACATTACAGTAAATCCCACTTTCTATCCGATGTAAGAGAAAAAGCTAAAACCAAATTGCATTCCTTGCAGAAAGATCTTCTCAAGGGTTTGTTTCATTTCAATAATCTGCGTATAAAGGACAGTCATAAAGGTAGAGAGCTTCTCAGTAAGCATCTGTCATCTTGTGAGGCAGATGTATTTATAGTTTTAGATGATGTAAATCAGGTGGATGCACTTTTACCTGTGGATGTCCTCAGCATTGGTAGCTTAATTTTGATCACATCGGGTCACAAGGATGTTCTCGCAAGGTCACGGGTACAAGAGTCATCAATCTATCATTTGACTGGCCTTAATATAGAACTCTCCAGAGAGCTCTTCTGCTCGCATGCTTTCTGCCCGCCATATCCAATATCGGGATTTAAGAATCTGGTTGACGAATTTGTAAGGGCTTGCGATGGATTACCTTTGTCTTTAAAGGTAGTCGGGTCGCATCTTAGTGAAAACAGGGATAAATCTCGATGGAAAGAGGAATTGGAGAGTCTTCAACACATACTTCCGGATGAGATACAACAGAAGCTTCAAATTAGTTACGATGCACTTCAGAGAGACGAGAAACAAATGTTCTTAGACATAGGCTGTTTTTTCATAGGAAAGTACAGGGACACCATCATAAGAATATGGGATGCGCCACGCTTTCAAGGTAGAGGTAGACGGGGAAAATTTTACTGGACAAATGTCTAGTGGAGGTGGAGGTTCACCGTGGCAATAAGATAATTAAAATGCATGATCACCTACGAGATCTGGGAAGAGATCTTACGAAGGTTTCAAAATTGACGCATCTTATATGGCCTGGGACAACAGAGAATATTGATGATTCTATAAGTAGTCTGTCATTCAATTTTCTATAGATTACCTAATAAAAAGTTCTGCAACGTTTTAGGGGAAGGCGAAAAAACAGGGGAGTTCAACAGCACTGCTGAATCCTGATCCCCAGAAATGTGAAACGAGGCCGTAGAATCTTGGACAGCAACGAATTTCAAAGAGGGGCAGAAGAAAAGAATTTGTAATGTCACTCCGAGAGAGACTGGGAATTTGAAAGCAACTGAAGACTTCAAACACTGTTTCCAGTTGTTGTTCTGGGCAAAGAAAGCTAGCCGTGAGGTGAAAAGGTTTGATCACTGGTCTGTTCGCAGTGAGGGTACACTAAGCTTGTTTAAGACACTTATCATTTAATTACTCTCTAGCATTTTTAATGAATTCTTCCATAATATCTCCCAAACCAGCAACATCCCACTAGGGTTTCTAAAGTGCCGCATAAAATTGCAGAGGCTCAGTACTTTTAGGACAATACTTATATTTTTTAGTTTTAGTGACTTCGTCCCTCCTTCACAGAACCACCTGCTCTCAAAAAAGTAAACCTTGGCAAACTCCATGAAAAAATAATTTAATTTCTAATTTTTAAATGAGGAACTTACTAAAGAACAGGTCTCTCAATAGTCTATTGAATGTAGCTTGGGTGGTTGGGAGGAATGATTGTTACCCTCCCCACCTAGGTTCAATTCTTGTAAGTGACATGATGTTCTTGTTGAGCCCTATGTATTGACTAACTTTCCTTGATATGCTAATAGAATGGTCTGTAACTGCCAACAAATTAATCCTCTTTACTAAACTTAGTCTCGCATCTTCAACCTTCCAACAAACAATGCTAACATGGTCTTTAAAAAGCCCCAAACGCGACCAGAGAACGACGACGAGCCAACAACGAAGACCGGCGACGAGCGAAGACGTGTCGCACTATTTAAATATTTCACGCCAACCACAATGCAGTGACCGGTGATGGGCGACCAGCTAAAGGACGCCAGCAACAGGCGACCGGAGACGAGCAAACCACCAAGACAGTGTCGCACTATTTAAGGATTTCACGCCGACCACATATTGGCGATGGGCGATCAGCGAGCGAGACGTGACCATAGACGAGCAGCGGTGAGCGGCGATCTCGCAGTAATTATCGATTTTAAGCCGGTCGCCGTGAAATAGTTAAATATTGGGAGACTTTGCCTCGACCGTTCAATTTTGCCTTTCCGCGTTCATTTTTCCCCTCTGGGGGCGAATGCTAGTTATATATATATATATATATATATATATATATATATATATATCCAAAATGATGCTAGCACGTAGCATACCCACTTGATGTACAATCAATTAAACTCGAAGGCATGCAATTAATGACGCACATGCAATAACTATATGCACCATGAAAACATAGATAACTTGTTAAAATCTTTTAAAAATTGGCACCCAAAGTCTGTTAAAACTCATGTCAACAGTATGCCAGAGGGACATAATAAATGCGGAGAAAAAAATAAACAGGCTAGTTCAACTACTTTAAATTAATAATAACATTATTTATATTCTATAACATTAATAATAACATTATTATTAATATTGGTAATATATGAATGATAACATTAATAAAAAATTTATAAGTAATGTATGGTTTAAAAATTAGTTAACCATGGTTTAAGTAATTTATGGGTTAAAAAAATTATAAGTAATTTATGGTTTAAAATTTAATTACTAAAGTCAATTTTTTTTAGTCACATTCAACTATGATTACCCCAATCAAAGTTAACCAAATTTAACCACCATTTCCCCAAGTCAATTATGTTTAATAAACATATTCAACCATTTCCCCAAGTCAATTATGTTTAAACATAGTCAACCGCATTTGAATACAGTTTACCATAGTCAACCATAGTCCATGGTGTAACATAGTCAAACTTAGCTAACCAAATTCAACCATAGTTAGCCATGCTCCCCTAAAGTCAACCATACTATGTTTAACTATGCTTAAACATAGTAAACCATAGTTAACCAAATTCAACCATAGTTAGCCATGCTCCCCTCAAGTCAACCATGTTGAAATAATGTAAACCATGGTTAACTGAAGTCAATCATGGTTAACCAAATGCAAGCATGCCTAAACAACCAAATTCAACCAACATCAACCAAACAACCAAAGTAAAAAACAATAGAAGTCAACCAAACTCATCCAAACAACCAAAGTCAAAAACAATAGAAGTCAACCAAACTCATCCAAACAACCAAAGTTAACCATGTCGAAACAACCAAAGTCAACCATGCCCAAACAACCAAAGTCAACCATGCCCAAACAACCAAAGTCAACCAAGACCAAACAATGTAAACCATGCCCAAATAACCAAAGTCAACCAATTTCAATCATGCCCAAACAACCAGAGCCAACCAAACAACCAAAGTAAGCCAAAGTCAACCATGCCCAAACAACCACAGTCAACCATGACCAAACAATGTAAACCGTGGCGAGCTAAACAATGTAAACCAAAGTCAACCATGCCCAAACAACCAAATTCATTCAAAGCCAACCTTTCCCAAACAGCCAAAGTCAACCATGGTTTCCAAAATTCAACCATGCATAAACAACCAAAGTCAACCATGCATAAAGAAATGAATTAAACCAAAGTAAACCAAACAACCAAAGCGAGTCGAAAAACCACAATTAACGAAAACAACCAAAGTCGACCGTGCCTAAAGAAATTAATTAAACCAAACAACCAAAACAACCAAAGTCAAACAAATTCAACCAGGCCCAAACAACAAAAGTCAAATTAAGTCAACCATGCCCAAATAACCAAAGTCGACCAAAATAACCAAATTCAACCAAACAACCAAAGTTATCCAAAGTATACCAAATTCAACATTGCCCAAACAATGTAAACCATGGTCAAAGATAATAAACCATGATAAACTAAACAACGTAAACCAAATTCAAACAAACAATGTAATATAAAGTTAGCTAAAGTCAACCATGCCCAAACAACCAAAGTCAAGCAAAGTCAACCAGAGTTAACCATGCCCAAACAACCAAAGTTAATCAAAGTCAGCCAAAGAAACCAAAATCAGCGAAACAACGAAGCTCTACCAAAACTAACCATAGTCAACCAAGCAATGTAAACCAAAGTCAACCATGATTAACCAAACAAAGCAAACAATGTAAATATGGTCAACCAAACAATGTAAACCAAAGTCAACCATGCTCAACTAAACAATGTAAGGGCCAAATTCAACCAAAGTAAATAATGTAAACCAAAGTCAACCAAATACAACCAAGTAGTGAAAACATGGTCAACCTTTAATTGTAAACGATGTAAACCATTCAAGCAAAGTCATCCAAAGTCAACCATGCCCAGAAACCAAAGTTATCCAAAGTCTACCAAACAACCAATCTTAACCATTCCTAATTAACCAAAGTCAACCATGCCCAAATAACAAAAGTCAACCAAAACAACCAAAGTGAACCAAACTAAACCAAATTCAACTAAAGTCTTCCATAGTTAACATGATGCCACAACCACATTTTTAACTATAAATAACCAAAATCAACCATATTCAACCAAAGACAACCATAGTCGACCATGGTCAACCATAATCAACTAAATCTAACCATAGTCAATCATGGCCAACCAAAGTTAACCATAGTCAACCATGGTCAACCAAAGTTAACCATGGTAGTCCATAGTCAACCATGCTCAACGATAGTGAACCATTGTTAACTAAAGTCAAACATATGGTTGACCATGGTTTGTTAATAATAATAATAATAATAATAATAATAACCAACTATGGTTAATCATGGTTGACAACCATTGTCTACCATTGTCAACCATATTTAACCATGAAAAACTATGGTTAACCATAGTTAAACATGAATAACCGTGATCAACCATCGTCAAGCAAAAAAAACCATGCTCAACCATAGTCAACAACCATCAACAACCATAGTCGACAATAGTTAACCGTGAACATCCATGGTCAACCACGAATAACCATAGTCAATCATGAACAACAATTATGAGCCATACTTAACATAAGCCAACCTTATAAATGTCAACATAAGTCAACCATGATAAACACCAACCAAAGTCATACAAATCCAACCACATTTAAACAAAGTCAACCATAGTTAACCATAATTTACCATAGTCAACCATATCCAACCAAATTCAACCAAATTCAAAAGTTAAATAAGGTCGAGCAATAGTTAATTATCGCCAAATAAAGTCAACCATGGTAAATAAAGTCAACTATAGTCAAAAGTCAAAGAAGGTTAATCAATAGTCAATCATGGAAAAACAAAGTCATCCATAGTCAACCATGCTCAACCAACATTAACCAAAGTAAACCATAGTCAAACAAAGTCAACAATAGTCAAGCATAGCCAACCATGGTAAACCAAAGTGAACCTTCGCCAACCAAAGTCAACTATAGTCAAACAAATTCAACCATGAGGCCAACCATACCCAACCATGGTTAATCATAGTCAAATATAATCAACAAAAGTCAACCATATTGGATTTATAATCAACCATATTATTTTAAAGTCAACCCTTATGTCAATCAAAGTTAGCAATAAGAAAACAACAATGGAATTATAATTCCCCATATGATTTTAAAGGCAACACTTGTGTCACCCATAATCAAGTGAACAAGTCAACTATAGTAAACTATATTATATTAATATCCACCAAAGTCAACTATGCCAACCACCATAAACCATGGTCAACCATGGCTATACATATCCAACCATCATCAACCATGGTTAACCACAGTCAACCATAGCTAATTAGTCAATCACAATTATCCACAGTCAACTGTGGTCAACCATATCCTACCAAATCCAACCATAGTCAATCATGGTTAACGAAAATCAACCATAGTGGAATAATAATCAACCATGTGATTTTAAAGTCAACCCTTATGACAAACAATGCCAATTATGGGAAAACAATAGTGGAATTATAATTAACGATATGATTTTAAAATAAACTATTGTGTCACCCATAATCAAGTAAACAAGTCAACCATAGTAAACCATATGATATTAATATTAACCAAAGCAAGCTAAAGTCAACCATGCCCAACCACCATCAACTATAGTCAAGCATGGTCAATTAGAGACAACCATCATCAACCATGGTCAAGCACATTATACCATAGTTAATTAGTTAATCAAAGTCACCCATAGTCAACTATGGTCAACCACAACCTACCAAAGCCAACCAAACTCAACCATAGTTAACGAAAATCAACCATATCCAACCAAATTTAAAAGTTAAATAAGTTAAATGAATGGTGAGTTGTGGAAAAATAAGTCAACCATAGTCGACAATAGTCAACCATCATTACCATAGTTAACCATAGTCAATTAGTCAACCATAGACAAAAGTAAAACAAGGTCAACCAATAGTCAATTATGCCAAAACAAAGTCACCTTTGTCCAAACATGGGAATCATAGTCAACCACAATCAATTAGTCATACAAAGTCAAATATAGTTTAAAAAAGTCAACAATAGTCAACCATGGCCAACCATAGTTAACCAAAGTCAATTATGACCAACAAAGTCAACCCTAGTCATCCATATTCAAACAAAGTCAACCATAGTTAAACAACATAAACCTTAATCAACCAATGCTTTATAATATAGATTACCTTAATCAAACGTAAAAGTATGGACCTACTACATAATTAACTCTTTCAGAAAGACTTCTACATATATAGCGTGACTTGATCTTGGTGATTACGGTTTTTTTATACTGTTGAAAAATGTGTAAAGAAATGTGCAGCAACCAAAATATTATTGGGTTGTTCTCAAACATGTTTATAGCACATTTCAATCAAAATATTTCATTTTTAGCAATCTCCACATTCATTGGAGATTAACATTTCCTCCATACGGTGATGTTTTGCCTCCAAAAAATGCCATTATGTATAATGGAAAAATGTATTGGGTGCATAGTCATGTTGTTTCTTTAGTCGACCCCATATTTTCACACAAGATATATTGAATAGATGTTACCAACAACAAATGGGACTTCGATTTTATTCAACAATCACCTGCTACATGGTCTATTTTCTTAGCGATTCATTCTAATCAACTGCTTTGTTTCATGAAAAAAGGCTCGACTACAGTATGGTTAATAGAAGATAATACCTATGCAAGTACTCCACCGGTGCCAGGTAATTTGTCAACCAACTCTTTACAACATGGACATGGTTTGTGTTGGGTTGGAAAGTGCGGGAGGAGTCCTTCTCGACTCCGAGGGAAACAAGGTGAAAGACTTTGCTTGGGGAATTGGTAGGAGGACCAATAATGATGCGGAGTGGCTCACGTTGATCAAAGGAATGGAAATCGCAAGGAATGAAGAAATCAAGGATCTTGTGGCCTTTGGAGACTCAATGTTGGTAATAAGGGAAGCTAGAAATTTAGCCAAAAATCTAAGAAAGCCCGTTTCTAAGCTCCATCATCTCTTCAATTACATGGCTAAAGACTTCAACTCCATCAACTTTCTTCATGTTTTCAGGAATAAAAACCAGCAAGCAGATATCATGGACAATGTAGGTGCACTGTAGGTGTTGGTCTGGACTGTGGAATCTCGTTCAGTAATGGTCAATATATTGGCATCAATTGGGTTCCATAATCTTTCCTCCCTTCCAGTTTGATGATGGAACTCAAGTATTCTCTAAGTTTTGGGAAGTGGCATTTCTCCATGGCAAGGGATAACACTCTTTTCCTCTCTATGAACTATAGTCCCTTGTAAAATTTGATTTTCAGTTATTACAAGATCTCCTTGGGATCCTTTACCACTCCTCGAAATATTCCCATGTCCTCTCGGCGCCCTTGGATCCCTTCACACGCCAGTAACACGTGTCTCACATGCTGGATTTTATGGAGGTCGAGGATCGAGGAACCTCTGGCTTATATCTCGCTTGGGGGTAATATCCCTATCATTCTGCAGGGAAAAATTAGCGTTAAGAATAGGGTTTATGTTGTTTGGTTTATCATGGAGGAAGACAATCCCATTGTCGTTCAGAGCCTCCCTGTGTTGCAATGTTTTCATTGTAGGAGCCATCTTCAGTCTTCAGCCCATTCGAGGAGTGTTGGTTTGCATATATTCGATGTTGTGCATAGTCAAAATCTCGGTGGATCTGCGTAGCCTGCTACTTGTGATTGTTCCATAAATGAAGAGTCGAGTATTGGAAGGAATTGGGCGCATTTAGTAGGCAAAAGTAGTGGACACAATAGTCTGGGGTCTCCACCTTGGCTTGAAAGTACTCATTCCGAGGTTCATTCGCAATTGAAGGATTTGGAATGCCAAGTCTGCATGCTCAAAGGAGAGAATTATGAACTTAAAAGAGCCATTTCTCACCTTTTCACCGTTGTCCAGATTACAAACTCTGAATTTCGCAGCAGCAGTAGCAAGATGAAGGAATATTATGACATTCTTGCTAGAAAATTTGAGAATGGTTGTCCTTGTTCTGTGGATTTGAGTGCCCAAATTAGGGCTCTGCACTACAACCTCATAATTGTGGAAGCTAAGATAGATGGCATGAGGTCTGACATCTGGAATAGCAACATTTGCTTTCAAGGAAATGTTGAAGACAAAGCCGGAGCTGCTGTTGGGAACAACGAGAAGAATTATTATCAGTAACTTGTTACATATGGACCTCTCAGTTCGTTTGAACTCTTTGCTTTTATATGTCTTTTCAGAATTCTTATGATAAGTCTCTTTTTGTTAGGCTTATAAAAGCTGATGATCAGCTAGTTTACAATTCCTCTCTATGTTATGCATTACTCATGTATTTTGCTTCTAGGCAAGTTTGTAAGAGTCTACAACTATCGTAGAATAGGTTTTGTGTATGATCTTCCTAGAATGGAAAGTGAAGAGCTAGAATCCATGGCAGCTTTTCGATTTTGGGATCAGTCTTCCCATATTTTTTGTAATCTCGTTCCTCTTTTTATATGAAAGCTCATTATCTGTTATTGTTAAAAAAAAACATGGACATGGTTTGTGATTGAAGTTTTTATCTAGGTTGAGTTGGGCCATCAATATTGTTGGGCCTGGCGCAAGTGGGGCATTTTTGTGTAAGTCAGATTTTGGAATTACGGAGCTAAGCACAGTTCGGTTGAAAGCTTTTTGAAAAAGTCTATTTTTGAGATGCTATGAAGTTGTGCGCAGCGCAGCGTCGGAAGAGCTGCGAATTTCAGCGCTGCAAGGAGTACAATGCTGCGATGTGGCCAGTCTACGGAGATCCTGCAAAGCAGAGTGTTGGACGAAATGCAGGACATATTCTGGTTAGACCATCGGTGGTCTATTTTTGGTAAATATGTTCCATGACTGCCAAGTGACGGGTAAGGAGCAAAGTCAAAGAAAGCACCTGGTCGCACATGTAAAGAAACACAACCTGAACCAGTCACACAAGACCGTTAGAGGAAGAAGGGCTCGATG
This sequence comes from Larix kaempferi, assembly GCA_027924585.1. NCBI lineage: Eukaryota > Viridiplantae > Streptophyta > Pinopsida > Pinales > Pinaceae > Larix > Larix kaempferi. The sequence goes on along the minus strand of BSBM01000961.1, from coordinate 4,665,937 downwards.
AAAGCAACCTGTTGGCATGCGCGCGACAGGAAGGCTAATGGCGACGTGAAGCATGTGTGGAAGACAAACACGATAGAAGATTCGCTACCAGAATACAGCAAGTCCGGTTAAGCTGAAAACTGTGACAGTTTTGTAAACCTAACGGTTTTTTCCTGTGAATTGTAAAGACATGACCTACGAGCATGATCTATAAATAAGGCATAGTTTGTATGGGAAAGGATTATTAATTTTTTTAATCTTCATTGTTGATCTTTCGGGTTGTTGGGTTGTTGATTCTCTATTGTCGATTATTATTGAGAAATATCCTGTTGAGAGACATTTTTGTAAAGGCTCTGCAAGCTGTGTGCGCAGAGGCCTGTCAAGAGAAAAGAGAGTGTGTTGTTAAGTGTGGAGACAAGAACTGTTGGTTGTGGAGCCAGATCTTCCAGTCTCATAGATGATATTGTCTTAGTCGTACACCCAGAGGACTGTACACTCATTCCCCCACCTTGGGGTTCAGGAATGGTTTTGGGTAACCCAGGGTAGTTTCGGGCCCATGGTTTTGGGTAACCCGTGGTATTTTCCCATTGTATTTCCCTTATAAAAGAAAGACATTGTAACACTGCTAGGGTTGATGTTACACCAAAATGTCATCACCCTTGTGCAAGTGTCACAAGTGTCGCAAGTGTTGTCGTCATGACCTAGTGTCGTCATCATGACCGTTGCAAGTACCGTCGTTATGACCAAGTGTTGTCATCATGACTGTTGTGATAATGTCATCATCTTGACCATTGTGTATACATCCCTGAATTCATCTGGACCAAGTATTCATTTGGAGGATTTGTACTCAGTTTGTACAACCTTTTGAGAGGTCGTCGCAGGTTGCACACTAGCAACATGCGACGTCGCAGTTTGCTCTCTAGCAGGGTGCGACGAGGTCTGTTAATGGGCAAAAATAGCCATTTCGAGATCTTTCTCGAACCTTGCCCATTTAGGAGCTTATCCCTGATCTCTTGGAGAGCTGGTACTTGACCCCTAGCCTATTGGGAAGATCCCCTATCTCTATCCTACCATCTCTCATCCTATCCTATCCATAACCTCATCCACTTAGTCCTATATATGTGAGGCTCACTCCCATACCAAAGGGAGGAAGACTATGGTATCTACATGCTGGTGAAATCTCTCTCAGGACACCTTCACTCACCTCTTGGAGAATTCATGCTTCATTGGAAGGGCTTGGAAATTGGCTTGTGTGGAGAAGGGCTGCTACGATAAGTCATTGGTTGTGGTCCTATATCTCTATCATGTACTCCTCTATTTGCAGTAATTCAAATGCTTTCCACCAATATCATTCTTGATGTGTAATGATGTTGTGTTGTTTACCTGCTTAACTGTTTACATAGATCTCTTATTGTATAGATGCTCTTTACTCGTTTCTCTTTTCCGTGTCTTAACAAGTCTTGCAGCTTGGATTTGACAACCTCGGGACGTGGAGAAACATTCGAGAGGAAGGATAGCGAAATCAAAGAGGTAAGACATCTAGTACTTGATCCTTAAGTAGATCTAGGAAATGTGTTTGTAGTATATTCTATTTGTTCTAGACTCACATTGAGCTAGGGAGATCTGGCTCGCCTCCGGTCAAGTGGATTGTCCGGTAACAAATCTGTCGACCATACTGGGAAGTATTCTTGTTTAGTGATCGTTAATCTGAGTCATTTTCAGTTGATTACTTGTCACAAGCCTTGTTGTCATTTCTTTTGCCATTTTTCCTTCTTAGGATTGATTCCATTGTCAAATCTTCACATTGAAGATCCTGATCTTCTTCCTTTGAGTTTGTATAACCTAGTTTCAAACATGTTTGTGGTTCATCCTTGAGAGATCTGATTCATTTTTTAATCTAGAACTTGCCTGTCGCACCTGGGAAGTGAAAACAGAGTGACATTGTGTTTTTCTGAGTCTTTGTCCTTTGTCTATTGCTTACTCGTCGCATCCTCTTCACTGGTGAACTGCGACACTGTTTCACTCCTCGTGAAGGTGACCTACGACGTCGCACTATCTGCAAAGACAGAGTGTGCCGATCTGTCGAGACTTAGCATATAGACATCCATTCTCTTGTTTGACAGTCTGAGCCTTGGTTTGGTGTATGAACTCCCTCTGTGTTGCAGCATTCAACCAGAAACCCCATTGTTTGATTTTGTGTGTTGAAAGTGTTTGGTATTTTGTGTGGATTTGTATTGGGTCCCATTCTAACAAGTTCATCTTGGTAGTGGTGGATACTTTAGTTCCCCCATCTTCATCCACTTGACCTTGTTATCCCTCCTATCCTCACCTGATCTAATCTTTGCACTAGATCTGATCCCAAACATCTTTTTGCACATGTTATTTGGCATGTTTGTATTGGTTTTTGGGTCTTTTGAGATTTGGATTCATGTTTGGCCCCTTGAGTAAAAACTAGTGTTTTGCTTGCATTTTTTGACCCATCTTATAGTTTTGAGATCATTTTTTGGTTTGGCATGATTGGCTTGTTTTAAAGACTTGAAAAGTGTGGGATATCCATGCCTTTTTGAGCCTCTCTTTCTTAGGTTACGCATCTTGTTTCCTTTACATGCTGAGCTATTCAATAATTTTTGGGAAAGATTGATTCTTTGTCTCCACTTTAGTTCAAAGAAAAGCTTGATTTTGTCACTATTTTGCTATATTCATGAATTTGGAAAACATAACTATTCTTCTTGATTTATTTTGATCATTTTGGCATTTGTGGTCTTACACTCATAAGAAGAAGAAAGGCTTGTTTCAGATTTGTGTGCATTTGAGTTAGATAAGATTGTTAAGTGCTTATCTTTTTCTTGCATTTGATTGGAAATGTTAGTGGAATCCTTCTTCCATAGCTTAGATGTGTCTTTTTCAAGTGTAAAAAGATAGGAAATGAGTTATAATTATTGCATTTGGTAGATTTTGAGCCTCTCTTGAGTGCCTTTGAGTTGTTTGGGTGCTTGCCATTTTTCTTTGGGAATTTCTGAAAGATTAGAGTGTTGTAGGTATCTTCTCACTTTCTGTATATATATATGAAAAGCGTTGAGTTATCAAATTTCATTTTTGGTACATGCATTTGAAAATTGAAAAGTGCTTCATCATTTTGTTTTACACATTGTTAAGATTAGTTGCATCTTTCATTTTCTTTGCGCTCTTTAGCTGATTATTGCAAAAAGTTAGAGTTATTGCACTCTAGGAAGGAATTCTTCTTTTTGCTACTACTTAAGTACTTTTGGTTTGAAAGAAAGAAAAATCTCTCCCTACCTTAAGTAGTTTTCATTGAAAAGGAAAGGAAAATGTGCATTATCATGTAGTTGACGATTGCATTATGTTTACATTTATGTACTCACCTCATGCATCCACCTAACCGTACAAGATAAAATTAACGCTATCTTAGGTTAAAATCATTTAGCAACTTGTGTGTAAGTTAGAGATGTGTTCCGGTGTCGTTAAGGGTGGCATCTATCGTTACTTGCCAGCACTGTAGTCCGGGGGTATTGTAGTCTTCCACGTACATTGGTATATCGAGCTCCTTCATGTACCCACCAAGTACCATAATCCGTACTTTGTGTATATTGAAGGGTGTATCACGTACTCGACACGTATATCGGAAGGTCTCGTGCCAACGGCTGTCCATTAGACAACACCACTACGGATTTGAGCTCCCACGTACCTTGCGTATATAGGGAGACACCATTAGGATTCCTGAAACCAACGGAGTTAACCATTTGGCCGTCTTGGCAAAGCAATACACTGAGAACAACACTCGGGGAGATTAGCACGCACGTACTGTCCAGGTAATCAGGTATGCAGGCAAGGGTACGGTCCCAATCCTCCTTGTCGCGTCATATTGTTGGACCCTGTAGTATATAGCAGTTTGTGATGCCTTGATAATCCGGTGATGTTCCAAACTTTGAATCTACTCCTATTCACACAGTTTGCTTGTTGCTTTTAGACATGAGTAGTGTTTGATTTGTATGGTACTTTAGAGACTCTTAGGAAGTTTAGATATGGAAGATTCTTCCGGGACTACCAACCAGGAGGCACCTTTCCAAGGTATGCCATTTGTTATTCCCCCTTGTGGAACTGTTGGTCCTCCCTTTATGGATACGTTGAGTCCTCCTGGATTGACGATAGGATTACCGGTATGGTTATTCTCCAATCCAGTTACACCAAGTGCACCAATCATGTCGAACCTAGGTCCTTCACCACATGAGCATCAATCTCATGATGACCCTTCTCCTTCTCCATCGAAAGTTGAATCAGCTTCCATCTTTTCCTCTTCTCCTACTGAAAACTCTGATGTTAGTAAGAAGGCTGGTGTGAAAAAGAAGAAAGGGAAGATTAAAAAGAAGAAATATAAGAAAGAGACCAAGCATCAACCATCTGCCTCTGATGGCACTCATTCTATGAGAACGCCTCGTAAGCCAAAGTTCCCTTGCAAACTTTGCAAGGGTAATCAACTTCTCAAGAATTGTGTCGGTCTTTCCCGTGTGTCAGAAGTGTGGTCTAAAAAACCAAAACCATTTGTATCATCAACCTTTGACCATCATGTTGACGATCCTCCCTCGACTAGTGACCCATTGGTGAAGGGTCGGAAGGTTAGAGCTGCAGACCGTTGCTGGCTATGAAAGGGCGCGCATCGTACTTACCTTTGTCCAAACATGGATGAAGCTTCACGGTGGTTGGAAGATATTACTAGTTCTCAACAGGTGCTTCCAACAAGTGATAGTAAGTTGCCCCTCGACCCCCCCGCTGGTTGATCAAGTGATCAATTCTGTTTCATTTGTAATTGATCCCACTCTTCCTTTCGAGAGTGAAGTGATCGAGTTGATGTCATCTCCACTCGATCTCGCTCTTTCATTGGAAAAAGTCCAGACTGAAGCAGTCACCATGACACAATCTTCGTCTCATTCTTATCTTCCAAGTAAGAGTGAATTGGAAACCACTGATGTTTTCCTAGTCAGTTCAAAATGTCCTAGGCAAGGGGAAACCCTGTCAATTTCTACAGGACCCCCTCCAAGTACTGAGCTCATTTCCTTTGATTGGAATGGTCTAACAGAATCTCATCTTCCTTCGAGTATTCCTTTTCAAATATTTGTAGGAGTTTCCGATAAAGAAATATTTCGTACGATAGTTGATGAGGGAGCTTCTGTTAGTATTTTATCCTCAACCGCATGGAAAGCTATAGGTTCTCCTCAGCTTGTGCCAATAACTAACCAAATTTTGGCGTTTAATAGAAGGCCTACCGGACCTTTAGAGATTCTCCCATAGTTACCTATCACATTGAGAGGTAAAACTATTTATGTTGATGTCATGGTTGTCCAAGGTCCTTTAGTTTTGAATCTACTCCTTGGACGTGATTATGTCTATGCTATGAAAGCTGTAGTGTCCACACTCTTTCGAGTGATGTATTTTTCCTATGAAGGGAGGATTGTGACCGTTGATTAGCTTTCCTTCGTGACACCCACTCATCATATGACTCCTAGTCATCAGACTTCCCTGAATGTTCCACATGTTTTAGTGGTTTCTTCCCCCTAAGGATGGGGGTACGAGCATAGTTTATGTTGTGTTTCAACCTCGTTAAAAAATGAAACCAACCTTCAAGCAAAGTTTCTCTTTGATTTCAAGCTTGCATAAAAATGAAACCATTTCACTTGAGCATAGTTCTCGTTCTATGTCAAGCTCGTTAAAAAATGAAATAGGTTCCTACGAGCATAGCTTATGTTATGTTTCAAGCTCGTTAAAAAATGAAACCAACCTTCAAGCAAAGTTTCTCTTTGATTTCAAGCTTGCATAAAAATGAAACCATTTCACATGAGCATAGTTCCCGTTCTATGTCAAGCTTGTTAAAAAATGAAATAGTTTCCTACGAGGACGGTTTATGTTATGTTTCAAGCTCGTTAAAAAATGAAACAACCACCCTAGCATAGTTTACCTTTGGTTTCAAGCTTGCACAAAAATGAAACCAATCCATTAGAGCATAGTTTTATTTTATTTCAAGCTCGTTAAAAAATGAGATAGACCCCTCTAAGCATAGTTTACCTTTGGTTTCAAGCTTGCACAAAAATGAAACCAATCCCTCGAGCATAGTTTTATTCCATTTCAAGCTCGTTACAAAATAAGATGGGCTCACTCAAGCATCGTTATTGTCTATTTCAAGCTTGTGTAAAAATGAAATAGATCTCCCTCCCTTCCATTCGAGTCTCTCGCTAGAGTTAGAACTTGAGCCTTCATTTCATTTGATTCTCGTTTTCCCCCCCTTGGTGAACATTTTCATATTAGTAGCCAGGTTGGTAGTTGGGTTAACAAGCATCATTTTCAGACAAAATGAAGCTTGGGGGGCATGTCACATGTCGTACCGTCAGCAATCATGTTGAAGGAACACTACCATGTTAAGACCGCTAGCAATCATGCTGGGGGCATTTACCAACCTCTGGGCATCATGTTGGGAAGGAACACATCAATGGGCCTTAACCTATGAGCATAGTTTCATTTATGTGTCAAGCTCTTTAAAAACTGAAATAAGTCTTTTGAGCAGAGTTCTAATCTTGTGTCAAGCTCATTAAAAATTGAAACAACTCCTTTCCGTTTGAGTCGAGTCTCCTCGTAGACTTAGTACCTGAACCTTCTTTTCACCCGCCTATGCCTTAGGTAGATGAAATGAAGCTTGGGGGCATGTCTTCAACCTATGGAAGTTACGTTGAATTCAACTCGATCGCCTCTCCACACCACGTTGGAGCTAAGTCACTTACTTCCAGCAATCATGCTGGGGGCACACATCAACCTCTGGATGCCATGTTGGGGAAAAGTTCACCGTGGCTAGGAACATTTTCGAGCATACTTTCCTTTATTAGGTTTTGAGCTCATTAAACCATGAAAATTATCCTGAGCATAGTTAATTTTCTGTTACAAGCTCATTAAAAAATGAAACAGACATCATGAGCATTCTTCTAAACTATCTTCGATCTCGTTAAAAACAGTAAGATGGTGTTGAGCTTACTTTTCACCTTTTTTCGTGCTCTGGTTGAAACATGAAAAGTGGTTTGAGCTTAGTTTTTACTTTTTCATGCTCTAGTTCAAACATGAAAAAGATTTCGAGTGCTTTTGATACCATTCTCGTGCTCGTTAAAAATTTGAGTTAAAATGGTGTGTCTAACGAGTATAGGTTTATCACTTTATCCGGCCTCGCTAGACTATTTACGGAAAAGGAACTGTGTCGAGTTTACTTTTTCCTTTGTCGTACTCGGTCATCAACCATGAGAAAGTTATTCATGGAGTCCTTTTTAAGCTCTTTTCAGACTCCCTAAATAGGAAAAGATTGCCAAGCGAACTTGATGCTTTCACGCTTGTAAAAGCATTTGAATGATCGTCTTTCTGGTGATAGTTTACCCATTTTTTGGACCAGGAAGTACTATTTACGAAAAATGAATACTCCAACCAACCATGGCTTGAAGAGTCCTCTCCTGCATTGTTTTACCCTTTTTCGGGCGATGAGGCTAACTTTACGAAAAATGACCTTCTGGAGTCTCCTTTAGTTCTTTTCAGACTCTCTAAACATGAAATGACGTCGATTTTTCCTTCTCTAGACTCCTTAAATTTTAAACATTGAAGGGCCCATTATGGGACGAACCCCTCCTTTCCTAGGTTCGTAAAACATTTGGGATTGGACTCATCTATGAGATGAACTATACCGAGCATCTGGTTACCCTCATCAAGCTCGTTAAAAACCAAGTGAGGCACTCATCATTCATGATGGGGAAAAAGGAAAGTGTTTGTATTACATACCTTAGTGGCAGTATATAGTCGTTCTTGAACATGGCACTCATTGGCATTTGCATTCAGTACTTGGATATTCTGTTTGTCCTTGAGTCTTGTCATTTCATGAGTCGCGCCGCTCCTTTGGATCAGCCAAAGAATGCTTCCACCATCAGTTGCATTAGGGGTTGGTATCATTCTCGTCATGTCAATACTACCAAGTCATGCCATGCCCATGTTCAAGAATATGTCTATCATTTATCATCTGCAGTTAGTATACCTTCGATCATGTTGGTCTACTCTGAGTCAGTCTTGCATGTTATTGTACCATCCGATCCACTCTACACATTTTTTGTCGTGTTTCGTGTCGATTGATGGGGGATTCATCATGGCCCTCCTTCAACGGATTCATCCTTGTCAACTTCAACTCATCATCCAAGGATTGAATCTAGAAACCAGTCAAGTACCTTGGCCCTGCATGCCTCAATGGCAGGTTACCTCGCTTTCGTCATGAGTTCACATCATTGACTCTTGATTGAAAGATTTCATCTTGCGTTTGACGTCAACTTATTTATTCATGCTCGATGATATGTACTGTGATACCTTGGGAATCATTGACATTAATGGTGATATCCCTCGCACTTGTTAATGGTTCACCTCAATGACTGGTAATCAAGTGGTTTCTACCATGTTCTACGTCAAAACATTTGTAATCACATGGATAGATTCGTGTCATTGCTGGTTCAGCTTGAAGACCCTGGGGAGTCATGTTTTACCCAGGTTACGATGGAGTTTGTATTGAGTCATATTCCATGGATCCACTTTTGTATTGGTCGTGGCTGTGTTATCATCTCATCATGGATATGACGGGTGAAAAAATGAAGATGGGTGTCTATTTTGGGGGGTCTCGTGAGAAAATAATTCTGTTTTTTTCATGTCTTCCAACTTCGGGCGAACAAAAGTGATATTTTTGTTTAAAATTTCACTTTGCCGTAAAAAGAAAACTTTTGTAGAAATATGTTAGCTTTCTACTCATAATTTTTTCAATTTTTTTTTATTAAGATTTGATATGTCGATTTCGCAAATGTTTGACAGTGTGTTCTTATAAAATGAAAAGACTACATAAGAGTTATGATTTGTTGCACCACTAAAATCGTTGTTAGACTTGTGTTTTACAAAAACTGAAAATGCTACGACAATCTACACACAATGTACTAGTGCCTGACTATAAGTTTGCATCCAATGGACCTCTATACTAATTATTATATTTTTTTAAACTCGATCAATGGGGAAACTCAGTCGATTTTCAACAACCTTTTTGTTGCACCACTTTTCTCTCAATCCGCTATAAAATCGAAAAATCTACGACCACCCTTTTGAAGTAGACACGTCAATGAAGAGTCCCACATTTTCTTCGATTTTTTTGGTGTTGTATTTTCAAAGTTATGGATTTTTCTTTTCGCTGTTTTTTTAAAGAGCTGAATCATAACTCGACACATGTTACGAAGATAAAACTTAAAAAATATCAGTTCTTATCTATATACAACAAAATTTATACCCTCGTAAAGTAGATTCAATGATGAATCTACTGGTATAAAGTCCGACATTCGTTTTGTTGTGTAAGAGGTGGTTTTCTCCTTCCGAAAATGGAGAAACCTGAAAATTTTGCAGAGATCTGAATCGTTCATGTTTCAGAGATTATTTGGCCAAAATAATTATTCGGCCGAATAACTGTTTTCCGTAACGGCGCCGTAACTTATGGCGAAGGTTATTCGGCCGAATAACCAAACGGAAAAAAAAACACGTCGCCCGGCAAAAAAAAAAAAAAAAAAAAAAAAAAAAATTATACTCATATAAATAAACGTAAAGTTAATTCATTATTTTCGCATGTTTGAACTTCGCATTTTTTTGTCAAACTAATTTCGGAAGGAGGAGATAATTTTTACAAAAGAAGGTTTTTACAAGGTATGTTTCTTCTTCTTCTTTACAAAAGGCACATTGAAGGAGTTTTTTTTTCTAAGACATATTTGCAAGGAGTTTTTTTTTCTAAGGCATATTTGCAAAGAATTTTTCCAAACTATCTCTTTTCTTATTGCATTTTTACAAAGAAGACATTTTTTGCAAAATGAGGTTTTTACAAGGTATGTTTCTTCTTCTTTTTTACAAAAGGCACATTGAAGGAGTTTTTCCAAAATATCTCTTTTTTTATTGCATTTTTACAAAGAAGACATTTTTTGCAAAAGGAGGTTTTTACAAAGTATGTTTCTTCTTTTTTCCAAAGGCACATTGAAGGAAATTTTTTTCTAAGGCATATTTGCAAGAAGTTTTTTCCAAATATTTATTTTCTTATTGTATATTTGCAAAGAAAACATTTTTTTGAAAAAGAGATTTTTACAAAATATGTTTCTTCTTCTTTTTTCCAAAAAACACATTGAAAGTGTTTTTTTTAAGGGATATTTGCAAGGAGTTTTTTCAAAATATTTCTTTTCTTAGACATGTTTGCAAGGAGGTTCTTTGCAAGTATGTTTTTTTTTCAAAGTAGCTTTGCACTTTTTATTTAATTGAAAGAAGTTTTTTCAAATAGTTGTTTTGCTAAGGTATTTTGCAAATGATTTTTTTCCAAAGTAGTTTTGCACTTCTTATTTATTTGAAAGGAGTTTTTTCAAATAGTTATCTTATTTTGCAAATGATTTTTTGCAAGGTAATTTTGTACTTCTTATTTCTTTGAAATGGGTTTTTTTTCAAAGAGTTATTTCTTTACAATGATTTTTTCCCAGATATATTTATAAATATGTTTTTATTCAAAGTATTTTTTTCTAGTGGTTTTTTTCGTAGATTTTTTTCAAAAAAGTATTTTTGCAATGAATTTTACAACAAAGATTTATTTACAAGGTGTTTTATTTTCTTCCTTGGCACAAGGTGTTTTTATTATTTTTCAAAGAAGATTTTTGTTCAGAGAATTTTTTCAAAGGAAAGTTAATTCCAAAGAAATCTTCTTCAAAAGACTCTTACAAAATTTTTAAAAGGTAAAGTAAATTTCAGTTCATGTTTTTATAAATTCCGTACATGTTTTTAAATCTTAATTTATTTATTTTTACTATAAAGTAACATGATTCTTTAATTTATCGTCTATAGATTAAACAACCATGGGCAATAAGAGAAAACGTCAAAGAAAAGCTGATCGTAAACGTGATGATGATGATAATAGAGAGAAACAAAAACTCAGATATATTGCCAAAAAACAAAGGGTTGCTGAAATGGAAGAGAGAACTATTGAAGATATAAATACAGATTTACATGATAATGTTGAAGAAATGGAAATTGAAAATAGAGTACAAGAAGAACAAATTGAAGTTGAAAAGAACATTGTAGAAGATGTAAATAGTGATTTACATGCTAATGTCGATGAAATCAATATTGAAGATCAAGTTCAAAATCCAGAAATTGAACTTGGTATGTATATATCATATATTTTTCAAATTCATTTTTTTATAATGAATTTTATTTTTTGATATATGTTAAATTAAATTTAACTTGATGTATAGGTACTTTTACTATTGATGATGAAATGTTAGAAGACATTGATTGCGACAAATATGGAGAAAAACTACCAATACATGTTGCACGATATCATGCTACAAAATTTTATGATGAAGTTCTCAAGGATTACTCAATAGCAGGACAAGCACAAATTTTGAGATGTTTATTAGTGTCCAAGAAATTAGAAGGTGCTACATCATTATTGGGTATTCACAAAGTAAAAAAAGAGTCAAAATTGAAACAAAATGTGATGGAAAATATAGGCGATGCAATAAAAAAATTTGGAAAATCCAGGAAGAAAGATATCAGTGCTGCACGTAAAGCAATTCATACAGCAATTCTTTCAGCTAGTACTAAACAAAAGCGTTTGACAACAGAACTAGCAAAAGCAGTTGGAACATCAAGAAAAACATTATACAAACATAGCAAATTCAGAATGCAAATAGATGAAAATAATGAACTTGCTTGTTGGGCAATTATTTGTAGACAACCTTACAAAGATAGATTAGGAGCAGGTGTTAAAGATATTGTACGAGAATATTGGTTGGAACATGCTCGAGTTTCACCAAATGCAAGAGATGTGATACGCAAAAGAATATCACGAAATGTATATGAAAGCCAACCAAAACATATAATGGACATGACACAAGTACAATTGTTCAATAAATTCAAGGAATATCATCGTGGAATTAATATATCAATCACTACATTTGTGCAACAAAAACCATGGTATGTTCGACCTATAACTATACGTGATACATGTTGTTTCCGTTATCATGTGCAATTTCAGTTATATTATGACACGTTTCTTGAATTTGGTAAAATGTTTTGGACAAATTCACCACCACCGCCGACGATACGTGAATTCATATTTAAATTTTATGTGAGACAAATCACGATGAAGTATTTTATTCAAAGAAATGTGTCAATGGAAAACATTGTCATCATTGTGGAAATTTGGTGTTATTCCACAATAAATACCCTATCGATCATGATCAATCGTTGTCAAATGTAAATGTTGATTGGAAGAGATACAAATACATCAACTATAATACAAGTTCTAGTGATTCACATTCCAAAAGAATTGATTTGCTAGAAGACAAGATATGCGTCACAGATTTTCTCAAAAAATTTGAAAGCGAAATTTATAAATACACCCAGCATTCACATAGAGCACGATGGCAAGATCTTCAATTCAAACAGTCTCGTGAAATTTTTCCACCCGAAACAATTTTGTCGGTGGTTGATTTTGCTGAAAACTATACATTTGCTGCACAAAAAGAAATACAGAGTGAATACTATCACTCTGACCAAGTTTCGATATTTGTCCATGTTGTATATAGACATTCTCAACAGGATGTCGATGGCATTGAGAGCACATGTGACAATCGAGATGTGATTAAATAATATCACTTCTATATCAGCGATGATCGTACACACGACACACATTTTTTCCAACATTGTATAGAAAATATTTTCTATGACTCACTGAAAAAACGCGAAGTCAACTTCAAAGACCATTGGATATGGTCTGATGGATGTGCGGGTCAATTTAAATCTTCACGATCATTTTTTTGGTTATGTCGACTTCATAAAGCGCTGAACATTAAACATCACTGAAATTTCTTTGAAACTGGGCATGGAAAAGGTGAGCATGATGGTGCAGGAGCATGCGTGAAAAGAGCACTTCGAAGATGGCAAATGAACTATTCTTCAGCATGGTTTCATTCAGCTGCAGAGGTTGTCCAATGGTGTCAATTAAATCTAAGCCATGATTATAATCAACAATCAAAAGACGTGCGCAGGTATGTCCACTATTTTTTTAATTTATATTATTTCTTAAAATTTAAAAAAATGTATATACTAACATTTAAGTACACATGTACACTATTTATTGTGTAGATTTTTTTGGCTTGTTGGGGTCCAAGATATAAATAGATCAATACCATATGATGCTAGCACCATACATGGAACTAGAGATCTTCACTCTATTCAAACAAAATCATTTCACAACGTGTTTGCATTTGACAGTAGAAAGCAATCATGCTTTTGTCATATTTGCATTGAAAATGTCGAGTCTACAGAAGTTTGTGAAAACATAACAAACAACTACGTAAAAGCTTGGAGACACACAGAGATTAATCCAAAAGGAAAAATGCCACTGGCAAGTGTTGAAGAATTAGAATCAGAAGAAATAGCAATATCGTCTGATGGCGATAGAATTTCAGATCTCGTAAGAGAAGGTAATAAACTTGTTTTTGACTTTTTAATCAATTGTTCATTCTAATCCATCGCCATAAGTAGTCAATTTAATTCATTTAAATACGCTAACACCAATCATAACTTGCACAGGAGATGTTTTCGCTGTGATTGCACCTGTAGACAACAACGAAAATGTCAAATATTATTTGATGCGATGCACTGAAGGAAAAATGAAGTTATTGGAGGACTACAACGACAACAGATTTACATACGAAAGAGGATCCATCATTTTAAAAGGCTACTTTTTTCAGCAGACGCATATGACTAAAAATTATGTCTACTTTCAAGATTATGAGCCTGATGTTATATGTTGTCAATATAGTCATTTAGTATGTGCATCTCGAATAAAATTGATACAAGTTCCATCAAAAAAACAGTTAAAAACCAAAAAATGGAAACTATCCATATGTGACCATGAACGGATAGTTGAAGATGGTATTCCATTGCGATGTTTTTAACTACATATCAAAAATAAATTGATCTATATTTTTGTCCATGTCAATTGTTGTGTGCAATATATTTTTTGTCCAATTATCAAAATTGTTGTGCACAGTATATTTTTTCATTGAGATTTTATGAATATTTTCTTGAATGACAACTAACACAAAAGCTTAAATGGTTGTACTTTAACATGCTTAAAAATGAATTCAAATATAATTTGAAAATTCAAAAGTACTTTATTCGGGTCCCCATATGTCTATTAGACCACTAAGGGATGAGATAACGGATGTGGCTATCCCCACTCCGCCCCGAATTTTTACTTTTGGTTGATTGATACTAACAAAAATCACAAAAAGACCTATTAAATTTTGTATTATTTTAATCCATCGAACATGTTTCTTTAATACATACTTTACCATAAATATGATCTTAAATAGATGTCTTAAAATTGTCACCAAGTTCTCCGTCCCAAATCTTTAATTTAAAATATCGCTTGTGCAAATTCACATAACTGAAATCATGGCAAATGGAGATAACGATCATTTGATTTTTAATCACAAGCAAGGATTCCAGGATTGTGAAGCTTATGCTAAATTAGAGAAATGATGATTTACAACAAATCAATGAAAATTCATCAAATTGTTGTTTAAAATCATTGCTAGATAATTTAACACAAACTTCACAATCCTGGAACCTTCGCTTATGATTAAAAAACAAAAAAACCGTTAGCCCCATTTGCCATGATTTCAGCCGCATCAAATGTACCTGAACATTGAAAATAAAAATTAAATTAATTAAAAATCCATTATATCAAAATTTGAACTTAACATATATTTGCTTTTAAACTTCCTAATTCATTCATATTTCTATCAAAAATTTTAACATTCATAAACTTCTGCCCAACATTAATTCTTACCATAACATTCATTTTCAACATTGAATATTTCCTAACTTAGATTATCATTTTAAACATTTCCAACACCTCCCATTCATTCAACATTTCCTACCCTTGGGTTGCACCTATCAAGACATTTTAAACATTCATGCAAAACATATTATAATAACACTTATTCTCAACATAACAAATTGAAAACATTCATTCTTCCATAACACCTCCCCTTCATTCTTTCCCAACATTCCTTTTTCTCTAACACCTCCCATTCATTTTTTCCCAACATTGATTCTTACCATAACATTCATTCTCAACATTGAACATTTCCCAACTTGGAATAACATTTTAAACATTCCTAACACTTCCCATTCATTCTTTTCCAATATTCATTCTTCCATAACATTCGAAACATTCAACATTCATTCTCATCATTCAACATTTTCTAACTTCATAACATTCATTGTCATCATTCAACATTTCCTAACCTTGGATTGCACCTATAAAAACATTTTAAACATTCATGCGAAACATATTATAAATATTATCAAAACACTTTAAACATTCATGCAAAACATATTCTAAACATTTACCAAATGAGAAATAATGGACATGTACTCATGTATATAATCCAAAAAAGAGTTGATGAACTTGTGAATTCAATGTACATATATATAATCAAAAAATAAATACCCTCCATGTTCAAAACAACACCAATATATAGATATCAACAAAAACAATAAAGTATGAACCACTATCCATCTAGACCAATATCTTTCCACTATTTTCCACTAGGACCTTCCCTGGGACTCAGCTCAACCTACAATACACAAAAAAACAAATTATAAATTTAGATCATAATTTATTTAAACAATTTTAAACTAAATTCAAGATATTAAGATATTAAACTCATCTACAAAACAATTAAATTATTAAAAAAATCGTACATCAAATTCTTTGAATGCATGTCCACCACTTTTTTCCCCTAGAGCCTTTCCTTTGGCTCCGAAAGATCTCAAAGAGCCAAGCTGCAACATGTACAAAAACAATTTTCAAATAAATCAAAAAAATATAAAACATTAAACTTATATCAGAGATCATTTCTAGTTCAACAAAATTACCTCGGTGCCAATATCTGCATTCATTAAAGACCCCACATCTTCGCCCCCAATTTCCAAATGGTCTCTTCCCTAAAATTTAAATTTTGTTAATAAATAAAACATAGTAGATACAAATAATAAATTAAGCAATTAACTTAAAACCAAAACAAAAAAAATTAAAATCATTAGCTCACAAGAGATGGTAAACCATCTAAAAAGTTGGAATCTAAAGAAACCTGCATAAATAAGTCAAATTAACAATAAGATACATTGATAAATATTAAAATTCAAACAAACAAAAAAAATATCAAGTTCAATCATAAATATTATAATTAAAATACCTCTCCTAAGCACTCTTCATTTTGACTAAGATGCTCTTGGTTTTGACTACTGGAAACTCAAAAATTATGTGCATTTAACATTCTCGAAAACTGCAAACAAAATACATTTGCTTAATATATTTATTCCCATGTACCAAAAAATTCAATTCAAAAAGATTAATAAAAAATCAAATAGATTGTCATAGCATAATCAACAAACCTCTCCCATGCTCGACGTGTCATTGGATAACACATCTGAAGCTATATCTCGACAAGACTTAGCATAAGCCTTGAGATCATCCATGCTCAATGCATCTACCTCGTCATTAGTCTTGTAAACAAAACTTTGACGAACAATAGCACGAGCCCTCTCTCGCCCCAAACCAACTTCTACTCCAGCAAGAGCTGAAGCTAAACCATCACCTACCGATTCCCTTCCAATTGTCCCTAGTTGAGATGTTGTCTCCATCTCTGATCTTAAAGCCACAACCCTTGGTGGACGAGGTATCTCAGGTGGAGGTTGTATAGTGGTAGGGTCTCTGAGAGCGCCTTTTCGATTATATATTCTACCCTTTCCAACTCCATAAAAGTCAGAAGGAACATCAGTATAGTTAGGCTTCATACCTAAAAAAAACTCCGCATAAAAAAATCTTGCAAAATAATTAGGAACCTCATCGTTCCAAGGCAATCGACCATAAGCTGCAAGAAATCGATCATATATTAAATGTGCAATTTGAGGATGCTTGAAATATTGCACTTTCAACATTTTTCGCTTAAGGCCTTCCTTGAAATTGAACATTGAATTGGCTTGTTCTCTAGTGACTCTCTCCTTCCCAACCTCCCAGTTGTCTGGACCCATAACTTGGTCCCTTCGCATCCGCATCAAATGAACAAAACCATTTGTAGTTGGTCCAAGTTCCTCATATGCATCAATGAATTTTTGCAAAGACGCCAAAACAATCTCTAGACTTTGTCGGCTCTCTGGAGGGAGATCCAAAGAACAAAGATCATTGTTCAACCTGTCATAGTGGGATCTACAACTTTCAAGAATAGTTTGTTGCACAACACCTTGCCATGGAAGCTCATCAGGTAAATCAGATGGATAAGTTGATATGGGTGTACACCCCTCAGCTAGTGGAACATATGTCGTCCTAGCTCTAGGAGGATCTTCAGGACCTTGCTCTCCACCCACACCTATTCCATCATCTACAATCCTATCTTGATCTTCCCCTCGCTCCATCGAATTACGCACATCTTCTGAACGTTGCTCTGCTTCAAATATAGCCATAGTCAAGAATTAACCTTATCCATAAATTCAAAACACAAAAAAATACAATTTATACGTTATTAAACATTAATGTTCATACCAACAGAAGGTTGAGATCGACGCTCTCCCACAGAAGATGAAGGAGAATCATTTGTACCCCTTCGAACTCGTTGATGATCAAATGATTGGGACCCATGCAATAAACTTGAACCTCTCGGTGAATTCGACAACCTTCGACTACCAACTGGAACACCAATTCCTGAGGATTGTGATGACCTCCTACGCTTTCCCTTCGAAGACTCTCTTTCCATTTGATATAACTTCTAAATTTACACAAACGTTAACATATTGAAATTGTACATGACTATTCTACAAACATCAAGCCAATATTTGATAAAAAACTACAACAAAATGTAAGTCCCCCTCCTAACTCTAATTAATTAACTAAAATTCCTTACCATCACTAATATTGCAACATAAAGATATATCTAATAATCATTTCATTATCAAATATAAGTCATAACATGATTAATTGAAGTAGTATAGTAACCTTAAAAACTTTTAATCCAACAAATATGTTTGAATTATATATGTCAATGAACAAACATCTCACTAAACATATATATATATTCTTATTAAAAGAATTCTAGCTCATATTTATAATAATACAATTTACACACATTGAAGTTGTACATGTTAACTCTACAAACTTAAAAACATATCTATTAAAGATCTGCATACAAAATGTAGAGCATAACAATGAGCATAACATGAACAGAACTCTGTTCATGAGCAGAGCTCTGTTCATGAGTAGAACTCTACTCATACCATGTTAGTAAGAGAAGGTGATTCCATTGATAGCAGTAAGTAGTAAGCTATGAAACCAAACACGTGATATGATGTGTTAGTTACAGTCATTGTGTAAGCAGTATAAAGCTTATAGCTATTGTAAAGCTTGTGTTATAGTCATAGTATAAGTTGATAACCAATGGTGATACTTCATCTATACTTAGTATCTTTAACTATTAGTATAAGCCTAATTTACTCATACGTTATTTCCCTAAAAAAAGCAGGTATAATAACTATAGTGCTTAAGAGAAAACAAGATAAGATTTATAGGCTAATTAGTACCTATTCATATATAGCTCTAAGTATTTAGATCATGGCTAACAAGGATGAAATTTTATTAGGTCTAGTGGTCTGGTTAATCTTTAAAGAACTATATATTATTAAGGGCTCTTCATGGTTAGATACCTGCTAGAAGTAAGCTTCTATTTTTGTATTCAAGAGATACCACACAAAAAGTATGTATAACATGACTAGAGCTCCTAGAATTTATTGAACAATCATTAAAATAAGGGTGGACCATAATATATCATCATATATAGAAAAGTTATGAGGTTGGCAATTATATTATCTGCTAACGATTCAGCAGTAAATACAGTATCTAACACCATTAGAATGAATAACCCCATTGATACAAGACATTTTAAGTTCAACTTTAGTTTGATCTCTAAGCTTCATGAACCCAGATAAGATCTTATAATTAAGATGGATGATATATTAGTTAGTAATGTATTTGAAATCATCTTGAAACGAAATGAGCAGGGTGTTTTTTAACCTCGTGTTGGAGCGGCTGCTAATTATATTCTATTTATACTGTTGTAAAATATTGCCTCAGCCTTGTTTCTTCTTTCAGAATGGTTAATTATTAACATTAACATAAGGTAAATGGCTAGTTGATATAATCCTACTCAACTTGTAATAAAAGAGCCAACCAAGCATACATCTAGTTTTATCCTATTGTGTATTAATTAGACCTACCTTAAACACTATTTTTCATCAGTAAAAAAACGCGTAATAATTTAGCTATCTTAGACTCCGGGTTTAACTTTTGAGTCTATATGGGCACTCAAACATATACCTGTGAAATATTGCACTTTTCGTTGGGTAATGACTAAGATAAAAGCTTTGATGCCTAACTATACCTGTTCCAGTTCTGTTCATGAACAGAACTCTGCTCATGAACAGAGTTCATGAGCAGAGTTCATGAACTCTGCCCGTGAACAGAGTTCATGAGCAGAGTTCATGAACTCTGCCCGTGAACAGAGTTCATGAGCAGAGTTCATGAACTCTACCCGTGAACAGAGTTCATGAGCAGAGTTCATGAACAGAGTTCATGAACTCTGCTCATGAACAGAGTTCATGAGCAGAGTTAATGAACAGAGTTCATGAACCCTGTTCATGCACATACAAACATCTCTAAAATCAAAATTGAATAAAAAAAAATTAAAACTTCTAATTTTAACCCCCAGAACAGATTCTTTTTAATTTTCTCCTACTGCCACCAAATAAAGAGCAGAATATGTGTATCGATACATACCTGTATCCAAACGAACAGTTATGAAATCGTCGATCCACGACGCCGCGACTATTCGATCCACCAACGCTCCAGAAACAACTAATTCCTTCACCAAGCAACAAATAAAGTCATCAACTAAGACCTATAACATACACAGCCAGAATCAAAACATCACAAGTGAAGGAAAAACGCACCTTTCAATGACGAGCTTTCAAGCCTGCACACAAAACCACAACAGCGTCCACGCAGCAACACAACCGAACACACCTGCCACCCAAAACGTAACGGCCGACGAGCAACGTCCAACAAGAAACAGAGGGAAACAGCCAACAAGGCGACGAACTATCCAACGTAAAGCCGACGAGCAAGAGCAGGTCGCGGGGCGGCAGCGGATGGTGTAGAAGCAGCAGGGTGGCGAATGTTACAGTAGCAGTTCGTGGAGCGTCTACAGGTCCAGGGGCAGCAGGCGGGTCATGGAATAGCGGCGGGGGTGGCAACAAAGCTACTGCGGGCCCGTTGCGGGGTCCATAAATTTCCAGCAAGGAATGCCAAATGGCAGCCGATGCTGTGTTTTTATGTAGAAAAATAGTTCGGCCGAACAATCATTCGGCCGAATAAGTATTCGGCCGAACAATTATTCGGCCGAAAAAAGTGTTCGGCCGAATACTTGTTCGGCCGACGGATTATTCGGCCGAATGATTGTTCGGCCGAAATATTGTTCGGCCGAATAAAATATTGCCCGAAATTTTTTTTTCGTCCGGCAACTGTTTGCACACATTTCGAGGATCTCCATTAGACTGGACGGAGAACTGTTTGTGGTTATTCGGCCGAATAACCTTTGCATTATTCGGCCGAATAATGTAAATTATTTGGCCGAATAATGTTTATTATTCGGCCGAATAATATTTATTATTCGGCCGAATAACTTCCGCTAAGATGATTTTGCACTCGTTTCTCACGAAAGTTTTACCCACCTTCGCGTTGGGAATTTCTGAAAGATTAGAGTGTTGTAGGTATCTTCTCACTTTCTGTATATATATATGAAAAGCGTTGAGTTATCAAATTTCATTTTTGGTACATGCATTTGAAAATTGAAAAGTGCATCATCATTTTGTTTTACACATTGTTAAGATTAGTTGCATCTTTCATTTTCTTTGTGCTCTTTAGCTGATTATTGCAGAAAGTTAGAGTTATTGCACTCTAGGAAGGAATTCTTCTTTTTGCTACTACTTAAGTACTTTTGGTTTGAAAGAAAGAAAAATCTCTCCCTACCTTAAGTAGTTTTCATTGAAAAGGAAAGGAAAATGTGCATTATCATGTAGTTGAGGATTGCATTATGTTTACATTTATGTACTCACCTCATGCATCCACCTAACCGTACAAGATAAAATTAACGCTATCTTAGGTTAAAATCATTTAGCAACTTGTGTGTAAGTTAGAGATGTGTTCCGGTGTCGTTAAGGGTGGCATCTATCGTTACTTGCCAGCACTGTAGTCCGGGGGTATTGTAGTCTTCCACGTACATTGGTATATCGAGCTCCTTCATGTACCCACCAAGTACCATAATCCGTACTTTGTGTATATCGAAGGGTGTATCACGTACTCGACACGTATATCGGAAGGTCTCGTGCCAACGGCTGTCCATTAGACAGCACCACTACGGATTTGAGCTCCCACGTACCTTGCGTATATAGGGAGACACCATTAGGATTCCTGAAACCAACGGAGTTAACCATTTGGCCTTCTTGGCAAAGCAATACACTGAGAACAACACTCGGGGAGATTAGCACGCACGTACTGTCCAGGTAATCAGGTATGCAGGAAAGGGTACGGTCCCAATCCTCCTTGTCGCATCATATTGTTGGACCCTGTAGTATATAGCAGTTTGTGATGCCTTGATAATCCCGTGATGTTCCAGACTTTGAATCTACTCCTATTCACACAGTTTGCTTGTTGCTTTTAGACTTGAGTAGTGTTTGATTTGTATGGTACTTTAGAGACTCTTAGGAAGTTTAGATATGGAAGATTCTTCCGGGACTACCAACCAAGAGGCACCTTTCCAAGGTATGCCATTTGTTATTCCCCCTTGTGGAACTGTTGGTCCTCCCTTTATGGATACGTTGAGTCCTCCTGGATTGACGATAGGATTACCGGTATGGTTATTCTCCAATCCAGTTACACCAAGTGCACCAATCATGTCGAACCTAGGTCCTTCACCACATGAGCATCAATCTCATGATGACCCTTCTCCTTCTCCATCGAAAGTTGAATCAGCTTCCATCTTTTCCTCTTATCCTACTGAAAACTCTGATGTTAGTAAGAAGGCTGGTGTGAAAAAGAAGAAAGGGAAGATTAAAAAGAAGAAATATAAGAAAGAGACCAAGCATCAACCATCTGCCTCTGATGGCACTCATTCTATGAGAACGCCTCGTAAGCCAAAGTTCCCTTGCAAACTTTGCAAGGGTGATCACCTTCTCAAGAATTGTGTCGGTCTTTCCCGTGTGTCAGAAGTGTGGTCTAAAAAACCAAAACCATTTGTATCATCAACCTTTGACCATCATGTTGATGATCCTCCCTCGACTAGTGACCCATTGGTGAAGGGTCGGAAGGTTAGAGCTGCAGACCGTTGCTGGCTATGAAAGGGCGCGCATCGTACTTACCTTTGTCCAAACATGGATGAAGCTTCACGGTGGTTGGAAGATATTACTAGTTCTCAACAGGTGCTTCCAACAAGTGATAGTAAGTTGCCCCTCGACCCCCCCGCTGGTTGATCAAGTGATCAATTCTGTTTCATTTGTAATTGATCCCACTCTTCCTTTCGAGAGTGAAGTGATCGAGTTGATGTCATCTCCACTCGATCTCGCTCTTTCATTGGAGAAAGTCCAGACTGAAGCAGTCACCATGACACAATCTTCGTCTCATTCTTATCTTCCAAGTAAGAGTGAATTGGAAACCACTGATGTTTTCCTAGTCAGTTCAGAATGTCCTAGGCAAGGGGAAACCCTGTCCATTTCTACAGGACCCCCTCCAAGTACTGAGCTCATTTCCTTTGATTGGAATGGTCTAACAGAATCTCATCTTCCTTCGAGTATTCCTTTTCAAATATCTGTAGGAGTTTCCGATAAAGAAATATTTCGTACGATAGTTGATGAGGGAGCTTCTGTTAGTATTTTATCCTCAACCGCATGGAAAGCTATAGGTTCTCCTCAGCTTGTGCCAATAACTAACCAGATTTTGGCTTTTAATAGAAGGCCTACCGGACCTTTAGAGATTCTCCCATAGTTACCTATCACGTTGAGAGGTAAAACTATTTATGTTGATGTCATGGTTGTCCAAGGTCCTTTAGTTTTGAATCTACTCCTTGGACGTGATTATGTCTATGCTATGAAAGCTGTAGTGTCCACACTCTTTCGAGTGATGTATTTTTCCTATGAAGGGAGGATTGTGACCGTTGATTAGCTTTCCTTCGTGACACCCACTCATCATATGACTCCTAGTCATCAGACTTCCCTGAATGTTCCACATGTTTTAGTGGTTTCTTCCCCCTAAGGATGGGGGTACGAGCATAGTTTATGTTCTGTTTCAACCTCGTTAAAAAATGAAACCAACCTTCAAGCAAAGTTTCTCTTTGATTTCAAGCTTGCATAAAAATGAAACCATTTCACTTGAGCATAGTTCTCGTTCTATGTCAAGCTCGTTAAAAAATGAAATAGGTTCCTACGAGCATAGCTTATGTTATGTTTCAAGCTCGTTAAAAAATGAAACCAACCTTCAAGCAAAGTTTCTCTTTGATTTCAAGCTTGCATAAAAATGAAACCATTTCACATGAGCATAGTTCCCGTTCTATGTCAAGCTTGTTAAAAAATGAAATAGTTTCCTACGAGCACGGTTTATGTTATGTTTCAAGCTCGTTAAAAAATGAAACAACCACCCTAGCATAGTTTACCTTTGGTTTCAAGCTTGCACAAAAATGAAACCAATCCATTAGAGCATAGTTTTATTTTATTTCAAGCTCGTTAAAAAATGAGATAGACCCCTCTAAGCATAGTTTACCTTTGGTTTCAAGCTTGCACAAAAATGAAACCAATCCCTTGAGCATAGTTTTATTCCATTTCAAGCTCGTTACAAAATAAGATGGGCTCACTCAAGCATCGTTATTGTCTATTTCAAGCTTGTGTAAAAATGAAATAGATCTCCCTCCCTTCCATTCGAGTCTCTCGCTAGAGTTAGAACTTGAGCCTTCATTTCATTTGATTCTCGTTTTCCCCCCCTTGGTGAACATTTTCATATTAGTAGCCAGGTTGGTAGTTGGGTTAGCAAGCATCATTTTCAGACAAAATGAATCTTGGGGGGCATGTCACATGTCGTACCGTCAGCAATCATGTTGAAGGAACACTACCATGTTAAGACCGCTAGCAATCATGCTGGGGGCATTTACCAACCTCTGGGCATCATGTTGGGAAGGAACACATCAATGGGCCTTAACCTATGAGGATAGTTTCATTTATGTGTCAAGCTCTTTAAAAACTGAAATAAGTCTTTTGAGCAGAGTTCTAATCTTGTGTCAAGCTCATTAAAAAATGAAACAACTCCTTTCCGTTTGAGTCGAGTCTCCTCGTAGACTTAGTACCTGAACCTTCTTTTCACCCGCCTATGCCTTAGGTAGATGAAATGAAGCTTGGGGGCATGTCTTCAACCTATGGAAGTTACGTTGAATTCAACTCGATCGCCTCTCCACACCACGTTGGAGCTAAGTCACTTACTTCCAGCAATCATGCTGGGGGCACACATCAACCTCTGGATGCCATGTTGGGGAAAAGTTCACCGTGACTAGGAACATTTTCGAGCATACTTTCCTTTCTTAGGTTTTGAGCTCATTAAACCATGAAAATTATCCTGAGCATAGTTAATTTTCTGTTACAAGCTCATTAAAAAATGAAGCAGACATCATGAGCATTCTTCTAACCTATCTTCGAGCTCGTTAAAAACAGTAAGATGGTGTTGAGCTTACTTTTCACCTTTTTTCGTGCTCTGGTTGAAACATGAAAAGTGGTTTGAGCTTAGTTTTTACTTTTTCATGCTCTGGTTCAAACATGAAAAAGATTTCGAATGATTTTGATACCATTCTCGTGCTCGTTAAAAATTTGAGTTAAAATGGTGTGTCTAACGAGTATAGGTTTATCACTTTATCCGGCCTCGCTAGACTATTTACGGAAAAGGAACTGTGTCGAGTTTACTTTTTCCTTTGTCGTACTCGGTCATCAACCATGAGAAAGTTATTCATGGAGTCCTTTTTAAGCTCTTTTCAGACTCCCTAAATAGGAAAAGATTGCCAAGCGAACTTGATGCTTTCACGCTTGTAAAAGCATTTGAATGATCGTCTTTCTGGTGATATTTTACCCCTTTTTTGGACTAGGAAGCACTATTTACGAAAAATGAATACTCCAACCAACCATGGCTGGAAGAGTCCTCTCCTGCGTTGTTTTACCCTTTTTCGGGCGATGAGGCTAACTTTATGAAAAATGACCTTTTGGAGTCTCCTTTAGTTCTTTTCAGACTCTCTAAACATGAAATGACGTCGATTTTTCCTTCTCTAGACTCCTTAAATTTTAAACATTGAAGGGCCCATTATGGGACGAACCCCTCCTTTCCTAGGTTCGTAAAACATTTGGGATTGGACTCATCTATGAGATGAACTATACCGAGCATCTGGTTACCCTCATCAAGCTCGTTAAAAACCAAGTGAGGCACTCATCATTCATGATGGGGAAAAAGGAAAGTGTTTGTATTACATACCTTAGTGGCAGTATATAGTCATTCTTGAACATGGCACTCATTGGCATTTGCATTCAGTACTTGGATATTCTGTTTGTCCTTGAGTCTTGTCATTTCATGAGTCGCGTCGCTCCTTTGGATCAGCCAAAGAATGCTTCCACCATCAGTTGCATTAGGGGTTGGTATCATTCTCGTCATGTCAATACTACCAAGTCATGCCATGCCCATGTTCAAGAATATGTCTATCATTTATCATCTGCAGTTAGTATACCTTCGATCATGTTGGTCTACTCTGAGTCAGTCTTGCATGTTATTGTACCATCCGATCCACTCTACACATTTTTTGTCGTGTTTCGTGTCGATTGATGGGGGATTCATCATGGCCCTCCTTCAATGGATTCATCCTTGTCAACTTCAACTCATCATCCAAGGATTGAATCTAGAAACCAGTCAAGTACCTTGGCCCTGCATGCCTCAATGGCAGGTTACCTCGCTTTCGTCATGAGTTCACATCATTGACTCTTGATTGAAAGATTTCATCTTGCGTTTGACGTCAACTCATTTATTCACGCTCGATGATATGTACTGTGATACCTTGGGAATCATTGAAATTAATGGTGATATCCCTCGCACTTGTTAATGGTTCACCTCAATGACTGGTAATCAAGTGGTTTCTACCATGTTCTACGTCAAAACATTTGTAATCACATGGATAGATTCGTGTCATTGCTGGTTCAGCTTGAAGACCCTGGGGAGTCATGTTTTACCCAGGTTACGATGGAGTTTGTATTGAGTCATATTCCATGGATCCACTTTCGTATTGGTCGTGGCTGTGTTATCATCTCATCATGGATATACGCTTGTGTCTAGTAGCCATGATTGTGTTCAGTCGGTCATTATTCCCATGGATCTGTAGTGTATTGGTCGACAGCCATGTTGTACTACATATGAGATTGTCAGTTAAAAGTCAGTTGTACTGCAGTAGCGTCCTTTGTCCGACAAGTATTTTTCCATTTTTTATATCAAAGCATTTCACCTGTACATCCTTAATAGCTTCATGCTTTGGGGGGCATTCTGTTACACCAAAATGTCGTCACCCTTGTGCAAGTGTCACAAGTGTCGCAAGTGTTGCAAGTGTCGTCGTCATGACCTAGTGTCGTCATCATGACCATTGCAAGTACCGTCATTATGACCAAGTGTTGTCATCATGACCATTGTGATAATGTCATCATCTTGACCATTGTGTATACATCCCTGAAGTCATCTAGACCAAGTATTCATTTGGAGGATTTGTACTCAGTTTGTACAACCTTTTGAGAGGTCATCACAGGTTGCACACTAGCAACATGTGACGTCGCAAGTTGCTCTCTAGCAGGGTGCGATGAGGTCTGTTAATGGGAAAAAATAGCCATTTCGAGATTTTTTTGAAGTTTTCCCATTTAGGAGCTTATCCCTGATCTCTTGGAGAGCTGGTACTCGACCCCTAGCCTATTGGGAATATCCCCTATCTCTCTCCAACCATCTCTCATCCTATCCTATCCATAACCTCATCCACTTAGTCCTATATATGTGAGGCTCACTCCCATACCAAAGGGAGGAAGACTATGGTATCTACATGCTGGTGAAATCTCTCTCAAGACACCTTCACTCACCTCTTGGAGAATTCATGCTTCCTTGGAAGGGCTTGGAAATTGGCTTGTGTGGAGAAGGGCAGCTATGTTAAGTCATTGGTTGTGGTTCTATATCTCTATCATGTACTCCTCTATTTGTAGTAATACAAATGCTTTCCACCAATATCGTTCTTGATGTGTAATGATATTGTGTTGTTTACCTGCTTAACTGTTTACATAGATCTCTTATTGTATAGATGCTCTTTACTCGTTTCTCTTTTCTGTGTCTTAACAGGTCTTGCAGCTTGGATCTGACGACCTCGGGACGTGGAGCAACATTTGGGAGGAAGGATAGCGAAATCAGAGAGGTAAGACATCTAGTACTTGATCCTTAAGTAGATCTAGGAAACGTGTTTGTAGTCTATTCTATTTGTTCTAGACTCGCATTGAGCTAGGGAGATCCGGCTCGCCTCCAGGAGAGTGGATTGTCCGTTAACAAATCTGGAGACCATACTATTACACCAAAATGTTGTCACCCTTGTGCAAGTGTCACAAGTGTTGCAAGTGTCGTCGTCATGACCTAGTGTCATCATCATGACCATTGCAAGTATCGTCATTATGACCAAGTGTTGTCATCATGACCGTTGTGATAATGTTGTCATCTTGACCATTGTGTATACATCCCTGAAGTCATCTGGACCAAGTATTCATTTGGAGGATTTGTACTCAGTTTGTACAACCTTTTGAGAGGTCGTCGCAGGTTGCACACTAGAAACATGCGACGTCGCATGTTGCTCTCTAGTAGGGTGCGACGAGGTCTGTTAATGGGAAAAAATAGCCATTTCGAGATCTTTCTCGAAGCTTGCCCATTTAGGAGCTTGTCCCTGATCTCTTGGAGAGCTGGTACTCAACCTTTATGCTATTGGGAAGATCCCTTATCTCTCTCCTACCATCTCTCATCCTATCCTATCTATAACCTCATCCACTTAGTCCTATATATGTGAGGCTCACTCCCATACCAAAGGCAGGAAGACTATGGTATCTACATGCCTCTCTCAGGACACCTTCACTCACCTCTTGGAGAATTCATGCTTCCTTAGAAGGGCTTGGAAATTGGCTTGTGTGGAGAAGGGCTGGTACGTTAAGTCATTAGTTGTGGTTCTATATCTCTATCATGTACTCTTCTATTTGCAGTAATACAAATGCTTTCCACCAATATCGTTCTTGATGTGTAATGATGTTGTGTTGTTTACCTGCTTAACTATTTACATAGATCTCTTATTGTATAGATGCTCTTTACTTGTTTCTCTTTTCTGTGTCTTAACAGGTCTTGCAGCTTGGATTTGACGACCTCGGAACGTGGAGAAACATTCGGGAGAAAGGATAGCGAATCAAAGAGGTAAGACATTTAGTACTTGAACCTTAAGTAGATCTAGGAAACATGTTTGTAGTATGTTCTATTTGTTCTAAACTCGCATTGAGCTAGGGAGATCCGGCTCGCCTTTGGTTGAGTGGATTGTCCGGTAACAGTTGATGTATTAGGTTTTATGAATTGTAAAGATCTCTGAGATCAGGAAGAGAGACTGTGTGACAGTGAAGAGAAAGTGCAGCGGTTGTGCTGCAAGTTGTATCCTTTCACTTTGCTGGACGGTATAATAATAAGGACTGGCAACTTCGGTGTGGACATATCCCATCTTGGGGTGAACCACGATATATCTGTGTCTCTCTTGTAATGTGTATGTGTGATTATATTTGCATTTTTGTTCATTGTTATTGCTCTGCAATCCTATTTTTCTAACAATTGGTATCAGAGCCAAAGGTCTATTTGGCAAATAAACCTGCAGGAAGCTAGGGTTTCTGGTTCGAGTGGGAGCAATGGCAGAAGAAGGAAAGTTTAAGGTCGAGAAGTTTAACGACCAAAACTTCCAGTTATGGAAGATGCAAATGGGGGACTATCTATACCAGAAGGATCTATTCCTGCCGTTAGGAGGAAGAGCAAAGCAGTCAGCGGCTATGAAGGATGAAGAATGGGAGGTTCTTGACAGAAAGGCACTAGGAACAATACGGTTGTCCCTAGCTTCGTCGGTGGCTTTCAATATCTCAAAAGAAACGAAAACAGAGGGTTTGATGAGCGCACTGGTTAAGTTGTATGAAAAACCCTCGGCCTCCAACAAGGTATTTCTAATGAAGCATTTATTTAATATGAAGATGTCTAAAGGTGGATCTGTTACTGATCATTTAAATGAGTTTAATATGGTTACAAATCAACTAAGTTCTGTAAGTGTGAACTTTGATGATGAGGTTAGGGCTCTTCTAATCTTGTGTTCATTGCAAGAAAGCTGGAATAGCTTGGTCATGGCTGTAAGTAACTCTGTCTTTGGTTCAAACACCTTGAAATTTGATGATGTTATTGGTGTTATTCTTAGCGAGGAAATGCGAAGAAAAAGCACAGGTGAGACATCAGGTAATGCGTTGACCATGGAGAGCAGGGGAAGACAAAAGGAGAGAGGAAAGAGCCAAGGTAATCACAACAACTCTAAAAAGGGCAGATCCAAGTCCAGACTAGGAAAAATAGAGTGATGGAACTGTGGAAAGAAAGGACATCTGAAGAAAGACTGCAGATCTCTAAAGAAGAAAGGAGATGGACAGAAGGAAACTACCCAGGAAGCAAATGTAACAGGTGATGTGTTACAGGATGCTTTGATTCTTGCATTAGATAATACTAGTGATTATTGGGTAGTAGATTCAGGGGCTTCATATCATTCTACACCCCATAGGAAATGTTTTCATGATTATGTTCTAGGCGATTTTGGACATGTTTTATTGGGTGATGATGAGCCATGTAAAATTGTTGGAATGGGTAAGGTATGGATAAAAGTTAAGAATGGAACTGATTGGTTGTTGAAAGATGTTAGGCATATTCCTGCTATGAAAAGAAATCTGATCTCAACGGGGCAATTGTTGATGTATATGTAACTTCGGAATGTATTTCACATATATGTATATTGTATTCCTATAGAGATGTTATTATTCCTCTATACAGAAGTGTCGTCATTTATATTGTAAGTGTCGTAACTTATACTTGATGGGTTATTAGACCACCTTATTGGGGTCGGCCCTGTATAAGTCATGTGGGTCAAAGGGTTATTAGACCACCCTATTGGGGGTCGGCCATGTAGGTCAAAGGGTTATTAGACCACCCTAGTGGGGGTCGGCCCAGTCAGCATTATGTTAAGTGGTTAAGTTAAGGCCGACCTAGTTGAGTAAAGGTCAAGTCAAGTTAGTGTATAAATAGAGAGTGTGTCTTTCTCATTTTACACATTCTATTCTCTCACTCACACTTGGGAGAGTTGCGCACTTGTGGAGGAGGAGGATCTGCTACTAGGAGAAGACTATCTCTTGTATTCTAGTTGTATCATTGCTCTATCTATCTCTGAGGAAGTTATTGGGGTTTTTCACCTTTCTGGTTTTCCCCAAGTAAACTCTATGTCTCTTGTGTGCTTGCATTATTGTGTCCATGATTGATATGCTGTAGATTTGTTGTACATGTTGTTCTCTCAGTTAAGATCCTAGATCAGATTGAAGTAAATTCTAAAAATTTAACAGCAATTGAGAGATGGCGGCTGTCTATCTACATTTGGAGAAAAGTAGTGGAAGATCACTAAAGGATCAATGGTGATAGTAAAAGGACACAGGGTAGGTACGTTGTATTTATGTCCTCATAATACTGACCATTCTATCTCTTTAGCTTCCACAGGAACAGATACGGCATTGTGGCACCATAGGCTTGGCCATATGAGTGAGAAGGGGATGCAGATTCTCCACTCAAGGAAGTTGTTTCCAGATTTGAAGCAAGTAAGTTTGGAATTCTATGAAAACTGTGTTTATGGAAAACAAAAGAGAGTCAGATTTCTCAGGGTTGGGAAACACAAGAAGAATGAAAAGTTAGAGCTTGTGCATACATATGTATGGGGACCAACTCAGGTACAATCTCTTGGTGGCTCTCATTATTATGTTACATTTATTGATGATGCAACTAGCAAAACTTGGGTTTATTGCATTAGACAGAAATCTGATGTGTTTGCTACTTTTAAGAAGTGGAAAGCTTTGGTTGAGAATGAGACAGGAAAAATGTTGAAGTGTCTCAGATCTGATAATGGAGGTGAGTACTTCGGCAAGGAGTTTGATAGTTACTATTCATACCATGGGATTCGTAGAGAGAAGACATTCCCAGGAACACCACAAGAAAATGGTGTGTCAGAAAGGATGAACAGAACGATCATGGAGCGTACAAGGTGTATGAGACTGCATGCAAGGTTGCCTTTACAGTTTTGGGCGGATGCTGTAAATACTGTTGTTTATTTAATAAATAGAGGACCTTCAAGTGCTTTGGATGGTGGTATTCCAGAGGAGGCATGGACAAATAAAAAGGTAAACTACTCATTTCTGAGAACTTTTGGTTGTGAAGCATTTGTCCATATTGATAAAGAAAATAGAACAAAGCTTGAAGCTAAATCCAAGAAATGTACCTTTATTGGATATGGGGTTGATGATTTTGGTTATTGCTTATGGGATTATGAAAATAACAAAATCATTAGGAGTAGAGATGTGATATTCAATGAAAAGGTCATGTATAAAGATCAGTTGCAGGGAAAGAAACAGAAAAAGGAAAACACAGAGTACACAGTACTTGATGAAATTAAAGAAAATGAAGTTCCAAAAGTGCCAGAAAATCAAGAACATCAGCAAGTACCTGAAACTCCTGCAACTGCAAGAATATCTACCAGGTTAAGTAGACTCCCTGAACAATACTCTCCTTCAATGTATTATTTATTGATGACCGATGCTGGTGAACCAGAGTGTTATGAAGAAGAAATGCAAGTGGAAACTAGAAATAAGTGGGAGCAAGGCATGAATGAGGAGATGGACTCATTGGTAGGAATCCAGACTCGGGATTTGGTTCATTTGCCTATTGGTAAAAGAGCATTGCAGAACAAATGGATTTACAGGTTGAAGGAAGCAGAAGGAGGTAAAAAGCAGTACAAGGCCAGACTTGTTGTAAAGGGGTTTGCACAGAAGAAATGTATAGATTTTGATGAAATATTTTCTCCTTTTGTTAAGATGACTTCAATTAGGACTATCTTAAGTCTAGTGGTGGTAGAATATTTGCATCTTGAACAGTTAGATGTAAAAACAGCCTTTCTCCATGGGGATTTGGAGGAAGAGATATATATGCAGCAGCCACAAGGGTTTGAGGTCAAAGGGAAGGAAGATTTGCTATGCAGGTTGAACAAGAGCTTGTATGGCTTGAAGCAAGCTCCAAGGCAGTGGTATTTAAAATTTGACAGGTTTATGACAGAATAAGGTTATAGTAGATGTCATTCTGACCACTGTGTTTATTTCAAGAAGCTAGACAGTGAAAGATATATTATCTTGTTATTGTATGTGGATGACATGCTTGTTGGAGGGTCTAACATGCAGGATATAAATGTACTCAAAAGGAAGCTAGCTAATTCATTTGCGATGAAGGATTTGGGTGCTGCAAAGCAAATCCTTGGTATGAGAATAACGAGAGACAGGAAAAATCGCAAATTGACATTGTCTCAGAGTGAGTACATACAAAAGGTGTTGAAGAGGTTCAGAATGCAAAATGCAAAACCAGTTAGTACACCTATGGCCAGCCATTTCAGTCTAAGTAAGGAAATGTGTCCCAAGACACAGGAAGATACAGATTACATGTTCAAGATTCCCTATCAATCAACAGTTGGCAGCTTGATGTATGCCATGGTGTGCACAAGACCAGATATTGCACAAGCAGTGGGAGTTGTGAGCAGATATATGAACAATCCAGGTAAAGAACATTGGAAGGCAGTACAATGGTTTCTCAAGTATTTGAGAGATACTACCACTCAGGCATTATGTTTTGGAGGTTCAGACACTGTTCTACAGGGATATGTTAATGCAGATATGGTAGGTGATAAGGATAGCAGGAGGAGCACCACAGGGTATGTGTTTACTGTAGGTGGAACAAAAGTAAGTTGGATTTTGAGATTGCAAAAGCTTGTTGCACTTTCAACAATGGAAGCAGAGTATGTTGCTGTTACAGAGGCTAGTAAAGAGATGATCTGGCTACAGAGGTTTATGGAGGAAGTGGGTAAGAAGTTGAAGGATAAAAGGTTGTATAGTGAGAAGAAGAGTGCCATTCATCTTGCAAAGAATTCAGCATTCCATTCCAGGACTAAACATATACATCTCAAGTACCATTTCATATGCTTTGTTCTAGAAGATGAACAGCTGAAGCTAGAAAAGATACATACTAGCCATAATCCTGCAGACATGTTCACAAAGGTAGTGACCAGAGAGAAACTGAGTTCTTGCTCGGTTTCAGTTGGCATTCTAGCATGAAGGTGAAGATGAGAAAAGTTGCCAAGTCCAAGGTCCAGCAAGTATAGCAGCAGTGGAGTTGTTGTGATCAGTCTCCAAGTGGGAGATTGTTGGTTGTGGAGCCATATCTTCCAGTCTCATAGATGATATTGCCTTAGCCGTGCACCCATAGGACTATACACTCGTTCCCCCACCTTGGAGTTTGGGGGTAGCGCCCTCGAGGAAAATTTTTGGGGCTGTTTTCGCCACCATTTTTCGGGCCCATGGTTTTGGGTAACCCGTGGTATTTTTCCATTGTATTTCCCTTATAAAATAAAGACATTGTAACACGACTAGGGTTGATGTATTAGGTTTTATGCATTGTAAAGATCTCTGAGATCAAGAAGAGAGACTGTGAGATAGTGAAGAGGAAGTGCAGCTGTTGTGCTACAGGTTATATCCCTTCACTTTGCTGGAAGATATAATAATAAGGACTAGCAACTTCAATGTGGACGTAGCCAATCTTTGGGTGAACCACAATATATCTGTGTCTCTCTTGTAATGTGTATGTGTGATTATATTTACATTTCTGTTTATTGTTATTGCTTTGCGATCATGTTTTTCTAAAAAGAACTATTGTACCCTTCCCAAAGACTAATACAAAAACAGTTCTTGTGGATGTAGCTCCCATCCTGAGGGTGAACCACGTTAAATCCTATGTAGTGTGATTGTTTATGTCTTGCACTTGTCTGTCTGCTTACAATGGATGCCTGAATTCTCATTTATCAGTTGTTATGTTAATGATTTTATATGTATTCGCCATAGGAGAAAGATGGGAATAATATGTTAAATATTACATGTATGGATGAATGATGAATGCGCAGTATTATAAGTCTATGAAAGTATCAGCTCATTGAATAATAACATGTATATGTAGAGTTAGGGTTGTGTAACTCTTTTTACATGCAGCACTGGGAGTGCGCAATATTGTGTGTTTCATCTGTTTACATTGGTTATAAGACTAATCGTCTAAGGAAGTAGATGGCTGAATAAAGTAATAAGTAAAAGTATTCATAGTGGTTAAGTCCAAAGAGGAAGCTTATAAGTCAGTTGCGATCTCCTATTATTTGCATCCTTTCCGAACCACACAATCCATAGATGCGCTGGTTGTGCGAGCACCTTAGCTTGCGGAAGTGTTGACCATGACGCAGTCTATGTCATGCAGTCTTCAGTTCGCAGCGCGTTGCATAGTAGGTCTGGCTAAACAACTAATCACATCACAGTGGAAACCTGATTCCGCAGTACCCCCATAGCTACACCTCGGGTGAGACCTTAGCCTGTTCGCAGGCTATTGCCGAAAGGGCTGGTGAGAAGGGGTTTTGTTGGTTCCTTGAAACCGCGAAGAACCTGGGTCTACATTGGAAACCTCTAGATCAGTATATAATCCAACAAATGGTTCTGTTTCCAGGGGTCGTTACAGTACATAGTAATGTCTTTTGGTTTGAAGAGCACGCCCGCCATCTTTTCCAGAGTTGTGGTCGAAGCATTCAAGGATTTCATGCATAAGTTTTTAGAAGCTTATTTCGATGATTAGACAGTATTCGGGTTGCTGAAGGACCATTGCGCAAATATAAGATTGATTCTAGAAAAATGCAGACAGCATCAAATGTCATTAAACCTGAAGAAGTGTATTTTTTGCGTACCCTATGGAATTTTGTTGGGACACATTCTGTGCAAGCAAGGGTTGATGGTTGACCCTGCGAAGATTGCAGTCATTGTAAACTTGCCAACACCAAATTCAGTCAAGCAGCTGTGCACTACATTGGGGCATACCGGTTACTACAAGAAATTTATAAAGGGATATGCGCAGATAACCGCAGCAATGGAGAAGCTATTAAAGAAAGATGCGTCGTTCATCTGGAACGCAGAATGCGAACAAGGATTTGACACCTTAAAGGAAAAAATGGTCACTGCGCTGATCCTAGTCTTTCCATACTGGGAGAAGCCGTTTCATGTCCATTTCGATGCTTCATGAATAGAGCTGGGGGTTGTTTTAGCACAACCAGGAGAGGGAGGTATTGAACATCCCATTTCATTTTTTAGCAGAAAGCTCTCATCTACAGAGAAGAATTATACCACCACTGAGAGAGAAGGCCTAGCTATGGTTTACGTGCTGCAGAAGTTCAGGCATTATTTGCTTGGTGCGCACTTCTCTATGTTCATCGACCATTCTGCTTTGAAATACCTGGTCAACAAGCCAGTGTTAGGGGGGAGAATTTGCATATGGTTATTACTCTTTCAGGAGTATGAATTTGAAATAGTGTTTAAGCCAAGTAGATTGAACTTAGGACCTGATCATATATCAAGTATCGAGTCAGGAGAAGAGCCTACGAACCTTGAAGAAAATCTTCCTGATGCGCAGTTGTTTTCTATCTAGATAGCTGATGATTATTATAAAGACATCATAGACTTTTTGACTACTGGATTGGCACCCATAGAGTTTACTATGTAGCAGAAGAAGCAGCTAGTAGTAAGAGCAGCAGACTTCACCATAATTGCTGGACAGTTATACAAATTGGGGCCGGATGAAGTACTGCGCATATGTGTGTTAGAGCATGAGAAATGATTCATATTGGCTGATGCACATTCAGGAGCAACAGGAGGTCACTATGCAAGAAAAGACACTGCGCAAAAGATATTGTGGGCAGGGCTATGGTGGCCTATGATTCACAAAGATGCAAAGGAGCACTGCCAGAGCTGCAATGTCTGTCAGAGGACAGGAAGGCCGTCACGAAGGGATGAAATGCCATTGAATCCACAGTTGACATTACAGGAATTTGAAAAATAGGCCATTGATTTTGTGGGACCTATAAACCCACCGAGAAAAAGAACTGGTGCGAGGTATATTATTACTGCAACTAATTACCTCACCAGATGGGCAGAAGCAAAGCTAGTTAAAGACTGTAGCGCAGGTACTGTCACACAGTTCATATTTGAAGACATCCTTACAAGGTTTGGATTCCTGAAGATTCTGATGAGTGATCAAGGCACTCACTTTCTGAACATAACCATTAAGGCATTGATAGAAAAATTCCACATTCATCATCAGCAAAGTACGCCATATCATCCGCAAGCGAATGGAATTGTTAAAGTGTTCAATAAATTGTCGGAGAATGTGCTAACTAAGGTATGCAATGTGAATAGGGATGATTGGGACTTGCACATTCCAGTCGTTTTGTGGTCATATATAACTATTTGCAAAAAGTTGACTAGCCACACACCTTTTAGGCTGGCCTATGGACAGGAAGCAATAATGCCAATGGAGTACATTGTTCCCAACATGAGAATAGCTGCTTTCACAGGCATGGCAGATCGCGACACACTAGAAGAAAGGATTCTACACTTGGTTGGTCTGGAGGAGGATCGCTTCATCGCAAGCTTTCACCAACAAGTGCAGAAAGAAAGAGAAAAATCATGGCATGATCGCCATATAAAAAACAAGACCTTTCAGGTAGGTGATCTAGTCCTCCTGTATGATAGCAAGTTTATGAAGTTTTCTGGTAAGTTTAAAATTCATTGGCTTGGTCCATATACTGTTTTACATGTAAATAATGGTGGCGCAGTCCAGTTAGCCACGTTAGCAGGAGATAACTTGCCCGTCCTAGTCAATGGAAGCAGACTAAAACCCTATCGGGATAGTCCTACTTCGTAGAACCCTTGATGATCAGAAAGAAGGAAATTTCTAAGTGCCAAGTACAGTTGAAATTGGGCACTAGAAAAGGGCAAGAGTTTGTACGCGATGTATGATGAGGAAGTGTATATATTGCGCAGCACTGTTAAGATGTGTCGCTGCGCCCAAAAAAAAAATATGATGAAAATGAAAAGAGAAAAAGCAACAAGGAACCGCATAGTTGCGAAGCTCAAAATGCAACTCTGGTGATCGAGTTGAACGAAGAAAAAGGCTAAGTTCAGGAGCAAGAAATCAGGCACCGCGAAGTAACCACACAGGAGTAAAGGAGACTGCCACGCAGTTCAATGGAACATCCCAGAAAAGTAGCCGTTGGAATATTGGTAAAAAATATAGCTGTTATACAGTACTTTAGCCAGTGACCGCTTGGGCATTTAACGCAAAAATAGCCGTTCTGAACGAGTTAATGAAGGAAAGGACTGAAGAATCCACTATATTTGGCCAACGGATACCATATTTAATGCTTATCTAGCCGTTGAGGGGCGCAGAGGAGGTCAGCTGTGCCTATAAATACTGCCACATTCGGACTCGCAGGCGTTACTAGAACCTTAGAATTTTCTTGCGAGCACTAGTTTGCAAGTTGTTTCAGCAAAGCTATCCGACATCCTGTTGAGACCCATTCAAGTGAATGTCTGACAGGTTTTCTATTAAAGAAGAGTTCACGGTCTAGGAGACTGTGAAGGTATTCAAATAAGGAGGAATCAAAGGGTTGATGAGAACCCCAGCCAAGAAATTCGTCATAGAACAAGGTCAGACGTCCAGAAGCTCACCAAGACACGGTCCAACAATGCAAGATAAAGGCAAAGATCCAATGGGGGTGAAAATCAAGCAACCAAAGATGAGTTCCACAGTGCCGCAGCTGCCGATAGCCGATAGGGAGATACCATTGAAGCTTACTCCTGACTGTATCTTGCCGCGTACACTGGATGCACCGGTCTTCAAGCTAATGAAGAATGCCAAATACAACATTCCGCTCTCACTAATATCAAAGCATGTCGAAGTGGACAAAAATTTGTTGGGCAAGATCCCAAAGTGTAAGTGGGAAGACCATGATCTGCTTCAGATGCAGAAGGATCCCAGTGAACCTAGGTTCGCATAGTTCTAGCCCGACCAAT
The DNA here is from genome assembly GCA_027924585.1 of Larix kaempferi. Classification (NCBI taxonomy): domain Eukaryota; kingdom Viridiplantae; phylum Streptophyta; class Pinopsida; order Pinales; family Pinaceae; genus Larix; species Larix kaempferi. The sequence continues at coordinate 4,627,375 of BSBM01000961.1, read as the reverse complement.
ACATGTGCTAGAAGAAAGACATGAAAGGTAACCCTACCATGGTTGCGGAAAGTTGGTTATCCGGAGTAGTCCAGTCGGGACTACTCAATCTGCTCAGACTCCCGCATTTTGACAGATCGCCGGATCTGAATGCGGTGGTGCAAATATTGATGTCGTGCATTCACCAGGTATATTTGTGGCTCAACCGCAATATCGACCTAACCATTGACTTAATCCACTAGATCAATGAATTGAGCAAAAGCGGTAAATATCTGAAGCAGTTTTTCCAAGGGAAAAGCAAGGACAAAGAAGTGGCCGCAAAGATGAAGAAAAATCAAACTATGATCAAAGGAAAGAGAGTCTTTCAGATGGAGGACATAGATGATAAGGCAATGGATTTTGTCACGCAACTTTTAGCCGGCAATATTCTCAGAAAAGCTAGGCCTTTGGAGGTACCTACAGGTGCAGTACTACTTGGTGCCGTAGTCGTAGAGGGCGAACAATTCAACTGGTTTCAATACCTGTTGAATGAGTTCCTGGAGGAACTAAATGACACACAGATGAATGGTGGTAACTTCTATTTTACATGGTTAATAGTCCTGATCGCCTTCGTAGGGTGAAAGGAGTCGAAGGATTATGTTGGCATAATCACCGACTGCAATGACTACAAAGGAGACCTCTATTCAAACCTTTGGGAAAATTTGAACTCACAAAGACAGCACGCGATAGCTGAGGTCTTTTACACCTATTATGACCAGCTGCGCGGAGCCATCATGCTCATGCCGCGGATAAAAAAGTAAGTAATGAGTAAGTATATTCAAACTGTCAATTTTTATGCTGACATACGTTGCATTCACATTTCAGCCAAAGCCCAGACGAAGAACACTGAATGTTTCGCAGAAAGATACCATATGTATGAAGATGATATTGATAATATCATGAAGGAATGGTCTGCCGAATTTTGAGTCAAAATTGTGGATATCCAAAGCGACTCTAGCGAGGACAACCTCATTCCATTTCCTATTACTGAAGAAAAAGAGACGAGAAAAATGAAGGAAGCTGAGAGCCCGGCACAGCCAAGGGGGGAAAGAAAGAAGCAGAGATCCACTAAAGGCATTTCAGAAGCAATACTTCATGATGATGATTTCGACATGATCGCGCCAAAGGTCACATAGAAGATGGAAGATCTGATGACTGAGAGGGAGAAAAAGGATAAAGTGATTCAAGAAGCTTTGTAGGAAAATCTAACCATGCTGCAGGGGATTACAGAAAAAATTGAAGAAGTACACAAAAGATTACCCTTACCACAGGACTCAGAGTCTGAAGGGAAGTCAGGAGGAACTTTGCAGCATAAGACGCCGCAGCTAGCCATGACCGTGCCTGTGAAGTCCCGCATTATCCATATTGATCCCTTAACTGTAAGGTTTCCACTGCCAAAACAAATAATGTTGGACACGAAGGACGTAGAGCATGTGGAGCTCAATATTGCAAAGATACCACTACCTAGTCTACACTATTTGCATCTGCAGGTTGTCGAAGAAATGCATGAGAGAACTACTGACGTGATGAAACAGCAAGCTAAGCTGGAAGTAGCTAATAGGCAGTTGGAGGAAGCTATCTCGTGGAGAGCTATGGAACTGCAAGATGAGCATGATCGACGGAAAAGAATAGAGTCCACGATCATTGCGGTCACAGATGATATATCAGGATGTGACGTATAGATAGACCTCGCAGACACTTTCATTAAGATCGATGAACTGGTTAATGATCTTAAGGCGGAGATGCGAGATATGGAGATCAGCCACGAAGCTAAGGTTGCTGCCTTGGAGGCACAGACTCACCCGCAGACTCGACCAGATCAGCAATAGTTACGAGCGAAGGAAGTGATGGATGTAATAGAAAGTATAGCCACCAAGGTTGCTAAGTGCCAAAGTCTGTTAGATGAGGCATCGAAGGCATTTACTGCCCTCAAGGAGGATCCAGGGTTGCTCGAAGTCAAGAATGCTGTGAAAAATAAGCAGGCAACATTAGAACTGTTAGATGCCGAAGTTAAAACACTGCTACCAAGAAGAGACTCCATAGGTACCAGGAAGTTAGTGCACTGAAAAAGGAATTTCAAGCCTTAAGAGAAAAAGAGATTGAAATGGGAGATAAATCACAGCCCTTGCTGGAGGCATCCCACATGATCTCGTAGGAGATACAGGAAAAGTTAAAGGAGTTGCACAAAGGACAAGAATAGGTGGAAGGACAAGTCAATGATGAAATAATACCTGGGATGTTGGAAACCATGAAACAAGTTGAGCAAGACACTAAGGAAGCAGTTGAAAAGTTGATTTTCACATATAACGAGTTCACTGCGAAGCTAGCTCTGCAGGCAGAGGAACAAATCGGAGAAGTCGAATTTGAAGGTGGCTAGGGGATGAGCCACATGTAAGTGTTAGGGGCCTGTTGGGCCTGGCCCAAGTGGGGCATTTTTGTGTAAGTCAGATTTTGGAATTGCGGAGTTAAGCGCAGTTCGGTTGAAAGCTTTTTGACAAAGTCTATTTTTGGGATGCTGAGAAGTTGTGCGTAGTGCAGCGTTGGAAGAGCTGTGAATTTCAGCGCTATGAGGAGTACAGCGCTGCGATGTGGCCAGTCTACGAAGATCCGACAAAGCAGAGTGTTGGGTGGAAGGTGACACATATTCCGGTTAGACCATCGGTGGTCTATTTTTGGTAAAGATGCTCCATGAGTTCCAAGCAACGGGTAAAGAGAAAAGAGGAATAAAGCAACTGGTCGCACATGTAAAGAACCACTACTTGAACCAGCCACACAAGACCGTTAGAGGAAGAATGGATTGGTGAAAGTGACCTATTGGCATGCGCGCAACAAGGAGGTTGATGGCGACATGAAGCATGTGTGGAAGACGACCACGATGGAAGATTCGCTACCAGAATCCAGCAAGTCCGATTAAGCTGAAAACCGTGCCAGTTTTGTAAACCTAAGGGTCTTTGCTTATGAATTGTAAAGACATGACCTACGGGCATGATCTATAAATAAGGCAGATTTTGTATGGGAAAGGGTTTCTAGTTTTGTTAATATTCATTGTTGATCTTTCGGGTTGTTGGGTTGTTGATTCTCTATTGTTGATTATTATTGAGAAATCTCCCGTTGAGAGACATTTTTGTAAAGGCTCTGCAAGCTGTGTGCGTAGAGGCCTACCAAGAGAGAAGAGAGTCTGCTGCCGACTGCGTAGACAAGAACTGTTGTACCCTTCCCAAAGACTAATACAACAACATTTCTTGTGGACGTAGCTCCAATCCTGGGGGTGAACCACGTTAAATGCTGTGTAGTGTGATTGTTTATGTCCTGCACTTGTCTGTTTGCTTATAATGGATGCCTGAATTCTCATTTATCAGTTTTTATGTTAATGCTTTTATATGTATTTGCTAGAGCAGAAAGATGGGAATAATATGTTAAGTATTACATGTATGGATGAATGATGAATGGGAAGTATTATAAGTCTGTGAAAGTATCAACTCGTTGAATAATCACATGTATATGTAGAGTTAGGGTTATGTAACTCTTTTGACGTGCAGCACCAGGAGTGCGCAGTATTGTGTGTTTCATCTGTTTACATTGGTTATAAGACTAATCATCTAAGGCAGTAGATGGGTGAATAAAGTAGTAAGTAAAAGTGTTCATAGTGGTTAAGTCTGAAGAGGAAGCGTATAAGTCAGTTGCGTTGTCCTATTATTTGCATCATTTCTGAACCGCGTTGTCCGTAGATGCGCTGATTGTGCGAGCACCTTAGCTTGCAAAAGTGTTGACTGTGACACAGTCTATCGTCGCGCAGTCTTCAGTTCGCAGTGCGCTATCCAGTAGATCTGCCAAAACAACTCATCACATCACTGTGGAAACCTGATTCCGCAGTACCCCCATAGCTACACCTCGGGTGAGACCTCAACCTGTTCGCAGGCTGTTGCCGAAAGGGCCGGTGAGAAGGGGTTTTGTTGGTTCCTTGAAACCGCGAAGAACCTGGGTCTACATTGGAAACCTCTAGATCAGTATATAAGCCAACAAATATGAACTACCTTGGATATTTTGTTGTTTCTTCAATTCATAAGTACTTGCTTATGTGCAAATATAGTCGAGTTGACTTTTCCTTCTATGAATTGAGTATGACTCTTTCTGATGATGTGACTGATGGTGAAGTATTAGAATCTAGGCATTTTGAACTTAATATTCCGACACCTACAAATGTTTTTGAGCTCATTCAAAATACCTCGCTCTTCCCCATTTATCCTAATATGGATTCAATTGATGATGTATTTACTGAGGTTTAACTTGCTCTTCATGTAAAAATAATTTTATCAAAAAAGTTTTATATGCAGTGTTTAATAATTTTTTTGCATTGTACATTTCCTTCCAAATCAAAGTTATTCCTATATATTGTTTTTGTATGTGGTCAATAGAAATTCCAATTTCAAAATATTTAACTTTTTATGTTATTATTTTTCTTCATTGTATACACTCTATGTTTTTTACTTCCATGCTTTGACAATATCAAATACATTTACAAATGTCATTTCACATCTTACATTCATATATAGCTTCCCCATATTTTCCACAAATATTACTATTTTTTATTATTAATTATTTCATGATTATAATTATTTTCAAAATAAGATTTCTTTTATTTACATTTATTTTATTTTTTTAATAAGTAAATTTGAAATATAAATGATTTTTTTTTTAATTTTTTTAATATAAATTCGAAATATAAATTTAATTTGCTTTTATTTAAATATGTTTTGTAATAAATAAATTTAATTACTAATATTAATATAATATTAATTTATTTAATATTTTATTTAATTTACATTAAATTACATTTAATAAAAATTATTAAATTTATTTTAATTATTTTTTAATATAGTTTAATGTATATTACATTTTTTTTTTACTTATAGTTATTTAATTAATTTTAATATCAATTATTTTCTTCTTAATTTATATTTAATATTAATTATTTCAATTAATTTTAATATCAATTATTTTATTTTTAATTTATATTTAATATCAATTATTTTACTTTTCATTTATTTATTTTTTTATTTTTATTTAATATATTTTACTATTTTATTTTGTATGTTACTTTTATTTTTTATTTTTTTGGTTATATTTATTTATTTATTTTATTTTATTTATTTACTTTAAATTTATTTTATTTTAATATTTTTAAATGTGGTTGATATTCGCTAACCACTTCTAAATGTGTGTTCATGGTTGATATATGCTTATTCACTAATATCAAGCACATTTAAAAATGTGGTTGTTGCTAGTTATATCTTTATATGTATAAAACTATAATTTAATTATATATTTTGTTATCATGTTTTTACATTTTTACACTTGAAATATATAAATTCTGCATTTAAAAAAAAAAGAAAACAATAATTAATAATTTTAATATTTTAAGATAAATAAAAAATTGACAACTTTTATTTTTGAAAAGTTAACATGATTTGCACCTAAAATTAAAATAAAAAGGGAAAAATTATTAATAATTTTAGTAATTTAAAATAAATAAAAAAATTAATAACATTTATTTCTGAAAATAATGTAAAGAAAATAAAATGCACAAATATTTTAAGATTTATTTTCAAATTCTTTGATTTGATTTGAGCAATATGGAGATCCATTTCATCAAAATAATAACAGACCCATCTGAAAAGTCGAAAGGAGGCGTGGAGCAGACCTTCCATTTGATCAATCTGGTTGCTGATTTTGAGTTGTTAGCTGCAGGATTTTCCCGGGTCGTCTTCGCAATTCCCAAGGACTTTGTATGCAATGTCTACCAGTTGAACCATTGAAATATGTATGTAAAAAAAACTTCATTATCACAGCAATATACTCACTGCTCAGCATTTGTATGAGTGGGGACTGATCACAGGTTTGTGCTTATGACGGAGAATAAAGACAATCTTTAATCCAAAACAATTTGCAATAAAAAATATCACCAATATTTTGTGGAGAGTATATGACTCTTTGTAAATTCCTCATGACAAAAATAGAACCAGATTTCTCCTATTTCGAAACGTGTTTAATTGTTGATTAAATCACTGAAAATCTATACAATGATTTCATTTTTATAAATCTGTTTAGGTTGTGAATGATAGCTAATATGGCTGGCCATTGGAGACTATATGCACATACAGTGATCTTGACCTTGCACTATTCGCTGGTCTAATATGGCTGGCCGTTGGAGACTATATGCACATACAGTGATCTTGATCTTGAACTTGCACTATTCGCTGGTCTAATTAAACGATCGAAACAGAGAAACATGTTCATACATCTATTCTCTTAATTGTCTGGTCTTTCAGGACCAAACTGAAAACAGAATTGTGAAAAATTAGAGAACAATATTAATAAATATTAGCAACAATAAAACAACATTAATAATATTAATGTGTCATAATAGATTAATAGATCTAAATGAAATACATATTATAGAAGAAAAAAATATTAATATAAAAAATATATGCCTTTTATGCCTATAACATCTATGAACAATTAATTTAATTTTATTAATATTAATTAGATTATGAAAATAGTAAATATTAATATAATGGTCTTAAGATCATTCAATCAATCTCAACTGTATCGCTTACATATTCCATAGAACTGTGACTAGAAGAGCATTCTGAAAACGATCTAATCCTACAGCGAGTTGACTTTATTTACTTATGTTTACTCCGATATCATCATGTTAACCGCAGAAGACGACGTTGTAATTAGCACCAGAAGGGCAGGTGAAGGTGCTGGTGGCATCGTCCTTGGCATAGCTGTACGCCTGTGGGCACTGTCCCTTGAAGAATTTCGAATAGTTTGTGGGAGAGCAGTTGTTGAGGTAGGCGCCTGTGCAGCAGTATTGAGGCGTATTGAAAGCAGCACAGGCACTCTTGCATCCACCGGTTACTTTCAATTCTGAAGGGCAGATGGCATTTATGTTGCTGGTGCATCCTAATTTTTTGCAATTAGAGTTGGAGGGACTTATGGAGAGAGGGATATTGAAGCCATCAACAAGAGAGATATCATAGAAATCTTGATTCTGGTACTGATTGAGCGCATATTCAAAAAGAGTTGCGGGGACACTTCCATAGCCTTGACAATTCAGCAAACCGCCGCAATCACCAGTGTTGCAGCTGCCTCTCCCGCTTGCATCGAAGGAGCAGCCAGTACGACCCCAAATTCTGGCTTGTGTTGTTCCTGCGGCAACGTTAAAACTCCATGTTTGGCCCTGTCCCAACGCTTTACCGCCACCAGGACTTGCAGCAGCCCAAACTGTGTATGGACACTGGTTCTTCACTATGAATGTCGCGCCTTGGACACCTGCGGTTCATCAAGCAATACTTAAAATATGTTTCTGCGAATACATATATAAGTAGCATAGCATTGTCAATCCTTTGCACACAGAGAAAAAACAATCAACGAGGATATAATGTGGTAGCATGAAGTAATGAACAATGCATTTCCCCCACCCGAAGTCAGCACAATCTTGTTGAGATTCAGTAGTTAGAGCAAGCACCGCGTTCAGCTTACCTTGCAGATAAAGATCAATAATGCTTCACATATCAATGCAAGGTTGCAAACATTGCAAATTTAATTATTTCCAATTTGTCCTAACAAAATATATGATTCTAATCATTAATCTTATCATGGTAATATGTCATATTATGCGAATAAAAATATATGTGATAGATAGAATTTTTTTTAAAGTAAACATTATAATTAAATAGCTCTTTGAACATTCATTTGTATTCAAATATTCATTACTATGAAAATATTGCTAACCACCATAACTATGAAAATATTTATTCATTTGTTTTCAAATTGAATAAATTCTAACTAATACATAACTATCAAACATGTAAATTTCAAAATATTCATTAATTTGTTTTGAAATCGAATTTTCTAACAAAACAAGAATTGAAATTACATTTAACTTGAAATTGTTAGTAACTTAAAAAATTGCAATTAGTTAAATATGTACAATTTAACTTGAAAATATAGTGTCTAAGTGTACATTTAATTTGAAAATTATTCTAATAACATTGAAAATTGTTAGTAAAGTTTAGAAATTTGAAAATAGTTAATATGTACATACATTTTAACTTGAAAATAGAATCTAAGTGTACATTTCATTTGAAAATTGTTGGACAATAAAATTGAAAATTGTTAGCAAACTTTGAAATAATTTGAAAATTGTTTTAAAGCAACTTTGAAGCATAATTTGAAAATTCTTAGCAACTTTGAATTTGAAAATTGTTCATTTAACATAAAAATTGTTGCAAACTTTGAAATTTAAATAACAAATTGATGAAATAAATAAGAATATAATTACAAATAAATATGAAACAAATTAAATTATGAAATTTAGTTAAATTTATTGGAAAATTGTTACTAATTTTGTAAATTATGTAGCATGATATTTAAATTATGATAGCATGTAATTCAATAATTTACCTTGGTTGTCCTCCATTAGAATTTGTTGCACCAAATGTGCATCTTCTTCTTCTTTCAACCTTGCTCTTTGTTGTCTCATTTGTTCTCTATTGTACTCACGTTCTTCATTGGCATTTTGTTGTCTAGCATGTTTTCTTTGTCTTTTTTTTTTATTCCCCATCAATCTACAATGAAAATAAACAATTTTTTTTCAAAATGTTATAACAAACAACAATATGTTAGTATGAAATCTTGAAATATGCCTACAAAGAAGTCTTACATGAATCAATCTACAATGAAAACAAACAATTTTTTTTTCAAATTGTTATAACAAACAACAAAATGTTAGTATGAAATCTTGAATTATGCCTACAAAGAAATCTTACATGTCTAATGAGGTCTAATTCAACAATATGAAAATGACATATCTCTAATTCAACAAGATCAAATTGACAAATCTCTAATTCAACAAGATCAAATTGACAAAGCTCTAATGGAAAAAAAAACTAGAAATGAGGTAAATTGTTGTTTGTGAATCCTTGTTTGTTAGTTATATATAGGTTCGTTGATGTTTTTACGAGGGAAGGGTAGTTGGCAACATTAATTGTTGCGAAGTCCTTTCACGGTTTCGCCCTGGTTGGTTTTTATATTTTTTTTACACAGACGACCCTCGATCGAGCAAATACCTCGATCGAGGATTTAATAACACCTCGATCGAGGTCTTGTTAAGCCCTCAATCGAGGGATTGTTAAACCCTCGATCGAGGTTCTGTTAATCCCTTGATCGAGGTATTTAAAAAAGCTCGATCAAGGGTTTAAAATATAGGCTGAGAGCCCTTTTCCTTACAGAATGGAATGTTTGTCTGCCTTTCATAGAGTTAAACCATGTCATTAAATGCTCATTAATGAGAGGACTTGATACCATTGGATTCCTCAACGAATCTTCTATCCAGATATATAACAAAAAATATAATAGATAATTATTGATGAATTTCACAATGTTGATTTATATGTTGACTTGGTACATTCCTTAATGGTTTTGCCACATTGTGATGTTCATCAAGAGTTATGTTTCATTACAACGTTCATCAAGGCTTATCTTGGATTGTGAAATTCATGAAAGGTTATTAAAGTCAACCATTGTTCATTAAATACAACCATGGTTCACTAAACTCGACGATGGTTTTACTATGATGAAACTAAAGCCAAGCATGGTTAACCAAAGCCAAACATGGTTCGTTAAAGTCAACCATGGTAAATAAATAGTCAACCATGACTTAAATTTAGATAACCAATGTCAACCATTGTCAAGTACGTTTCACTAAAGTCAACCATGGTTTTGTTTATGTCACAATGTGTTATTTATGTCGACAACACAATGCGACATTAATTCATTAATGTTAGATTTTGTCATTCATTAATAGTTATGTCACATTGTGAAATTCATCAAGTGTTAGGTTGCATTATGACATTCATCGATGGTTATGTTGCATTGTGATATTCATTAAGGTTTATGTCACATTGCAATGATGTATCCTTAATATGACATTCATGAAGGGTTTTATCACTTTGTGACATTCATACAGGGTTATGCCACATTTGCAATGTTTATCTTGGAAATACAATGCAACATAAATTGACTAAAACATGCTTCATTGAAGTTAACCATGGTTGACTTTAACTCAACGATGGTTTAGCAATGTTGAAACTAAAGTCAACCATGGTAATGACTTAACTTTAGCTAACCAATGTCAACCATTGTCAACTATGGTTTGCTAAAGTCAACCATGGTTTTGTCGCATTACAACATAACATTCTACCTTCTTCTACAATGTATCCTAATTAGAAAAAAAGTAGAGAGAGATAAGCAAAAAGGAGTGGAAAAAAGAGAATACTATGGTATCTTTGTGATAAATTTGTATCCTGAACTTGGATTGGGGCTCCCTTGGTACTATAGAATTGTAATGGCTTTGTGGCATTACGACATTCAAAATTTTTTTGTTGCATTTTGACACTTTGCAAGGGTTGATTCTAATCACATTTTACTTATGTTGGATTACTACATTAATCAATTGTTATGTTTATTGCTTATGTCGCACTCTTGTTATTGGCGCAAATATTGCAAAGATTATAAAACATCGCAATGTGACAAAAACCCCTAGAATGTGATATATTTATTATGTAATAATTAGAATTTAATTATTTCCTTGAATTAAATATTTTAAATACAAAAATATTTATCTTTTTACTATAATATAATAATTAATTGGAAAAATCTCTAATTAAGAAAATATTGATGCTCAACTCAAGATGAATACAGATGACTATATTTAAACCAATTCAATTATGTATTATGTATATGAAAAATGCCTTCAAAGGACTGATTTACCAAATGTGGTATCAAGCATTGCATTGCATAATATTAATGTTCATAATATGCATACACTTTTAGTTAAAGTTTAAAAAGGAGTGATTTACCAATTGTGGTATCAAGCATCACATAATATTGTTATTGATAATATGTATACAGTTTTTTATATGGAATTGAAATGTTTTGTAAGGGTTCTGTCGCATTGTGACTTTCATAAAGTTTTAGGTTAACTTGTGACATTCCTCCATGTTTAAATGTCACAATCTTAAATTCAACTTTTCAATGTTCTTTGAACGGTTTACAAGGGTTTTGTCACATTACGACGTTCATCAAGTGCCATGTTTGATTGCGACATTCCTCCATGGTTTTGTCGCAGTGTGACATTTATGTTGCATTATGACATCTACTTTATTGAATTCTATCAACTTAATGATGTTCAAGAAGGGTTATATGGAATTGTAATTATTTACAAGGGTTTCTTCACATTGTCACATTTTTGTCAACTATGCAATGCAACATAAATTCATCAATGTTTATGTAACGTTTTACGAATTCCATCTTGGGACATTAATCAATTGTTATATGTCACATTTTAGGTTTTGTCACATTGTGATGTTTATCACATTCTTGAATGTTTATGTCATATTATGAAATTCAGCTTTTTAATGTTCATATAAGGTTTTGGAAGGGTTATGTCACATACTATAGGGTTATGTCAGCTTGGGACATTAATCAATTGTTATGTCACATTTTAGGTTTTGTCACATTGTGATGTTTATCACATTCCTCAAAGTTTATGTCATATTCTAAAATTCATCTTTTTAATGTTTATATAATGTTTTGGAAGGGTTATGTCAGCTTGGGACATTAATCAATTGTTATGTCACATTTTAGGTTTTGTTGAATTGTGACGTTCATCAAATTTATGTTGGATTACGACATTCCTCCATGTTTATATCACAATCTGAAATTCATTTTTTTAATGTTCCTAGAAGGTTTTGCGGTTTTGTCACATATTATAGGGTTATGTTGGCTTGGTACATTAATCAATTGTTATGGCACGTTTTAGGTTTTGTCGCATTGTGACGTTCATCAAGTTTTAGGTTGGATTGCGACATTCCTCCATGTTCATGTCACAATCTGAGATCCAAATTTGTAATGTTCCTAGAAGGTTTCGTAAGGTTTTTTGTCACATAATATGGGGTTTTGTCAACTTGGGACATTAATCAATTGTTATGTCACATTTTAGGTTTTGTCGCATTGTGACATTCATCAAATTTTACATTGGATTGCGACATTCCTCCATGTTCATTCCAAAATCTAAAATTCCAATTTTTAGTGTTCCTACAAGATTTTGTAAGGGTTTTGTCACATACAATAGGGTTAGGTCAACTTGGGATATTAATCAATTGTTATGTCACATTTTAGGTTTTGTCGCATTATGACATTGATCAAGTTTTATGTCGGATTGTGACATTCCTCCATGTTTATGCCACAATCTGACATTCATATTTGCAATGTTACTTGAAGGTTTTATTGCATTGTAATATTAAATTTCTCCAAAAGATGACATTCATGAAGGGTTATATCACACTATGACATTCATTAACGGTTATGTTGCAGTGCAATGTTTAGGTCGGCAATGCAATGTGACACAAATTCATTAATGTTGAATGTCGTCATTCATTAAGGGTTATGTTGCATTGTGGCATTCATTAAGAGTTGTGTCAGAATGTGATGATGTCGCCTGAAGATGACATTCATGAATGGTTATGTCATATTGTGACATTCATCAAGGGTTATTTCACATTATAATGTCTATGTCGACAATGCAATGCAACATCAATTCATTAATATTAAATGTCATCATTCATTAAGGATTATGTTGCATTCTGGCATTTATCAATCGTTATGTCACATTGCAATCTTTATGTCAAATTCATTAATTAGTACATTAATCAAGTGTTATGTCACGTTTTATGTATGTTAGCTTTTGACATTAATTACAATATTAATATTGTATTTTAAATATTTGAATTTTTTATAATTTAAGATATAAATTATAATGTTAAAATTGTATAAATAAAATAAATCAAGATTACATGCTTATATTTTATGAACACTATACTTATATTTATAATTTATTGAACATTTATAAAATTAAATTAAATAACATTATAATTTATATAAAGTATATTATTAATATTATCATTTTAAAATTATATAAATAGAAAAAATCACTATTGCATATTGATATATTTATGTTGATATAATATGAATAGTACATTCATATGTTTTTATAATTTATTTACTATTTATTAAATTTAAATCAATAATATAATAACTTATTTAAATTAAATATGGTGTTATTTAAAAAATTAAAATGTTTAACAGATGGCAATTTTAAGTCTAAAATAAAAATGTTTAACATATAATATTATTAAAAGTATTATCATTATATTTAAAAAATATGATTATTTAATCAAAATATTATGATTATTTAATCAAAATATTAATTAATTCCAAGAATAAAACAAAAATGTTTAACATATAATATTATTAAAAGTATTGACATTATATTTCAAAAATATAATTATTTAATCAATTATTTATTTACAATTAATAATTGATTAAATATAAAATATTATTTTATTTAAAATAAATATGGTTATTAATATATTAAATTATATGTTTATTTAATATTCATAAATGAGTGTAACTATTTTTATACTATATTAAAATATTAATTGAATAATAATAATTTGAATTAAATTATTATAAATTAATATTATTGTACTATATAATTTTAATTATTATTATATTATATATTATTAGTCTTAAATTATAATGATTTTTAATATCTCTATCTAAAATAATTATAACAATTTTTATATTATACATTAAAATATTAATTGAATAATAATAATTTAAATCAAATTATTTTTAATTATTATTATTTGATTTTATCATTTAAAAAAAATAATAATGTTATTAATTAAACATTTATATTCTATCAATATATTATTATAATATTTTAATTATACCATGTATCATTTCTATATCATTATTATATAGTTATAATATATAATTATAATATCATAATTAAATTATAATATTTTAATCAATTATATTATTATTAATTTTTCTAAATCTATATAACAATTTTATACTATACTAAATTATTTTGAATGAAATATTATTATTATTATATGATTTTGTATAATTAAATACTATATTTAATTATTGTATAAATAATTAAATAAATAAAGCTACTTTTTTTTCCTGCAAAAAAAAGCATACTATTGCTATTCAATTATTGAATCAAATAGTATATGATGTTCATTTACAAACTGTCTTCCCAAAAAACCAAAAACATGGTTTCCCAATGACCCCAGAAATACATAAATAGACTAAATATAATAAGCAGCAAAGTAAGAAACTCTAGTTTAGAAATTCCATCGAGCCAATAATATGTAAAATTACTTTATTCAACACTTTAAAGATATTTAATACTTTAAATTAATTTTTATTTTTAATTTTTAATATTAATTTTGAAGTAGTTAATTAAATTATTTTTTAATAAATATTATATTATAAATATTTGAGTATTTTATTTAAATAATAATTTGGAGATATGTGTATGCGTTTGTAACTAGCAACAACCATGTTAATAATATTAATGTGTTCGTCGATAGGCTTAAATTGGGCACATACTTTTCATCTTATTGTTTTTGGTATGTGTCCAACTTTTCATCTTATTGTTTTTGGTATGTGTCCAATTTCCCTAACGCCGTGTTTGGACACATTAATATTATTAATGTGGTTGTTGCTAGTGTGTAAAAGTTTTGGCATGGTGTGCTGGCTAGAGAGGACGACTAAAAGGAGTTGTCTAAGAATTAGACTATTTTGAGTTTTGAACATAGACCTATTCTTAAAAAATGGTCATATCATCATAATTTGTCACCACTTGGAATCCATTTTTTATTGTAGAAATGGATTCAACATCCTCATACACCCTTGTGGCACCAAGATTATGTAATGTTAGCACCTTATATTTGTGATTTGAAAATTTGCTACTAGATGTTGGAGATTTTTTTTGGAAATTGAGTTGAGAAAGAGACAAAATCGACTAAGGCCTAATATATTGAATGTTTAGAGGGGAAACCTAGATATTTAAGACTAGAGTAGGCTAAATGTTCTAAGTTTGGACCATCTTTTCTGTAATGTTGACTGAAATTGTTGGAATTAAATAATCTAGTGTCAAGGGGTATTTGAGGGTATTGAATCCACTTTTGCAATAAAAAATGTAATTTAAACAATGAAAAGCACTGGGTTCTGGGAAAAATGATTGGAAAAATCAACCCTTGGGGTGTAGACCAGTTGGATATAATGTGCACTATTAAGGTATTCCTTGCAAATTCATGGGTTCAAAGCTCAAATAGCTTTTTCATTTATGTCTAGTTAAAATTACAGGTTTAGATTGTTGGAATTGCAGTAATCCATAGTTTTAAATCCATTTTTACAATAAAAATTGAAATTAAAACCATATAAATTGTGATTTCAACAAAAATTATCAAATAAACACCAATAGATCACAAATTAAATTACAAAGAATCATTTGCTACTTTCTTTTGCACTGTTTATTACATTTTTTAAAATGCCTCGTCCTCGCGAGTCCGCGACCACTTTGTTGGTCTTCGTGAAAGTAATGTGTAAAAGGTTTGTCATGGCGTCATGTCCTGATGGCCAACGCCGGGCAATAGACGGAAATTTAGGGCTAGTCGTGAGTGAGTCGTGAGTGATGGCTTGACATGATACGAAAAGTGCGGCTGAATTATTGCAGGGTCCACTCCGCTTTTGCTGAGGCCGAAATCATTCCACCAACAATGAATCCAGTCAGGAATTTCATGGATCACATGGGCTTGTTGGAGACCAAACTTGATTTTGGCAAAGTAATCATGGTCTCTATTGTCCTTTTTTAAGAAATCCCACCACATCCTCTGGTAGCTGTCATAGTTGATATCCGTGAGGGGGAATTTTAAGGCACCATCATTTCCTGGCCAGGCTGCTAGACCACGCATTTGACTAATGCAATAATATTGCTCAAGGACTTGACCTAAAGCAGATTCTGTACTGATAAGACGCAAGTCCTGGAAATGTGTTTGGAGAGTATGAGAGGCATCTACTGCTTGTCGGAGTTGTCGGCCGTAAACCATGTTTGGGACGGTGACTATTGACGTTGGATACCAACGGTGTTCTGGGACCAGGTTTATTAGTAGGTTGGGATGCTGCAGATTTTCATCCAATATCTCTGTAGACCTAAGCTGCCAGGTTGGCTTCCATTGGTTAGCGTAGTCACTCCAGCTCATTTGTTCATCTAAATATCTGCATGTGTTGCTTCCTTCATGCCATTCTGTGATAATCACCATGCAACTTGGGGTCTGAATTCCATATTTTTCCTGCAAATGTTCTCTGGTTAGAAAATCAGCAATACAATTCTGAGATCCCTTTATGTGTTTGATTTCAAACTCATACTGGGAAAACATTTCCTGCCATCTCGCAAACTTTGCTTTAGCAGTAGAGTTTCGTATTGGATTTTCCAATACAAACTTCATTGCTTGGCTGTCTGTTCTTATTAAGAACTTTTTGTTCATCAGATGGATTTCAAATTTCTGTATTGCATTCAGACAAGCTTTTATTTCCTTATCAATAGTATGATATTTTTTCTGTGCATCTTTCCAAGTTCCTGAAGCGAACCATACTATCTCTTCATCTTTGCCGTTGCAGTCTTTCCTGCACTGCTTCAGTACTGCTCCCTAGCCTTCTTCTGAAGCATCAGTCTCAAGGATCTTCATGAGATCTTCATCAATAACATGAAGGATAGGAAGAGTTCTCACCTTTGCTTTTATCCTTCGAACCGCTTCAGTGTGCTGCTTTGACCATGGAGGAGGGTTTGTTCCCAATCTTTTATTAAGCAACTTTCTATCTTGAGCACAATTTTCATAGTAGGCTGCAACATAGTTCAAGCATCCCAGAAATATTTGCAATTGTCTTTTATCTGTGATTACATCAGGGAATTTTTCTGCAAACTCAATGGCATGCTTCTGAACTTCTATCTTTCCATGTTTAATTCTTTGTCCCAAGAATTCAATATCAGTTTGGAACAATTTCATTTTCTTCTCTGAAAGAACGAACCCATTCTTATGTATAACATACAACAATGTTCTGAGATGTTTTATATGTTCTTCAATGGACTTTGAAAATACTAAAATATCATCAATATATACCATCAACCAGTCCATGTATGGTTCCAGAACAAACTCCATAATTCTCTGGAATTCTGAAGGGGCATTCTTTAGACCAAATGGCATTACCTTCCATTCATATTGTCCATGAGGCACATTGAAGGATGTTTTATACTGGTCTTCTGGTTTTATGCCAATTTGCCAAAAGCCAGACTTGAGATCAAATTTTGAAAAGATTTTGGCTCCTGTTATCCGTTTGATCAAATCAGATTTGTTTGGAATTGGATACTGGATCCATTCCAATGCATCATTCAGAGGTTTGTAGTTGATGACCATTCTAGGAACTCCTCGAACCTGCTCCGAATGTTTGTTGACATAGAATGCTGCACATGACCATGGACTTCTTGATCTTTGGATGAGTCCTTTGTTTAGCAAGTCTTCAAGTTCCTTTTTGCAGAGTTGTCTGTATTCTTTATTCATTGGGATGGCTCTGCTTCTACTAGGGTTTCCCTAGAATCCTTCTCTGTATTTTAAGTTTATCCAAAACTGTTTCCTATGCCAGAATGCATTAGGGGACGTGTGGCAAACCTTGTCAGCAAATTCTCTTCTTATTTCTTCAATTTTTTGCTGTACACCGGGATTCTTTAATTCTTCTTCTAGCCTATATAGGTGCTCAGCTTTCTTTATTGCTCTAATCTGGATCCCTTTTTCTTTTATCTTTTCCTTTACCGTATTTACTTCTAGGGTCCAGATAGAGTGAGATTTTTCTTCAGACGACACTAGAGAAAGAAATATTTATTTTCTTTTAACAGTAAAATGATAACCAATTTGGCCTCTACTATTATACTTGACACCATGGGGAATAGTAGTAGATAGCAAACTAGTTCCAATAATACATTCATGAGTAAAGTCATCTTCAACCAGTAGAAAGATACAGTTTATATAAAAGTTGCCAAGACATACCTTTCCAAAGCTGGTTTTATACTCGATTGCTTTTCTTCCTCCAAATCCTCGAACTGGAGTTCGACATGGTTCCCAATAGTGAGGATCAACATATTTCCATTTTAGGAAACATAGGCCTGCTCCGGAGTCAATAAGTGCAAGTACCTTGAATTCATCTTCATGTATTTTGATATGCAAGTTGACCACAGTTTGCTGGTGTACTGCGACCATTAAATGCATATCTTCTCCAGGCTCTTCAGGCTTTGATCGTGATGATTCTGGTTGTTGTTTCATTTCTTCAATCAAGAGCCTAAGCTCTTTAACCTCCTGTACCAGCTTTAGATGTTCTTTATGGAGGGTGGCCAAGTCAATCTTTTGTGGCTCTTGTTGCATTTGAGACAAGAGAGGATATACATTTTTCTCCATGCTCGGGAGATTAGCAGCTTTCCAAGACCATTTGAATTTTTCTTCTTCTGAGCTTTCTTTCTCTGATTCTGTTTCTTGGACATATTTTCTCCTGAATTTAAGCTTTGAGCTTTGTGCCCCTTTGCCTTTCTTGTCGTCCAAGAAAATCTTGTTGAAGATATTTACCAAGTCATTCTTTTTACTGCCTTCTCTCATTTTGGAAATAGCTTTCTTTATCAACTCTTTAGGATCTTCTTCAGCTTCATCATCGGTACCAGCCATGAAACAGTTTGCCGCTTCCGAGTCACTTGAGGAAGAGGAAGACTCTGTTCGAGTATTTTTCTTAGTCCAAGCAGCAAACAACTCCTGTTCATGAGATTGCAAAGAACTATCTGAGTCATAAGTCACTTGCTCTTCTCGGCATTCAGTACATTTTCCACCACATCTGCAAGGATTATTGTACATCTGGTGGACATGCATGAGATTAGTATTTTCTGGTTCACTGCTTTCTGAGTCAGTGGTTTCATCGGTGTGTTCTTCTTCTGATGCTGCCACATGCATCAAGTTGTGTTTTCTTGGAGGGGCTCTTCTGGGTATTCCTCTGAGATTATCATCAAAAGGTTCCACCTTGGGAAATACCTTTTCTCTGTTAGATCAGGTCCTTGTTCCTTTCTGCTTCCTCTGATGATCTTGGTTTCGTTTGTAGCATTCAGAAGCAGAATGGCCTTCTTTGCCACAATAGAAACATTTCATTTTTCTTTTCTCTGGCTCTTTTCTTGAGTCTGGAGGATGCTTTTCCTTCTATCTGCTAGCAGACTTTCTTTTATACTTTTTTGTTTTATGGCCGAGGTGATGTTTGTGAGATTTTTTGGGAGGCTCAATGCCGAACATCCGACAGACTTCCCTACCGCCACGAAAAGAGACCGAGTGCGAGAGGTCTTTATCGAGCTTTTTATTTTCACAGTATTGCAGGAAGATTTTTTCTGCAGCAGCTCGGAATTGTCCCCATGTGTGGAGAGAGAGATCTTCTTCAAATTTATCTCTTAGGAGTTCTCGGAATCCTGAGGGCAGACCAGCAAAATACTTTTCTTTGAAAACCCTTTCTTCTGCTCTATCTAACTCAATCTTATAGATTCTCCTGATTCATTGCTTATGATACCAGTGATACTGGGATACTGTCTTGATTTGGAGTTGCAGCAGAATCTGTTTATGCTTTTCTGCAATCGTAGCACTATAGCCACAGAATTATGCAATGATTGCAGCCAGGAGCGCACCAATGATATTTGGTTCACCATTTTTAGTGCTGGTCTGAATTTCCATTTTCTGAACATTTGGGAGATGGGTATTCCACCAAACACCCAAATTGCCATTGAATCCGGAGACAATAACATTGACTGCCTCTGCATGGTCATGTCTTCCTGTAGACATATAAGCTTGAAAGCATATCATCATTTTATTGACCATATCTAATATTTCACCTTCATTCTTATCATCCAAATTCCATGAATAAAAATTCTTTGGGTTAAAAGATTCCTGGAAGCCTGAATCTTCTTTGTGGAGATCTGGAGGCACAAATTTGCGCGGCTTATTATAGTTCCAACTGGATTCTGCAGTCATGAGAATGACTTCTTTGCCAGAGGTATTCGGAATGAGAGGTGCAGGAGGTGTGATAGGTAGTGAACTAGCAAGAGATAATTCACCAGGATGGATAAGCTTAGATGCATCAAGTTTTGGCTTAGCAATTTCTGCTTGAATCTTGCCAATTGTTTTGGCAGTGTAATTGACTTTCTCTGCGATGTAGGAAAAGGCTTCCCCTACATTTTTGTCTAAGTAAGATATGGAATCTGTCAAATCATCTTTTAAAGATTTATTTGCCGTTCTGACTTCTTGAGCAGAGACTGGGATATGTTCAACAGTATTTAAACGAATATGCTGAACTTCATCATGAATTTTTCTGCAAGTATATTGCAGAGAATCAACCTGTGTGGATCTTGGCATTTTATTTTGTATTTCTATGTTTTGGATGGCCAATCCTTTTAGTGCCAAGTTTGACCAATTCGCTTGTTCTGCTTTCTCATTATTCATAAGGATGGGAGCTGCAGGAGCTGATCCATCTTCATATTCAAGCTTAATTGGTCTGAAGGGTGCGAAGTTTGCTTCTGTGTAGATTTCTTCACCCTGGAGACTTTTCCATAAATGGCCTTTCTGAGCCTTTTCTCCTTTGGGCTCAGGCTTCTTGTCCTCAGGTTTTACAGAGGACTGCATCATGGCTAGCGTCTGTTTGAATTCCTTTCACCATTCATAGAAGGAAATCCATTCATTTCTTAGATTCATCTCAAAGTGCCATCTTTCAGACATCCTTCTCCTTTCCCCTAGGGGCAATGTTTGTTTCCAGAATTCTTCAGCTTCTGGATGAGTGTAGAGATCCCAATAAAACAGATTTTTCATGATCTTATCCTTGGGATCAAAAGGAGCATGGCCAAACTTAATTATCTCAAATATTTCTTTTTGGGCCAAGGAGGGTTCTTTGATGTCTTTCCTCGTACAAGGCTTCATTCTGGATGGCGGGAGTGCCATTCTTTGTTGAATCTTATGTTCTCTAGCCTGAAGTCTGTATTGCTCACCTTTTTCCATTTCACGAGCAGGAAGGTCTAGCAATTTTTTGGTTTGGCTTGAGAGTGGGCAGAATCCTAGACCAGATTTATCCAGGTGGGGTTTCTGGACAAACAAAATACGATCTAACTGGGATGTAGCATCAGAAATTTCATCCTTGTGGATTTCAGTGATACCTGCAGATGCTTTCTTGAAATTTTCTTCCCACCAGTTAGAGGGAGATGATGCCATCATGAATTCAGATTCATGTGGATATTGACTTAGAGGAGAAGGTTCACACTCAGGATTTGGACATGGATATTTATGTGAACTTTCTTTATTTTTTGGTTGTTTGGGAGGGACTAAGTCCTGACAATTTGGACAAAGAACGGAAAAGGGAATATTTACAGGAACTTCTTTATGTAAGCAGGCTCGTCTTAAGAAAGGTTCTTTTTCGGAGGAGGTCTTGCTTATGGGGCGTTCAGAAGAAGTTGATGAAGTTGTGCGGAAAGAGGTAGATCTGGGTAGAAGATTCCCACCACGCTGGGCTATTGGAGGAGGGAAAGAGATAACTGCAGAGGAAGAGTCTTCACGAATATTGGAGGTGGTGACAGACTGAGAAAGGGGTTGCTTTGGGGCATCCACCACCCACTCAGGAGGAAAGCTAAGTTGGTTCCAAGAAATTTTTGAAGGCACAAGAGAACCATTCCTGGGATCACTTCTAACCAAGACTGCAGCTGTGTCTTGGTCTCTGGAATACAACTGATTGATGGGATTCTGAGTATTAGTAAATCGGAGGGCAAGAGAGTGATGGATCCGGAGGTTTAAGGCTCCAGGCCTCATATCAAAACCAGAGGTGTAAATCTTGACTTCCAATACTTTGTGAACCAGGGATCATTTAGAGAGATGTTAAAGCCAGGAATTATATCTAGATATTGAATGCCATTTGAGAGTGGCATTTGGACTCCACCGATTAATGCATCCATGAACTTATTATGTCGGTTATCCAAGCAGCAGACAAGGGCTGTGGCATTTATGCCAGGACGGACCAGAGGTTCAACACCGATGAGGGCTCTACCAAGATTAACAAAATTCTTTCCATATTTTTTCTTATAACCTTTTACTTCTGTTGGGTCAAGAAGGCCAAGAGTCTGACCAGCTGAACTATTATTTACAGTGACTTCGGACACACCTTCACGAACTTGAAAAAGTTGTCTAGACTTAAAATGAAACATAGACATATCCTTATATATCTGATCTGCTGAAAGTTGGGGTAGTTCAAAAGGGAATATGAGAATCCATGAGAACCTGATTATAGATGATCGATGGCTCTGATACCAATTGCACGCAGGGGCCTCTACACTTGGTAGACTGGAGCAACTTCCAGCGTCGGGCTTGCTTTTCCTGGCTTGAATGACTGAAACTCACACGCCTGCTATCTTTCTTCGACCGCTGCTTAACTTGCCGAACATGCACTGCTGCTCCCTCGAGACTTACTTTGTGACTTACTGCTATTCACGACCAGAACGATGAATCTTACGAGATAGCAAGGAATTTTAGACCCGGGCTAATGGGTGATACGGCTTAGACAAACCAAAAATACACAAATTCGAAACTGGGAATGGTACCCAGACTTTATATTAATTGCAGCGGAATAATTACAGAGCTTTCAGATTACAAATAGTTCTCAGACTTCTAATATTCCTCTGTCATATGCACGCAGGCTCATTTTTCTTTGGGTAAGGGTCGAAGCGCCGAACCTACTTGAAGGCTTCTGGAAGCACTGCACAGACAGATCAGAATGACACCTAACTTGGACCCGCAGGCTAAGATATTCTGATGCGATGTTATACCAGTGCTGGCAACTCGCAGAGCATACAATCTTGCCTAGACACCTATCAGACCTTGCAAGCTTCAACTAATGAAACACTTGCAGACTCCAACTCTAGACTCTCTAAGAATGCGAATGCCAAATGAAGAGGGCAGGCTCCTATTTATAACATGGAGGAGCCTTGGATCCTTTGGGAGAATCCAATGTAGGTCCCGTGAAATCGTATCAAATCGTCCTTAAAGATGGCCGGTCAGATTTGTGTCGGAGATGTGGGTCAAACCGCACCAGAAGTCAGGAAAGTGTCCTGAGTCTCCATGTGACAAATCATGATCGTGACCTTACAAAGTAGAGATTACGGGAATTACTTATGATCAAGACGACAATACATAGTGGAGATTTTTAATAAGGAATCCCACGGAAAACCTTTATGACAGAAGTGACATTACATAGTGGAGATTTTGAAAGAGGAATCCCACGGAAAACCTTTCATGATGGGAATATTAGCAATTGTCATCAATCAAAAAACTGTAGGGAGTACGAGTCTGGGGCCATTCTATCATATCGTCATATGGATGGCCATACCGACGCTGATAAGTGGGGTCCCACATTTTTGTATAGATGCTCCGGCTGCCTGACATGATACTGATGGATGATTAATATAGTGAAGGTTTAAGTGGAGAAAACCCGGATATTTAGGGTTAGTCCGTGATTGCAATTGGCTGCATGGCACGGCGGCGCGACTGGGATGTTAGTCTTCGTCAACCACGGACATGATGTCATACACTACTCATTACTTCAGGTCTTTAACATCATTACCTCACTTCACTTCTTCTATTTCATTGTCTTTTTAGTTGATGCCTGCTCGTTGTAATGGGGAAGCAAAACAGTTTTGCAGGTTCCATTTGGATCACAGCGGCAATATCATTATTAGCCATTATTCTTTATCTTCAAGGTAACTTGAAGGTGGTGCTCGCTCTAGATCCCAACAAGATTGATTGTTCTCACTTCGGGTGCAGGGAAAATGCATTGTTCATTACAAATAGGGAGAAATATAATGTATGCAATGAAAGGAAGCGAGTCACATACCTTTACGTGTGAAGAGATTGAGAAGGCATCCGAGACTGATCCTCGTAGAAAAGTTGAAGAGAGGATGACAAAAGTCGTGATAAGAGAATGTAAAACTTGCAAGGCCCAGATAGTAAAGATTGGTGGATGCAATAGGATGGTGTGTACCAGATGTAGAACCACAATGTCTTACTTTTGCCGACAGAAAATTTCGTCTGGCAACAATAATTTTTGTGGTCATTATTTTAGGTACCAACCAGGGAAACCCTGTGAAATATGTAAGGATAAGTGTAGTATGTGGGGTACTGAGGTAGAAGATAATGTGGCACTGGATGCTAGGGAGGAAGCATTAAAAGAATTTGGACAGAAGGAACCCAACTTATTTGATCAGAAAATTGGAGCTCTTCTTGTAAAGCAAACAGTACAGCCGTCCCATCGACTTGTGCCATTGCTCCAACTTAGAATTATAGGTGATCAAAACAGGGATTTACAAGGTAACAAAGAAGATGGACACGGAGCTGAATTGGAGGACGAGCAGTACATCCAGCAGCTACCACAAGTAGTTGGTGATCAGCCTGCAAACAAGGCGATCTCTCTACCAGTAGCTCCAGCACAAATCGTCGGACATGATGATGAGATTGCAAATATGCAACTACAAGCTAACGAAAAATGATAGGACCCAAGAACACACAGAGCTGAAGATAACGATGGCGATCTTCAAAGCCACTGGTTCTCCTTCCAACTATTTTGATCAGCTTGCTTATTGATTTTAATACTTGATACACTGCATACTTTAATAATATGCAACTACAAGCTAACGAAAAATGATAGGACCCAAGAACACACATAGCTGAAGATAACGATGGCGATCTTCAAAGCCACTGGTTCTCCTTCCAACTATTTTGATCAGCTTGCTTATTGATTTTAATAGTTGATACACGGCATACTTTAATAATATGCAACTACAAGCTAACGAAAAATGATAGGACCCAAGAACACACATAGCTGAAGATAACGATGGCGATCTTCAAAGCCACTGGTTCTCCTTCCAACTATTTTGATCAGCTTGCTTATTGATTTTAATACTTGATACACTGCACACTTTAATAATTAGTATGGTATCTTCTAGAAAGTAGTCCTTTGGTTGGTATCCTCGTTCTCCATTTTGTTATTACAAAATTATTTCAGTATAATTAATATTTACAGGACTCTTTGATTTAAACTTTTAGTTATTTTAACAAACACTATAACATACACTATTTCATTGTAGTTATTTATATTTATTTAGTAGTTTTCTGTATACCATTTCTTTGTAATGATTCATTGTATTTATTTATATTTAGGGGTTTTCTTTATACCATTTCATTGTATTTATTTATATATAGGCTAAGTTTTCTTTATACCATTTCATTGTAATTATTTATATTTTGTGTTTTTTGAATTCATATTATATTTAGTGTTTTTCTTTACAACATTTTAGTGTAGTTAATTATATTTATTAATTTTCTTTAATACATTTAATTATCATTATAATGTATTTAGTGTTTTTTTAAATATATAGAACATTTGAGCTATAATAATGTTAATTGTTTCTGTATAATTAATATATACAAAACTTTATGATTTAAACTTTTTAATTACTTTAATATACATTAGCACACACCATTTTATTGTAATTATTTATATTTAGTGTTTTTTCTTAATTCATTTAAATAAGAAATTTTGAAAAGCAATTAAAAGATATATGTTGGTATATAAAATAAAATAAACTAAAAAAATTAAGTTTCCATTTATCAAGAGAGTGATCAAATTTCTTAAAATTAAAAAAAAAAAAATTGGATCTCTCTCAATGCTTCATAAATATGAGTTTAATTATATTTAATTTTTTTCTTTAATTAATTTAGTTATAAGTCTGCTATATTTAGCTTTTCTTTTTGTTAATTTTTTATGTAATGATTTGCTAATAACATTATTAAATACTGAACTTTTACAATTAAAAATAATTGTTAAATATGAAAATAATTCTTAGTTTTTCATTTTGTTAATTTTTTCCGAAAGAAATCTAGAACAGTTAGGAACACACAACTTATAAGAAAAAACCAAATTCAACCCAAAACCAACCCAATACAAATAAAGGACACAATTATTGATTACATTTGGTTGTATTGTTAAGCTTTGCTACTAAAAAAATGCCACTCAAAATATTTTGTTTTATTTTATTTTCATATATATACCTATATAGGTATCTTGTATTTTCTATTTTCTCGGTTGAAGATATTTTGTTTTATTTCATTTTCATATATATATATATATATATATATATAGTCTTTATGAAATTTATGGACCATGGACCATGGATAAAGAGAAACATTTTATAGCAAAAATAACATATTTTTTAAAATTAAAAAAAAAATAGGCCTTTCTCCATATTTATTAAAATGGAAACATAAATTCCCAACAATTCTAGGGCTCCATGAAATAGAATGTTGTGGAGTACATAATCTTTTTGAGGCAAAACAATGGATGAAGGAAAACCATTTTTATACAAAACAATGGATGAAAGCAAAGCATTTGAGCTTGCATGACAATGTCCACAAGTACTAATAAAGCTCAAAATTGGGTTGGCCATCTACGAAAGTATCCATATGTTTAAACCATCACCAAAAAAACTAAGCATACATAATTGAGAATCCATGATACAACAAACATGGAGGCCTTAGTCCCAAGCATATACAAAGAGTCATCAAATTACTGGACATTGGGTGTAAGATCATCATGGGGTTGGATCCCAACCTACATGAGTGACTATTCTACTTCATCACATCTACTTTAATTCCCATTTTTTCCTTTTGGCGTACCATTGCACATTCTAGGGCAATTGCTAGTTAATATGTCGTTGTTGTCTGTGGAAGAGAGCATACCACCTGCTTATAAAGTAGTTTGAGTCTCGAGAGAACATGGGCGATTCAGAGGATAGTAGAGTTTGTAATATAAAGTAGACTTTGCTAAAAAGGGAATGGGAGCTCTTTTTTATTTCTTGTATGGTATTTAAAAATTGCGTTTTATATTATAATATTATAATATAATTATTAAAAAGAAATAGTTGGTGGACGCTACTAAAAAAAAAGGTGCTTTTCATGATTTGAATGTAACTCATTTTCACTAAAAGTCAAAGGAAATGGTATACAAATTTATTGTGGCATATTCTTCAACAATTCTTCTCCGAAATAACCATAAAAAAAAGTTCTTCATTTTTCAAAATATTAACCACTTGAAATATTCTACTCTTTCAAAAATAATATGGAAGTTCAAATATTTAAAAGTGGCTTAAATTATAAAATGGATTACATTTCAATAAATCTTCTTGGTGGACATCTTCCTAAATCTCAAGAAGAATGTATAATTTATATATCTAGAAGTGATTTCAAATTAGATTGACTTTAAGCTTTGGAAGTTGCATATATTTAGGTTATCATTAGATTTATTTTGTTTTGATATATGTATGTATGCAAGGTGTTTCTAAGTTTTTCTATTTAGAAGAAAAAAAAAAATGGTAAAGCTTTTATTGAACTTTTCTAAAAAACCCTCAATTTCCTTCAATGCAATCTCGCATTGGTGGGTCAACTCTGCAAAACCCCCCACCGAGCCAGTGTTGGTAGTGTTCCCACGTCGACATTTCCCATACACACTTGTAGGAGACAACGGCATGCAATCTTGCTGCTCCGTTTTCTTTTTCACTCCCAGACCGAAAGTCACCAAGTGTCCCTCAACGACATTTTCATGCGATTTGCAACTCGACATAACTCAGCAACCGGAGGTCGGATCAATGAATCGTCAACGCCATTGGTCTCCTGGCGTGCGATTACCTCTAGGGGGCCCTCTCCCTCATGTTCTCATGGCGTAGTGACTTCTTTGTAAATTCATTTCGTAAACTAGGGTTTTGCTCAGTTTCCTTCAATGAAATCTCACATTGGTGGGTCAACTCTGCAAAACCCTCCACCAAGACAGTGTTGGTAGTGTTCCCACATTGGCATTTCCCATACACACTTACAAGAGCCAATGGCATGCAATCTTGCTGCTCCATTTTCATTTTCGCTCCCGAACCGAAAGTCACCAAGTGTCCCTAAACAGCATTTTCATGCGACTTGCAACTCGACATAACTTGGCAACCGGAGGTCGGATCGACAAACCATCAACTCTGTCGGTCTCCTGGCCTGCGATTACCTCTAGGGGGGCCTCTCCCTTGTGTTCTCATGGCCCATTGACTTCTTTGTGCATTCATTTCATAAACTAGGGTTTTGCTCAGTTTGCTTTAATGCAATCTCGCATTGGTGGGTCAACTATCCACAACCCTCCACCGAGCCAGTGTTGGTAGTGTTCCCACATCGGCATTGCCCATACACACTTGCAAGAGCCAACAACATGCAATCTTGCTGCTCCATTTGCTTTTTCTCTCCCGGACCGAAAGTCACCAAGTGTCCCTGAACGACATTTTCATGCGACTTGCAACTCGACATAACTCGACAACTGGAGGTCGGATCGACGAACCGTTGACTCCGTTGGTATCCTGGCATGTGTTTACCTCTAGGGGGGCCTCTCCCTCATGTTCTCATGGCCTAGTGATTTCTTTGTGCATTCATTTCGTAAACTAGGGTTTTACTCAGTTTCCTTCAATGAGATCTCGCATTGGTGGATCAACTCTGCAAAACCCTCCACCGAGCCAGTGTTGGTAGTGTTCCCACGTCGGCATTTCCCATATACACTTGCAGGAGCCACCGACACGCAATCTTGCTACTTTGTTTTCTTTTTCTCTCTCGGACCGAAAGTCACCAAGTGTCCCTGAACAACATTTTCATGCGACTTGCAACTCAACATAACTTGGCAACCGGAGGTCGGATCAACGAACCGTTGAATCCGTTGGTATCCTGGCATGCGATTACCTCTAGGGGTCCCTCTCCCTCATGTTCTCATGGCCCAGTGACTTCTTTGTGCATTCATTTCATAAACTAGGGTTTTGCTGAGTTTCCTTCAATGCAATCTTGCATTGGTGGGTCAACTCTGCAAAACCCTCCATCGAGCCAGTGTTGGTAGTGTTCCCACGTCGGCATTTCCCATACACACTTGCAAGATCCAACGACATGCAATCTTGCTGCTCCGTTTGTTTTTTCACTCCTAGACCGAAAGTCACCAAGTGTCCCTCAACGACATTTTCATGCGACTTGCAACTCGACATAACTCGGCAACCGGAGGTCGGATAGATTAACCGTCAACTCCGTTGGTCTCTTGGCGTGCGATTACCTCTATGGGGCCCTCTCCCTCGTGTTCTCAAGGCATAGTGATTTCTTTGTGCATTCATTTCGTAAACTAGGGTTTCAACCAGATGCCTAAGCTACACTTACAACTTACAAACCAACTAGGGTTTCATGAACTACACACTGCAAAATAAAACTAGGATAGGCATGGAAAGGATATTTTTGCTTGAGAATACTCTTAATGGGGGGGAAGCGTTGCACATTAAGAAAGCACAATAGGGATAAAATTATAATTGAATTCAATACCTAGGGATTGTATCATACTATGTTTCAATTCCTAAAGAGCCTGATATGGCCATGCCTTCTCATACTTGAGACAAAGATGGCAAACATAGCTTCCACATCGATGCATCTATTTGGAACCACTTTGTTGAAGTACGTAGCCAATAGAAATGCAACGTAAAATGAAAAACCTCAGTAAATGACCTAGAAAGCAAGAGACTCTGAGTCATATTTGAATTCGTTGAAACCTAAAATGCATACGTATCACACTGCAAGATACTCATTCATTACATGTTGTTTTTTTTTTCCCCTTTTAAAAGTTTCCCATGGCCCAAGTGTCACCTTGTACGTACATTTTGGAAACTAGAGTTTTGCTCAATAAGGGAGTGTGCAATTTTTGTACACGGGGGTCAACTTCGCAAAATCATCCACTAGGCACTTATGGCTAGTGCTCCCGGCTGGAGCCTTCCTAGACACACTTGCAGGACTCCCCAAAACCCAGTTTTGTTGCACGGTTGGAATTCTATGCCCCCGGTAGGTATCCAGCAGGTGTCCCTGAAGGCCTTTTGGATGCGAGATGGAACAAGCCATAGAATGACGACTGTGGCTCGGATCAACAAACCGTCGACTCCATTGGATTCAGGACATCAAGATAGTGTTAGGGGTGCCCCTATCCTCTGGTCCTATGGCCTAGGTGTCACCTTGTAGGTACATTTTGGAAAATAGGGTTTTGCTGAGTAAGGGAGTGTGCAATTTTTGCACACAGGGATCAACTTCGCAAAATCATCCACCAGGAACTTATGGCTAGTGCTCCCAGCTGGATCCTTCCTAGACACACTTCCAGGACTCACCGGAACCCGGTTTTGTTGCATAGTTGGAATTCTATGCCCCCGGTAGGTATCCAGTAGGTGTCCTTGAAGGCCTTTTGGATGCGAGACAGAACGAGCCATAGAATGACGACCATGGCTTGAATCGACAAACCGTCGACTCCGTTGGAATCAGGATGTAGGGATAGTTTTAGGGGTGCTCCTCTCCTCTGGTCCCATGGCCCAGGTGTCATCTTGTAGGTCCATTTTCGAAACTAGGGTTTTGCTCATTAAGGGAGTGTGCAATTTTTTCACACGGGGGTCAACTTTGAAATTTTTTTATTTTGATTCTAGAACTAGACATTCAAAGAGTGGACATCAAACCTACCACACTACACCCTTGGTATATTTCTATGTCCTTAGAGTTCCACTATATTTGGATTTGGAGTAATTAATGTCATTTTTAAGAATTCAAAGTTTCAAATAAAAAATGGAGGCAATGTTTTGATGAGTATGATTGTCATTGATGACAACATTAATGAAAAAGGTTAAGTATGATGACATGACCAAGGTCAAGAGGTTGTTGACATGGAAAATGGGTATGATGACATGACCAAGGTCAAGAGGTTGTTGACATGGCAAATGGACATGGTACAATGGCAAGATGTTGGCAAAGACAATGGACAAGTTTGAAGACATTGATTAGTATGATGGTGACATGGCTTGATAATATGGACAATGCATTGATGACAAAAGCTTGATGACAAAGCATTGGTGACAGACTGGCAAGTAGCAAGCATGGAGGACTTAAAGACAAGCAAGCATGATAAGCCAACATTGATGACAAGGCACATTTGTGGGCATTGGAGCCATTGGAACACCTAATGGGAGAAATGACCAATTATGTGGTCATTTGTGGCTTAATGGGGTCATGAAGCCCACACAAATTTTGAAGAAGCCTTCAAACATGCTCATGACTTTAATGAAGTCTTTGTCTTGGTGAAATTGGGCCCTTGGACATTTGGTGGTTTTTGTGGTCTTGCAACCTTTACATGCTACATATTGTGGTCATGATGTTGTTGAAGCCCACAAGATTTGAAGAAGCCCATGAACATGACAAGCCCTAACTCATTATGGTAAATCCATTATACCTTTAAAGAACTTGAATGATGACATGGCATATTGTAGCTTGGTGCACATGACTGATTTTGATGACATGGATCCCTTCTTTAAACCCTTGAAATTTGGTGTGGAATCCCAAACTTGTGACAATGTGGGCATGCATATGAAATTAAAAATAAATAAATAAAGAATAAATTGAAGCAAGGTCGGCTCCAAATCACAATGAACAACCATTACATCATCATTTGTATCAATCAAGAACATTCAATTTTAAATACATTTTCATATGAGGATAATCCACCCCTTTTACAAGCATAGGACCATGAACATCTTATTTTCCTTCATCAAAACAACATTATCAAGGAATATCATTAAACTAGTTAGGTATTTCATTTTCCATGGATTATGTATGATTACTTTTGCATTATGACGAGTGGAAAATGGATGCACACATGAGGATGCACAAGATGAGTAATCCAATAACATGAGGATGCACACACACATAGGCTGATGGTTGTAGGTGTTGATTGTATCAAGATGAATAATCCAAAGATGAACCCTTGGAGTTCACAAAAAACACAATTTCGGTTTAGATATCAAATTAGCATGCATCTGCTAAGTTCATTGAACTGTTGAAAGATATTATTAGTTTTTTCCATTAAGATAATGTTTTCATAACACATTGGTGAGATGTTACTTGATCAATGCAAAAATGTAAGAGAATTAATATTGCTTAAAATGTAATTATATAAATTTCAATAGCATAATTATCAATTTGTGGAAGAGATAAATCATCACTTGCACAAGTGGAAACTCAAGAGAAAATATGGAATATATTGTATCATGCAATGATAGTCGAATGTTTGTAATACAAAAAATGGCAAAGTAGTCGACCCTCAAATGGCTTGTCAATGTACATGTATCCCTAAGTACAACAATGTGTACATGTACATGTCAAAATACATATATAAAAGACTATGCAACATCAAAAATCAATCTTTCGCTTGTTTTTCCCCGACTTTCCTATATTGACCATCTCCCTGGGATTGCTCTGCATCTCAGGAGTCTACAAAAAAAAATCATAGTTTTTATCAAATAACTACACTAATGCCCTACCATTAACAAACTTAAAAAATTAACTTATGGCCAAATTATTTATGACAAACACTCACCAAATCCTCATGGGATATAGATGTGAGCGGTGTGCTCATGGAAGGCCTCTCTATAGTTGTGCTCTGCAAATAAAAGATCATATCTCAATTAATTCAAAAATTCAACATTGATCAACATGTTTGGGTAAATTGAATAAAAAAACTTGGTCATTAATGAACATCTCACCACAAGAGGAGACCCGGTCAAAACCATGGATTGAGCAGAGGGGTCAGGCACTTCTACCGCTAATGGCTACAATCACCAAATGGGGAAATACTTAGACATGCATGAATAAACAATATAGTAACATGGTTAAATACTATGCATTGTGATTGTTTAAATAGTTACCTCTGTATGACTTGTGCTTATTGTAGATGCGGCACTAACTGCAACATCAATGACCCTTGTTAGGTGAGGGGTAGATGGATCTCTCATGTGTCTGCTATAGAGGACATCCACACCCTTTCTAGGAGTGGAGCCTCTCTTATACACTTGTGCCTTTTTCACATTTGGACTATGAGGAGATCCAACTGCTGACAAACTATGAAGTATAGAGGCTGGTGGCTACAATCACCAATACGGACGTAGTTAGAAATGCATTGGTCAATGAAATACCATGTATAATTAACAAAATGACAATGGTGAAATACATACCGATGTACTGTATACATCAATCAACTCAAAGAAATGTTTTGCCACTTGTAGATCCCATATGGGATGTGTAGCGCTTGTCTCCCCACTAGGGGGGACATCACTAGATGAAATCATTTCCCTCTGATGGGGATCTACACCCTACAATTTAGAAAATTGTAAATATTAGATCGTGTAGCATAAATTAAGTAACATGTGATAACAAACTAACATGTATTAAAATAATGTCATGTTGAAATAGTTACCTCAGCGTGAGATGTTGTCGCTAAAGGTATGACAACATCTTGTAACTCATAAGGTTCTGCTGCATGAGCCTCTTGCCCCTCATGCCCTTCTAGTAGAAACTACAAGTTTTAAAATCATTAAAAATATTAGCAATCTATATATGTGTACACAGTAAGGAAAAATAATTTACAAATGGCACTAAATTGTTAATTGGATTTACTCATGTATTAAAATAATGTCATGCTGAAATAGTTACCTCGGCGAGAGATGTTGTCGCTGAAAGTATGCCAACATCATCGTCATCGGGCGTTTCTGCTGCATGAGCCTCTTGCCCCTCTTTCCCCTCAGGCCCTTCTGGTGCTGGTGCATGAACCTGTGGACTATGCTCTACATCATCGGTGGAAAGGTCTTCAACCCCGTGCCCTTCTTGTAGCAACTACAAGTTTTCAAATCATCAAAAATACTAGCAATCTATATATGTGTGTATAGTAAGGAAAAATAATTTACAAATGACACTAAATTATTAACCACTTACTTACCTGTGTAAAGTATCCAGTAAAGGTATCATCTGTTTAGGCAGGACCAAAGCAAGGATGGCCGCATACTATGCATGGGTGCGACTCTTGGCTGTGCTCATGATGTAAAGGTCCAGGGCCACTACTAGATGCTCATCCACCAATGGAAGGTGGTGGCTCTACACCACCGATAGGTGGAGGCTCTACTCCACCCATAGATGGTGGCTCTGATGGCCCCGCTCGGTACGTACCTTGAAGATACGTGCTATGGAGAACAGCCGCATGTGCCAACAATAGGAAGGAGTCCTATGTCTCTAGGATCAACTAATGTGCAGGAAGCACATCTGGCCTGGGTAGCTATCTACGAGGTGGAGATATTGGGCGATTGGGATCTATATGCCTCGCATTGGGATGTTGTTGAGGCATCCCCATCCCAACGCCCTGGTACTCCAAGATATCAAAATATTTAACATGCTTCCCCATCACAAATTCTGCATACATCTTTCTCAAAAAATATAGGGGCATTTCCCTGTTGTTGTATGGTGGTGCATTAAACACGATGTACCATTGGTTGATCCAGTTATCTATGAATGGTTGATATGTACACCACTCGGTAGAAATGTGCCTTTTGTTTGCATTCGGGATTTCACCTGTCCGTGGATGTCTAAAGAGGGAAAATATATGTTGTTTTGAGATTTTCAACTTCTTGACTTCTTTGTAGCTAAGTCCATCCTGATATTGTTGCCTCTTTCTTTCTCTGAATGTGGCAATATCTTCCAGTGCACCGTCAGACCTACTAAAGGTCTCTATCATTCCATCCAAATTGGATGCAAGCATAAGATGTCTATCATCAACAATAGTATTGAGGCTCGAATTTCTCTAAGCCTCTGAATTTATCTTTGGATGTCTGAGTGTGCATCCATGTTCGTCACTGCAATCAAAAAATAAAAATTAAAAACGTATACATGTGCTATAATGAGATCTCTCAAAAATGAAAAATGTACAAACTTTGTGCAAGAACGAATACATTGCAAACATAAATATCATCTCAGGCATACATTACAAACATAAATATCATTTCATATGACCATTGTAGGCATACATTATGGGTCCTTGTGGGCATAAGGGTGGAGACCATGCAGGAATAAATACCATGATGATGTGGCAAAGATATGTATTTTTATTGGTTAAGGATGGGAAAGACAAGACAAAAGACAAGGTGATGGGAATTGGCACACCTAATGAGCCAAATGACCCATACTGTGGTCATTTGGAGTTGGTCCTAATACCCTGTACAAGGATGACTTGGATATAACAAGTGACATGAACAAAGAAGCATGAAGTGAACAAAGAAGCTTGAAGTTGACACTTGGCAAGGAGATTGGGGGCATCCCTTATGGCATCTGGGGCATCCAGGAATGAAGCTGATTGACATGCGAGCATGTGGACAAGGTGACATGAGGGCATCTTGAAGATGCATATGCAAGCATGTTTATGGAAGCTACGGGAATCTTGGAGGCATGCCAAAGACCCCCATGCGGGAAATTGAAGAAGGTCTAGCTGCAGGCATGTTCAAAGGCATAAATATGGCCCTTGTGGGCATGAGTTACAAGCTAGTGTGGGCATGCTAGAAGCGAAAGAAAATGGTGATGATGTGGGTATGAAGACCACGTTTAGGTGGGAAAAGGAAAGTCTAAATAAATATATACATATATGTATTTATAATTTATGAGGTGTTTATGGAAATCAAATTAAAATTTGATTTTAATATTGACAAGTCGGCTTCCTATTTGATGAGGAAATTATGGCGACAAAATTAAAAAATTACAAAGATTATATCTTGTGTCTCTTGTGCAATGTGTTGATGTGTTTACCTGATGAATGGCATGTGATTGGTACATAGTTCATGGATGAATATGATATTGAAGTGATCCATTGTGTCTAACATGGTGGATGTAAAATTCATTAAGGAATTGATAGTAGGGAGGAATTAAGATATGTTAAATAACAAATTTTATAATTTTTAGATTTGGTATTTCATTTACGAAGATTTCTAGTTTAGGGAAACATCAAAATTTATATTTTTAATGATGAAATGAGGCAAGGATTTGGATGCTTACCTTTCCAATCCACCGTGCAAGATGAAATTTCCCTCGTTGAGCTTCCAAATCTCCCACGTTGAGCTTCTCCAATGCGTTTTTGGCAAGACGAAACGCTCGAGCATTCGGGTTTTGAAGAAACAGTGGGTAAAACAGTGCCGCGGTGCGCGGACTATTTTTTTTTGTTTATATTAACCAAAACGCGTGCACGTTTTGGACTCCTAGCCTACATGTCAATTGACATGGCAGGGTTGGAGTCCGCCCATGCCTAGTTTTAAGTTATGCTCGCACGTTTTGGATTTACATAATTCTCGCGCGTTTTGCGAATGCACGATTGCACGAAAAGGGTCCCTCAACTTCGTGCGAGGGCCCTTCAATGAACAATGCATATATTTTATTGGTGATTTAGACCAATGAAATGTCATGGTCATTTTCCCTTTTTTTCGTTCAATTCCCTATATATTCTCATTATCATTTTATTATAACAAATTGGTAGGTAGTTATTGGTTTTTTTCTCCAATTTTGAGGACGCCAGATTTAAAACCTAGTGACTCAATCATTTCAATTCAATTCAATTATTTTCTTGTTGGTTAGTGATGTATGATTCTTTGATCCTACATGTAACAAGGACCTGATATTCAGTTCATCGAGAGGCTTCTCCACTGCGTTCATACTTAAGTCTTGTGTAAACAACTTAAAGTGCAAAACTACAACGATCCGACCATGAACTGAAGGTAATCCTGTCATCGCACGTACGTGGTGCCTCTATCATTCAGTATTTTGAAATATATAATACAGTTTGTTATGTCTTTTTTTAACAATGAAATGTTCAAATAGATTAGTAATTACAATGATGAATTATTTTAAGTGCTCTGTGAAGCCTTTTTTTGTTTATAGATCACTAACTACAATGATATTTGTTCTTTTATTTTGCTAAGCTATATCATTCTTATGACTTTATGACTTGGCAGGGACTTAACCTTTGCTTCTATTTCCCTTGTTTTTCTTTTGGAATAGTGATTAATTCAGGCCAAAACCTTAGTTTCCTCAATTTTAATACGATGCTTGGTATTATTGGCATGCTCAGACATGTTAATCTTAGTTATTTAAAAACACATTTTTAGTAATATTTTAATAAAAAATAATTATAAATTTAAATTTTATGAAGCTAATTAATACAAATTTTCAAATTAAAATAGCCTTAAGAATAATACAAATTAAATTTATTCATTTCAACCATTAATATGATGTTTATATAAATTTATTCATTTCAATTATTAATATGATGTTTGATATATTTTATTTTCTTTGATTTATCTTAACTTTAATTCAATTATTAATATCACTTTTGATTTATTTTAATCTTAATTATTATCCATATTTAAAATGTTAAAATGATGTTGATATATTTTATTTATTTTTTATTTATTTTAATTTTAATTCAATTATTAATATCCATATTGAAAATGAAAATATTAAAAATTTTTACTGCATTAAATTTTTAATATATATATATATAAAATTTAATCTTTTATTATATATATATATATATAAAATTTAGTTTTTTATTATATATATATATATATATATTTTAATGTTTTATTATTATTATATATATATAGTTTAATCTTTTATTATGTATATATATATATATAATTTTTTTTCAACAACAAATTTCATATCATTTTTCATAATTTTAACTTTCTTTAATATCACCATCTTTCATAAATAGTAAATTATAACTTCTTCCATATTAAAAATAAAATAAAAAATATTACAACCTTTCAATCAGAAAATATTATAATTATAAATCAAAATTACAATTCAAAATTAATTTCACATAACTAATTTATTTATTTTTTACATAAATTCCTTGTGCTCAAAATGCTCCCCCAACCAGATTACATGATTTAAATGCTGATACCCATGAACGTTGTCAACCATATTACATGAATTAAATGTCATAATTGGTGGTATGGAAGCACATTACTAATTTTTGTCACCAATATTTAAATAAATCCACCAGAATTTGTGCAAATTAATTATTTAAATTTTATAATAACCAAATTGCTCTCAACACAGCATAGGTTAACACAACACAGGTTAAGAATGAAAATATAATGCATTTTTTTTTGAGAGAAATGTCCATAAACACCTGGAATCAGTGTGTTATGTGCATGAATGTTCCAACAACGTTCCTCCTAAATTAGCCACCAAAAGGAGAACCTTAGGGACGGTATCCCAATGCCATGAACGGTTCTCTCATACTTTAAAGAAGACTCTCAAAATTTTAGGGATACTCTCCTATCATGCTTATGTTCATAACTATTTTTTTTTCACAAAAGGAACTATGATTAGAGCAAAGAGAAGAGATTGCATATATACATTTCACAGAGTTTTATATCAATAAAATATTATATACTAATTTATTGCTTCCATAGAGTTGTCTATAGAAGTGTTTAGCATAAGAAAACTGATTAAATCGTTACGTAAGATTCTCAAGCTCTGTACGTATATTAATACCAATAGTTCCATAATATTATTCATGACTCGCGGTACAATGTTCTATCAGGACGCCAAATTACCAAGCCCCGAGATGTCTTCAGGAAGCCTTCAGTAGTTATTAATATTTGCGGTAGATGCGATTTACAGTACTTCCCCAAATCCAAACACTCCAATGATATTTGTAGTATCAGATTCCATCCAAAGTCATTGGAGATCTCTTACATTCGACCGTGTATAACTAAAGGATTGTGTGAAAAGTACTTGTCATCCTCACTTCATTTTGAGATTCGTTTCATTCTACTCATTTGACACACACAACTCACAACGAAGCCCTTTGATCC
This sequence comes from Larix kaempferi, assembly GCA_027924585.1. Lineage (NCBI taxonomy): Eukaryota > Viridiplantae > Streptophyta > Pinopsida > Pinales > Pinaceae > Larix > Larix kaempferi. The sequence goes on along the minus strand of BSBM01000961.1, from coordinate 4,588,506 downwards.
TTTTGGTAAGGCCTTTGATTTTTCGGGCTAATCTACAGTGTTAGCGTTGGCGTTGAATAAAATTGTGGAAAGCAATGTGGCCACAATTAACCAGAGAGACTCGCCTTTACACCATAGTAGCATAATTCGAGTATAAATACTGATACAAATACGATTCAATACGGAAAAAATATGTAATAAAAAAGTTCAATACAAATAAAATACGGAAATAGACTTCTTCTATATAATACTTTTAATCAAATATATAAATCAAATTAGCATAAATGTACGTTAAAAACCATTGGTTCTTCTATATAATACTTTTAATCAAATATATAAATCAAATTAGCATAAATGTACGTTAAAAACCATTGGTTTTTATAAGAAAGTAATAAATTGAATGTTATTTATATTTTATAGTTATTAAATAATTAAAATGTGATTTTTTATAATTGGTTTTTAAAATTGACTTTTTCATTATTAAGAATCTATATTCTTATCATATCTATACCGAATATTCGACGAATTCCAATTGCTCCAAATTTACGTACGGGAAATGCCAATATGGTCGAATTATGCTACTTTGCTTTACACTAATTGTGACCATATTTAACGCGACTACCGCATCCTGGTGCCCACAACTGCTCCAAAGATACCGACGTTTCCATATGGGCAGCTCTTCTAAGTCGATGCACCCACCAACATTTAACCTTTATAAGCTATGTCGGTGTGCACAACTGCTCCAAAGATATGGATGTTTCCATATTTGGCAGCTCTTCTAAATCGGTGTACCCACCAACATTTAATCGTTGAAGCTTTGTCGCGTGCTCCAACCCCCGTATGCTTTTCAGCTTCCCGCATCCCAGAGCCCACAACTGCTCCAAAGAGATTTCTCTCCCATTCTCAATCTCTGGTTATGCGAGTGCCTGTCTATGTCAAATTGCAACATTAATGCGACTGGATAGCCGAAGACTAAGTGCCGGAAAGAACCGAACGGAGAGTAGTAGCCGGAAAATAGTAACCCCGTGGGTATGCAATGGATAACCATGCGGGGTGGCCATACCTTATGCCAGGAAGTGACATTCAATCTGAATAGGCTAGCCTTAAATGAAAGTTTGTCTGTTCGATAAGGCTCGCCATGTTTAAGTGGAGAAAACCCAGATATTTAGGGTTAGTCCGTGATTGCTATTTGCTGCATGGCACGGCGGTGCGACTGGGATGTTAGTGATTGTTCATTATTTCATGCTACCATATTATATCTTCATTGATTGTGCATAATTCGAGTACGAATACAGATATGAGTACAATTCGATACAAAAAAAAAGTAATAAAAAAGTTTAATACAAATAAAATAAAATAAAATACGGAAGTAGACTTCTTTTCCAGCGAAAAAAATCTACTATTGCTATTCCAAAATGGAATCAAATAGTACAATGAGATTCATGATTCATCCATCGAATCAAAATTGCACATCCAAATAGTTCATGTTCTTTCCTACAGACTCCAAAATAACCATTATGGCCCGAGCCAGCTGCTATCAACAGTATATAGACTTACTACACTACAGCAACAAAAACATCAAGCCCAGCAGCTCAGAACAGTCCCTGAGACTATACAATAGAATCAGTCAAAAAAGAAGATGGACCCACAGTCCAGGAGACTATTATCAAACCATTCCTCCCAAATCAACTGCCCTTCAATACCGGATAATGCTTGTTTAGAGAGCTTGTCAGCTAGAGAGTTTTGTTCTCTGTAGATATGTTCAAAGGTGATGTGCTGTTGCTTTGAAATTTCATATTGAGTTCGGAGAGCCCAATGACGCAAATGTAGAACGTTGAGATTGAAATCACCCGCAGCCCATTTAACAGTCACCCTGGAATCTCCATAGACCTTAATATTAACTAATCCAAAGATATTGACAATTTTAAGTATGCACTAGAGGGCCATTAACTCTGCTTTCATGTTTGAACCCGATCCACAGTTGAGTCTGAAGACGAAATAATGAGATTCATTCAAATAAATAACACCACGTATTGCACATAAATCACATTGGGAAGCACCATCGAAGAAGAGAATAGGATGATCCACTTTGAGTTTAAATATGCTGATCCTATCTGTCTTTGATGTGTGTTCATCATCCTTACATATAGCAAACATATTTAATGCAGTCAAGCTACATTGCAAAGCCTCGGGGGTTTTATGTTGAAAGATGCCACAATTTCTGGAGTACCAAATTGCCCACGGTATACAGATAGCAACATAAAAATGCTGTTTACATTGTCTGAACCAATTTAACAAGCACTTTTTAAAATCTCCAACATTCCAGCGCTGAGAAATATTCAAAGCAGTGGAGATCAAATCCCAGATTTTACTAGTGAACTCACATTGAACGAAAAGATGATGCTTAGTTTCAGCTTCTTTTTTACAAAGAATGTAAATACTTGGTCCACTCCAACCACGTTTGCACAAATTCTCCTAGGTCTTTAATTTATCTTGAAGTAATAGCCAACATAAGCATTTGAGTTTTAGAGGGATAGACCACCGCCACAGCCTCTTATACCACCAATCTTGTGGATATATGTACTTGTCTTGTATGATTCTGGCATATGCAAATCGAGCAGTAACAATCCCAGTAGCAAGATTTCCACCCCATACGAGATGGTCTGTATCATGATTCAAACTTACACCAGCAGAGTTTAAGTTAAAAATATAAGCATCCCAAGAACGGGACAGAAAGCCAGAAAGACCCAGATCTCTAGAAGTCATCCACTGCGATTTGTGTTCATTACCAAAACTGATCATACGGATTTTATTCAATGTAGATAATCCTAAAATCTGCAGGTATCGAGTGATGGAATCCGGTAGCCTATAGCCATCTTCCAATCCAATGATGGGGTCAACCCCAACCCTTATCAATTATCCAGTTCCAACCTGCCACACTAGATCAGTTTTTATCCAATGAAATATCTTCATGAAACCCCGCCACAAAGGAGAAAAATTCCAGCTTGTTAATTTTGGATTTCTAATCCAACAGAAAACATCCATATTAATGTATTTGCAATGTATGAGATTAGACCACAGAGAATTTCCAAATAGACATCTCCATAAACTTTTAAGTCTAAGAGCGATATTGAAGGTGCCCAAGTCCTTAATGCCCCATCCGCCAAATCTATAAGGTCTAGTTATAGCATCTGCAGCTACCATGGGAATTTTTCCACTGTTTGCAGACCCAAACCATAGAAAATTGTAGCAATATCTATTAATGGTCTTAAGTATGGAAGCTGGAATCTCCAATAATGTGAACCAGTATACAGGCATACTGCAAAAGAACAGACTTTAATAGAATGAGCTTACCCCCTCTAGACAAATATCTGAATGACCAATGTGCGATTCTAGCCTCAAATTTTCTCAGCGTCCAATACCAGTCCTTGACTTGGTAGTTGTTCGGTTTAAGATAAAATCCCAGATACTTAAAACCTTGTTCCGATTGACAGCATTGATATGGCAGAATCGAAAATATGTCACTAAGATGCTCCTCATCTGTAGTTAAATGATAAAAATTTGATTTGTTTGAGCTGACTTTCATACCTGAAGCCCTGCAGAAAGTCTGGATGATATTTTTGTAAGCAGACCATTCCTCAATGGTATCCACACCAGCAACCAAAACATCATCAGCAAATAATATGTGTGTAATCACACATTCTTTTGTAATCTTGATGCCTTTTATATGTCCACCCAATACAGCTTGACTGGTCAATCTGCTGAAACCGTCCATGACCAAAGTGAATAGAAGGGGAGAAAGGGGGCACCCTTGTCTAATTCCCCTAGTGCAACTGAAAAATTCTGACGGACTACCATTTATAAGAACCGAGATATTCATGGAGGTGATACAAGCCATTATCCACTTAATGGTCAAAGAGGGCACACCAATTTTGATGACAATCAGTCTGAGAAAGGACCAATTGACCCTATCATAGGCTTTCTCCAAATCCATTTTGAGAAGTAAAGCTTTCTTCTTATAAATCTTAATGCTATGCAGTAGCTCCTGTGAGATACCTATAGCATCGTGTATCTGTCTACCGGCCAGAAATCCAAATTGCTCCGTGGAGATATGCTGAGAAATAACTGGCTTTAATCGATCAGCAATTATTTTAGAAATGAGCTTATAAAGCAAGTTGCAGAGAGTAATAGGGCGATAATCCCCAAAATATTTTGGCTTATCTTTTTTGGGAATTAGGGTAACAAAGGTGGAATTTAAACCTCCATAGATAAATCCATTGAGTCTGGAAAAGTTCACCAAATCCTTAAGTTCTCTCCCCATCAAATCAAAAAAGTGCAGATACAGCTCCACCGGCCACCCATCTGGCCCGGGGCTTTTCTCTTTAGCAAAGATTTTCAAAGTCTTTTCTAGTTCTTCCAGGGAGACCTCATCTTGTATACTCTCAACTTCCTGCTCATTGAAAAAGCGAGGATATAGTGAGGCAATTTTAATCTGCTCTGCTATTCAACAATCCCCAGGATCACTGTAAATATGGCCAAAGAAAGTAGCAGCTTCAGATTTAATATTTTCAAGCCCAGAATGATATAATCCCCTGTCATCCTCAATTTCCCAAATAAACTTCGAGTTCCTTCTAGCAGATGCAAATGAGTGAAAGAATTTAGTATTCTTATCACCATGTGATATCCAAATGGCTCGACTTTTCAGTCGCCATTCTTTTTCAGCTTGGATAAGTAGTTCTTTTTTTTTTTCTCAATCTGTCTCATAATTTCAAAATCACCAAGTGTTAAGGAACTATAAATATTTGCAGAGATAGAAACCTGCAACTTCTGTTCAAGAAGAGATAATTCCTTTTATCTGCCTTCTTCTTGTCTTTGATCCATTTGGTCACAACCTCTTTTAATCCTTTTAATTTATGCCTGAAATTCAGCATCGGATTAGTGCCAGAAACTTCACATTTTATCCAAAAATTCCTAACCATGCTGCAAAAAGAGTCATCTTCCAGCCAATTGGAATTGAACTTAAAAGGCGAAGCCAGTTTCTGTCCCAAATCATCAAATTGCAGGATAATGGGCCAATGATCCGAAAACTTATGTTCAAAAACCCAGGTTCTATGTTTCTGAAATGTGCTCAACAGCTTTGAACTGACCAGAAATCGATCCAGTCGCTTATGCACACCATCCATACCATGTCTACCATTGGTCCAGGTAGGAACCAATTTATGTGGTTGAACATCTACCAAGTCTGAGTTCACAATCAGCTGAGAAAAGAAATTTGCTAAATCATCCATCCTAGCATTAGCTCCCCAGATTTCAGAAACATGACAAGTAAAATTTAGATCACCTGCAATAATCAAGTCGTCCAAGTTCATAATGCCAGAAGCCTGAAGAGAAGTCCAAAATCTCTGTCTCTCCCTATAGGGGGCATAACAATTGAGAATGGAAAGGGAGTGATTATGTCCATAGAAAGAACCTTTTAATAGAATTCCCCAGGGTGTTGAAAAAACCTTAAAATCAAAGATTTTTGGATCCCAAGCCACAGCTAAACCCCCAGATAGGCCACAGGAACTAACAGCAGACACCTCCCAAAATGGTAACAGCTTACAAAGTTTGTGGACAGCAAGGGTTTCATCATACATGGTCTCTTGGAGTAAAATAAGAGTAGGGACAGTAGAGTTAATTAGATTGGCTAAAGCCTGTGCCCTAGACACCTTAGCCAGTCCTCGAACATTCAAAGATAAAATAGTCATCGGATAACAGATGAAATGGGGGACTATGCTCTAAGCCCCAAATAACCATCAGTAATAGACCTATCAACTTCCTCTAACCTCTGTGAAATCGGAGTGTAAGAGGTTGATGAGGGTAATTCTTGTCTTTGTTCTTCTTCTTATTACCTTTTCTAATAGTGACATTTTGGAACTGTAACGACTGCACAGGTTTAGCCAAAGACCCACTCCCCGGGTTTTTTGAGTAGGACTGAAGGGGAGGAAATTCCTCACCAGTAGCCAAAATTTGATATCCACAAATAGCTAAAATTTCAATATCTCCTAGGGTGGAAGAGTCAACATTGCAATCTACTGGCAAATGAGTAATCAAATTCTGTCCAGCATCACAACCAGCCGGGGAAGCAGGACTCAATCTCAAGCTATTTGCATGTGGAGACAGTTGTTTTAAGGAGTCAGTAGGCAATGTACCCAAATTCAAGCTAACAGACTGAGAAAATTGGTGTTTAAAGGTACCAGGGGATGGAGTCTTGTCAAGGGGAGGGATTGCTAAATCCAAAGTAGGTCGAGTCGAAGGATTCCCTAATACAGACGAAGCAGTTTCAAGATCATTAAACAGCTTACGACCAGCTTTAGAACCGATGGAATGATTCACCGAACTAGCAATAGGTAAGCCCGTCACCAGATCATGACGCATTTGTATTTCACCCATGGAGATACGACTGGAAAGCAATTTTTCAGAGCTTTCAATAAAGACAAGATCATCCGGGGTTAATTCAGGGAAATTTATAGGGGTTTTACAGATAGACTTACCTGAATGGTCCGATAAAGTCTGCTGGTCACAAACCCTAGGAGAGGTGAGCTCCAAAGTAGCAGAATCCTCCTTATTCGAAATGCTGAAGGGGCAGGAGGCTCGAACGAGACCCAGCTGCTTACAAGAGAAACAGCAGAATGGAATTTTGAGGTAATCTAGTGTCTGTTTCCAAATTTTTGTACCCCAGGCAATTTCAATTTCAGCCGGCAGCCCACTTCATGTATCAAGTTCCACCATGACTTTCGCATAACGGCGGTCCATCCCAAAAAGATTTTGCTTGTCAAGCCGCACATATCTCCCAACAGCATTTGCGAGACCCATGAGAACCTCTTCAGTCGAGAGCACGATAGGAAGACCTGGAACAATCATCCATAGATGTTGAACAGGTTGAAATTCATGTAGGGGATTGAAATTAAGATGCCATCTCTTAATGAAAAGAGAACCCTGCTTAAACTCCCAAAATCTAGACAAGATCACTTCTAAGTGAGCCGAGTCAACAAAGGTGAACAGTATCCACCGATTCAAGAGAAGATTAATGCGAGGGGCCATCCCTGTAAGAGGAAGCCAATGTTTAGAAACCCACTCCGAAATTTCTAACTTAGAACCCGAAGTGTATTCCAGCCTACCCACCAAAGCCCGTTCAGCCAGGATACCTATTTTATCAAGATTATAGTCTTCATCAATGTTGAAACGAACTATATCAGCTCTGGCTTTAAAGGTCTTTAAATGCCGTCTGTTCTTAGCCTTCTGCCCACAGATCTTGCCGCAGGAAGTTGCAGTACCCCCAGCCCTATTCTAAATATCACCGAGCACTATCGGCGAGGGAGGCAGTGGAGGGTTTGTGGAATAAGGAGACTTCTCCATAATGAAATCCATCACCAACAAAAGAAAAGGGAAACCCCCAGCTGTTGGTATCTGTCAGATCAGAAAGTGACAGCTGCCAGAACTAGTGGAGCCAGCTCCTGGGACGAAAAAAGCCAAAATAGGTGACAGAAATAGGAAACCCCTAAAATTGATAGAGACCAAAATCAATCTAAAACCATAGCCAAAAGTAGAACTGAATCAACTGGAGAGGCCACTAAAACAAGAAGAGTCCCAAGTCTAGTCCAACCAATGGGGGCCAAAAGCAGACTTATCACAGGAATCCCCAAAAATCAAGTTGAAAAAAGGAGCGATAACCTGCGACCAAAAGGTTCATTCCCACTTTTTTTTAACCTTGGTTGGTACTAGTCCGATTCTACGAATCGGCGGACTCCAAGTTGTCACAGGCCACACAACTCAATCAATCAACCATCAAGATCAGGAAAACCTGCAACAACGCTGAAAAACCCTAACCTCGCCCTCCATCTTCGCCCACTGAAGTAGACTTCTTATATATAATACTTTTAATCAAATTAGCATAAATGTACTTAAAAACCATTCGTTTTTATAAGAAAGTAATAAATTGAATGTTATTTATATTTTATAGTTAATATTAGAATAATTGGAATTGCTCCAAATTTCGAATTGCTTCAAATTTCCGTAAGAGAAATGCCAATAAGACCTAATTATGCTACTATGATAAATATTGGTTGCTGAACTGCAGGTGCCCAAGGCGCCACATTAATGGTGAAGAACCAGTGTCCATACACAGTTTGGAACGCTGCAAGTCCTGGTGGCGGTAAAGCGTTGGGACAGGCCAAACATGGAGTTTTAACTTTGCCGCAGGAACAACACAAGCCAGAATTTGGGGTCGTACTGGCTGCTCCTTCGACGCAAGCGGGAGAGGCTGTTGCAACACTGGTGATTGCAGCGGGTTGCTGAATTGTCAAGGCTATGGAATGTCCCCGCAACTCTTTTTGAATATGTGCTCAATCAGTACCAGAATCAAGATTTCTATGATATTTCTCTTGTTGATGGCTTCAATATCCCTCTTTCCATAAGTCTGTCCAACTCTAATTGCAAAAGGATAGGATGCACCAGCAACATAAATTCCGCCTGCCCTTCAGAGTTAAAAGTAACCGGTGGATGCAAGAGTGCTTGTGCTGCTTTCAATACGCCTCAATACTGCTGCACATGCGCCTACCTCAACAACTGCTCCCCCACAAACTATTCGAAATTCTTCAAGGGGCAGTGCCCACTGGCGTACAGCTATGCCAAGGACGATGCCACTAGCACTTTCACCTGCTCTTCTGGTACTGCTAATTACAACATCGTCTTCTGCGGTTAACATAAACATAAGTAAATAAAGTGAACTCCCTCTAGGAGCAAATCACATTCAGAATAAGAATGCTCTTCTTTTCACAGTTCTATGTAATATGAAGGCGATAATAATTAATATTACAATATTATCTTATTACCATTTTTCTTATACTAGTCATCTGATTACCATTTTTCTTATACTAGTCACCTTAATAGTAGTTCTTTGAAAGGGTAGTTTAGATTTGGTCATTCATGAACTCTTTACCTAACAAGAACTTTCTAACAATACAAATAAAATTCATTTGTCAAAAATGTTTTAAAACAATAAATGTTTTTGGAAATAAATTATTAACAAAATAAATAAAATTTATTTATCAAATATGTTTAAAACAACACATATATTTGCAAAGCCCATTTACTGTCAAAATCATTTATCAATAAGGAAACATAAACATAGATAAACCATAATATACATGACATGGACAATTTTTTTGCGGAATGCAAATCACATTATCAATTTGTTTCTTCAATTCAATATAATTTATGTTTTTTTAGTACTCTTTCCTCTTAAAATTGAGTAAAACAATTTGCTACTTTGGATTCTGCCGCTTTGAATTTATACAAACAATGATAATTGATCTGTTCAAAACCGAAGGTATGTTTGCAAATATAAATGGAAACAAGAATGGAAGGAGTAGGAAAAGTACCTGGAGGATCAATGAGAAATATAGAAGAAGAAACAAGAATTTGGGGAGTGGGTGGAACAGACATTGAAATAGAACGAGATGCAGTAACTGTAGGATTGTGGACTAACCATGATGAGACTTCTGGGTATCTCATTTCTCATTTTTCTTCGAAATTCCGAAATTCCGCTCTTGCCTGTGATTTCTTATTTATTTAAGTTTGTATTCTAAGAACTTGTAATTGGTGAAAATCTGGTACAGAACGAGTCCAAAATAGATACAATGATTCTGGAAGAATCTATGAACACATAAACCAATTTTATTTTAGTAAAAACTATTATTAGAAGAGAAAACAAGTCTATATTTGTGTGTCATAATTCTATATTTTGTTCTCCAACATGTTAACCGTATGAACAACTTTTCTATATAAGAGAAAATGACAGAGTTATATACTTCGTGATCAATAGATTTATATACCAAGTAAATTGTGAGATGGTCAAGATAATAATATTTTGAGAAACAAAAACATTTCATAACAAGAAATTGAAATCCAATCCAGATCATCCATAAAGAAGTGAATTTAAGTCATCTACCAATCATGAAATTATTCAACTTCTTTATAAAAGCATTTAGAATTATAAAATATTTAGTTAACAATTATCAAAAAGAAATTAACATACTGATTATTTACATATTTATTAATTGTCTATAATATAAATTTGTTTTTATCACAAAAATATGTTTTTATATCAAAATTACATGATTCTTAGATCAATGGATGTACAATATTTTTCATTTGATCCAACTTCATTAATATTCAATTAACTGTGTATATTGTGACTCTTATTAGTAAACTAATATTAATATTTTTATGATTAATATATTAATGATGTCCAGCAATCCAGAAGAAATGGAATTAATTATTCTTATTAGTAAACTAATATTAATATTTTTATGATTAATATATTGATGATGTCCAGCAATCCAGAAGAAATTGAATTAATTATTTTTGCTTATTGCTTCCAATTTCACAATTTGGTGATCAATCCGCACATGTTGTAAATGTTATTTTTGAATGAAAACTTCTAAACCTCTTTACAGTCGGCACGTCCAGGTCCTGTTACTGAATTACACTCAAAATCCAAGGTATGAGAATAATTTTGGAGCCTTCTCATTCTGCCCTGATTGCAAATATGTGCACCCCATCGATCGCTTCTCATCTTTCTTATAACTGAGAAGAAAGGCGATGCCCTGCGAGGCCGACTATCGCTCTGCTTGATTATTTTGCACTAGATTTTAAACCCCACATTTGTACTCCAGCTGCATTTGTGGATGAATGTTCCAGCTTCTGAATAATTTTTATGAGGACTGGGCAAGATTCAATGGGACTATCTGCTTTAAAAATATACCAATGCTTCAATACTTGCTAACCCTTCTATGCAGACCAGTTGCGAGCCACGACCAAATGAGACAGTCTGCTGGAGATCCTAGCACTCCTAGCATTGTCGGATTGTGAGGGGGTGATACCCACGTGACCAAAGCAAGTGACTGATCCCCAAGGATGCTACACCTGGCATGCATGCACCAATTTTGTGGGTAAGACGCAGTGCCGACACAACAGAAGGATTGATAGTGTTTGGTATACACTCTTTACCCCAGCCATGTGGCCTTCATGGAATGACGCGCGTGGATGCTAAAGCTACTTAATTATATTTTTTGTTTATAATTTTATTTAGATACTGATCCCAGCCATAATATGAGTGAGCACTGAAATTTCCCATATTACATACAGCTTGCATACATTTTTGTAGATCTGAAACCGCACAGTGCAACTTTATGCTATAAGATCATTGCTGCACATAAGGAATACATCTCCGTTTTTGGTGCGGGTGTTGGCACGAAGACGCGGATATTGAGAAACCGTTTGACTCTTCCTATCCTGGTATTTCCTTGTGGTTTTTTCGATGGGGCTGCTGTTCGTCTGAATGGCGCTGGGATGCCCGGGCAACTATTCACATTTCCAATACTACCACTGTTCACTTTTGGCTAAACCTGGGTAATGGTTCAAACACTCGAAGTGAGATTTGCGCTCTATGGCTCTTGTTATTCTGCACTCGTCAAAGGAAGATTTCCTCCCTTGTTATTTATGGTGACTCACAGGCTATTATTGCTTGGGCTAAGGGTGATGCTTCCCTGAATGTTCTCCTGCTCAAACACTGGTTGGAGGAGGCTCGAAAGCTCATTCTTGAATTTGAGCACATTCACTTTGAACATATCTTCAGGGAGGTGAATCTGGATATGCTCTCAAAGCGGGCTCTCAACTCTCTGTCTGGGGTCATCATGTGGCAGGAATGGCGGGATGATTTGCTATTTTCTCATGGTTCCCACTTGTTACATTGGACTTGAGGGCGTTTGTCTTTTTTGATCATACTTTTTGTCTTTCCATATGGTGTTTATGCGGCTGGTTACTTATATATATTGTAGTTTATATGTGCAGATACTTGATTATGATGCGTCCTACATGCAGATGCTGGCTCAGATCGGGTGTAATATTCGTATTTCACTCCACTTCCTGCAGGGGTGATTTCGATATTTATTGTATGTGGATATCTATATTTTGGACATTTTATGTGACGCTTATACTTTTGATGATGTGGCATTTGCTTTACTGATATTACTGGATGCATAGCAGTTAGACTATGGGAGTTGGTAGCTTTTGTTGACTGTTTTAGACAGCCCTCATGTTTTTCATATTGATGATATAACCGGTTTGTTCCGGGGATTTCTATTGGCAGATTTGTATGTATTGGACATGGACTGACAGTTGGTCATATTTTACTATTTCGCAAATTAATAGTAAGTTATATTTTTCTGTGAAAAAAAAAAGTCCACTCATTTCGAACCTCAGTCGTCATTTGGATTATATAGGTAAACGAATTTAGTTCAATATGTGAAAGCTTTTTCAGTAGATACTGTATAGTGCTCATGAAATATATTTGGCTGCCTCAAGGTTTTTTTCTTTGGTCCCAAGATTGTATATTTTGATTTTCAATAATTCAGTGATATGTACATAGGCAGCAACTGCCACGTCTGTACTGCAGATTTGGCCGAGGAAAAAAAATTTGTTCAAATCGGGAGAAATATAATGTATGCAATGAAAGGAAGCGAGCCACATACCTTTACCGTGTGAAGAGATTGAGAAGGCATCCGAGACTGATCCTCGTAGAAAAGTTGAAGAGAGGATGACAAAAGCCGTGATAAGAGAATGCAAAACTTGCAAGGCCCACATAGTAAAGATTGGTGGATGCAATAGGATGGTGTGTACTAGATGTAGTACCACAATGTCTTAGGTTTGCCGACAGAAAATTTCGTCTGGCAACAATGATTTTTGTGGTCATTATTTTAGGTACCAACCAGGGAAACCCTGTGAAATATGCAAGGATAAGTGTAGTATGTGGGGTACTGAGGTAGAAGATAATGTGGCACTGGATGCTAGGGAGGAAGCATTAAAAGAATTCGAAAGAATTTGGACAGAAGGAACCCAACTTATTTGATCAGAAAATTGGAGCTCTCCTTGTAAAGCAAATAAAGCAAACAGTACAGCCGTCCCATCGACTTGTGCCATTGCTCCAACTTAGAATTATAGGTGATAAAAACAGGGATTTACAAGGTAACAAAGAAGATGGACACAGAGCTGAATTGGAGGACGAGCAGTACATCCAGCAGCTACCACAAGTAGCTGGTGATCAGCCTGCAAACAAGGCGATCTCTCTACCAGTAGCTCCGGCACAAATCGTCAGACATGATGATGAGATTGCAAATATGCAACTACAAGCTAACGAAAAATGATGGGACCCAGGAACACATAGAGCTGAAGATAACGATGGCGATCTTCAAAGCCACTGGTTCTCCTTCCAACTATTTTGATCAGCTTGCTTATTGATTTTAATACTTTATACACTGCATACTTTAATAATTAGTATGGTATCTTCTAGAAAGTAGTCCTTTGGTTGGTATCCTCGTTCTCCATTTTGCTATGACAAAATTATTTCTGTATAATTAGTATTTACAGGACTCTTTGATTTAAACTTTTAGTTATTTTAACAAACACTATAACATACACTATTTCATTATAGTTATTTATATTTATTTAGTAGTTTTCTTTATACCATTTCTTTGTAATTATTCATTGTATTTATTTATATTTAGGGGTTTTCTTTATACCATTTCATTGTATTTATTTATATTTAGGTTTTTTCTTTATACCATTTCATTGTAATTATTTATATTTTGTGTTTTTTGAGTTCATATTATATTTAGTGTTTTTCATTAAAACATTTCAGTGTAGTTAATTATATTTATTAATTTTCTTTAATATATTTAATTATCATTATAATGTATTTAGTGTTTTTTTAAATATATAGAACATTTGAGCTATAATAATGTTAATTATTTCTGTATAATTAATATATACAAAACTTTATGATTTAAACCTTTTAGTTACTTTAATATACATAAGCATACACCATTTTATTGTAATTATTTAGTGTTTTTTCTCATTTAAATAAGAAATTTTGAAAAGCAATTAAAAGATATATGTTGTATATAAAATAAAATAAAATAAAAATTTAAGTTTAGATTTATCAAGAGAGTGATCAAATTTCTTAAAATTAAAAGAAAAAAAAAAATAGATCCCTCTTAATGCTTTATAGATTTGAGTTTAATTATATATATATTTTTTAATTAATTTAATTGTACAAGTATGCTATATTTAACTTTTCTTTTTGTTAATTTTCTATATAATGATTTTGCTAATAACATTATTAAATAATTCTTAGCTTGTCATTTTGTTAATTTTTTATGTAATTATTTTTCTAAGAACTTTTTTTTTAAAGCAAAAAGAAGAAACCATTCTATTCCATACAGAGAAATATTACAATCAAATTCTTGACATCATGAACAACAGAACCAAAGCTCTCTCTGAGAGTAAACCCAAAACTTCTGCTAGACTTGTCTCTGAGAGTAGACCCAAAACTTCTGCTAGACTTATCCAACTGAACACAGTACAAAAAACCACTTATCTTCCAACATGTCTTAGGTAGATCTAGGTACAAACCTTCTGTCCCAAAACTCACAGTATACCCCTTATAACCCAAACAGACACCTATTGGACTATACACATGCAAAAGAAATATGGAACAGTTAGGAACACAGAGCTTATAAGAAAAAACCAAATTTAACCCAAAACCAACCCAATACAGATAAAGGACATAGTTATTGATTGCATTTGGTTGTATTGTTAAGCTTTGCTACTAGAAAAAATGCCACTCAAAATATTTTGTTTTATTTCATTTTCATATATATATATATAGTCTTTATGAAATTCATGGACCATGGACCATGGATAAGAGAAACATTCTATAGCAAAAATAACACATTTTTTAAAATTAAAAAGAAAATAGGCCTTTCTCCATATTTGTTAAAATGGAAACATAAACTCTCAACAATTCTAGGGCTCCATGAAATTGAATGTTGTGGAGTATATAATCTTTTTGAAGCAAAACAATGGATGAAGGAAAAACATTTTTATACAAAACAATGGATAAAAGCAAAGCATTTGAGCTTGCATGACAATGTCCACAGGTACTAACAAAACTCAAAATTGGGGTGGCCATCTACGAAAGTATCCATATGTTTAAACCTTCACCAAAAAAACTAAGCATACATAATTGAGAATCCATGATACAACAAACATGGTGGCCTTAGTCCCAAGCATATGCAAAGAGTCATCAAGTTACTTGACATTGGGCGTAAGATCATCATGGGGTTGGATCCCAACCTACACAAGTGACTATTCTACTTCATCACATCTACTTTAATTCCCATTACGTGCTTATAAAGTAGTTCGAGTCTCAAGAGAACATGGGTGATTTAGAGGATAGTAAACTTTGCTAAAAAGGGAATGAGAACTCTTTTTTATTTCTTGTATGGAATTTAAAAATTGTGTTTTATATTATTTTATTATAATATAAGTATTAAAAAGAAATAGTTGGTGGAAGTTACTAAAACAAAAGGTGCTTCTCATGATTTGAATGTAACCCATTTTCACTAAAAGTCAAAGGAAATGGTATGCAAATTTATAGTGGCATATTCTTCAACAATTCTTCTCCAAAATAACCATAAAAAGAAGTTCTTCATTTTTCAAAATATTAACCACTTCAAATATTCTACTTTTTCAAAAATAATATGGAAGTTCAAATATTTAAAAGTGGCTTAAATTATAAAATGGATTACATTTCAAATATTTAAAAGTGGCTTAAATTATAAAATGGATTAAATTTCAAATATTTAAAAGTGGCTTAAATTATAAAATGGATTACATTTCAATAAATCTGGTTGGTGGAACTTTTTCCTAAATCTCAGGAAGAATGTTATAATTTGCATATCTATAAGTGATTTCAAATTAGATTGACTTTAAGCTTTGGAAGTTGCATGTATTTAGTTTATCATTAGATTTATTTTGTTTTGATATATGTATGTATGTAAGGTGTTTCTAAGTTTTTCCGTTTAATAGATAACATGGAAAGGTTTCAAAACTCCCTTGTGATAAAGATTTTATAGTAATATTGTGATATGTTATTAGAAGAAAAAACATTTTTTGGTAAAGTTTTTTTTGAACTTTTCTAAGAAAACATTTCGAAATCCATTGTCCCATGTTGTTTGGGGTTTTATTTAATTTTTAAATGAATTAAATTTATCCAAAAGTAGAGATATAAAAATGACCAAAAGTTATTAAATTTGAAATTGATTATAAAATTAAAAAGACTTTATAATTTTTTGTGTTCAATTTTAAATATTAATTAATTTATCACTTATTGATTGGGTTTAGAGACACATTTTACATTTCAGAATGAAGTGTAATTCCATGTTTAACATGGAACTTACACGTAACATTTTATTTAAGTAAACAAAACTTTTACAATGTCTTTACAATGTCAATTTTTACCTTCGCTGCTGTTGCAGTGATTTTCCCCATTTCAACGGAATCTGCCGAAGTCTTGCTTGGCTAGCCGAAAGAGGGATAAAACAATGCACGTCGAAGCTGAAACCAATTGCAGCCAGTAAAGCATCCTATGGACAACGACCCGGTATAAGGCATCAATTGAACCTTAGATGTGGACCAAGTCCTCTCCAATAAATCATCATCATCACAGAATTTTCTTCCCGATACTTAATTTTTGGGTTTAGGGTTTTCTTGTATTTAAACCATCCGCAGATTCGTTTTAAAATAAAGCTGCTGCCATCAGTATAGAACCTGCGACTCAGCTGTTTAGCATCGTCTCTGAGTGTGGCCACGGATATTAACGTCGTCTCATGTTGCCACTCGAGCTCACAGCTTCTGCTAAAGATGCGAGCACCTTCTGTCAACAATATCATGCTTACGAACCAGAAGTCTACTTTTCCTAAAGTTATTGCGAAGCCTCTGAGGAGAATGACGGTGGCCCATACAAAGGCCAAGGTTCTGAGCTCGCTGGCAGCCTTCTCCAGAATGGCAAGCCTGAGGGAAAACAGAGTAATTTTCTTCTCGGGAGCTGCAATCTTCTCACCGCGACTCTGGGAGTCTCGATTTTCGATTGTCTCCATCTGCGGTTCGAATGGAGAAACCAGTTTTCGACCTTCATATCCGACTGGTGAAGTAGCTGCCATTATATCTAATCGGACGCTGCCATTACCTTGCCATTCCTTTCTGTAATAGGGCCAGCATGATCTCTAAACGCTGATTGCATTGGGCAAGACCGACCCTCTGACCTATTCATATATCCAAAATGTCTGCAAAATCTTGTATGAGAAAACTGAAACTATCGAGGATCCTAGTCAGTTTTTATTGATCTTCTACAATTGGTATCAACTAATCATAAATATAGAAGGAGAAAACTGAAACTATCGAGGATCTTCTACAATGGGTATCAATATCAAAGAATGTCCCCCGCCTATTCTTGACTGACAGTGATACGGCACTAAATCTCATTCAACTTCGAAGGCATGTAAATGGTGAGCACAGTACGAGTCGTCCATTGCGTGCTACGTAAGTGTATTGATATGGCGAAGAGTTATACAGATATAGAAGAAACGTGGAAGCCTCACCACCATGTTTAATCTTATTTTATCTGATTTGGTACTCCGAGTCGAATCCTTTCATGAATTTTATTGAAGCCAAAGACAAAACTGAGACATATAGATTGAAACGTGGAAAACTGAAATATTACTTTCTTACCAGCCACCATCTACTACTTTGACAGGTCCAATGATAGAGTATCAACAAATGTTGGCATCTAGTGACAAATTTATTTCATTGATGCATTGTTCATGTGGGTGGGTGACATAAATGATAAGATAGTTATCCTCTTTGAGGGAAATTTGATCATAAATTTTACTTTAGGGACCGTTAACGACTCCCAATCCTTGGCTTTACCATACTAGCATTTGTCCCAGAGGCGCAAAAGTGAATGCACTAGGAAAAGAGTAAATTTTGTAACAATGTTAGAGACTGTTTTTAGTATACATCAAATCAATAAACACAAAGACATTATATCTTTAATGATAATGAATCAACTGTAGCAACTGGACTATCGACCATATTGTTTTTTAACTAAAGTGAGCCGACCATTTTGACTCCCGACCATATGTTACAAATATTATTGAAAACAAAATTACAAATTCATATCAACTGTTTCATATGTCGATCATGTTTACACAGTGAGAACTTCACGCTGACCAAAACGAAGTGTCCATCAATTCAACCAAATAGTTAAGAGGCGACCAATTTTTTAAGGCTCAACCAACTTGAATATCGACCATATTTTATTAAAAACTAAAGTTAGCCGACCATTTTGACTCCCGACCCATGTCCATCAATTCCACCACACACTTAAAAGTCGACCAATTTTAAGAGGCTCGACCAACTCGACTATCGACCATATCTTTTTTAACTAAAGTGACCCGACCATTTTGACTTCCGACCATATCTTACAAATATTATCGAAAACAAAATTACATAGTTAACAGTCGACGCGTGTCCATCAATTTTGACCACACAATTAACAGTCGACCAATTTTTAAAGGCCCAGTAGGAAAATAGAAAAGTTTGTAACAATCTCGGAACACTCGTTGCCGACTGGAACAGTTAGTTGACTCATCAACCATCACATTTATCGATGGAGTTGAATAGAATAGATGGTGACAAGAAGTCAATAGAAATCTAAGTTGGGTGATAAAAGTTGTCCCGTCGATATGAAATGGTCGACCTTATGGTCATTATTATTAAAAGTTGTCGGCATTGTATTTTTTTTTTAAACTATGGTCGGTTCGATGAGTCATTCTATTGTAAATATGGTCGATGTAGTTGTGTCGATACTAATTAGTTGAGAGTCATTTTCAATTGATTATAGATCATAAATTTCTATGTGGACGAGATATATCAATTTTGTAGGAAGCATTGAGTTATATATGTGTACTAAGAAATGGTCGACTGCTCTAGAATGAGAAACATGATAACAGGAGAAGGCGGCATCACTCGGCGATGGTGTAATTAATCGGTAGTGAACTTGTGCGTGGTCGGTTGGGTTCTTTGGTTGACAGTTAGTTGGTTATGTCAATCACATCCATTGACGTTTGGTCGACTTTTAAAAAAATATTTGTTGACCAAATGATGCATCGACCACCTCGACCATATATTTAAGAACCGACCAATCAATATCAACTATACTGATCATATAACTTTTAATATGTCGATGATAAAGTATCAACCGTACTATAATCATTTAAATATGTAAAAGGTATTCTCGACCCAGATGTAAGAATTGATTACAATTTTTTATGTCGACCAACATATCGACGAGATTGGGCTTCAACCAAATGCAAACACTTGTAACTTTACAAACATAAGTTAAAATTGACTAAAATATTTTACAAAATTAAGCAAAGCCATAAAATATTTTGATGGACCCAGATCAAGCAAAAAGTTGCTGCATTAGGAAATAGGAAAGTAAAGTCAATGAATGGGCTTTATGATGACAACTTCTCAACTCTCTTCACATTAACTGCTGCCACTGGCTGCCACCATCGACGACTTCATCAACTATTGGGAGATAGTCGACCATTCAATATCAGAGGGGCATCTTGACCATAATTGCATTGACAATGAGAGGTTCGACCATATGACAACCACTTGCACTAGATGTCAACATTCGACTAAGTATCATCGACCACCAACTGTACCGGTCGACTTCCTCCATGTCGTGATCGACTGCAAAGACCTAGTCGACCATTGCACCACCAAATGACCAACTGCCCACAACCCAATTCTTTCATTGCAATGTCCCTGCAAGGTTTTTACTGATCTTTCATAATTAGGATAAGTGTTGGTCGACTGCACCCTGTCGGCTGATCTTTTCTAGTCGATTGTTGACTCACAAAAACGTTTGAAGTGATGGCCAGACTCAATTTGCTCCTGGTCAACAACATAGTCGTCAACTTAAGATTGATCAATGTAGATATTAAAGATGAGTTGGTATTTACAAAATGCTAATAGCTGGAGGGTCATTGGCGGCTAATAGGCAGACTCGTTGGTTGACAGATTAATACGATCTATCTTTTCACTAGAAAAATATAAAAATGAAAATCAATCTGAAACATCATGCATTTAGCACTCTATAACTCACATCGGTTTGTTAAATATACCATCTTTTCTACCAGACTTTGCAGCATGAGAAGATAGGCTATCATCGATGTGCAACAATATTCAACTTTAAGAAAACCCATCTCAATGAACAATTAAGATCCAGCCTGACCCAAGTAACCACAGTTCCAGCCTGACCAGTACATGTGCTGGAAGAAATATGCTAAGGGCATATTTAACTTGGTCGCCGAAAGTTGGTTGACACTGGTAGTGGAGTCTGGATTGTTGAACCTGCTCCGAATACCTCATTTTGATCGTTCACCAGAACTTAATGCAGTGGTTCGCACTCTGATGGCGCGAATTCACCATGGATACCTATGGCTGGACCGAAATGTGGATTTGAACATTGACTTAATCCACCGCATAATAGGACTAAGCAATCGCGGCAAGGATCCCAAGCAGTTCTTCCAAGGGAAGGGTAAGGAAAAAGAAGTTGTCGTGAAAATGAAGCAGAGCCATGCATTGGTGAAGGGAAAAAGAGGGTTTCCCATAGAAGAAATTGAAGATAGAGAGACAATATTTGTCACACAGTTGCTCACAGGAAAAATCATAAGAACAGCCAGTCCTCCGGAGGTGCCTGCGGGCGTAATACTACTCAGTGTCGCAGTGGCTGAAGGGACCCAATTCAATTGGTTTCAGTACCTTCTAAATGAGTTCCTGGATGGACTCAATGATACCCAGGAGAATGGCGGACAGTTCCACTTTACATGGATGATCATCCTCGTCACCTTTTCTGGATGGAAGGAGACAAAGGACTATGTGGGTGTCATTACAGAAAGCAACAATCCTAGAGGGTTCCGTTTTGCCAACCTCTGGGCAAATATCAACGTAGAGTGACAACATGTGATAGCTAAAGTTTTCTATCAGTATTACACTCAGCTGCGCTATGTGATCACCCGTACATCCCATGATCCCATACAAAAGGAAGAGCCCCACGATCCCAAGTACCCACAGTTCCAGACATAGAGAAGGAAGAGCCCTATGATCCCAAGTACCCACAATTCCATCCTGACCAGTACATGTACTGGAAGAAATATGTTAAGGTCATATTTAACTTGGTCGCTGAAAGTTGGTTGACGTCGGTAGTGGAGTCTGGATTGTTGAACCTGCTCCGACTACCTCATTTTGATCGTTCACCAGAACTTAATGCAGTGGTTCGCACTCTGATGGCATGAATTCACCATGGATACCTATGGCTGGACTGAAATGTGGATTTGAACATTGACTTAATCCACCGCATAATAGGACTAAGCAAGTGCGGCAAGGATCCCAAGCAGTTCTTCCAAGGGAAGGGTAAGGAAAAAGAAGTTGTCATGAAAATGAAGCAGAGCCATGCATTGGTGAAGGGAAAAAGAGGGTTTCCCATAGAAGAAATTGAAGATAGAGCGACAATATTTGTCACACAGTTGCTCGTAGGAAAAATCATAAGAACAGCCAGGCCTTCGGAGGTGCCTGCGGGCGTAATACTACTCAGTGCCGCAGTGGCTAAAGGGACCCAATTCAATTGGTTTCAGTACCTTCTAAATGAGTTCTTGGACGAACTCAATGATACCCAGGAGAATGCCAGTCAATTCCACTTTACATGGCTGATCATCCTCATCGCCTTTTCCGGATGGAAGGAGCCAAAGGACTATGTGGGTGTCATTACAGAAAGCAATGATCCTAGAGGGTTCCGTACATCCTGCATTTCAAAGTAGGTAATGACGAAGTATATTCGCGTTATTGATTTTATGGCGGATATGTGATGTACATTTATTTCACCCAAAGCGAGAATGAAGAAGCCAGAATGGTATGCGGGTAACTACCATATGTATGAGGGGGACATTGACATCCTCATGAAGGACTGGCTGGCTGACTTCCGTGTTGAAGTCATGGATGAGGAAACTAACTCAAAAGAATATGAACCCATCCCGCTATCATGCCCTATTGTCGAAGAAAAAGGAAAGAGGAAGGAACCTGAAACCCCGTAGAAGCCAAAGGCGCAGAAGAAAATGAAAGAAACAAAGAGTCAATCTGAGACAGTGCTGAACGAAGAAGACTTTGACATAATTGCAGAAAAGGTCTCAGAGCAGATGGGGGAGCTAATGATAGAAAAAGATAAGAAGAACAAGTTCATCCAGGATGACCTGCAAAAGACTAGGCTCGCACTGCAAGGTCTGATGAAGAAAATGGTCGATGTCCAAAAGAGCCTAACCTTGTTGGGCGAAGCAAGAGCTGAAGGGAGGTTATTAGGAACCTTACAGCAAAAACCACCGCAGCTAGGAATAACATTGCCTTCTAAGACCAGGGTTTTCCATTTGGACCCATTGGCTTTTTCATTACCAATGATAGAACAAATCGTCCTGGACACAAAGGGTGTCGAGCGGTTAGAGCTCGACTTGGCCAAAATCCCTTTGCTAGGATTACACTTTTTGCACATGTAGATAGTGGAGGAGATGCATGAAAGAATAGTAGATTCCATGACGTCACAGGCGGAGCTGCACGCAGCAAATAGGTAGCTCGAGCATTAGAGAGATTTTGAGGTCAAAAAATGGCCTCCTAAGAGATGTACTACAAAAATATGAGATATATTAAAATATTATGAATTGAGGGTTTTATGGGGTAGGTATATATGACAAGTCACCTCCCACACTATTTTCTATGCACAATATAAATAATCATGGTTGAGTTGCTTTTCAAAATTCACTAGAAATAAAATTAATAAAATAAGTCTACAATGATGTGACTAAGATTCATTGTAAATTCCCAAAAATTTATTGTCCTTTAGCATTTATTTGTCTTGAACTTGCAAATGAAATTAAATAATAAAAAATATTTTTAAGAGCTATTTTTTTAAATTTTATGTTGACGTTTTATATTTAGTACTTTTCTTATGAATTTAATATAATGTAATTTAATTGAGAATTTATTTACATGTAAAATGTTAATAATATTATTATAATCCACATTGCATTATTATTATTATTATTTATTAAATCTATTATTATTCTTTATTAGTTTGACATTATGTTATTAAATAGAATGGAGTGAATATATAATTTAAAATTAAAAACATAAAAATGATAATATATTATTTTATAAAAAAATGTGAAAGGACTTTATTTATGAATTAAGAGTACTTCACTTGAAAATGACAATAATATTATTTTATGAGAAAGTGTGAAAAGGCATTCATTATGAGTACTTTACTTGAAAATGACAATAATATTATTTTATGAAAAGACTATCATTATGAGTACTTTACTTTATGACTTAAAAGTACTTACACCACTACCTTGGTTAACTATGTGTTTTCATCCACCATAGAAAATTTGACAAATAAGCATTCTTAACTCATGCAATGCCATCTCACCAAGGGGGATGATGTCATCTACTAGAATGTGATTGGTTGTTTTTTATAGTACATTTTCTTTGTTTTGAGGCCATTTTTTGACCTCAAAATTTCTCTAATGGGACTCTCGGTCACACGCAGAAATGTAGCTACATGATGAACAGGACCACCGGAAACAATTGGAGACTACCATATATGCTGTTGCGCAAGATATTGAAGATCTAGAACTCCAGGATGATCCTGTAGACACAGTTCTGAGGATCGGAGAAAAGGTGCAATCTTTGAAGATGGAGATGCAAGATAAGGACATCTTCTATGAGGCTGATCTTGCCGCCTTGAAGGAAAAACTGAATACACAGATGCCATTAATTGAGCAGCAGTTAAGAGAGCAAGCAGTGAGTGCCGCCGCGCAGAGCATAACAAGTGAGATGGCTAAGTGCCAAGATCTCTTGGAGAAGGTTTCAAAGGCATTCACTGCCCTTGAAGAGGATCAAGGGCTACTATAGGTGAAGACCGCGGTAAAAGAAAAGCAGACTGTGCTAGAAACGTTGGACGCAGAGCTCAAGGCTCTGCCACACAGTGAGAGACTGTCGAGGTATAAGGAAATATCAGGCTTGAAGAAGGAAGTCCAGGCATTAAGAGAAAAAGAGACTGAGATGGATAATCAGTTGCAGCAACTCCTGGAGGATGCCACAACAGTGTCGCAGCAGATAGAAGACAAGCTGAAGGATCTACGCGACAACCAGGAGAAGGTACAAGGATAGATTGTCGAAGAGATAACTCCAGCACTGCTTGAGACAGTAAAACAAGTTGAACAAGATACCAGAGAAGCAGTGGAACAGTTTTTCATCACCTATAATGAGTTCGCGGCCAAATTAGCTCCACCAGTCGTGGAGCAGAGCGAGACGGCCGAAGCAGGAAGTGGCTCGGGGACGAGCCACACATAAGTGTTAGGGGCATGTTGGGCCCAAGTTGGGGCAAAGTTTTCATAACACTTTTGATAAGCAAGAAAAGCTGAGCTGAGCGCAGCTCAGAAAAAGATAAAAATTTTTCTAAGTGTTGAGGGTGCTGCAAAGTTGTGCGCAACATCCAAGTTTTGACCATGTTGTGAAGTTATGGGAAGCATCCAAACTTTGGCAGTAGAGCGAAGACCAGTGCTGCGAGGAAGCACTGCTGCGAAGCAGTCAGGCCATGTGGAGCCAGCAAAGCGGAGTGCTGGATGAGGAGCAGGTACAAGTACTGGATGGACCAGTAGTGGTCTAATTTTGGAAAGATGCTCCAGGAGTGTCGAGCGATGGACATGAGCAATTCAGGAAGGTGGCCAATACACGAGTTTGTTAATAAAAGGACAGCTCAGGGAAAGCGATGGCTTGGCATGCCTGGTGGGCGAGACCGTTAAAGATGAACGGTTCAGTGAAAGTGACCTGTTGGCATGTGTGCGACAGGAAGGCCGATAGCGATAGAATGAATATGTGGAGAACCACCACGATGAAGCATACGCTACCAGATGCCAGCAAGTCGGTTTAGGGAAACCGGCATAGTTTTGTAAACCCTAAGGGTTTTGGGTTTAGATCTTCGGCATTGTAAAGACATGACCTTCAGGCATGGTCTATTTAAGAAGACAATTTTGTATGGGATGGGGTTGTTGTTGTTTTTGTTCTGGGTTCTAAGGTTCTCTCAGATTTGTTGAATAAGTTGAGTGGTTGTATTGTAAAATCTCTTTGAGTTGAGAAGATTGTAAAGGCTCTGCAGTTGTGTGCGCAGAGACCTATCTGAGAGGAAGGAGAGTCTGCAGCTGAGTGCGCAGACGAAGAACGGTTGTCCCCATCCCCTTTAAAGATATATATTACCAACCGTTCTTGAAGACGTAGCTTCCCATCCGGGGGAGTGAACCACATTAAATATTGTGTTGTGCGTTTGTGTTTTATGGATGGATGCTTTTCTGTGTTTTCTGTAAATGAATGTCTAGATGTTTCCTTGCATGCTGTTATGAGAGAACTATTGTATGTATTTTCCATCAGAAGAAGTATGGGGATGATATGTTAAGTTCTGCATGAATAGATGAATGGTGAAAATTTAGCTTGTGTTTGAGAATAGTGAATCAGTTAGTTGGTTAAGTGTTAAGGGATCACTTAGGTACTTCCTTATGCGCAATAGAACAAATGCATAACAATTAGATTGTATCAATAGAATATGCTCAAATCGTAACCATACCAAGTGGATGAACGAATAGTAGATGGATATTTAGCTGAGTAGTTGAATGAGTGGATGAGTGATACTCATGTCAGTTCCTTAAGCGTTTCTGAACACCTCAACTATAAAGCCGAATGGTATTGTTCACAGTCCCAGTAGAAGTCCCACAATAGAAGAACTTAGTGGTGCAAACTACGGCATTGTCCATCGCTGCGTAGTCTCACCTCGCAGCGCATACCCCCTGTTGTGCTGTGCAGTACGTCTGTCCAAGCAACTCGTCACTTATTGTGGAAACCTGATTCCGCAGTACCCCATAGATACACCTCGAGTGAGACCTCAACTTGCTCATAGGTTGTTGCCGAAAGGGCCGGTGCGAAGGGGTTTTGTTGGTCAAAGGGAAACCACGAAAAACCTAAGTCTTATAGAAAACCTCTGGGTCAGTTATAGCCAACAATTGTTTCCTTTGCTTTTGTGCTATCATGGCCTAGCTTGGGGGTAGAATCTGTAGTTGATGTATTACCCCAAACTCATGTTTCTTTTATGTAATAAGGATAAAACAATATCCAATAGGAGTAAGAGACTAGACTAAACAAACACGTTTTAATTATTTCATGATCAAGTTATAGTTATGTTATTATTTTCTTAAAAAATGCAACAATGGAAAAGATACAAGTGGGATTCCATTAAAAGAGAGAGAAAGGGAACTTAAGAAGAAATTAAAAGAAATAAATCAAATATATGAAATAACTAAAAACAACTAATTATAACTTAAAATATAACACAAAGTAAGAAGTGAGTAAAACTAACCTAATTGATAACTGAACATAACAGATCCAATAAAGGGAATAATAAAGAAAGAAAAGAAAATCCCACTCGGATTCATAGGGAAGACGAGAAAACGAATGTTATCAATTTTCACTAGTTTATGAAAAATGCATTAGAGTAGTCCCCTGTCCAAGTTGGTTGGAGGTTAGGTCATTCATACCTCTTATCAAAGATTAAAGGAAGTGTTTAATGCATGTTCAAGTCCATCTATTGTTCGAGTTCCTCTCATAGATCTTATTATGCTTTCTCTTCTCACATTCTCTTCTAAAGAATTAGAGGAAATTTCAACTTAAAATGGGCCTTTCAACCCTAATTCAAATTCCATGTCATCATGTATTAGCCAATTAAATTGCATTAAAATTCAAACACGGTATAGGTCTTACATTTTCTTTTATTATGTAATCCCAAAATAATGAATTATTTTAATAATATAATTTATCTAACCCTACCCTAAATTTTCTTCGATATTGAAATAATCTATGCTAACGTCACCCCAAATTGTCTTGGATATTGAAATGAAATTAATATCCTAACCCATTCTCCACTAATTCTAATAAATGAGTATAACCCATTCCCCACTAATTCTAATAAATGAGTATAACCCATTCTCCACTAATTACTATTACAACTAATATATAATAATATTCTATTATAATTAATATTTTATAATAAGCGTAAAACGTTGGGTCCAATAACTTTTAACTAATATACCCATCAATCTTTTAGGTAATACATTTTTTTTTCCAGCAGAAAAAAGCGTACCAATGTTATTCAATCGAATCAAAAGGTACATGAAATTTACATGTCATCAAAAGACTTATAATCTCTTTCTGGTAATACTTAGACCTATATATATATATATATATATATATATATATATATATATATATATTAATTTTATAACTAATATATAATAATATTATACTATAATTAATATTTTATAATAACCGTCAAAAGTTAGGTCCAATAACTTTTAACTAATATATCTATCCATCTTTTAGGTAATACGTGACAGCATATAGTATATAATAGTAATAGCAATTAATATTACAACTAATATATTATAATATTATATTATAATTAATATTTAATAATAACCATCAAAAGTTGGGTTTTTAACTAATATCATAACTAATATACCCATCGATCTTTTAGATAACATGTGACTAATATATAATAAGAAATTAATATTACAACTAATATATAATAATATTACATTATAATTAATATTTTATAATAAGCTTTAAAAGTTGGGTCCAATAACTTTTAACTAAGGTGTAGTCTAAATATTCTACATTTTCAACCTTTTTCGAGCATATTTTCTTGTTCGTAGATTGGAAATCTTTAAAAAATATTAGAATCACATATATTACTTATAAAAATTGCATAATTTGGCTACCATGGGGTATTAGAGGGTGCTAAATCTATTTATGGATTAAAAAATACAATTTAAACACGTAGAAATTTGGATTTTACAAAAAGAAAAATTACTGGATTTCGATCAAAATCCACCAGAAAGTCGAAAATGTAGAATAAATAGACTACTCCTTTAACTAATATCATAACTAATATATAATATATAATTAAATATAATAATAACTAATATACCCATCCATATTTTAGGTAATACATGACCCAATAAATTTTAAGTTGGCATTGGGTATTTAATTTTCTTTCCTTATTTTGGGTGAAAACACTACATTCGTCCTCATAAATTGATTTTAATATAAAATCTATATTTTAATGGTATTTCTCCGCCAACCAACTTGGATAGGGTGCCTCTCCTCAAATTTCCCTCCAATACACTCACCCAACTCGAGTTAGTGATTGATTCCTTCATGAGACACTTTTCCTCCTCATTCTTGCACTCCTCTTTCCCCCATTCGAATTGGGAATCTTGGCTGGCCATAACTCCCTCGATGCGTCCTCTTGATGGCTACTTTTAGCCTTGGTATGTTAGATTTGTCACAGGTCTTCCATCAGGTCTAAATTTGTCATATTTGTCATATATTCCTTCATTATTGTTGCCGTAGATGCCATAGAATCTTGTTACAAGTGTCACAATTTGTCTATGATGCCTCTTCCTCTTCATTGGGAGTTACTTTTCCACTCCAAGTCGAGTATCCTTGATTCTTGACAAGAATATTGCATCTTCATCTATCCCAAGTACGTTACCCTCCACCTTGAACTCGAATTTGTGTGAGAATGATGCCAAGTCTAATGGGGAATATTGCCACATGTGGGTCCCACAACCTCTTATGTGCCCTCATGATCCAATTCCACCTTATTTTCGTTTTTATTATTGTTTATTTGTCCCATTTAATGTGAATTTGTAATTCTAAGGTCATTTTGGGTCTTGTATATCCCTTATTTCAAATTTTAATGCTTCCACCCCGACCTAGGGAACTAGTAGGTTAGTGGAATTTTTCCTCCATGATCATTTATTTGGATGGGGACATTACATTGCCTCCCATAAAATTGACCAGTGGAGGGAGCTTGAATGATATATGGGGTGCTAAATTTCCCCCCTAAGGCCATATTATCAAATTCACTAACATCGCAATGCATGTGCAGATGCATAATAACATACATAGTGGAATTAAACTCTATCAGTGCACACAAAACATGCATATACGAGCATGCTCATCACACGCATAACATTAAAATCATGCACATAAATAAACTCATCTTATGCTATTTATAGGCATTCAATTTTAAGAATTCAAATTGGATCATTTCATTCAATCTGACATAAACAAACAATCACTCATAATACATAAATTTGGCATAATTAAAAATAACAGTGAAAACTTATCTTTTAATTGAAATTGCCCAAGCAATTAGCTATGGAATAGCAACATTCCACCCAACCGTAGGTCTCTTTACAACCTATATTATTTTAGTTGAGATACCACCCTCGAGTTGGGCTATGTATCCACTAAGGAGGAACTAATCATGCTCACTCACAACCATAAGCATAATCAATCATGCTAAGCTGACACATAGCTGGGTTTGTCAAACGTGCAATGAGACGGGGAGGGAGAATGCTAAGCCAATGAGCTCAACCACAAAGCTACAAGCATATCAATTGATCTCAGTTATCCTTGAAAGCCACAATACCTACCACACCCAACACAAGGAAGGTCCCCTTCTCTGCTACACAATCCCTCAGGCGCCCCTTCCCTCCAGTTCTATTCAGGGTGGGAATAGAAAGGTCGAAGCTGCAAAAAACTTAGAGATTCTTTCCTTCATTGGGTTTATCAAGCAATTCCAACCTTTTATCTCTCTCCCAATTCAATCCACTCTTGGATTTTCCGAATTCTGGCCATGTGACTCAATCACGAAATTCAACTTCTCGGCTTCCAAATCCAAGTCTTCCTATGGATTTGCATGCCTTTGACACTCTCAAATTCACCCCAGGGATTATGTCTATGGATTCCCAACTGGATTTCACTGCTCACATCAAATTATGAATATCTTTGACACTCTAAATCGTGGCTTCTTTCTTGGTTGCGATTTCTACAATTTTTCATTGTTGGGGATGCATAATAGGCTGAGAATTGATGTCCCATTATTCCATAATGGGATGGGGATGACAGAAAAATGAATTTACTCTTAGGAAATTAACTTCTGGGTCAAGTAAATTGAGCCCATACCCAACCATATGAATTTCTGAGTTTTCCCATGCTCCATTAAATTCATGAGTTGATTTATCAATTTCCTCCCTACAACAGAATTAAATGTCAGCATAACTAGTTAATATGGGTCCTCAAGATGATATTTGGAAACAAAGGATTCAATCCCCCAACCCCTCACCTATCCCTAGTGGATACATACAACCCCCTCTCTTTTAGTTGCTTCCATCATCTCTTGGAATTTTATTTTGCAATATAAATATTTACATGTTTTTACAGTTTCCCATGGTTTACTAGCGCATGGTTCACAAAATATAAAATACTTTCCTTTTAAGGTCGAGCATTCACTGGCGGGGCCTTGGCCTTGAGATTCACGCTAGGAATTCATACATTGTGTATGCACAATATTCACATATGAATCCAATACATTCTAAGGGTCAAAATGGGGGTATTAGTATTCCCCTCCCCCTTAGATCAACACAGTCCTCGGTATTCTCAAAACTGAACAAAAATAGGTATGCCTCTTTCATGGCATCCTCCAACTCCCATGCAGACTTGTCGGGACCAATTTGCTTCCATTTCACCTTTACCTGTTCGATGGCTCGGTTCCGGAGCAATGTTACCTTCTTGTCTAGGATGCACATGGATTCCACTTGGAACTCCCCCTCTGGTTCCACATGTATCGCATTCCAATCAATTATGTGATTATGATCATGTACATACTTCTTAAGCAAAGAAACATGAAAAAAAGTATGAGCTCTCATGTTAGCAGGAAATGAAATCCTATATGCAACTTGCCCTATCTTATCAAGGACTTCGAAGGGTCCACAATATCTTGGTGCTAGCTTGGCACAACTTCCCAAAATTAGGGCACTTTTCCTTGTCTTTACTCTTAAATAAACATGATCCCCAATTTTAAATTCCTTGGGCACCTTTTTCAAATCTGCATAACTCTTTTGCCTGTCATGGGCTTCCTTTAAATTTTGCCTAATCTTAACAATTTCTTGCTCCATTTCCTTGAGCATTTTTGTCCCAAGCACTACCCTGTTCACGAGACTATCCCAATTCAGTGGAGTTCTGCATCCATTTCCATACAATGCCTCACATGGTTTCATTCTAATAATGCTTGATGTCTATTATTGTATGCAAATTCTTCCAAGTGCAGGTAATTATCCCATTTGGATGGTTTATCCACCACATACATTCTCAACATAACCTCAAGAAATTGATTAACCCTCCTAGTTTGACCATCTGTTTGAGGATGATATGTTGTACTAAAATTCAGTTCAGTTCCCAATTCCTAAAATAATCCCTTCCAAAAATTGAATGTGAACTTTGCATCTCGATCGAAAAATATTGCTTTGGGTAATCCATGCAATCTGAATATTTCCTTCATGAAGATGTTCACTATGTCACTTGTTTTATGAGTGGACTTGATTGGAATAAAATGAGATGCCTTTGAAAGCTTGTCCACCACAACCATAATTGAATCATGCTTCCTCACTGTCATTGGCAAACATGAAATAAAATCCATAGAAATTACTTCCCACTTCCATTCTGGAATGGGAAAAGGCTACACGAGTCCTGCTGGATGTTGATGTTATGACTTAACTTGTTGGCACTTTTGACATTGAGCAATGTGTTCTTCTATATCCTTCTTCATTCCATGCCAAAAGTGTTGCTTTCTTGTTGCTGTTATTCTATTTTGATATCCTGGACGTACAGAGTATGGCATTTGATGAATTTCATCCATTACCACTTTCTTCAAATATGCACAATTTGGAATGTACAGTCTGCCTTTATAAAGAAGAATATCATATTCCCCAAGATGGTACCCTTCACACTTTTCATCTAATTTTCCCTGCTGCAATTTCTCTTTTACTTAAAGGTAAGTTTCATCGCTATTTTGGGCTTCAAGAACCCTTGTTCTCAAATCTGATTTGCAAACGCTTAAGGTTGCTACATGAAACCTTCTTCTAAGGGCATCTGCAACCTTATTTTCTTTCCCTTTTACATGTTTGATTTTAAAATCAAACTCACATAGGAATTCCAACCATATGGATTTCCTGGCATTTAAGATTGGTTGATCAAACAAATATTTTAAGCTCATGTGATCGGCTCTAAGCTCAAATATTTTTCCCAATAAATAATGTCCACATTCAGAGAGCATGTACTATGGTTTCTAATTCTAAATCATGAGTTGCAAAATACTTTTCATGCTCTTTTAATTTTCTTGATTCATAGCAAATAGAAAATCCTTCTTACATAAGCACTCCACCTAATCCTTTAATGCAAGCATCCCTGCACACTACAAAATCTTTCTTTGGATCTGCAATCTTCAAAACATGAGCGCTAGTGAGTATCTTCTTGAACTGTTGAAAGCTTTCTTCACATTTTCTAGACCATACAAACTTTACATTCTTCCTCTACAATGATGTGATTGGATGAGTGATCTTGGAGAATCTCTCAATGAACCTTCTATAGTATCCTATAAGACCCATAAAATATCTCACATTTGTAGTTCATTATTTGCAGTAGAACAAAACATTATGGATTCAATATTTTCTGGATCCACGAAAATTCCTTCTTTTGAAATAAGATGACCCAAATATTGTACCCTTCTTTGATAAAATTTGCACTTGCTTAGCTTTGCATAAATTTGGTGCTCTCTAAGAACTTGCAACACCATTCTTAAATGTTCCTCATGCTCTTCTTCATTCCTTGAATAAACAAGAATGCCATCCAAGAACACTAACATGAACTTGTCCAAATATTTGCTAAAAAAACTATTCATGAGGCACATGAATGTGGTGGGTGCATTGGTAAGTCCAAACGTCACCACCGTGAACTCATAATGATCATATCTTGTCCATAAAGGTGTCTTGTGAATGTCTTCTTCTTTTATTCTCACTTGATGATAACCGGATCTCAAGTCAATTTTTGAAAACACTTTGGATTCCTTCATTTGATCGAACAAATCATCAATTATGGGCAATGGGTACTTATTCGTGACTATCACTTTATTTAACTGCTTGTAATCAATGCATAGCCTTAAAGTCCCATCTTTATTCTTGACAAATAACACCACTGCTCCCCAAGGAGACACACTTGGTCATATATACTTCTTGTCCCCTAATTCTTGTAGTTGCATCTTTAATTCTACCAATTCTGGCGTGCTCATTCTATAAGGAGCTTTGGAAACTAGCGTTGCCCCTAGAACAAGATTGATTGTAAAATCAATGTCCCTTTTTGGTGGCAGTCCCGACACTTTATCTGGAAAAACATCTTTGAACTCTTGTAACAACTGATAATATTCTATCCTTGGGCCTTTTCTCTCTAAGGAATATGATATATGGGCCGCATATAATTGACAACCTTTCTTGTAAAAATTTATTAACTGTAAGGCTGAAATCTACCTTACCAAAACTTGGTTTGTAATTCCTTTCACCAATCTCGACCTTCCCTCTTCATCAATGCATTAAAGAACCTTTTCATAACAATCTACGATGGCTCTATGTCTTTCCAACCAATCCATACCAATAAGGGAGTCATAGGATCCTAATGGTAGGACATTTAAATTTACCTTGGTGAGAAGTCCATTCAATTCTAGGGGGCATTCTATCACTACTTCACTCACTTATATTTTTGTTCCTATGGCTAATTGAACTAATGACGACTTATTATGCTTCAGTTTTTTAAGGAAACAACTTTCAGCGACCTTTGGAGAAACATAACTATGAGTAGATCCTGGATCAATCAAAACATAAATAGATTGCTTAGCAATCTTACCTTCAACTTCCACTACTGTTGATTGATGGTCTGCTTGATGATTATCCAATGCTTCATAAATTTGGGGAGTTGTTCTTTCCATGTCCTCCACTGTAACTGCTACATCTAAGTTATGGAAGCCTCGAGGTTTCTCTCTCCAATGTGCACAACCTTTAAGCTTGTGGTTCTCTCCACAATATCCCCAACACTGAAGCGGTGCTTTTGGACCTTTTGTTGATACTACCGCTGGCTTAATTCCACTTCATGCTTGCTGACCTTGTTGGAAATGTCTTGGCTGATTTTTAAATGGAGGATTAAATACACTCCCCCTTTGGTTAAATCTTCCTTTTGGATTTCCCTTCCATGTTGGATGGACCTATGATTTTCATTTTCTCTACTCATAGAAATGCATCGCCATCCTAATGGATTCATTAAGAGTTGGTGGGTTAACAAACTCAATCCTATCTTTGAAATTTTGGGGCAGACTTCTAAGGAAGCATTGGATATTTACTCTTTCATCTTTGATGTAATCTACATACCTCAACAATTCCAAAAACTTATGGACATGTTCTTCCATAGATTTTTGTCCCAATTTTAGTTCAGTGAACTCCTTCCTCTTGTTATCATAATGCCTAGCAACCATGTATTTCTTCTTGAAATACTTCTTAAATCGCTCTCAACTGACCCTTCTTTCCTTGATTCCTTTTACTTGCATGAGGTTCTCCCACCAAATTTAAGCTCGACTATTTAGATTGTAAATAATAATTCTAGCCTTTTCATTTCATGTGTAATCATGAATTCTAAAATACTTATTCATCCCAAGAAGCCATGCTTCCGCTTCTTGACCTGTCTTACTTTCTCTGTCAAATGTGGGAGGCCTTGCCTTTCTAAATTCTCCTTGAGGAATCCTTTTGAAATCCCTTCTTCTTTCAACCCTGCTAGAATTACACCTTGGGATACTTTCGGAACCTTGAGAATCACATGACCTGCTCGAAGAAGATATTGGAAAATATATCTTAAGTTCCCTTCTCAAGGAACAACTTCTTGGACTTGGACTCGTCTTTCTATTGCGAATTTTAGAGCGACTCTATGCACTTCTTTTTTAGTGACCACTATTGTTTGGATTAGATCCAAGATGAGATATTTGCTAAATATCAGTGAGGCTTTGAAGGATAACAACATTAATCTGGTTCTACTCTTCTTGAGCCTTGATCAATCTCTCATTGAAACTTCTCATTTTTTCAACCAAATTTTGAGGAGTGATATGATTTCTTCTCCCATTTGACTCTGTCTCAACATTACTCTCATGCATATTTTATCCTAAGACATCATAATCATGTTCATAGGGGTCCTGGGCATCATTCATGGTCACCATTTTCCTTTGGGGACACTTTTCCTTTCAAGCCTGTTGCCCTCTTCTACAACTATTCAAAGCTTATCAACTGCAAACATTCTGCATCATAGAGATATTTATTAGACATTTTAGTCATATATGAAATGAAACATAAAAATTCTATTTTGATTAGAATTAGTCTTATGGAATTATTCATAGGGTTTTTGGTCCTCTTCTCCTTTGTTCCATTTATGCATTTATGGGAATTGCCTTTATTGACAATGTTTTTGTCAAAACAATTTTACAGACACTTTTCTATTATGATCTCTGAGACATTGGAATTCCTCATTCAATTTACGGCCGTGAAAGACTATTCCCTCATTGATAATATTTCCAACACCTATATTCATGCTCCATTCTGATTTCAAATATGGAATTTAAGCTCTTCCAAAAATGTCGATTTTGCCCAATTCTGCAGTTTTTCCATAGGTGTAATTAGCTTCAGCGGCCAACTTCAGCCACTTGTAGAAGTAAATCTAGAGAGAACCAGAAAAAATTTCCTACTAGGAAAATTTAGTTCATATGACAAGGATAAATAAACAACTTTCATATCTCTGATCCAATGCACCAGTCAACCTCTATAAAATTATGGTTTGACTACTTTTTACTTTTGCAACTTTTTTCCGAATTTTGGGGAAAAATGACTATCTCCCAAACTAAGCATTTATGGAAATAATTTGTCTAATGGAAGTTTCCTATTTTAATGAGTAGGTAAAATAACGAGTTCAAAATTTTTCTTGGTTTCGACATCTAGGGCCACTTTTTCTCCCTGCGAGCTTTTCAAAATCCCCAAAAAGTGCTCTTAAATAGTGCATTTTGGCCTTCTTTCACACCCCAGCTTCACACCTTTTGGAACTTGGACCCAAGTTTCCATATTTAACTACATGCTTGTCTCATGATGGCACCTTAGCAATTTTGTCCCAAACTGAGCTCTCATTAGGTCTCTAGACACCGATCTTTGAAATTCTATTTCGAAATTTCCGCTAAATTGGAGCAAAATGGGATCGGGCCTCTCACTATTGTTTTTGTGAACTTCACTAATGGAGTCCAAAAGCCACAAATCTCATCTGTTTCTGAGTTAAGCTGCTCCTGTTATGGATGAAACAATTTTCGGGCTCTATACTCTTTTTGTTTTTATGTCTCGACCTCGACTTGTCTGATCCTGACTTTTCCAAGCCTTTTCGACTTTTTCGATTGGAAATCAGAACACACATTGATCTATATCGAGCCATTTTCGACTTCCGGACTCCAACTTCTATCTTCCCTAAGTCGGTAGTCGGAAGTTGGTACTACAAAACCAATCTAGACAAACCACCCCCAACCTCCCGACTTCGACTACTATCTTCTGTATGTTGGGAGTCGGACGTCTCCATTACAAAACCGATCTTGAGAAACCACCCCTGACCTCCCAAATTTGACTAATATCTTTCGTACATCGAGAGTCAGAAGTCGGCATTACAAAACTAATCTTGACAAACCACCCCGACCTCCTGACTCTAACTATTATCTTCTGTATGTCAGGAGTTGGAAGTTGGAAATATAAAACCAATCTTGACAAACCTAAACCAACCTCCCGACTCTGGCAACTATCTTCCGTACATTGGGAGTCAGAAGTTGGCAATATGCCCATGTTACTGCGAGCTTATAAGTTATCCTACTGATATCTTTCACGTTCGAAGTCCATATTTGATGAAATGGGCATCATTGAAAAAATATCAGCGAGCTCTACACAATAGTGTGCTCCTCTGCAACATTTGAAGGTTTTGATATTTGTTCATTAATTGAACCCACGATTTTACCAAATGTTCACCAGCACTTCCTACACGCATTTCTGATTTTCTGCCTGTAGGTGTAGAGTTCGACCCAAACAACCCTAGTGCTGCAACCATTAGATATGATACCACTCTGTCATGTCCCCTCCCATCAAATTGACCAGTGGAGGGAGCATGAACAATATACAGGGTGCTAAATTTTGCCCCTAATGTCATATTATCAAATTCACTGACATCTCAATGCATGTGTAGATGCATAATAACATACACAACGGAATTAAACTCTATCATTGCACACACATCATGCATATACCAGCATACTCATCATAGGCATAATAGTAAAATCATGCACATAAATAAACTCATCTTATGCTATTTACATGCATTCAATTTTAACGATTCAAATTGGATCATTTCATTCAATTTGACATAAACAAACATTCACTCATAATACATAAATTTGGCATAATTAGAAACAACAGTGAACACTTATCTTTTAATTTAAATTGCTCGAGCAACTAGCTATGGAAGAGCAACGTTCCACCCAATTGTAGGTCTTTGTCCAACCTATATTAATTCAACTAAGAGACCACCCCTGAGTTGGGATATGTATCCACTAAGGAGGAACTACTCAGGCTCACTCATAGCCATAGGCACAATCAATCATGCTAAGGTAGCACACACCTGGGTTTTTCAAACATGCAGGGAGACAGGGAGGGAGAATGCTAAGCCAGCGAGCTCAACCACAAAGCTACAGGAATCTCAATTGATCTTAGTCAGCATTGGCACCCATAATACCTACCACACCCAATGCAAGGAAGGGCCCCTTCTCTACTACACAGTTCCTTAGGTGCCCCTTCCCTCCAGTTCTCTTCAGGGTGGTCATAGAAAGGTCCAAGCTGCAAAAACTTCATATATTCTTTCCTTCAAGCAATTCTGACCTTTGATCTCTCTCCCTATTCAATCCACTCTTTGATTTTCTAAATTCTGGCCACGTAACTCTCAATCACGAAATTCAACTTCTCGACTTCCAAATCTGAGTCTTCCTATGGATTTTCAGGGCTTTGACACCCTCAAATTTTCCCCAGGGTTTATGTCTATGGATTTCCCATTGGATTTCACTGCTCACATAAAATTATGGTTGTTTTTTACACCCTAAATCATGGCTTCTTTCTTGATTGGGATTTCTGCAATTTCTCACTGTTGGGGATGTATAATAGGCTAAGAATTGATGTCCCATTGTTCCATAATGGAATGGGGATGATGAAAAAATGAATTTCCTCTCAAGAAATTAACTTCTGGTTTCAAGTAAACTGAGCCCACACACAGCCATATGAATTTTTGAGTTTTACCATGCTCGATTAAATTCATGAGTTGATTTCTCATCTGCCTCCCTACAACAAAATTAAATGTCGGCATAACTAGTCAAGATGGGTTCTCAAGATGACATTGGGAAACAAAGGATTCAATCTCCCAACTCCTCACCTCTCCTTTGTGGATACATACATGCCCCTCTTTTTTAGTTGCTTCCATAGCCAACTCTTGGAATTTTATTTTGCATTATAAACATTTACATGTTTTTACAATTTCCCATGGTTTACTAGCACATGACTCACAAAATATAAAATACTTGCCATTTAAGGATGAGCATTCACTAGCAGTGGCTTGGCCTTAAGCTACACACTATGAATTCATACATCGTGTATGCATAATATTCACATATGAAGCCAATACATTCTAAGGTTCAAAATGGGGGTATTACACATTAGTTGGAATGAACATACCAACATAATTATGCTTGAACTAGAAATGTTACAAGAAATGGAAGAGATAGTAAAAATAGTAAGACAAAATTTAAAGGAAGCACAGGACCGATAGAAGAGTTATGCATATTTAAAAAGGACACCTAGAGAAATTCAAGTTGGAGATCATGTATATGTGAAAGTTAGACCAAAAAGGAGTTCAGTCAAATTGGGTAATTGTGCAAAGTTAGCCCCCGGGTTTTGCAGACCATTTCAAATATTAGCTCGTGTTGGACCAGTGGCATATCAATTAGCACTACCAGTCACTACTCGAATTTATAATGTATTTCATGTTTCTTTACTTAAAATATATATACATGATCCTAAACACGTAATTGATTAGAATGTTATTTAGGTGGAACCAAAAGGGAACTTCCATTCCAATCCTATATGCATTCTAGACAAGAGGGAGATTAAACTAAGAAGCCGAACTATTGCACAAGTAAAAGTGCAATGGACACATTTTGAACCTAAAGAAGCGACATGGGATATGGAAGGTGCCATGAAAGAGGCCTATCCATACTTATTTCAGAATTGAATTAACGCCGAGGATGACTTGTTTTAAGGAGATGGGGAATGTAGTACCCCAAAATCCTGTTTCTTTTATGTCGAATGCCTACAAAAAATACAATACAATTGTTCAACTCCGAAATTCCCAATTAGCTAGATCTCTTAACTTAAATATGGAAAACAATATAACATCAATTCAAACCAAGCCTAAATAAGCTATTAAATGAGGATTGCTCAAGGCCAGTAATCCAAAGATACTTCCATCGATATTATCATTGGTTCACTATTATTAGATTTATGTAAAACTTAGGATCATAACCAATATCAAATAAAAATGGAGGGTGCGTAAGTTTTAGGTGGGTATGAATTGATCCCATGATTTGGAGGTTATTCGTCGACCCACCCAAATAAAATAACCTCCAATATTTATATTACTATGTCAAATTAAAAACCCCCATTGACCCGTTAATACTGGGAAATATATTTTTGAGGATTCTAAGAGCATTCAAACCCCCAATATGAATGGACGTGATATGATATTTCCTCACTAGTGAACCCCCCATGTTTTTTTATTAAGCTTCATAAATAATATATGTATTACGAGTATGATGATTCTGTTTGAAATAGAGACTGTCTATATTTTCATGATTTATGTTATAACTGGAAAATTCATACAAATGAACGACCTGTAGATTTCCATAACTTAATTAAGGAAATGTAAGGGCCGAGTTCAAAAGATCTAGGACAACTATATTTCTACGAAATTGTAAAACATGTAGTAAACAATGCCAAGGGAAATCAGTTCAAGAAACCACTCCCAGAAAGAGAGTTAGGTTCACAATTACTTGAGCACAAATTATAAACCATGAAAAATGGCAGAGGAAACCATGCTCTATTATTCTAGATCATAAGAAAATTGAACAACTCTTGTAAGGGGTGGAGACGATCCCAACTGTAGGTTCATAACGAGTTTACAACCAATAGATTTCAAACAACTATCAAATACCTAAATATATGATCGAATTCAGAGGAATGTCCTTGACCATTAAATATTTTAGAAATCATAAAATGTATTGGAACCATTATCACAAATTGAAACAACGTGGCTATATACATGTCATTAACAAAATCGGATATGCCATAGCCCAACAAAACCACAACAAATTTTTATACATTTTGATTTAAAGAAACCTAAGTACTAAACCCTTTCACCAAGAAGTCTTGAAATGTTACTTTCAGAATTACATACCAAGGAATGGGCAAATAATACAAAGGAATCCACCAATATTGCTCGACACATATGGCCACAACTGGGTATGTGGGCTTACCGAACATTTGGGCCTTCTACACAAATGAAAAATTAACCTTGAGAAGCAATAACGACCTTCATAAAGCTGCAAAGAAGGAAATAGTGTTAACCTCTCATTCAACACGGATTAACAATGAAAGGAAGTACAATAACATTCTATTGAAAGAAAATTATCTATTTCAATCAGGGAGGAAAAGAACAGATCCAACATTGTCGAAAGAGACTCTCAAACCTTGTCATCAATATGTTATAGAAGCACTACCATGAAATCTCCTCACTGTAGGTCAACCAAGAAAGAGAATTTCAACGCAACCTAAGCTGGGTAAAATAACCTCTCCTACAATAAAGAGGAATATGCAGAGCTACGCTCTTTTCCTCTTCACCAAATGAAAACTCGAACTATCTTGAAAACCCCAAGAGGTTTGTGAGGCTTAAATTCTCGGTATAGAAACAATTAACGAGACAAGGGTACAAGCAACGTGTAGCTTGTGGACTTTAACAGTACAATCTTTCTAGTTACCAGTATGTCCTTGCTTTTACTAAGTGATGCGAAAAAGGTGTGTAACCAAGCTTAGGGCCACGACACTCGAGGTTCCTTAAGCCTCAATTAAGACAGACTTCCATTTCCATTTAAGTAATATTTAATTTCTCTACCACTCCTAACACCGGTACAAGCAAATAAAGAATGTATTAGCATATAGTTAATGTTAAGTAAACCCATACACCCAAGTCTGACCATACAGCCCAAGGCTCAGAAATATGATTAGGAAATGTAAAATAACTAAGGTAAACCAACTTGAGTAAGGTTTTTAAAAAAATATACTAGGTTAGTAAATGTATATACCTTAAACCTAGCAACAAAATGGAAGTCAAATATTAAAGTTGTCTCCTCATTTCTTTCATATAAAAAAGAAATTGGCATCATGACAATTGAAATGCTTGTTAGTAAATAGTTTGGCGGACTTGCATTAATTTATAGATAAATATTCATATGTATCTCTATTGAAATGCTTTTGTTACTACTTTTTATGTGAAATATAATGTGTGGTGCTATAAATTTAATCGATAATGTATGGATTCAAAATATGCATTGTTATTCCATTGCTATATATTGTATATGCATATGAATTCAAAATGGTATTAGTGTTCATATTTAGCTTAAGTTTTGGTTAACTACCTTAACTATTTATATTGCTTTAAAATATATAATGAAGACTTAGTTTAAGGTAAGACGGTAAGACTTTGTAGTGACTCAAAAGCCCATTAGAGATTTTCAATAGAAAAATGATTATGGTTAATACTTATCGATAGTATAATAACATGTAATTATGATGATTTTTACTCTTTAACATTTGATATAATGATGCCACATACTCTTATCAAGTATTAAAATACTGAAACTAAAACCAAATTCAACCCGAATACTCTTAATATACTCTGATTTAAAGATCATTCATTCAATCTGAACTGTATTGCTTTCATATTACATACAACTGTGAATATAAGAGCATAATTCTTATTCCGAATATCATCTAGATCTGATCCTACAGGGAGTTCGACACTTTATTTACTTATGTTTATGTTAACCGATGTTAACCGCAGAAGACTTCACTTTATTTATTTATGTTTACTCCGATATCATGACGTTAACCGCAGAAGACGATGTTGTAATTACCACCAGTAGGGCACGTGAAGGTGCTAGTGGCATCGTCCCTGGCATAGCTGTAGGCCTGTGGGCACTGCCCCTTGAAGAATTTCGAGTAGTTGGTGGGAGAGCAGTTGTTCAGGTAGGCGCCTGTGCAGCAGTATTGAGGCGCATTGAAAGCAGCACAAGCACTCTTGCATCCACCAGTTACTTTCAATTGTGAAGGGCACATGGCATTTATGTTACTGGTGCATCCTAATTTTTTGCAATTAGAGTTGGAGGGACTTATGGAGAGAGGGATATTGAAGCCATCAACGAGAGAGATATCATAGAAATCTTGACTTTTGTACTGATTGAGAGCATATTCAAAAAGAGTTGCAGGGACACTTCCAAAGCCTTGACAATTCAGCAACCCGCCACAGTCACCAGTGTTGCACTTGCCTCTCCCGCTTGCGTCGAAGTTGCAGCCGGTACGACCCCAAATTCTCGCTTGTTTTGTTCCTGCGGCAACGTTAAAGCTCCATGTTTGGCCCTGTCCCAACGCTTTACCGCCACCAGGACTTGCAGCCGCCCAAACTGTGTATGGACACTGGTTCTTCACCACGAATGTCGCGCCTTGGGCACCTGCAGTTCATCAAGCAATATTTACAATATATTTCTGCAAATACATAGAGTATCATAGCATAGTCAATCTTTGCACAGAAATTATTCTTATGGAGTTGAACATTTGGTCGTTAATCTATATTTCTAAATTTCTACACGAAATTCTAGAGAACTAAACAGATGAAGTAATTGAAGTAATTAAACAATGAGGATATATGGTAGCTTAGTCAATCCTTAGCACATGAAGCAATGACCAATGCATTTGCCCACCCTAAGTCAGCCCAATCTTGCTAAAGCATGATGTTAATTCTTCTGGAGTTGAATACTGCGTCGTAGATCTATTCTAAACTCCAAAAAACTAAACAGATTAGCAATGCATTTGCCCACCCGAAGTCAGCACAATCTTGAACTTACCTTGAAGATAAAGAATAATGGCTAATAATGTTACTGCCACTGTGATCCAAATGGAACCTGCAAAATTATTTCGCTCCCCCATTGCAACGAAAAACGATTACTCTGAAGTTAACGCAGAGATAGAAGAAGTGAGACGAGGTGAGAATGTAAAGACGTGAAGTATATATAGGCTACCCAGCGATCCACGAATACGAAGACGAACCATCTCCAAAGATGGTAAAGAAAGAATGGTTGATCCTTATCCTTATCCTTTCTCTGTGGAAAATCTCAGATTAGAGCGTTTGCTGGTGTAGAAAATGTACCACCAGATAATAAATAGTGTATGACCAACTGTCACATTGATATTTTTGCCGTTTCATGCACGGCATTAACACAGGCCAGTCAATTGTACGTCCGTGTTTGTCAAAGTTAGATCTCATCGATCGAAATCCCCTCTGCATAGCGGCAACAGCAACAAAACAGAAGTGGGCTAAAGTCTACACAATTTGCATCCTCTATTCTGATCAAATTTCGGTCAAAATCTGGTGAGATCCTGTGAGAATTGTTATTGAAATGGTAGAATGGAGGTGATAAGGAGTAAGAAGTAATTAAAGGGTTGAATCCATTTTTATAATCAAAATTACAATTTCAACAAAGAAAATTATAATTTCAACATGATATCCAATTTAAACTAAATTCACCATAAAAAAATAAATTATCTAAAGCCCACTTCTCAACAATTTTTTACAATTTTTAAAATTAAATACCAACATCAACAAATTAAAATACTCAATATAATTTTTCAATTTTCACTTTTGTTTTATACACTATATTATATCAAAAGAAAAGGAAAGGTTATTAATTTATGATCTCAAAATTTTAAAGTTAAATACCGGCATCAACAAATTAAAATACTCAATATAAATTTTCAATTTTCACTTTTGTTTTATACACTATATTATATCAAAAAGAAAGGTTATTGATTTATGATTGATTTGATGAAAAACTTTATATCAATTTATATTCCCTATCTCTTCTCTCCTCATTTTAATCAATATTATTTAAGTATATTATATCAAATCAAATCTAAAATAAAATAATTTTCCATAAAATTTTAGTATATAATAATTTTCCATAAAATTTTAGTATATTCATATATAGCTCAAATCAATTATTGGTATAATTATTAAATTTTATTTTATACACTTTATTAATTTAAATTCATAATCATTTTAATTAGATAAATTAATTAATTTATTTCCTTAATGTAACGAATCTTACCTGTTATGAGTGGTGTGATGAGAAGACATATTAAACTACCTATGATCTGTATTGATTGATCGGTGGTGGTATTTTCTTCGATTTATTAAAATTTTGAAATATATTTGATTAATCAATTATTGGTAACATGATTTTAAACTTAAATTATTAAAAGTTATTTACATTAAATTT
This sequence comes from Larix kaempferi, assembly GCA_027924585.1. Classification (NCBI taxonomy): domain Eukaryota; kingdom Viridiplantae; phylum Streptophyta; class Pinopsida; order Pinales; family Pinaceae; genus Larix; species Larix kaempferi. The sequence continues at coordinate 4,543,760 of BSBM01000961.1, read as the reverse complement.
TGACATATATGTATGTAATTTGCAAATTTTTGTGTTTTTAAGATATTTGTTTTTAAATGCTAAAATTTTTTATTTGTGAGTTTTTGGAAGTGGAGAGTTTATATTGAAAATAAATGAAAACAATTTTGAATTCTTAATTTGTGAGTTCTTGGGAATGGAGAGTTTATGTTGAAAATAAATGGTTTTGAATATTTGTTTGGAAGTGCATAATTGTTGTATTGAACTTTTGTTTACTAGTGTAGATTTTGTTGTTTTGAAATATATGTCTCAAACTTATAATGAACTTTGAATTCTTGTTTGTAAGTACAAGATTTTAATTGGGAATATATAAATTTGTGAACAAATATTGTTACCCAAAATTTGTAAGAGATTAATTTTTGCATATAAAGGGGTGAGTGACGTCTAAGTGGAGATGGGGAGGATAGAGAGGCTACAGAGAACCACGTGAATGCCCCAATCATCCAAAGCTCTTTGTGATTAAAATCACAAGGATAGTGAAGAAATTAAGTGAAATATATGATCACTATATCAATGAAAAACTACACATTATACAAAAATTCTATACATTTATATATTTTCTTTACAACTCAAATAAAATTATCTTCTTTATATAAAAAAAAATGACATTCTTTTTCAATAAAAACTTCCATGTGCATCAACAAAACAGATAGTGAACCTAATACAATTTTCAATGAATAACATTTAATGTTATGTATTCTTATATTTAAAGGTAAAGATTTATCAACAAGGTTTTAAATGGGTAGCAATATGCCTATGAGCAAAGATTTAAACTAAAAAAGAATTTTTAAATATGTATGAAATAATTATTATGCCCCATGTAGCAAGGACATATAGCTTCCAGTTTCATTTTGGTGGCATTTACTCCGTATTGTCATCAAACGCTTGGTGTACGGTTGTTATGTCTGACGTACAAAGTTTTATTTGGCTTGCATTTACTTCACGTTACCATCGTGTTGTTGATAGGAGTGGCATACAATCACTGACAGGAGTGACATACCTATTTTTTTAATGTTGATTGGAGGTTTAAGGGGTTTTCATAGCAGGTTAATTGCAAGTCGCGCCACGTATATTTATTTCCTTGTGCTACGTGTTGGGTTTCCTGGTCCAGTGGGTGTGTCAGGTATTGGGTTGACGCCCACCTCAATCGTTGGAGTGCATAAGGTGGCATCGAGGAGGCATCATATAGAGGGGATGCCATGGTTATTACATGATGTGCACATTTTATTATGTGTCTTGGAGCTAAAGGGGACACCATAGTTATTGTTGCACGCGTTGGAGCTTACCCTGGTTCATTGTTCCTTGGCCTTGTTTTTGGTGGTTTTATGGTTCTATTGGTTGACTGTTTGTTTGGTTGTTGTGTTTATGCTGTGCATATTTTATTGCATGTCTGGTTGTTGGATGTAGGGGATCCCATAGTTATTGCATGCATTGGAGCTCACTCTAGTTCATTGTGCATTTCCATGGTTTTTGGATATTTTCTGGTTTTGCTAAGTAATTGCATATTTGGTTGTGTTTATGTTGGGGATTTCCATGGGGACCTGGTTCGCTACAGTTTATCGTGCTTTATGTTGGTTGTGGTTTACCCATTTTTTTTAAGTTTAACAAGTTTTGGTGGCAGGTTAGGTTGCGACAGGTATAGTTATTTTTTTGTTAATGTTTAATTACACGTCATGGATCTTCTTACATTTTACATTGCTTGTTAATTGGATTTATGGTGGGGGCTTGGCTCTGGTTGTGTTTATGTGGCGTTTGGTTTTGTTTTTCCGATTGTGGCCTGCGATGGTGCTAGTTTATTTATTCAGTTGTGGTATGTGGAAAGTTGTTTTTTATGTATTGCCTTCTGTGTGGCTTTTGTGGCAATGTGGTTTAGCAACCGCTTGGTTTTCCTGGGTTGTGAAAGAACGTTTAGCGAGGGCCCTATATTGTTATTGGCATTTCCATGTGCATGGTTTTTGTAACGTTGTGGTTTTTATAACAAATTGCATAAGATAAAAGCATAACATATTAAAAACATAAACGTATAATATATATAAATGGAAAATAACATCATAACATGATATTACGCAAGGAATATTACATTTACAATATAATAAAGCATTACATTTACGAAAAGTACAATAAATTTATACCATGTCACATGGAACAGTACCAAAAGTAAGTAAGCTTATTTCAAATTTCCAAAAGTAAGTAAGCTTATTTCAAATTTTTTATTTAAATTTGTTTTTTTGTTTTAATAATTTATTTTATATTGAAGTATTTATTGTGTAATAGGAAATTACTTTTAAGTACTTTACTTTAAGAGCTGGTGCAAGATAATGATACCCACTTATGACATGTTAGTTGCAATGGCATGCTAGAAAAACATAAATCTTATCATTAAAATGAATTATTAGAGGTACCTACAAAAGTTTTTAGAATTAGGTATAAAAATATGAAACGTAGAAAAATGGATCATCTTCCATAATATATAACCTTTATTTATGGAAAAGTGGTATAACCACCTCAAAATGTCATTATTTTAAGGTTGGTAGGTTGTTTTTCTCTATAACATAATGCATATGTTCGTGTTGGTCCACCAATTTGTTATGTAAATTGTCAATTTATGAGGAAAACAATATGTAGAGGCGTAGGCAACAGATGAATCTTGTGCAGGGCTATTTTTGCAAATTTTTAAAAGTTAATTTTATATATTTTTTAAATTATGAAAGTTAGTGAAGCCTTAAAACAACATGGTCGAGTGTTGGTACACCATATCATGGTCTGAAGATAATCAATCAACTTGATTTTTTTTTAGCTTGTAGGTATTCTTGTACTCTTTTGCGAGTTCTTTTTGTTCTCTAAATATGTAAGCCAATCAAAAGTTATAGGCCAAATAAATGACCTATGTTTTTTACAAATTTGACATGAGTGCAGTTAAAAATGAATTAAAAATAGAAAACAATAACAGATCTATTCAAAAAAAATTAGTTAGAATCTACACACAGAGCTCGACAAGTGTGTGCAATTTCATCAGTAGTGCACAAGTGGAGCATATGCGAAACTAAGCGTGAAAAACATGAAGTTACAGAAATTGGTGTGTGCTGCCATAACTCAGACCGAGCCTCAAGATTTGGAAATCTGAAGATAATACCAAACATGCAAGGGCGCCAAAAAAAATTTGAATCCAAACACGCATGCGCGCATGCGTAGATGCGGACACGCATAGAGGTGCGCACGCGTTTCTGTGCACGCACATGTAGATGTGCGCACGCGTTCTTTTTTACACCTTGATTTTTATATATCTCTTCGTAAAGCCCCCTCCCTCTCTATAAACCTACCCCCCTCTCTTACTATCCACCCAATCCCCCCCTCCTCTTCCACTCTACCCAATCCCTCATCCCTCTCTTCTCTCCTTCACCACAAGGGTTAGGAGATATATTATTAGACAAAATCACTAACTCGCATGATCCTCATGTACATATAAATATTCATCCTTGTAACCATAAATCCATGACCCTTATATCTCAATCCCTAAACCCTTGACCATTAGTCCCTAGCCACTGCAATCCCTAGTCCTTAGTACAACTAACCACCATAAATATTGGCCCACTATAATCCTAAACTAGTATAGCCCCTAAAACTCCTAAATACTAACACATAATGATATATATCCCTTAACCCCTATAATCCTAACCACGTAATCCTAACCTCTAAAATGTCTAGTCAAATAAAAATTAAGCCCTAACCCTTATAACCTCTAATTCTCATCAACCCTAAACTCTATCATCAAACACCCAACCCTTAAAACCTATAACCCATATCCAGTTTAGAGGGATAGTCAGAGAGAAAGACCTCAACCTTAGGTCCTAAAGGAATATTCTATCTAGAAAGAGCTATGATGATTTCCTCCACTAACCACACATGACCTCTTAATGGTATCATTGGCCTATGAGTAAGGATGTCAATACCATGAAGTGGTTTTGATCAATATGTATGTGCCTGATCAAGGATTTTGGAATAGTGTTTTATGGAAGACTATCATTCCTTTGGCCATCAAGAAATCATTTAGACATCCAAGGCCATGAACAATGTCTAAAAGCACCAAACAAGACTTTGCAGGGGTATCCATTGTGCTATGTATCCAAGTCTTGGGGACTTAGGGCATTGGACATGGTCAAGGGAGGAGACCTAAGACTTGGGTTGTAAAGGAATATTATATCCATCAAGGGCTAAGAATGTTACCTCCACCAAATACACATGGCCTCTTGAGGTATCATTGTCTTGTGATTGAGGATGGAAGTGCCATTATATGGTTTTGAACTTAGTATCTACATGTCTTAGGGCCTTGGAAATGGTTTTCCAGGGAAGAATACCATGCATTTGGTCCTAAATAAACCATTGAGGCATCCAAAGCCATGATAAATTCCTTGAGGAACCATGCATTACCGCATAGGGATATATGTGGAAATATGTATCTATGTCTTAGGGCCTTAGGACCTTGGACATAGTCAAGGGAGGAGAGTTGATCCTATGGATCTAAATGAATCTTCTAGCCATCCAACTTTCCAAGTATAAGAATATTTCATCCACCAACTACGCGTGACATATTAAGGGTATCATTACTCTATGATTGAGGATATTAGTGCCATTTAGTATTTTTAAGTAGTATGCACATGTCTCGTGGCCTTTAGGATGATGCTTTAAGGAAGAATATTTTGACTTTATCCTTAAAGAAAGCATTGAGGCATCTAGATCCATGAAAAATGTTTCAAAGCACAATAGATGACTTTGTCAATGGTATTCATGATGCTCTATATTTATGTCTTGGTGCCTTGGGGCCTTGGACATGCTTAGTGGAGGATACCAAAACCTTGGGCCTTGAAGAAGTCTTCTAGTCATCAAAGACTAAGAAGCTTTCCTCAACCAACCACACATGGCTTCTTGAGTGTGCCAATGGATTTTGATTAGGGATGTTGGTGCAATTAGGTGGTTTGGAGAAATATGTGTGTGTCTCAAGGCCTTGGGAATGACATTTGATAGAAAAATACCATGCATTTGTCCCTAAAGAAACCATTGAGGCATCCAAAGCCATGAAAAATGTCTCAAAGCACCATGTATGAATTTGCAGGGATATCCATGATTCCATGGCACTATGTATCCAAGTCTTTGGAATTGGGGGTTTGGACATGGTCATGGGAGAAGACTTGAAGCTCAGGACTGAAAGGAATGTTACATCCATTTAGGGATAACAAGGTTTCCTCCACCAAGAACATATACCATTTTGAGGGTATCATTGGCCTATTGAGGATGATTATGCCATCATGGTATCATTAGAATATGATTGTTTCCTTGAACCAGCATAGATCTATCCTAAATGCATATCTATCAAGCACTGAGAGGCATCCAATTTCTCGAGGTCTTATTTTTTAATGAGTTTTTATCTGGTTTTAAAATTTTGTTTTATGAGCGGATATGGATTTTTTAATTTATTTTTTAATTGGTTTTCACTTTTTATCTTATGAGCTGACATAAGTTTTTTTAATTACTTTTTCTTTTGGGTACATAACGTGACGTCGTTACGCTACATTACATTACACATCTCCCCCATACTAATTTGTAACCACCTCGCTACTCTCGATGCAATAAACACATATGACATTGCAAGCATATACTTCACCTTCAAATGATCATATTTGCTTGAGAGCTATGTATAGGTCTTGAGCCATAAACCAATGTAAAGGAATGAGACATTGAAATTAGGCCTAAAATATAAATTTTGAAGCTCAAGGGAAACCAATAATCCCTTGAACTACCACACATAAAATCTATGTAGGAAATTTGGCCTATGAGTGGTGATATCTCACTATTAGAAGGTTATGAGCACTAAGGATGGGTCAAGGAGAGCTTGATTTTCCTCAATGTGTATTATGTATTAGGCATGTAGATTATTCTACCCTTGATAAGTTAGAATATAAGGTGTTAACCCCATCTATATGTGAACCTTAGGAAACATAAATGCTACTTAGTTGACAAGGAGACCAACAAGACTATAGCTCTTTGGTGTGGAAAATCATGGATTGTTTATACTATTCAACATTGGACAGGTCACGAAGCATGCAATGGTAAGCACAAGTACATCAAATATAAGTACTCTTTGACATCAATTATATGGGAACCTAATCTTAACCTACCTTTCTCATATGGCTTGAGGTAATATGGTAGAAGGACTTATTGATATCCAAGCACAAATATAGGGTGTTTTGGAGCATGTTAGACAAGAAAGCAGCATAGAGCACCCTTTGAGGAAGGCCAAGTCTGGGGAGAAAACATAGTCATTTAATTGGTTCATGTAAACATTTGTGGACCAATGAGCATGGAATCCAACACTAGTGTTCAATATTTCTTTCTTTTTATTGACGACTATAGTAGGAAAATGTGCATGTATTTCCTTATTTTTGTTGAGGACTATAATAGGAAAATGTGGGTGTATTTTATGAAATTGAAAGATAAAGTGTCTAATGAATTTCAAAAGTTTCAAGAAAAAAGAGTTAGGATGTCGCCTTAGCACTCGTGTCTGATGATAACAAAGAATTTTGTTCCAAATAATTCAATAACATTTGCAATAAGCATCAAACAAAAATACAGTTCACTACACCCTACCCTCCATAATAAAATGGTGTGGTTGAGAGGTGGAGCCATGCTATTAAATAGATGACCATGTGTAAGAAGGAGAACATGTCTGTTCCAAATAGGTTTTGGGATGAGGAATTGTTTACAATATTATATCTATTAAATAGATCTCTAATGATGGTGGTGAAGCAGAACACCGCAAAGAAAGCATGGTATAGGAGGAAAACTAAATTCATTCATCCTAGGGTATTTAGTTATATTTTCCATGCCTAGATTTTAGATGAGAAAATAACCAAGTTAGAACCTAAGAGAGAGAAATTGATGATCATAGTGTACAACGACATATATAAATCTTATAGGATGGTTTATGTTAACACCAATCAGTTGATATTCAATAGATATATCATAGTTGATGAAGAATTTCAACATTTCAAACACTAGTACATTCAGGCAGATTTTTCCACGTAATATTTCCACGTTTTGAACATTCGTGGATTAATACAATGAAATTTAAGATGTTTTTTCAGTTTTTTTTATCATGGCGAAAAAATCGTGGCAATATCGATTTTTTTTTTAATTTTCGACGAACCTTCGTCTCTATATCGACAACCTATGGCTATCTTTGCACACCCACCAAACCAATGCCAGTTTCCAACAGCTCTTGGATTTTTACGCGTGGGTCAACTCATGCATTTCCGTTGATAGATCGACGATCGTCGATCTATAAATTCATCCTTTTAAGACAATTTTCGACACATTTGCGTAGGTGATGATAGGTGTAGTTTAGATTATCCTATTACAATTTATTTAATGTTTTTTCCTATGTATATCATGTGCTTCTATTGAATCTTCTTTTCTTGAAATTCTTACATAACACTTAACTATTTATCTTGTTTTTGTGATCTTTATTATTTTTTATTAATATTAAAATACTAAAGTTTTATTAATATTAAAATACTAAAGTTATCCTTTTTACATACACAAGATATCATGTCATTTCTTCTTCATAGATGAACCAATGAAGATCACTTAGCCTATACTTACCTCATTATGCAATTTTCAGGGGCTTGTAATAGTTTGATAATGACTTCCAAACTATATTAGTTCGATAATGGCTTCCAAACTACATTTTTGAAAGGGATACATATGGTTTAGAGATTTAGGGTTTTTCTTAGGTGGGTGAGGTTGAATAAATACATGACTTGAGAGAGTTAAATCATTATTTTTTCATTTTTAAATGCATGTCATGAGAGAGTTAAATCATTATTTTTTCTTTTTTAAATGCATGTCTTGAGATAGTCAATTCATTATTATTATTATTATTATTTTAACATATGAAGGAGGAAGTGATATTAAGTTTTCTTTTAATCAAATAAAGGATGAAGCAATATTAAGTTGTTGAGGTATTCATATGGTTGTAATCTATATGATATTTACATTTATTGTCTTCCTCCCATAGGTACATTTTGAATACTCTCTTCATTTGTATGATTTGAAAGAAGAATTTCATCTCCTTCCCCTTAGCTAAGAGTGATATGGAGAACTCCATCTTCTTCCCCTTAGCTGAAAAGTGATATTGAGAACTCCATATCCTTCTCCTTAGCTTAGCTAAGGGTGATATGGAGAAACATTTCATTTAGGAAACATGGAACCTCATATCCTCGTATCCCCGAGTTAGTCTTTTAAGGTAACCTAATACTAGCATTAACCTCAAAACTAGGATACCTACAAAACTAGTGTGATGAACTAAGATTCTCAATGGTTACTCTCATGACTTAAGAATCAAAATGGTTATATTGAGAGAGTGATCCTACTAACATGGAATTTCAATTCTTCATCATCATAATGCTCGTGAGGAATATAAGACTTATTGATTATGTATTCTCTAGGAATTGGAGATCAAGGAAGACTCTATTTCTTGCTCCCCTACCTAAGTATATGGAGGCGCAGTATAAGCGCTAACCAAAACGTCCCCAATGCCGGAATCCGATAGAAAAATTGTTGTTGAAATCACATTTTGGAGTGTTCAAATTGTAATTTCGGTAATCTAGGTCATTTTAAAATTGGGCATTTACTCTAGAATATGTAAGCATGATTGTTGAAATCACAAAATTATGGAAATAACAATTTTCAAAAACAATTTTGACTGATATTTATTAAAAATTTGCCAAAAAAGAAAGGTGTTTTAGTTGTCTTTTATCCTACTCGGTATAAGGAGTGAGTCATATATGAAATTGCAAAGTCAATACAAGAAAGCTTACTAGTTTTGTTTCTTTGGATCCGATCAAAACAAAGAGGCCTCTAGAAACAACTAGGCATAAAGTCACGCACGAAATTTAAATAACTTAGAATTGCATGAGTAGTGAGACGAGACAAATTGATAACAAACAGAGTGGAAAATGATAATTACGCTTTAGGCATTCACCAACAAGAAGTGTGACCTTCCACCTCGGAAAGATTTCTCGTCTATGGATCCAATGGAATCATGTCGCATGTTTTGCCACTTTGGCCCTACAAATTTCTGACTGTTACGGCTTCTCTTCGCGTACGGAACTGATTTCCGACCACGGCAAAATCTCGAACAACCAAAGCTTTGAGCCGATTTTACGACGCATCCAACATGTTGTTTTGGATAGGTTGTCGATTTTATGCGGTAATTGGGCTGTAAGATCGTTCTGGTAGAGCGACAAGCTGATATTTAATGAATTTTTGTATTACATAAGGGAGCTCAACAATGGAGCCGACCCATAATTTCGCATTTATTTGTGGTGAAGTTCTAAATATTTTTATTACCTTTGCTTTTACACAACTTCCTATGTATATTCTTCATAAATATTCTAGGGCTTGTGAATGGAGTTCTTTTTTGTTTCAACTGATGATAGCGATCTCTGTTCCAAGAGATTCGTGGATTTCTTTTTAATTGTTTCTGTTCATGATGGAACAACGAAGAACCCTGGTAGGAAGCGTTATCTTTTATATGTGAATTATATCTCTGTAATATGCAAATGGATCAGCATAGAACCCGGATCTCTGCAGAATGCTTTTGGATCAGCGTAGAATTGACAGTTGCTTCGACAGATATCGTTTGGCAGTATCAAATTTCAAACGAGTTTCTTTGGAGAGAATTGAGGTTGCAGCTTCGCTTGATGTGTCGATGGCAGATTCAAGAATAGTCTTCATTTCTACATGCAACAATATCTAGGGGTGGCTCTAAATTCCAGCATGTGCAAAAATTCTTCTTCGTGCAAATAAATTCCCTTTAATTCGACTGTACGGGTCGGATTTAATTGACTGAAGTGGTCAGCTGTTAACGAAGTGGCCGGGCGCTGACTGCTTTGGCATAACCGACAGGCGAGGTCGGTACAAATCGAAAAAACTGAGGGCATGTCGACTCCTCCGACCTCTGACATGTGACCATAATGTGAGAGTTCGACCAACAGATCTCGACCATACTTTGACAGGAGACCGACTTTTAACAAAATTTGTTGGTTACCATGGTAGTCGGCGATCGACGCAAATCTTCCTTGACAACGAAAATGAGTTGACTATCGACCACTCAGTGCCACATAAGTCAATAAAGTGATATATATTAAGACTCTTGACCAAAATTTTCATCCTTTGAGCTACATTTGGAATAAAAACGTGTCGACGTAAAAGCTTCGACCCAAAGGTGTGTTTCCATCTCTGTTGTTACACCTACAACTGACCTGCCTTTATAAGAAGTTTTTCTCGAGATTATCTAACAAAACTTATAGAAAATAGATGTGTATTCCATAATAGGGATTATGGAAATATCCAAAGCCTTGTTCGTCACATATCAAGCCCAAGTTAAAACTTGAGTTAATGACAAGGAATCCAAGTAAATAAAAATTAATGCTTCTGAAATACAGTTCAGAACTTAAAATAAACCCTAAAACAAGCATAATAAGCAAAATTTCAAACAAATTCAATTCTGCTTATTGAAATTAAAACACATTATAGAGAAATCACCAGGCTATAGAACTCCAAGCTCCATTTATTCACTCGCAAAATATTACAGAGTTAACAACAGATTTTAGAGATGCATGAACAATGCCTATATGGTTCCTTCATGAGAATAAAAAATACACAACAGAGATTACAAAAATATATCTCTTTTCCATGAGGAGACCCCCTCTCAGACTAACGCAATCATCCCCTCTAATATCAGTATGGAAAATTATTTAAACAACTGATTTGTATCAGATTGGATTCTTCTAACATTTATGGCATTTGATCCAATATGTTCTCCTTATGAATATGGTGAGTGCTCTTTTCTATCAGTGCAAAATCTTCAATTTGTTTTCTAATCTGCAATACAATATGAAATAAACAAAACATCAGATTATTAGTCGATCTAGAATGGTCGGCAGACTATTGTCGAAGATCGACTAATTCTTTAGACGATAAATTGACCAAGAAATCTGTCGGCAAGATGATTATTTAGTAGGGTTGTCATCAATGGAACAAGATCAAAGTCTGGAAATCCGGCAAGCAAAATATTAGAAATGTGGACAGGTGCATCAATAATTCGAAATTCCATTTTCCTATAAATCCCATCTTAGAAATTCACAAAGAAAATTCATCGCAGAGATGTCACATGATGAAGCTTGTAAAAGTTCTGATGATTCTTTTGAATTTGGGATTAAAAGTTTTAGGGTGAACCCATTATATGATTTCAGATTTCTTTCTCACAAACAATCAAGATGGCCAAGGCTGTGTAGGGTTGGACTGTGATTCAAGCCCTTCATTTATGCGCTCCTTTCAGAAATAAGTTACTCCAATATTATAGTAACGGAGGAAGCGATGGTGAGAATAATAATCTATTATATTGCTTGGTAGATATATTCCATTAGTTGAAATCCAAAAAATCGTCTCATGTTTCTCCCAGACAATTCGTAGAGTTGGTAATGGAAGAGAATGAGATTTTCAGTGGCAGTGAAGTCCATCAGGATGCACATGAATTTTTTATATTTCTTTTGAATAATCTTGGCGAAGAAATCATAATATGAAATAATATACAAACTCCCCGTCACCAGGATGAGGAAGCCGAGGGTGCAATATGCGATATTCGTGAAATATTTGGAGTTATATTCACAAACACAACTCGATGTTTGTGTTATGAGAGTGTAACATACAAAGAAGAGCCATTCATGGATCTAAGTGTGGAGATACAAGAAATTTCTTCTCTGTTGAGCTGTCAGATAGTAGCCGACTGAGTGATTATTGTAGTCTGTTGAGGTTCGAGGTTCGACAGGAAGTAACAAAAGTAACCAATTTGGAAACTGCATAAGCCACAACTTTTTTGTCAGGGTTTGAGTCAATGTCTAGATTTGGATCTATCAGCTCATGCAAAGCTTTGGCTTGAATCTTTGTTATAGCATTCCACCTTACTCCGAATAACATCCACAGCTAACTTGGCCGATATGATTTCCATCAAAACAACGTCGAAGCTGTAGACATTGGATTTGTCTGTGAGTTGAAAGCAAATGTGGTATTATGGGTCAATGTAGCCCAGCGTACCATGTGGAGCAGTGGAAATATGGGTTGCATCTACTGGCTTAAATATTGAAATCTCAAACTCCCCCACTTTGACATGTAAGTCTTCGTCTAGTGGAATGTTAGAAGACTTTACATCTCTATGAAATACAGGTGGATCAAGGCAGTGAAGAAATGCTAGGGCCCGGGCAATTTCTATGCAAATTCTCAAATGAGTGTTCCAATTTAAAGCTCCATTGTCAGCCTCATTCCATCCACCGTGAAGATGATCTACCAGAGTGTGAAGAACCTGCAACAATTAATTGACTAAAATACACGATATATCAGATCACAGAATACTTTTATTGATCGCATCCCACATGATCTACCAGAGTGTGAAGAGCCCTTGCTGGAGGCATCCCACATGATCTCGTAGGAGATACAGGAAAAGTTAAAGGAGTTGCACAAAGGACAAGAATAGGTGGAAGGACAAGTCAATGATGAAATAATACCTGGGATGTTGGAAACCATGAAACAAGTTGAGCAAGACACTAAGGAAGCAGTTGAAAAGTTGATTTTCACATATAACGAGTTCACTGCGAAGCTAGCTCTGCAGGCAGAGGAACAAATCGGAGAAGTCGAATTTGAAGGTGGCTAGGGGATGAGCCACATGTAAGTGTTAGGGGCCTGTTGGGCCTGGCCCAAGTGGGGCATTTTTGTGTAAGTCAGATTTTGGAATTGCGGAGTTAAGCGCAGTTCGGTTGAAAGCTTTTTGACAAAGTCTATTTTTGGGATGCTGAGAAGTTGTGCGTAGTGCAGCGTTGGAAGAGCTGTGAATTTCAGCGCTATGAGGAGTACAGCGCTGCGATGTGGCCAGTCTACGAAGATCCGACAAAGCAGAGTGTTGGGTGGAAGGTGACACATATTCCGGTTAGACCATCGGTGGTCTATTTTTGGTAAAGATGCTCCATGAGTTCCAAGCAACGGGTAAAGAGAAAAGAGGAAGAAAGCAACTGGTCGCACATGTAAAGAACCACTACTTGAACCAGCCACACAAGACCGTTAGAGGAAGAATGGATTGGTGAAAGTGACCTATTGGCATGCGCGCAACAAGGAGGTTGATGGCGACATGAAGCATGTGTGGAAGACGACCACGATGGAAGATTCGCTACCAGAATCCAGCAAGTCCGATTAAGCTGAAAACCGTGCCAGTTTTGTAAACCTAAGGGTCTTTGCTTATGAATTGTAAAGACATGACCTACGGGCATGATCTATAAATAAGGCAGATTTTGTATGGGAAAGGGTTTCTAGTTTTGTTAATATTCATTGTTGATCTTTCGGGTTGTTGGGTTGTTGATTCTCTATTGTTGATTATTATTGAGAAATCTCCCGTTGAGAGACATTTTTGTAAAGGCTCTGCAAGCTGTGTGCGTAGAGGCCTACCAAGAGAGAAAAGAGTCTGCTGCCGACTGCGTAGACAAGAACTGTTGTACCCTTCCCAAAGACTAATACAACAACATTTCTTGTGGACGTAGCTCCAATCCTGGGGGTGAACCACGTTAAATGCTGTGTAGTGTGATTGTTTATGTCCTGCACTTGTCTGTTTGCTTATAATGGATGCCTGAATTCTCATTTATCAGTTTTTATGTTAATGCTTTTATATGTATTTGCTAGAGCAGAAAGATGGGAATAATATGTTAAGTATTACATGTATGGATGAATGATGAATGGGAAGTATTATAAGTCTGTGAAAGTATCAACTCGTTGAATAATCACATGTATATGTAGAGTTAGGGTTATGTAACTCTTTTGACGTGCAGCACCAGGAGTGCGCAGTATTGTGTGTTTCATCTGTTTACATTGGTTATAAGACTAATCATCTAAGGCAGTAGATGGGTGAATAAAGTAGTAAGTAAAAGTGTTCATAGTGGTTAAGTCTGAAGAGGAAGCGTATAAGTCAGTTGCGTTGTCCTATTATTTGCATCATTTCTGAACCGCGTTGTCCGTAGATGCGCTGATTGTGCGAGCACCTTAGCTTGCAAAAGTGTTGACTGTGACACAGTCTATCGTCGCGCAGTCTTCAGTTCGCAGCGCGCTATCCAGTAGATCTGCCAAAACAACTCATCACATCACTGTGGAAACCTGATTCCGCAGTACCCCCATAGCTACACCTCGGGTGAGACCTCAACCTGTTCGCAGGCTGTTGCCGAAAGGGCCGGTGAGAAGGGGTTTTGTTGGTTCCTTGAAACCGCGAAGAACCTGGGTCTACATTGGAAACCTCTAGATCAGTATATAAGCCAACAAATATGAACTACCTTGGATATTTTGTTGTTTCTTCAATTCATAAGTACTTGCTTATGTGCAAATATAGTCGAGTTGACTTTTCCTTCTATGAATTGAGTATGACTCTTTCTGATGATGTGACTGATGGTGAAGTATTAGAATCTAGGCATTTTGAACTTAATATTCCGACACCTACAAATGTTTTTGAGCTCATTCAAAATACCTCGCTCTTCCCCATTTATCCTAATATGGATTCAATTGATGATGTATTTACTGAGGTTTAACTTGCTCTTCATGTAAAAATAATTTTATCAAAAAAGTTTTATATGCAGTGTTTAATAATTTTTTTGCATTGTACATTTCCTTCCAAATCAAAGTTATTCCTATATATTGTTTTTGTATGTGGTCAATAGAAATTCCAATTTCAAAATATTTAACTTTTTATGTTATTATTTTTCTTCATTGTATACACTCTATGTTTTTTACTTCCATGCTTTGACAATATCAAATACATTTACAAATGTCATTTCACATCTTACATTCATATATAGCTTCCCCATATTTTCCACAAATATTACTATTTTTTATTATTAATTATTTCATGATTATAATTATTTTCAAAATAAGATTTCTTTTATTTACATTTATTTTATTTTTTTAATAAGTAAATTTGAAATATAAATGATTTTTTTTTTAATTTTTTTAATATAAATTCGAAATATAAATTTAATTTGCTTTTATTTAAATATGTTTTGTAATAAATAAATTTAATTACTAATATTAATATAATATTAATTTATTTAATATTTTATTTAATTTACATTAAATTACATTTAATAAAAATTATTAAATTTATTTTAATTATTTTTTAATATAGTTTAATGTATATTACATTTTTTTTTTTACTTATAGTTATTTAATTAATTTTAATATCAATTATTTTCTTCTTAATTTATATTTAATATTAATTATTTCAATTAATTTTAATATCAATTATTTTATTTTTAATTTATATTTAATATCAATTATTTTACTTTTCATTTATTTATTTTTTTATTTTTATTTAATATATTTTACTATTTTATTTTGTATGTTACTTTTATTTTTTATTTTTTTGTTATATTTATTTATTTATTTTATTTTATTTATTTACTTTAAATTTATTTTATTTTAATATTTTTAAATGTGGTTGATATTCGCTAACCACTTCTAAATGTGTGTTCATGGTTGATATATGCTTATTCACTAATATCAAGCACATTTAAAAATGTGGTTGTTGCTAGTTATATCTTTATATTTATAAAACTATAATTTAATTATATATTTTGTTATCATGTTTTTACATTTTTACACTTGAAATATATAAATTCTGCATTTAAAAAAAAAAGAAAACAATAATTAATAATTTTAATATTTTAAGATAAATAAAAAATTGACAACTTTTATTTTTGAAAAGTTAACATGATTTGCACCTAAAATTAAAATAAAAAGGGAAAAATTATTAATAATTTTAGTAATTTAAAATAAATAAAAAAATTAATAACATTTATTTCTGAAAATAATGTAAAGAAAATAAAATGCACAAATATTTTAAGATTTATTTTCAAATTCTTTGATTTGATTTGAGCAATATGGAGATCCATTTCATCAAAATAATAACAGACCCATCTGAAAAGTCGAAAGGAGGCGTGGAGCAGACCTTCCATTTGATCAATCTGGTTGCTGATTTTGAGTTGTTAGCTGCAGGATTTTCCCGGGTCGTCTTCGCAATTCCCAAGGACTTTGTATGCAATGTCTACCAGTTGAACCATTGAAATATGTATGTAAAAAAAACTTCATTATCACAGCAATATACTCACTGCTCAGCATTTGTATGAGTGGGGACTGATCACAGGTTTGTGCTTATGACGGAGAATAAAGACAATCTTTAATCCAAAACAATTTGCAATAAAAAATATCACCAATATTTTGTGGAGAGTATATGACTCTTTGTAAATTCCTCATGACAAAAATAGAACCAGATTTCTCCTATTTCGAAACGTGTTTAATTGTTGATTAAATCACTGAAAATCTATACAATGATTTCATTTTTATAAATCTGTTTAGGTTGTGAATGATAGCTAATATGGCTGGCCATTGGAGACTATATGCACATACAGTGATCTTGACCTTGCACTATTCGCTGGTCTAATATGGCTGGCCGTTGGAGACTATATGCACATACAGTGATCTTGATCTTGAACTTGCACTATTCGCTGGTCTAATTAAACGATCGAAACAGAGAAACATGTTCATACATCTATTCTCTTAATTGTCTGGTCTTTCAGGACCAAACTGAAAACAGAATTGTGAAAAATTAGAGAACAATATTAATAAATATTAGCAACAATAAAACAACATTAATAATATTAATGTGTCATAATAGATTAATAGATCTAAATGAAATACATATTATAGAAGAAAAAAATATTAATATAAAAAATATATGCCTTTTATGCCTATAACATCTATGAACAATTAATTTAATTTTATTAATATTAATTAGATTATGAAAATAGTAAATATTAATATAATGGTCTTAAGATCATTCAATCAATCTCAACTGTATCGCTTACATATTCCATAGAACTGTGACTAGAAGAGCATTCTGAAAACGATCTAATCCTACAGCGAGTTGACTTTATTTACTTATGTTTACTCCGATATCATCATGTTAACCGCAGAAGACGACGTTGTAATTAGCACCAGAAGGGCAGGTGAAGGTGCTGGTGGCATCGTCCTTGGCATAGCTGTACGCCTGTGGGCACTGTCCCTTGAAGAATTTCGAATAGTTTGTGGGAGAGCAGTTGTTGAGGTAGGCGCCTGTGCAGCAGTATTGAGGCGTATTGAAAGCAGCACAGGCACTCTTGCATCCACCGGTTACTTTCAATTCTGAAGGGCAGATGGCATTTATGTTGCTGGTGCATCCTAATTTTTTGCAATTAGAGTTGGAGGGACTTATGGAGAGAGGGATATTGAAGCCATCAACAAGAGAGATATCATAGAAATCTTGATTCTGGTACTGATTGAGCGCATATTCAAAAAGAGTTGCGGGGACACTTCCATAGCCTTGACAATTCAGCAAACCGCCGCAATCACCAGTGTTGCAGCTGCCTCTCCCGCTTGCATCGAAGGAGCAGCCAGTACGACCCCAAATTCTGGCTTGTGTTGTTCCTGCGGCAACGTTAAAACTCCATGTTTGGCCCTGTCCCAACGCTTTACCGCCACCAGGACTTGCAGCAGCCCAAACTGTGTATGGACACTGGTTCTTCACTATGAATGTCGCGCCTTGGACACCTGCGGTTCATCAAGCAATACTTAAAATATGTTTCTGCGAATACATATATAAGTAGCATAGCATTGTCAATCCTTTGCACACAGAGAAAAAACAATCAACGAGGATATAATGTGGTAGCATGAAGTAATGAACAATGCATTTCCCCCACCCGAAGTCAGCACAATCTTGTTGAGATTCAGTAGTTAGAGCAAGCACCGCGTTCAGCTTACCTTGCAGATAAAGATCAATAATGCTTCACATATCAATGCAAGGTTGCAAACATTGCAAATTTAATTATTTCCAATTTGTCCTAACAAAATATATGATTCTAATCATTAATCTTATCATGGTAATATGTCATATTATGCGAATAAAAATATATGTGATAGATAGAATTTTTTTTAAAGTAAACATTATAATTAAATAGCTCTTTGAACATTCATTTGTATTCAAATATTCATTACTATGAAAATATTGCTAACCACCATAACTATGAAAATATTTATTCATTTGTTTTCAAATTGAATAAATTCTAACTAATACATAACTATCAAACATGTAAATTTCAAAATATTCATTAATTTGTTTTGAAATCGAATTTTCTAACAAAACAAGAATTGAAATTACATTTAACTTGAAATTGTTAGTAACTTAAAAAATTGCAATTAGTTAAATATGTACAATTTAACTTGAAAATATAGTGTCTAAGTGTACATTTAATTTGAAAATTATTCTAATAACATTGAAAATTGTTAGTAAAGTTTAGAAATTTGAAAATAGTTAATATGTACATACATTTTAACTTGAAAATAGAATCTAAGTGTACATTTCATTTGAAAATTGTTGGACAATAAAATTGAAAATTGTTAGCAAACTTTGAAATAATTTGAAAATTGTTTTAAAGCAACTTTGAAGCATAATTTGAAAATTCTTAGCAACTTTGAATTTGAAAATTGTTCATTTAACATAAAAATTGTTGCAAACTTTGAAATTTAAATAACAAATTGATGAAATAAATAAGAATATAATTACAAATAAATATGAAACAAATTAAATTATGAAATTTAGTTAAATTTATTGGAAAATTGTTACTAATTTTGTAAATTATGTAGCATGATATTTAAATTATGATAGCATGTAATTCAATAATTTACCTTGGTTGTCCTCCATTAGAATTTGTTGCACCAAATGTGCATCTTCTTCTTCTTTCAACCTTGCTCTTTGTTGTCTCATTTGTTCTCTATTGTACTCACGTTCTTCATTGGCATTTTGTTGTCTAGCATGTTTTCTTTGTCTTTTTTTTTTATTCCCCATCAATCTACAATGAAAATAAACAATTTTTTTTCAAAATGTTATAACAAACAACAATATGTTAGTATGAAATCTTGAAATATGCCTACAAAGAAGTCTTACATGAATCAATCTACAATGAAAACAAACAATTTTTTTTTCAAATTGTTATAACAAACAACAAAATGTTAGTATGAAATCTTGAATTATGCCTACAAAGAAATCTTACATGTCTAATGAGGTCTAATTCAACAATATGAAAATGACATATCTCTAATTCAACAAGATCAAATTGACAAATCTCTAATTCAACAAGATCAAATTGACAAAGCTCTAATGGAAAAAAAAAACTAGAAATGAGGTAAATTGTTGTTTGTGAATCCTTGTTTGTTAGTTATATATAGGTTCGTTGATGTTTTTACGAGGGAAGGGTAGTTGGCAACATTAATTGTTGCGAAGTCCTTTCACGGTTTCGCCCTGGTTGGTTTTTATATTTTTTTTACACAGACGACCCTCGATCGAGCAAATACCTCGATCGAGGATTTAATAACACCTCGATCGAGGTCTTGTTAAGCCCTCAATCGAGGGATTGTTAAACCCTCGATCGAGGTTCTGTTAATCCCTTGATCGAGGTATTTAAAAAAGCTCGATCAAGGGTTTAAAATATAGGCTGAGAGCCCTTTTCCTTACAGAATGGAATGTTTGTCTGCCTTTCATAGAGTTAAACCATGTCATTAAATGCTCATTAATGAGAGGACTTGATACCATTGGATTCCTCAACGAATCTTCTATCCAGATATATAACAAAAAATATAATAGATAATTATTGATGAATTTCACAATGTTGATTTATATGTTGACTTGGTACATTCCTTAATGGTTTTGCCACATTGTGATGTTCATCAAGAGTTATGTTTCATTACAACGTTCATCAAGGCTTATCTTGGATTGTGAAATTCATGAAAGGTTATTAAAGTCAACCATTGTTCATTAAATACAACCATGGTTCACTAAACTCGACGATGGTTTTACTATGATGAAACTAAAGCCAAGCATGGTTAACCAAAGCCAAACATGGTTCGTTAAAGTCAACCATGGTAAATAAATAGTCAACCATGACTTAACTTTAGATAACCAATGTCAACCATTGTCAAGTACGTTTCACTAAAGTCAACCATGGTTTTGTTTATGTCACAATGTGTTATTTATGTCGACAACACAATGCGACATTAATTCATTAATGTTAGATTTTGTCATTCATTAATAGTTATGTCACATTGTGAAATTCATCAAGTGTTAGGTTGCATTATGACATTCATCGATGGTTATGTTGCATTGTGATATTCATTAAGGTTTATGTCACATTGCAATGATGTATCCTTAATATGACATTCATGAAGGGTTTTATCACTTTGTGACATTCATACAGGGTTATGCCACATTTGCAATGTTTATCTTGGAAATACAATGCAACATAAATTGACTAAAACATGCTTCATTGAAGTTAACCATGGTTGACTTTAACTCAACGATGGTTTAGCAATGTTGAAACTAAAGTCAACCATGGTAATGACTTAACTTTAGCTAACCAATGTCAACCATTGTCAACTATGGTTTGCTAAAGTCAACCATGGTTTTGTCGCATTACAACATAACATTCTACCTTCTTCTACAATGTATCCTAATTAGAAAAAAAGTAGAGAGAGATAAGCAAAAAGGAGTGGAAAAAAGAGAATACTATGGTATCTTTGTGATAAATTTGTATCC
Source organism: Larix kaempferi (assembly GCA_027924585.1). Lineage (NCBI taxonomy): Eukaryota > Viridiplantae > Streptophyta > Pinopsida > Pinales > Pinaceae > Larix > Larix kaempferi. Next base: position 4,522,978 of record BSBM01000961.1, on the reverse strand, counting down.
TGAACTTGGATTGGGGCTCCCTTGGTACTATAGAATTGTAATGGCTTTGTGGCATTACGACATTCAAAATTTTTTTGTTGCATTTTGACACTTTGCAAGGGTTGATTCTAATCACATTTTACTTATGTTGGATTACTACATTAATCAATTGTTATGTTTATTGCTTATGTCGCACTCTTGTTATTGGCGCAAATATTGCAAAGATTATAAAACATCGCAATGTGACAAAAACCCCTAGAATGTGATATATTTATTATGTAATAATTAGAATTTAATTATTTCCTTGAATTAAATATTTTAAATACAAAAATATTTATCTTTTTACTATAATATAATAATTAATTGGAAAAATCTCTAATTAAGAAAATATTGATGCTCAACTCAAGATGAATACAGATGACTATATTTAAACCAATTCAATTATGTATTATGTATATGAAAAATGCCTTCAAAGGACTGATTTACCAAATGTGGTATCAAGCATTGCATTGCATAATATTAATGTTCATAATATGCATACACTTTTAGTTAAAGTTTAAAAAGGAGTGATTTACCAATTGTGATATCAAGCATCACATAATATTGTTATTGATAATATGTATACAGTTTTTTATATGGAATTGAAATGTTTTGTAAGGGTTCTGTCGCATTGTGACTTTCATAAAGTTTTAGGTTAACTTGTGACATTCCTCCATGTTTAAATGTCACAATCTTAAATTCAACTTTTCAATGTTCTTTGAACGGTTTACAAGGGTTTTGTCACATTACGACGTTCATCAAGTGCCATGTTTGATTGCGACATTCCTCCATGGTTTTGTCGCAGTGTGACATTTATGTTGCATTATGACATCTACTTTATTGAATTCTATCAACTTAATGATGTTCAAGAAGGGTTATATGGAATTGTAATTATTTACAAGGGTTTCTTCACATTGTCACATTTTTGTCAACTATGCAATGCAACATAAATTCATCAATGTTTATGTAACGTTTTACGAATTCCATCTTGGGACATTAATCAATTGTTATATGTCACATTTTAGGTTTTGTCACATTGTGATGTTTATCACATTCTTGAATGTTTATGTCATATTATGAAATTCAGCTTTTTAATGTTCATATAAGGTTTTGGAAGGGTTATGTCACATACTATAGGGTTATGTCAGCTTGGGACATTAATCAATTGTTATGTCACATTTTAGGTTTTGTCACATTGTGATGTTTATCACATTCCTCAAAGTTTATGTCATATTCTAAAATTCATCTTTTTAATGTTTATATAATGTTTTGGAAGGGTTATGTCAGCTTGGGACATTAATCAATTGTTATGTCACATTTTAGGTTTTGTTGAATTGTGACGTTCATCAAATTTATGTTGGATTACGACATTCCTCCATGTTTATATCACAATCTGAAATTCATTTTTTTAATGTTCCTAGAAGGTTTTGCGGTTTTGTCACATATTATAGGGTTATGTTGGCTTGGTACATTAATCAATTGTTATGGCACGTTTTAGGTTTTGTCGCATTGTGACGTTCATCAAGTTTTAGGTTGGATTGCGACATTCCTCCATGTTCATGTCACAATCTGAGATCCAAATTTGTAATGTTCCTAGAAGGTTTCGTAAGGTTTTTTGTCACATAATATGGGGTTTTGTCAACTTGGGACATTAATCAATTGTTATGTCACATTTTAGGTTTTGTCGCATTGTGACATTCATCAAATTTTACATTGGATTGCGACATTCCTCCATGTTCATTCCAAAATCTAAAATTCCAATTTTTAGTGTTCCTACAAGATTTTGTAAGGGTTTTGTCACATACAATAGGGTTAGGTCAACTTGGGATATTAATCAATTGTTATGTCACATTTTAGGTTTTGTCGCATTATGACATTGATCAAGTTTTATGTCGGATTGTGACATTCCTCCATGTTTATGCCACAATCTGACATTCATATTTGCAATGTTACTTGAAGGTTTTATTGCATTGTAATATTAAATTTCTCCAAAAGATGACATTCATGAAGGGTTATATCACACTATGACATTCATTAACGGTTATGTTGCAGTGCAATGTTTAGGTCGGCAATGCAATGTGACACAAATTCATTAATGTTGAATGTCGTCATTCATTAAGGGTTATGTTGCATTGTGGCATTCATTAAGAGTTGTGTCAGAATGTGATGATGTCGCCTGAAGATGACATTCATGAATGGTTATGTCATATTGTGACATTCATCAAGGGTTATTTCACATTATAATGTCTATGTCGACAATGCAATGCAACATCAATTCATTAATATTAAATGTCATCATTCATTAAGGATTATGTTGCATTCTGGCATTTATCAATCGTTATGTCACATTGCAATCTTTATGTCAAATTCATTAATTAGTACATTAATCAAGTGTTATGTCACGTTTTATGTATGTTAGCTTTTGACATTAATTACAATATTAATATTGTATTTTAAATATTTGAATTTTTTATAATTTAAGATATAAATTATAATGTTAAAATTGTATAAATAAAATAAATCAAGATTACATGCTTATATTTTATGAACACTATACTTATATTTATAATTTATTGAACATTTATAAAATTAAATTAAATAACATTATAATTTATATAAAGTATATTATTAATATTATCATTTTAAAATTATATAAATAGAAAAAATCACTATTGCATATTGATATATTTATGTTGATATAATATGAATAGTATATTCATATGTTTTTATAATTTATTTACTATTTATTAAATTTAAATCAATAATATAATAACTTATTTAAATTAAATATGGTGTTATTTAAAAAATTAAAATGTTTAACAGATGGCAATTTTAAGTCTAAAATAAAAATGTTTAACATATAATATTATTAAAAGTATTATCATTATATTTAAAAAATATGATTATTTAATCAAAATATTATGATTATTTAATCAAAATATTAATTAATTCCAAGAATAAAACAAAAATGTTTAACATATAATATTATTAAAAGTATTATCATTATATTTCAAAAATATAATTATTTAATCAATTATTTATTTACAATTAATAATTGATTAAATATAAAATATTATTTTATTTAAAATAAATATGGTTATTAATATATTAAATTATATGTTTATTTAATATTCATAAATGAGTGTAACTATTTTTATACTATATTAAAATATTAATTGAATAATAATAATTTGAATTAAATTATTATAAATTAATATTATTGTACTATATAATTTTAATTATTATTATATTATATATTATTAGTCTTAAATTATAATGATTTTTAATATCTCTATCTAAAATAATTATAACAATTTTTATATTATACATTAAAATATTAATTGAATAATAATAATTTAAATCAAATTATTTTTAATTATTATTATTTGATTTTATCATTTAAAAAAAATAATAATGTTATTAATTAAACATTTATATTCTATCAATATATTATTATAATATTTTAATTATACCATGTATCATTTCTATATCATTATTATATAGTTATAATATATAATTATAATATCATAATTAAATTATAATATTTTAATCAATTATATTATTATTAATTTTTCTAAATCTATATAACAATTTTATACTATACTAAATTATTTTGAATGAAATATTATTATTATTATATGATTTTGTATAATTAAATACTATATTTAATTATTGTATAAATAATTAAATAAATAAAGTTACTTTTTTTTCCTGCAAAAAAAAGCATACTATTGCTATTCAATTATTGAATCAAATAGTATATGATGTTCATTTACAAACTGTCTTCCCAAAAAACCAAAAACATGGTTTCCCAATGACCCCAGAAATACATAAATAGACTAAATATAATAAGCAGCAAAGTAAGAAACTCTAGTTTAGAAATTCCATCGAGCCAATAATATGTAAAATTACTTTATTCAACACTTTAAAGATATTTAATACTTTAAATTAATTTTTATTTTTAATTTTTAATATTAATTTTGAAGTAGTTAATTAAATTATTTTTTAATAAATATTATATTATAAATATTTGAGTATTTTATTTAAATAATAATTTGGAGATATGTGTATGCGTTTGTAACTAGCAACAACCATGTTAATAATATTAATGTGTTCGTCGATAGGCTTAAATTGGGCACATACTTTTCATCTTATTGTTTTTGGTATGTGTCCAACTTTTCATCTTATTGTTTTTGGTATGTGTCCAATTTCCCTAACGCCGTGTTTGGACACATTAATATTATTAATGTGGTTGTTGCTAGTGTGTAAAAGTTTTGGCATGGTGTGCTGGCTAGAGAGGACGACTAAAAGGAGTTGTCTAAGAATTAGACTATTTTGAGTTTTGAACATAGACCTATTCTTAAAAAATGGTCATATCATCATAATTTGTCACCACTTGGAATCCATTTTTTATTGTAGAAATGGATTCAACATCCTCATACACCCTTGTGGCACCAAGATTATGTAATGTTAGCACCTTATATTTGTGATTTGAAAATTTGCTACTAGATGTTGGAGATTTTTTTTGGAAATTGAGTTGAGAAAGAGACAAAATCGACTAAGGCCTAATATATTGAATGTTTAGAGGGGAAACCTAGATATTTAAGACTAGAGTAGGCTAAATGTTCTAAGTTTGGACCATCTTTTCTGTAATGTTGACTGAAATTGTTGGAATTAAATAATCTAGTGTCAAGGGGTATTTGAGGGTATTGAATCCACTTTTGCAATAAAAAATGTAATTTAAACAATGAAAAGCACTGGGTTCTGGGAAAAATGATTGGAAAAATCAACCCTTGGGGTGTAGACCAGTTGGATATAATGTGCACTATTAAGGTATTCCTTGCAAATTCATGGGTTCAAAGCTCAAATAGCTTTTTCATTTATGTCTAGTTAAAATTACAGTTTTAGATTGTTGGAATTGCAGTAATCCATAGTTTTAAATCCATTTTTACAATAAAAATTGAAATTAAAACCATATAAATTGTGATTTCAACAAAAATTATCAAATAAACACCAATAGATCACAAATTAAATTACAAAGAATCATTTGCTACTTTCTTTTGCACTGTTTATTACATTTTTTAAAATGCCTCGTCCTCGCGAGTCCGCGACCACTTTGTTGGTCTTCGTGAAAGTGATGTGTAAAAGGTTTGTCATGGCGTCATGTCCTGATGGCCAACGCCGGGCAATAGACGGAAATTTAGGGCTAGTCGTGAGTGAGTCGTGAGTGATGGCTTGACATGATACGAAAAGTGCGGCTGAATTATTGCAGGGTCCACTCCGCTTTTGCTGAGGCCGAAATCATTCCACCAACAATGAATCCAGTCAGGAATTTCATGGATCACATGGGCTTGTTGGAGACCAAACTTGATTTTGGCAAAGTAATCATGGTCTCTATTGTCCTTTTTTAAGAAATCCCACCACATCCTCTGGTAGCTGTCATAGTTGATATCCGTGAGGGGGAATTTTAAGGCACCATCATTTCCTGGCCAGGCTGCTAGACCACGCATTTGACTAATGCAATAATATTGCTCAAGGACTTGACCTAAAGCAGATTCTGTACTGATAAGACGCAAGTCCTGGAAATGTGTTTGGAGAGTATGAGAGGCATCTACTGCTTGTCGGAGTTGTCGGCCGTAAACCATGTTTGGGACGGTGACTATTGACGTTGGATACCAACGGTGTTCTGGGACCAGGTTTATTAGTAGGTTGGGATGCTGCAGATTTTCATCCAATATCTCTGTAGACCTAAGCTGCCAGGTTGGCTTCCATTGGTTAGCGTAGTCACTCCAGCTCATTTGTTCATCTAAATATCTGCATGTGTTGCTTCCTTCATGCCATTCTGTGATAATCACCATGCAACTTGGGGTCTGAATTCCATATTTTTCCTGCAAATGTTCTCTGGTTAGAAAATCAGCAATACAATTCTGAGATCCCTTTATGTGTTTGATTTCAAACTCATACTGGGAAAACATTTCCTGCCATCTCGCAAACTTTGCTTTAGCAGTAGAGTTTCGTATTGGATTTTCCAATACAAACTTCATTGCTTGGCTGTCTGTTCTTATTAAGAACTTTTTGTTCATCAGATGGATTTCAAATTTCTGTATTGCATTCAGACAAGCTTTTATTTCCTTATCAATAGTATGATATTTTTTCTGTGCATCTTTCCAAGTTCCTGAAGCGAACCATACTATCTCTTCATCTTTGCCGTTGCAGTCTTTCCTGCACTGCTTCAGTACTGCTCCCTAGCCTTCTTCTGAAGCATCAATCTCAAGGATCTTCATGAGATCTTCATCAATAACATGAAGGATAGGAAGAGTTCTCACCTTTGCTTTTATCCTTCGAACCGCTTCAGTGTGCTGCTTTGACCATGGAGGAGGGTTTGTTCCCAATCTTTTATTAAGCAACTTTCTATCTTGAGCACAATTTTCATAGTAGGCTGCAACATAGTTCAAGCATCCCAGAAATATTTGCAATTGTCTTTTATCTGTGATTACATCAGGGAATTTTTCTGCAAACTCAATGGCATGCTTCTGAACTTCTATCTTTCCATGTTTAATTCTTTGTCCCAAGAATTCAATATCAGTTTGGAACAATTTCATTTTCTTCTCTGAAAGAACGAACCCATTCTTATGTATAACATACAACAATGTTCTGAGATGTTTTATATGTTCTTCAATGGACTTTGAAAATACTAAAATATCATCAATATATACCATCAACCAGTCCATGTATGGTTCCAGAACAAACTCCATAATTCTCTGGAATTCTGAAGGGGCATTCTTTAGACCAAATGGCATTACCTTCCATTCATATTGTCCATGAGGCACATTGAAGGATGTTTTATACTGGTCTTCTGGTTTTATGCCAATTTGCCAAAAGCCAGACTTGAGATCAAATTTTGAAAAGATTTTGGCTCCTGTTATCCGTTTGATCAAATCAGATTTGTTTGGAATTGGATACTGGATCCATTCCAATGCATCATTCAGAGGTTTGTAGTTGATGACCATTCTAGGAACTCCTCGAACCTGCTCCGAATGTTTGTTGACATAGAATGCTGCACATGACCATGGACTTCTTGATCTTTGGATGAGTCCTTTGTTTAGCAAGTCTTCAAGTTCCTTTTTGCAGAGTTGTCTGTATTCTTTATTCATTGGGATGGCTCTGCTTCTACTAGGGTTTCCCTAGAATCCTTCTCTGTATTTTAAGTTTATCCAAAACTGTTTCCTATGCCAGAATGCATTAGGGGACGTGTGGCAAACCTTGTCAGCAAATTCTCTTCTTATTTCTTCAATTTTTTGCTGTACACCGGGATTCTTTAATTCTTCTTCTAGCCTATATAGGTGCTCAGCTTTCTTTATTGCTCTAATCTGGATCCCTTTTTCTTTTATCTTTTCCTTTACCGTATTTACTTCTAGGGTCCAGATAGAGTGAGATTTTTCTTCAGACGACACTAGAGGAAGAAATATTTATTTTCTTTTAACAGTAAAATGATAACCAATTTGGCCTCTACTATTATACTTGACACCATGGGGAATAGTAGTAGATAGCAAACTAGTTCCAATAATACATTCATGAGTAAAGTCATCTTCAACCAGTAGAAAGATACAGTTTATATAAAAGTTGCCAAGACATACCTTTCCAAAGCTGGTTTTATACTCGATTGCTTTTCTTCCTCCAAATCCTCGAACTGGAGTTCGACATGGTTCCCAATAGTGAGGATCAACATATTTCCATTTTAGGAAACATAGGCCTGCTCCGGAGTCAATAAGTGCAAGTACCTTGAATTCATCTTCATGTATTTTGATATGCAAGTTGACCACAGTTTGCTGGTGTACTGCGACCATTAAATGCATATCTTCTCCAGGCTCTTCAGGCTTTGATCGTGATGATTCTGGTTGTTGTTTCATTTCTTCAATCAAGAGCCTAAGCTCTTTAACCTCCTGTACCAGCTTTAGATGTTCTTTATGGAGGGTGGCCAAGTCAATCTTTTGTGGCTCTTGTTGCATTTGAGCCAAGAGAGGATATACATTTTTCTCCATGCTCGGGAGATTAGCAGCTTTCCAAGACCATTTGAATTTTTCTTCTTCTGAGCTTTCTTTCTCTGATTCTGTTTCTTGGACATATTTTCTCCTGAATTTAAGCTTTGAGCTTTGTGCCCCTTTGCCTTTCTTGTCGTCCAAGAAAATCTTGTTGAAGATATTTACCAAGTCATTCTTTTTACTGCCTTCTCTCATTTTGGAAATAGCTTTCTTTATCAACTCTTTAGGATCTTCTTCAGCTTCATCATCGGTACCAGCCATGAAACAGTTTGCCGCTTCCGAGTCACTTGAGGAAGAGGAAGACTCTGTTCGAGTATTTTTCTTAGTCCAAGCAGCAAACAACTCCTGTTCATGAGATTGCAAAGAACTATCTGAGTCATAAGTCACTTGCTCTTCTCGGCATTCAGTACATTTTCCACCACATCTGCAAGGATTATTGTACATCTGGTGGACATGCATGAGATTAGTATTTTCTGGTTCACTGCTTTCTGAGTCAGTGGTTTCATCGGTGTGTTCTTCTTCTGATGCTGCCACATGCATCAAGTTGTGTTTTCTTGGAGGGGCTCTTCTGGGTATTCCTCTGAGATTATCATCAAAAGGTTCCACCTTGGGAAATACCTTTTCTCTGTTAGATCAGGTCCTTGTTCCTTTATGCTTCCTCTGATGATCTTGGTTTCGTTTGTAGCATTCAGAAGCAGAATGGCCTTCTTTGCCACAATAGAAACATTTCATTTTTCTTTTCTCTGGCTCTTTTCTTGAGTCTGGAGGATGCTTTTCCTTCTATCTGCTAGCAGACTTTCTTTTATACTTTTTTGTTTTATGGCCGAGGTGATGTTTGTGAGATTTTTTGGGAGGCTCAATGCCGAACATCCGACAGACTTCCCTACCGCCACGAAAAGAGACCGAGTGCGAGAGGTCTTTATCGAGCTTTTTATTTTCACAGTATTGCAGGAAGATTTTTTCTGCAGCAGCTCGGAATTGTCCCCATGTGTGGAGAGAGAGATCTTCTTCAAATTTATCTCTTAGGAGTTCTCGGAATCCTGAGGGCAGACCAGCAAAATACTTTTCTTTGAAAACCCTTTCTTCTGCTCTATCTAACTCAATCTTATAGATTCTCCTGATTCATTGCTTATGATACCAGTGATACTGGGATACTGTCTTGATTTGGAGTTGCAGCAGAATCTGTTTATGCTTTTCTGCAATCGTAGCACTATAGCCACAGAATTATGCAATGATTGCAGCCAGGAGCGCACCAATGATATTTGGTTCACCATTTTTAGTGCTGGTCTGAATTTCCATTTTCTGAACATTTGGGAGATGGGTATTCCACCAAACACCCAAATTGCCATTGAATCCGGAGACAATAACATTGACTGCCTCTGCATGGTCATGTCTTCCTGTAGACATATAAGCTTGAAAGCATATCATCATTTTATTGACCATATCTAATATTTCACCTTCATTCTTATCATCCAAATTCCATGAATAAAAATTCTTTGGGTTAAAAGATTCCTGGAAGCCTGAATCTTCTTTGTGGAGATCTGGAGGCACAAATTTGCGCGGCTTATTATAGTTCCAACTGGATTCTGCAGTCATGAGAATGACTTCTTTGCCAGAGGTCTTCGGAATGAGAGGTGCAGGAGGTGTGATAGGTAGTGAACTAGCAAGAGATAATTCACCAGGATGGATAAGCTTAGATGCATCAAGTTTTGGCTTAGCAATTTCTGCTTGAATCTTGCCAATTGTTTTGGCAGTGTAATTGACTTTCTCTGCGATGTAGGAAAAGGCTTCCCCTACATTTTTGTCTAAGTAAGATATGGAATCTGTCAAATCATCTTTTAAAGATTTATTTGCCGTTCTGACTTCTTGAGCAGAGACTGGGATATGTTCAACAGTATTTAAACGAATATGCTGAACTTCATCATGAATTTTTCTGCAAGTATATTGCAGAGAATCAACCTGTGTGGATCTTGGCATTTTATTTTGTATTTCTATGTTTTGGATGGCCAATCCTTTTAGTGCCAAGTTTGACCAATTCGCTTGTTCTGCTTTCTCATTATTCATAAGGATGGGAGCTGCAGGAGCTGATCCATCTTCATATTCAAGCTTAATTGGTCTGAAGGGTGCGAAGTTTGCTTCTGTGTAGATTTCTTCACCCTGGAGACTTTTCCATAAATGGCCTTTCTGAGCCTTTTCTCCTTTGGGCTCAGGCTTCTTGTCCTCAGGTTTTACAGAGGACTGCATCATGGCTAGCGTCTGTTTGAATTCCTTTCACCATTCATAGAAGGAAATCCATTCATTTCTTAGATTCATCTCAAAGTGCCATCTTTCAGACATCCTTCTCCTTTCCCCTAGGGGCAATGTTTGTTTCCAGAATTCTTCAGCTTTTGGATGAGTGTAGAGATCCCAATAAAACAGATTTTTCATGATCTTATCCTTGGGATCAAAAGGAGCATGGCCAAACTTAATTATCTCAAATATTTCTTTCTGGGCCAAGGAGGGTTCTTTGATGTCTTTCCTCGTACAAGGCTTCATTCTGGATGGCGGGAGTGCCATTCTTTGTTGAATCTTATGTTCTCTAGCCTGAAGTCTGTATTGCTCACCTTTTTCCATTTCACGAGCAGGAAGGTCTAGCAATTTTTTGGTTTGGCTTGAGAGTGGGCAGAATCCTAGACCAGATTTATCCAGGTGGGGTTTCTGGACAAACAAAATACGATCTAACTGGGATGTAGCATCAGAAATTTCATCCTTGTGGATTTCAGTGATACCTGCAGATGCTTTCTTGAAATTTTCTTCCCACCAGTTAGAGGGAGATGATGCCATCATGAATTCAGATTCATGTGGATATTGACTTAGAGGAGAAGGTTCACACTCAGGATTTGGACATGGATATTTATGTGAACTTTCTTTATTTTTTGGTTGTTTGGGAGGGACTAAGTCCTGACAATTTGGACAAAGAACGGAAAAGGGAATATTTACAGGAACTTCTTTATGTAAGCAGGCTCGTCTTAAGAAAGGTTCTTTTTCGGAGGAGGTCTTGCTTATGGGGCGTTCAGAAGAAGTTGATGAAGTTGTGCGGAAAGAGGTAGATCTGGGTAGAAGATTCCCACCACGCTGGGCTATTGGAGGAGGGAAAGAGATAACTGCAGAGGAAGAGTCTTCACGAATATTGGAGGTGGTGACAGACTGAGAAAGGGGTTGCTTTGGGGCATCCACCACCCACTCAGGAGGAAAGCTAAGTTGGTTCCAAGAAATTTTTGAAGGCACAAGAGAACCATTCCTGGGATCACTTCTAACCAAGACTGCAGCTGTGTCTTGGTCTCTGGAATACAACTGATTGATGGGATTCTGAGTATTAGTAAATCGGAGGGCAAGAGAGTGATGGATCCGGAGGTTTAAGGCTCCAGGCCTCATATCAAAACCAGAGGTGTAAATCTTGACTTCCAATACTTTGTGAACCAGGGATCATTTAGAGAGATGTTAAAGCCAGGAATTATATCTAGATATTGAATGCCATTTGAGAGTGGCATTTGGACTCCACCGATTAATGCATCCATGAACTTATTATGTCGGTTATCCAAGCAGCAGACAAGGGCTGTGGCATTTATGCCAGGACGGACCAGAGGTTCAACACCGATGAGGGCTCTACCAAGATTAACAAAATTCTTTCCATATTTTTTCTTATAACCTTTTACTTCTGTTGGGTCAAGAAGGCCAAGAGTCTGACCAGCTGAACTATTATTTACAGTGACTTCGGACACACCTTCACGAACTTGAAAAAGTTGTCTAGACTTAAAATGAAACATAGACATATCCTTATATATCTGATCTGCTGAAAGTTGGGGTAGTTCAAAAGGGAATATGAGAATCCATGAGAACCTGATTATAGATGATCGATGGCTCTGATACCAATTGCACGCAGGGGCCTCTACACTTGGTAGACTGGAGCAACTTCCAGCGTCGGGCTTGCTTTTCCTGGCTTGAATGACTGAAACTCACACGCCTGCTATCTTTCTTCGACCGCTGCTTAACTTGCCGAACATGCACTGCTGCTCCCTCGAGACTTACTTTGTGACTTACTGCTATTCACGACCAGAACGATGAATCTTACGAGATAGCAAGGAATTTTAGACCCGGGCTAATGGGTGATACGGCTTAGACAAACCAAAAATACACAAATTCGAAACTGGGAATGGTACCCAGACTTTATATTAATTGCAGCGGAATAATTACAGAGCTTTCAGATTACAAATAGTTCTCAGACTTCTAATATTCCTCTGTCATATGCACGCAGGCTCATTTTTCTTTGGGTAAGGGTCGAAGCGCCGAACCTACTTGAAGGCTTCTGGAAGCACTGCACAGACAGATCAGAATGACACCTAACTTGGACCCGCAGGCTAAGATATTCTGATGCGATGTTATACCAGTGCTGGCAACTCGCAGAGCATACAATCTTGCCTAGACACCTATCAGACCTTGCAAGCTTCAACTAATGAAACACTTGCAGACTCCAACTCTAGACTCTCTAAGAATGCGAATGCCAAATGAAGAGGGCAGGCTCCTATTTATAACATGGAGGAGCCTTGGATCCTTTGGGAGAATCCAATGTAGGTCCCGTGAAATCGTATCAAATCGTCCTTAAAGATGGCCGGTCAGATTTGTGTCGGAGATGTGGGTCAAACCGCACCAGAAGTCAGGAAAGTGTCCTGAGTCTCCATGTGACAAATCATGATCGTGACCTTACAAAGTAGAGATTACGGGAATTACTTATGATCAAGACGACAATACATAGTGGAGATTTTTAATAAGGAATCCCACGGAAAACCTTTATGACAGAAGTGACATTACATAGTGGAGATTTTGAAAGAGGAATCCCACGGAAAACCTTTCATGATGGGAATATTAGCAATTGTCATCAATCAAAAAACTGTAGGGAGTACGAGTCTGGGGCCATTCTATCATATCGTCATATGGATGGCCATACCGACGCTGATAAGTGGGGTCCCACATTTTTGTATAGATGCTCCGGCTGCCTGACATGATACTGATGGATGATTAATATAGTGAAGGTTTAAGTGGAGAAAACCCGGATATTTAGGGTTAGTCCGTGATTGCAATTGGCTGCATGGCACGGCGGCGCGACTGGGATGTTAGTCTTCGTCAACCACGGACATGATGTCATACACTACTCATTACTTCAGGTCTTTAACATCATTACCTCACTTCACTTCTTCTATTTCATTGTCTTTTTAGTTGATGCCTGCTCGTTGTAATGGGGAAGCAAAACAGTTTTGCAGGTTCCATTTGGATCACAGCGGCAATATCATTATTAGCCATTATTCTTTATCTTCAAGGTAACTTGAAGGTGGTGCTCGCTCTAGATCCCAACAAGATTGATTGTTCTCACTTCGGGTGCAGGGAAAATGCATTGTTCATTACAAATAGGGAGAAATATAATGTATGCAATGAAAGGAAGCGAGTCACATACCTTTACGTGTGAAGAGATTGAGAAGGCATCCGAGACTGATCCTCGTAGAAAAGTTGAAGAGAGGATGACAAAAGTGGTGATAAGAGAATGTAAAACTTGCAAGGCCCAGATAGTAAAGATTGGTGGATGCAATAGGATGGTGTGTACTAGATGTAGAACCACAATGTCTTACTTTTGCCGACAGAAAATTTCGTCTGGCAACAATAATTTTTGTGGTCATTATTTTAGGTACCAACCAGGGAAACCCTGTGAAATATGTAAGGATAAGTGTAGTATGTGGGGTACTGAGGTAGAAGATAATGTGGCACTGGATGCTAGGGAGGAAGCATTAAAAGAATTTGGACAGAAGGAACCCAACTTATTTGATCAGAAAATTGGAGCTCTTCTTGTAAAGCAAACAGTACAGCCGTCCCATCGACTTGTGCCATTGCTCCAACTTAGAATTATAGGTGATCAAAACAGGGATTTACAAGGTAACAAAGAAGATGGACACGGAGCTGAATTGGAGGACGAGCAGTACATCCAGCAGCTACCACAAGTAGTTGGTGATCAGCCTGCAAACAAGGCGATCTCTCTACCAGTAGCTCCAGCACAAATCGTCGGACATGATGATGAGATTGCAAATATGCAACTACAAGCTAACGAAAAATGATAGGACCCAAGAACACACAGAGCTGAAGATAACGATGGCGATCTTCAAAGCCACTGGTTCTCCTTCCAACTATTTTGATCAGCTTGCTTATTGATTTTAATACTTGATACACTGCATACTTTAATAATATGCAACTACAAGCTAACGAAAAATGATAGGACCCAAGAACACACATAGCTGAAGATAACGATGGCGATCTTCAAAGCCACTGGTTCTCCTTCCAACTATTTTGATCAGCTTGCTTATTGATTTTAATAGTTGATACACGGCATACTTTAATAATATGCAACTACAAGCTAACGAAAAATGATAGGACCCAAGAACACACATAGCTGAAGATAACGATGGCGATCTTCAAAGCCACTGGTTCTCCTTCCAACTATTTTGATCAGCTTGCTTATTGATTTTAATACTTGATACACTGCACACTTTAATAATTAGTATGGTATCTTCTAGAAAGTAGTCCTTTGGTTGGTATCCTCGTTCTCCATTTTGTTATTACAAAATTATTTCAGTATAATTAATATTTACAGGACTCTTTGATTTAAACTTTTAGTTATTTTAACAAACACTATAACATACACTATTTCATTGTAGTTATTTATATTTATTTAGTAGTTTTCTGTATACCATTTCTTTGTAATGATTCATTGTATTTATTTATATTTAGGGGTTTTCTTTATACCATTTCATTGTATTTATTTATATATAGGCTAAGTTTTCTTTATACCATTTCATTGTAATTATTTATATTTTGTGTTTTTTGAATTCATATTATATTTAGTGTTTTTCTTTACAACATTTTAGTGTAGTTAATTATATTTATTAATTTTCTTTAATACATTTAATTATCATTATAATGTATTTAGTGTTTTTTTAAATATATAGAACATTTGAGCTATAATAATGTTAATTGTTTCTGTATAATTAATATATACAAAACTTTATGATTTAAACTTTTTAATTACTTTAATATACATTAGCACACACCATTTTATTGTAATTATTTATATTTAGTGTTTTTTCTTAATTCATTTAAATAAGAAATTTTGAAAAGCAATTAAAAGATATATGTTGGTATATAAAATAAAATAAACTAAAAAAATTAAGTTTCCATTTATCAAGAGAGTGATCAAATTTCTTAAAATTAAAAAAAAAAAAATTGGATCTCTCTCAATGCTTCATAAATATGAGTTTAATTATATTTAATTTTTTTCTTTAATTAATTTAGTTATAAGTCTGCTATATTTAGCTTTTCTTTTTGTTAATTTTTTATGTAATGATTTGCTAATAACATTATTAAATACTGAACTTTTACAATTAAAAATAATTGTTAAATATGAAAATAATTCTTAGTTTTTCATTTTGTTAATTTTTTCCGAAAGAAATCTAGAACAGTTAGGAACACACAACTTATAAGAAAAAACCAAATTCAACCCAAAACCAACCCAATACAAATAAAGGACACAATTATTGATTACATTTGGTTGTATTGTTAAGCTTTGCTACTAAAAAAATGCCACTCAAAATATTTTGTTTTATTTTATTTTCATATATATACCTATATAGGTATCTTGTATTTTCTATTTTCTCGGTTGAAGATATTTTGTTTTATTTCATTTTCATATATATATATATATATATATATATAGTCTTTATGAAATTTATGGACCATGGACCATGGATAAAGAGAAACATTTTATAGCAAAAATAACATATTTTTTAAAATTAAAAAAAAAAATAGGCCTTTCTCCATATTTATTAAAATGGAAACATAAATTCCCAACAATTCTAGGGCTCCATGAAATAGAATGTTGTGGAGTACATAATCTTTTTGAGGCAAAACAATGGATGAAGGAAAACCATTTTTATACAAAACAATGGATGAAAGCAAAGCATTTGAGCTTGCATGACAATGTCCACAAGTACTAATAAAGCTCAAAATTGGGTTGGCCATCTACGAAAGTATCCATATGTTTAAACCATCACCAAAAAAACTAAGCATACATAATTGAGAATCCATGATACAACAAACATGGCGGCCTTAGTCCCAAGCATATACAAAGAGTCATCAAATTACTGGACATTGGGTGTAAGATCATCATGGGGTTGGATCCCAACCTACATGAGTGACTATTCTACTTCATCACATCTACTTTAATTCCCATTTTTTCCTTTTGGCGTACCATTGCACATTCTAGGGCAATTGCTAGTTAATATGTCGTTGTTGTCTGTGGAAGAGAGCATACCACCTGCTTATAAAGTAGTTTGAGTCTCGAGAGAACATGGGCGATTCAGAGGATAGTAGAGTTTGTAATATAAAGTAGACTTTGCTAAAAAGGGAATGGGAGCTCTTTTTTATTTCTTGTATGGTATTTAAAAATTGCGTTTTATATTATAATATTATAATATAATTATTAAAAAGAAATAGTTGGTGGACGCTACTAAAAAAAAAGGTGCTTTTCATGATTTGAATGTAACTCATTTTCACTAAAAGTCAAAGGAAATGGTATACAAATTTATTGTGGCATATTCTTCAACAATTCTTCTCCGAAATAACCATAAAAAAAAGTTCTTCATTTTTCAAAATATTAACCACTTGAAATATTCTACTCTTTCAAAAATAATATGGAAGTTCAAATATTTAAAAGTGGCTTAAATTATAAAATGGATTACATTTCAATAAATCTTCTTGGTGGACATCTTCCTAAATCTCAAGAAGAATGTATAATTTATATATCTAGAAGTGATTTCAAATTAGATTGACTTTAAGCTTTGGAAGTTGCATATATTTAGGTTATCATTAGATTTATTTTGTTTTGATATATGTATGTATGCAAGGTGTTTCTAAGTTTTTCTATTTAGAAGAAAAAAAAAATGGTAAAGCTTTTATTGAACTTTTCTAAAAAACCCTCAATTTCCTTCAATGCAATCTCGCATTGGTGGGTCAACTCTGCAAAACCCCCCACCGAGCCAGTGTTGGTAGTGTTCCCACGTCGACATTTCCCATACACACTTGTAGGAGACAACGGCATGCAATCTTGCTGCTCCGTTTTCTTTTTCACTCCCAGACCGAAAGTCACCAAGTGTCCCTCAACGACATTTTCATGCGATTTGCAACTCGACATAACTCAGCAACCGGAGGTCGGATCAATGAATCGTCAACGCCATTGGTCTCCTGGCGTGCGATTACCTCTAGGGGGCCCTCTCCCTCATGTTCTCATGGCGTAGTGACTTCTTTGTAAATTCATTTCGTAAACTAGGGTTTTGCTCAGTTTCCTTCAATGAAATCTCACATTGGTGGGTCAACTCTGCAAAACCCTCCACCAAGACAGTGTTGGTAGTGTTCCCACATTGGCATTTCCCATACACACTTACAAGAGCCAATGGCATGCAATCTTGCTGCTCCATTTTCATTTTCGCTCCCGAACCGAAAGTCACCAAGTGTCCCTAAACAGCATTTTCATGCGACTTGCAACTCGACATAACTTGGCAACCGGAGGTCGGATCGACAAACCATCAACTCTGTCGGTCTCCTGGCCTGTGATTACCTCTAGGGGGGCCTCTCCCTTGTGTTCTCATGGCCCATTGACTTCTTTGTGCATTCATTTCATAAACTAGGGTTTTGCTCAGTTTGCTTTAATGCAATCTCGCATTGGTGGGTCAACTATCCACAACCCTCCACCGAGCCAGTGTTGGTAGTGTTCCCACATCGGCATTGCCCATACACACTTGCAAGAGCCAACAACATGCAATCTTGCTGCTCCATTTGCTTTTTCTCTCCCGGACCGAAAGTCACCAAGTGTCCCTGAACGACATTTTCATGCGACTTGCAACTCGACATAACTCGACAACTGGAGGTCGGATCGACGAACCGTTGACTCCGTTGGTATCCTGGCATGTGTTTACCTCTAGGGGGGCCTCTCCCTCATGTTCTCATGGCCTAGTGATTTCTTTGTGCATTCATTTCGTAAACTAGGGTTTTACTCAGTTTCCTTCAATGAGATCTCGCATTGGTGGATCAACTCTGCAAAACCCTCCACCGAGCCAGTGTTGGTAGTGTTCCCACGTCGGCATTTCCCATATACACTTGCAGGAGCCACCGACACGCAATCTTGCTACTTTGTTTTCTTTTTCTCTCTCGGACCGAAAGTCACCAAGTGTCCCTGAACAACATTTTCATGCGACTTGCAACTCAACATAACTTGGCAACCGGAGGTCGGATCAACGAACCGTTGAATCCGTTGGTATCCTGGCATGCGATTACCTCTAGGGGTCCCTCTCCCTCATGTTCTCATGGCCCAGTGACTTCTTTGTGCATTCATTTCATAAACTAGGGTTTTGCTGAGTTTCCTTCAATGCAATCTTGCATTGGTGGGTCAACTCTGCAAAACCCTCCATCGAGCCAGTGTTGGTAGTGTTCCCACGTCGGCATTTCCCATACACACTTGCAAGATCCAACGACATGCAATCTTGCTGCTCCGTTTGTTTTTTCACTCCTAGACCGAAAGTCACCAAGTGTCCCTCAACGACATTTTCATGCGACTTGCAACTCGACATAACTCGGCAACCGGAGGTCGGATAGATTAACCGTCAACTCCGTTGGTCTCTTGGCGTGCGATTACCTCTATGGGGCCCTCTCCCTCGTGTTCTCAAGGCATAGTGATTTCTTTGTGCATTCATTTCGTAAACTAGGGTTTCAACCAGATGCCTAAGCTACACTTACAACTTACAAACCAACTAGGGTTTCATGAACTACACACTGCAAAATAAAACTAGGATAGGCATGGAAAGGATATTTTTGCTTGAGAATACTCTTAATGGGGGGGAAGCGTTGCACATTAAGAAAGCACAATAGGGATAAAATTATAATTGAATTCAATACCTAGGGATTGTATCATACTATGTTTCAATTCCTAAAGAGCCTGATATGGCCATGCCTTCTCATACTTGAGACAAAGATGGCAAACATAGCTTCCACATCGATGCATCTATTTGGAACCACTTTGTTGAAGTACGTAGCCAATAGAAATGCAACGTAAAATGAAAAACCTCAGTAAATGACCCAGAAAGCAAGAGACTCTGAGTCATATTTGAATTCGTTGAAACCTAAAATGCATACTTATCACACTGCAAGATACTCATTCATTACATGTTGTTTTTTTTTCCCCTTTTAAAAGTTTCCCATGGCCCAAGTGTCACCTTGTACGTACATTTTGGAAACTAGAGTTTTGCTCAATAAGGGAGTGTGCAATTTTTGTACACGGGGGTCAACTTCGCAAAATCATCCACTAGGCACTTATGGCTAGTGCTCCCGGCTGGAGCCTTCCTAGACACACTTGCAGGACTCCCCAAAACCCAGTTTTGTTGCACGGTTGGAATTCTATGCCCCCGGTAGGTATCCAGCAGGTGTCCCTGAAGGCCTTTTGGATGCGAGATGGAACAAGCCATAGAATGACGACTGTGGCTCGGATCAACAAACCGTCGACTCCATTGGATTCAGGACATCAAGATAGTGTTAGGGGTGCCCCTATCCTCTGGTCCTATGGCCTAGGTGTCACCTTGTAGGTACATTTTGGAAAATAGGGTTTTGCTGAGTAAGGGAGTGTGCAATTTTTGCACACAGGGATCAACTTCGCAAAATCATCCACCAGGAACTTATGGCTAGTGCTCCCAGCTGGATCCTTCCTAGACACACTTCCAGGACTCACCGGAACCCGGTTTTGTTGCATAGTTGGAATTCTATGCCCCCGGTAGGTATCCAGTAGGTGTCCTTGAAGGCCTTTTGGATGCGAGACAGAACGAGCCATAGAATGACGACCATGGCTTGAATCGACAAACCGTCGACTCCGTTGGAATCAGGATGTAGGGATAGTTTTAGGGGTGCTCCTCTCCTCTGGTCCCATGGCCCAGGTGTCATCTTGTAGGTCCATTTTCGAAACTAGGGTTTTGCTCATTAAGGGAGTGTGCAATTTTTTCACACGGGGGTCAACTTTGAAATTTTTTTATTTTGATTCTAGAACTAGACATTCAAAGAGTGGACATCAAACCTACCACACTACACCCTTGGTATATTTCTATGTCCTTAGAGTTCCACTATATTTGGATTTGGAGTAATTAATGTCATTTTTAAGAATTCAAAGTTTCAAATAAAAAATGGAGGCAATGTTTTGATGAGTATGATTGTCATTGATGACAACATTAATGAAAAAGGTTAAGTATGATGACATGACCAAGGTCAAGAGGTTGTTGACATGGAAAATGGGTATGATGACATGACCAAGGTCAAGAGGTTGTTGACATGGCAAATGGACATGGTACAATGGCAAGATGTTGGCAAAGACAATGGACAAGTTTGAAGACATTGATTAGTATGATGGTGACATGGCTTGATAATATGGACAATGCATTGATGACAAAAGCTTGATGACAAAGCATTGGTGACAGACTGGCAAGTAGCAAGCATGGAGGACTTAAAGACAAGCAAGCATGATAAGCCAACATTGATGACAAGGCACATTTGTGGGCATTGGAGCCATTGGAACACCTAATGGGAGAAATGACCAATTATGTGGTCATTTGTGGCTTAATGGGGTCATGAAGCCCACACAAATTTTGAAGAAGCCTTCAAACATGCTCATGACTTTAATGAAGTCTTTGTCTTGGTGAAATTGGGCCCTTGGACATTTGGTGGTTTTTGTGGTCTTGCAACCTTTACATGCTACATATTGTGGTCATGATGTTGTTGAAGCCCACAAGATTTGAAGAATCCCATGAACATGACAAGCCCTAACTCATTATGGTAAATCCATTATACCTTTAAAGAACTTGAATGATGACATGGCATATTGTAGCTTGGTGCACATGACTGATTTTGATGACATGGATCCCTTCTTTAAACCCTTGAAATTTGGTGTGGAATCCCAAACTTGTGACAATGTGGGCATGCATATGAAATTAAAAATAAATAAATAAAGAATAAATTGAAGCAAGGTCGGCTCCAAATCACAATGAACAACCATTACATCATCATTTGTATCAATCAAGAACATTCAATTTTAAATACATTTTCATATGAGGATAATCCACCCCTTTTACAAGCATAGGACCATGAACATCTTATTTTCCTTCATCAAAACAACATTATCAAGGAATATCATTAAACTAGTTAGGTATTTCATTTTCCATGGATTATGTATGATTACTTTTGCATTATGACGAGTGGAAAATGGATGCACACATGAGGATGCACAAGATGAGTAATCCAATAACATGAGGATGCACACACACATAGGCTGATGGTTGTAGGTGTTGATTGTATCAAGATGAATAATCCAAAGATGAACCCTTGGAGTTCACAAAAAACACAATTTCGGTTTAGATATCAAATTAGCATGCATCTGCTAAGTTCATTGAACTGTTGAAAGATATTATTAGTTTTTTCCATTAAGATAATGTTTTCATAACACATTGGTGAGATGTTACTTGATCAATGCAAAAATGTAAGAGAATTAATATTGCTTAAAATGTAATTATATAAATTTCAATAGCATAATTATCAATTTGTGGAAGAGATAAATCATCACTTGCACAAGTGGAAACTCAAGAGAAAATATGGAATATATTGTATCATGCAATGATAGTCGAATGTTTGTAATACAAAAAATGGCAAAGTAGTCGACCCTCAAATGGCTTGTCAATGTACATGTATCCCTAAGTACAACAATGTGTACATGTACATGTCAAAATACATATATAAAAGACTATGCAACATCAAAAATCAATCTTTCGCTTGTTTTTCCCCGACTTTCCTATATTGACCATCTCCCTGGGATTGCTCTGCATCTCAGGAGTCTACAAAAAAAAATCATAGTTTTTATCAAATAACTACACTAATGCCCTACCATTAACAAACTTAAAAAATTAACTTATGGCCAAATTATTTATGACAAACACTCACCAAATCCTCATGGGATATAGATGTGAGCGGTGTGCTCATGGAAGGCCTCTCTATAGTTGTGCTCTGCAAATAAAAGATCATATCTCAATTAATTCAAAAATTCAACATTGATCAACATGTTTGGGTAAATTGAATAAAAAAACTTGGTCATTAATGAACATCTCACCACAAGAGGAGACCCGGTCAAAACCATGGATTGAGCAGAGGGGTCAGGCACTTCTACCGCTAATGGCTACAATCACCAAATGGGGAAATACTTAGACATGCATGAATAAACAATATAGTAACATGGTTAAATACTATGCATTGTGATTGTTTAAATAGTTACCTCTGTATGACTTGTGCTTATTGTAGATGCGGCACTAACTGCAACATCAATGACCCTTGTTAGGTGAGGGGTAGATGGATCTCTCATGTGTCTGCTATAGAGGACATCCACACCCTTTCTAGGAGTGGAGCCTCTCTTATACACTTGTGCCTTTTTCACATTTGGACTATGAGGAGATCCAACTGCTGACAAACTATGAAGTATAGAGGCTGGTGGCTACAATCACCAATACGGACGTAGTTAGAAATGCATTGGTCAATGAAATACCATGTATAATTAACAAAATGACAATGGTGAAATACATACCGATGTACTGTATACATCAATCAACTCAAAGAAATGTTTTGCCACTTGTAGATCCCATATGGGATGTGTAGCGCTTGTCTCCCCACTAGGGGGGACATCACTAGATGAAATCATTTCCCTCTGATGGGGATCTACACCCTACAATTTAGAAAATTGTAAATATTAGATCGTGTAGCATAAATTAAGTAACATGTGATAACAAACTAACATGTATTAAAATAATGTCATGTTGAAATAGTTACCTCAGCGTGAGATGTTGTCGCTAAAGGTATGACAACATCTTGTAACTCATAAGGTTCTGCTGCATGAGCCTCTTGCCCCTCATGCCCTTCTGGTAGAAACTACAAGTTTTAAAATCATTAAAAATATTAGCAATCTATATATGTGTACACAGTAAGGAAAAATAATTTACAAATGGCACTAAATTGTTAATTGGATTTACTCATGTATTAAAATAATGTCATGCTGAAATAGTTACCTCGGCGAGAGATGTTGTCGCTGAAAGTATGCCAACATCATCGTCATCGGGCGTTTCTGCTGCATGAGCCTCTTGCCCCTCTTTCCCCTCAGGCCCTTCTGGTGCTGGTGCATGAACCTGTGGACTATGCTCTACATCATCGGTGGAAAGGTCTTCAACCCCGTGCCCTTCTTGTAGCAACTACAAGTTTTCAAATCATCAAAAATACTAGCAATCTATATATGTGTGTATAGTAAGGAAAAATAATTTACAAATGACACTAAATTATTAACCACTTACTTACCTGTGTAAAGTATCCAGTAAAGGTATCATCTGTTTAGGCAGGACCAAAGCAAGGATGGCCGCATACTATGCATGGGTGCGACTCTTGGCTGTGCTCATGATGTAAAGGTCCAGGGCCACTACTAGATGCTCATCCACCAATGGAAGGTGGTGGCTCTACACCACCGATAGGTGGCGGCTCTACTCCACCCATAGATGGTGGCTCTGATGGCCCCGCTCGGTACGTACCTTGAAGATACGTGCTATGGAGAACAGCCGCATGTGCCAACAATAGGAAGGAGTCCTATGTCTCTAGGATCAACTAATGTGCAGGAAGCACATCTGGCCTGGGTAGCTATCTACGAGGTGGAGATATTGGGCGATTGGGATCTATATGCCTCGCATTGGGATGTTGTTGAGGCATCCCCATCCCAACGCCCTGGTACTCCAAGATATCAAAATATTTAACATGCTTCCCCATCACAAATTCTGCATACATCTTTCTCAAAAAATATAGGGGCATTTCCCTGTTGTTGTGTGGTGGTGCATTAAACACGATGTACCATTGGTTGATCCAGTTATCTATGAATGGTTGATATGTACACCACTCGGTAGAAATGTGCCTTTTGTTTGCATTCGGGATTTCACCTGTCCGTGGATGTCTAAAGAGGGAAAATATATGTTGTTTTGAGATTTTCAACTTCTTGACTTCTTTGTAGCTAAGTCCATCCTGATATTGTTGCCTCTTTCTTTCTCTGAATGTGGCAATATCTTCCAGTGCACCGTCAGACCTACTAAAGGTCTCTATCATTCCATCCAAATTGGATGCAAGCATAAGATGTCTATCATCAACAATAGTATTGAGGCTCGAATTTCTCTAAGCCTCTGAATTTATCTTTGGATGTCTGAGTGTGCATCCATGTTCGTCACTGCAATCAAAAAATAAAAATTAAAAACGTATACATGTGCTATAATGAGATCTCTCAAAAATGAAAAATGTACAAACTTTGTGCAAGAACGAATACATTGCAAACATAAATATCATCTCAGGCATACATTACAAACATAAATATCATTTCATATGACCATTGTAGGCATACATTATGGGTCCTTGTGGGAATAAGGGTGGAGACCATGCAGGAATAAATACCATGATGATGTGGCAAAGATATGTATTTTTATTGGTTAAGGATGGGAAAGACAAGACAAAAGACAAGGTGATGGGAATTGGCACACCTAATGAGCCAAATGACCCATACTGTGGTCATTTGGAGTTGGTCCTAATACCCTGTACAAGGATGACTTGGATATAACAAGTGACATGAACAAAGAAGCATGAAGTGAACAAAGAAGCTTGAAGTTGACACTTGGCAAGGAGATTGGGGGCATCCCTTATGGCATCTGGGGCATCCAGGAATGAAGCTGATTGACATGCGAGCATGTGGACAAGGTGACATGAGGGCATCTTGAAGATGCATATGCAAGCATGTTTATGGAAGCTACGGGAATCTTGGAGGCATGCCAAAGACCCCCATGCGGGAAATTGAAGAAGGTCTAGCTGCAGGCATGTTCAAAGGCATAAATATGGCCCTTGTGGGCATGAGTTACAAGCTAGTGTGGGCATGCTAGAAGCGAAAGAAAATGGTGATGATGTGGGTATGAAGACCACGTTTAGGTGGGAAAAGGAAAGTCTAAATAAATATATACATATATGTATTTATAATTTATGAGGTGTTTATGGAAATCAAATTAAAATTTGATTTTAATATTGACAAGTCGGCTTCCTATTTGATGAGGAAATTATGGCGACAAAATTAAAAAATTACAAAGATTATATCTTGTGTCTCTTGTGCAATGTGTTGATGTGTTTACCTGATGAATGGCATGTGATTGGTACATAGTTCATGGATGAATATGATATTGAAGTGATCCATTGTGTCTAACATGGTGGATGTAAAATTCATTAAGGAATTGATAGTAGGGAGGAATTAAGATATGTTAAATAACAAATTTTATAATTTTTAGATTTGGTATTTCATTTACGAAGATTTCTAGTTTAGGGAAACATCAAAATTTATATTTTTAATGATGAAATGAGGCAAGGATTTGGATGCTTACCTTTCCAATCCACCGTGCAAGATGAAATTTCCCTCGTTGAGCTTCCAAATCTCCCACGTTGAGCTTCTCCAATGCGTTTTTGGCAAGACGAAACGCTCGAGCATTCGGGTTTTGAAGAAACAGTGGGTAAAACAGTGCCGCGGTGCGCGGACTATTTTTTTTTGTTTATATTAACCAAAACGCGTGCACGTTTTGGACTCCTAGCCTACATGTCAATTGACATGGCAGGGTTGGAGTCCGCCCATGCCTAGTTTTAAGTTATGCTCGCACGTTTTGGATTTACATAATTCTCGCGCGTTTTGCGAATGCACGATTGCACGAAAAGGGTCCCTCAACTTCGTGCGAGGGCCCTTCAATGAACAATGCATATATTTTATTGGTGATTTAGACCAATGAAATGTCATGGTCATTTTCCCTTTTTTTCGTTCAATTCCCTATATATTCTCATTATCATTTTATTATAACAAATTGGTAGGTAGTTATTGGTTTTTTTCTCCAATTTTGAGGACGCCAGATTTAAAACCTAGTGACTCAATCATTTCAATTCAATTCAATTATTTTCTTGTTGGTTAGTGATGTATGATTCTTTGATCCTACATGTAACAAGGACCTGATATTCAGTTCATCGAGAGGCTTCTCCACTGCGTTCATACTTAAGTCTTGTGTAAACAACTTAAAGTGCAAAACTACAACGATCCGACCATGAACTGAAGGTAATCCTGTCATCGCACGTACGTGGTGCCTCTATCATTCAGTATTTTGAAATATATAATACAGTTTGTTATGTCTTTTTTTAACAATGAAATGTTCAAATAGATTAGTAATTACAATGATGAATTATTTTAAGTGCTCTGTGAAGCCTTTTTTTGTTTATAGATCACTAACTACAATGATATTTGTTCTTTTATTTTGCTAAGCTATATCATTCTTATGACTTTATGACTTGGCAGGGACTTAACCTTTGCTTCTATTTCCCTTGTTTTTCTTTTGGAATAGTGATTAATTCAGGCCAAAACCTTAGTTTCCTCAATTTTAATACGATGCTTGGTATTATTGGCATGCTCAGACATGTTAATCTTAGTTATTTAAAAACACATTTTTAGTAATATTTTAATAAAAAATAATTATAAATTTAAATTTTATGAAGCTAATTAATACAAATTTTCAAATTAAAATAGCCTTAAGAATAATACAAATTAAATTTATTCATTTCAACCATTAATATGATGTTTATATAAATTTATTCATTTCAATTATTAATATGATGTTTGATATATTTTATTTTCTTTGATTTATCTTAACTTTAATTCAATTATTAATATCACTTTTGATTTATTTTAATCTTAATTATTATCCATATTTAAAATGTTAAAATGATGTTGATATATTTTATTTATTTTTTATTTATTTTAATTTTAATTCAATTATTAATATCCATATTGAAAATGAAAATATTAAAAATTTTTACTGCATTAAATTTTTAATATATATATATATAAAATTTAATCTTTTATTATATATATATATATATAAAATTTAGTTTTTTATTATATATATATATATATATATTTTAATGTTTTATTATTATTATATATATATAGTTTAATCTTTTATTATGTATATATATATATATAATTTTTTTTCAACAACAAATTTCATATCATTTTTCATAATTTTAACTTTCTTTAATATCACCATCTTTCATAAATAGTAAATTATAACTTCTTCCATATTAAAAATAAAATAAAAAATATTACAACCTTTCAATCAGAAAATATTATAATTATAAATCAAAATTACAATTCAAAATTAATTTCACATAACTAATTTATTTATTTTTTACATAAATTCCTTGTGCTCAAAATGCTCCCCCAACCAGATTACATGATTTAAATGCTGATACCCATGAACGTTGTCAACCATATTACATGAATTAAATGTCATAATTGGTGGTATGGAAGCACATTACTAATTTTTGTCACCAATATTTAAATAAATCCACCAGAATTTGTGCAAATTAATTATTTAAATTTTATAATAACCAAATTGCTCTCAACACAGCATAGGTTAACACAACACAGGTTAAGAATGAAAATATAATGCATTTTTTTTGAGAGAAATGTCCATAAACACCTGGAATCAGTGTGTTATGTGCATGAATGTTCCAACAACGTTCCTCCTAAATTAGCCACCAAAAGGAGAACCTTAGGGACGGTATCCCAATGCCATGAACGGTTCTCTCATACTTTAAAGAAGACTCTCAAAATTTTAGGGATACTCTCCTATCATGCTTATGTTCATAACTATTTTTTTTTCACAAAAGGAACTATGATTAGAGCAAAGAGAAGAGATTGCATATATACATTTCACAGAGTTTTATATCAATAAAATATTATATACTAATTTATTGCTTCCATAGAGTTGTCTATAGAAGTGTTTAGCATAAGAAAACTGATTAAATCGTTACGTAAGATTCTCAAGCTCTGTACGTATATTAATACCAATAGTTCCATAATATTATTCATGACTCGCGGTACAATGTTCTATCAGGACGCCAAATTACCAAGCCCCGAGATGTCTTCAGGAAGCCTTCAGTAGTTATTAATATTTGCGGTAGATGCGATTTACAGTACTTCCCCAAATCCAAACACTCCAATGATATTTGTAGTATCAGATTCCATCCAAAGTCATTGGAGATCTCTTACATTCGACCGTGTATAACTAAAGGATTGTGTGAAAAGTACTTGTCATCCTCACTTCATTTTGAGATTCGTTTCATTCTACTCATTTGACACACACAACTCACAACGAAGCCCTTTGATCCTTTTGGTAAGGCCTTTGATTTTTCGGGCTAATCTACAGTGTTAGCGTTGGCGTTGAATAAAATTGTGGAAAGCAATGTGGCCACAATTAACCAGAGAGACTCGCCTTTACACCATAGTAGCATAATTCGAGTATAAATACTGATACAAATACGATTCAATACGGAAAAAATATGTAATAAAAAAGTTCAATACAAATAAAATACGGAAATAGACTTCTTCTATATAATACTTTTAATCAAATATATAAATCAAATTAGCATAAATGTACGTTAAAAACCATTGGTTCTTCTATATAATACTTTTAATCAAATATATAAATCAAATTAGCATAAATGTACGTTAAAAACCATTGGTTTTTATAAGAAAGTAATAAATTGAATGTTATTTATATTTTATAGTTATTAAATAATTAAAATGTGATTTTTTATAATTGGTTTTTAAAATTGACTTTTTCATTATTAAGAATCTATATTCTTATCATATCTATACCGAATATTCGACGAATTCCAATTGCTCCAAATTTACGTACGGGAAATGCCAATATGGTCGAATTATGCTACTTTGCTTTACACTAATTGTGACCATATTTAACGCGACTACCGCATCCTGGTGCCCACAACTGCTCCAAAGATACCGACGTTTCCATATGGGCAGCTCTTCTAAGTCGATGCACCCACCAACATTTAACCTTTATAAGCTATGTCGGTGTGCACAACTGCTCCAAAGATATGGATGTTTCCATATTTGGCAGCTCTTCTAAATCGGTGTACCCACCAACATTTAATCGTTGAAGCTTTGTCGCGTGCTCCAACCCCCGTATGCTTTTCAGCTTCCCGCATCCCAGAGCCCACAACTGCTCCAAAGAGATTTCTCTCCCATTCTCAATCTCTGGTTATGCGAGTGCCTGTCTATGTCAAATTGCAACATTAATGCGACTGGATAGCCGAAGACTAAGTGCCGGAAAGAACCGAACGGAGAGTAGTAGCCGGAAAATAGTAACCCCGTGGGTATGCAATGGATAACCATGCGGGGTGGCCATACCTTATGCCAGGAAGTGACATTCAATCTGAATAGGCTAGCCTTAAATGAAAGTTTGTCTGTTCGATAAGGCTCGCCATGTTTAAGTGGAGAAAACCCAGATATTTAGGGTTAGTCCGTGATTGCTATTTGCTGCATGGCACGGCGGTGCGACTGGGATGTTAGTGATTGTTCATTATTTCATGCTACCATATTATATCTTCATTGATTGTGCATAATTCGAGTACGAATACAGATATGAGTACAATTCGATACAAAAAAAAAGTAATAAAAAAGTTTAATACAAATAAAATAAAATAAAATACGGAAGTAGACTTCTTTTCCAGCGAAAAAAATCTACTATTGCTATTCCAAAATGGAATCAAATAGTACAATGAGATTCATGATTCATCCATCGAATCAAAATTGCACATCCAAATAGTTCATGTTCTTTCCTACAGACTCCAAAATAACCATTATGGCCCGAGCCAGCTGCTATCAACAGTATATAGACTTACTACACTACAGCAACAAAAACATCAAGCCCAGCAGCTCAGAACAGTCCCTGAGACTATACAATAGAATCAGTCAAAAAAGAAGATGGACCCACAGTCCAGGAGACTATTATCAAACCATTCCTCCCAAATCAACTGCCCTTCAATACCGGATAATGCTTGTTTAGAGAGCTTGTCAGCTAGAGAGTTTTGTTCTCTGTAGATATGTTCAAAGGTGATGTGCTGTTGCTTTGAAATTTCATATTGAGTTCGGAGAGCCCAATGACGCAAATGTAGAACGTTGAGATTGAAATCACCCGCAGCCCATTTAACAGTCACCCTGGAATCTCCATAGACCTTAATATTAACTAATCCAAAGATATTGACAATTTTAAGTATGCACTAGAGGGCCATTAACTCTGCTTTCATGTTTGAACCCGATCCACAGTTGAGTCTGAAGACGAAATAATGAGATTCATTCAAATAAATAACACCACGTATTGCACATAAATCACATTGGGAAGCACCATCGAAGAAGAGAATAGGATGATCCACTTTGAGTTTAAATATGCTGATCCTATCTGTCTTTGATGTGTGTTCATCATCCTTACATATAGCAAACATATTTAATGCAGTCAAGCTACATTGCAAAGCCTCGGGGGTTTTATGTTGAAAGATGCCACAATTTCTGGAGTACCAAATTGCCCACGGTATACAGATAGCAACATAAAAATGCTGTTTACATTGTCTGAACCAATTTAACAAGCACTTTTTAAAATCTCCAACATTCCAGCGCTGAGAAATATTCAAAGCAGTGGAGATCAAATCCCAGATTTTACTAGTGAACTCACATTGAACGAAAAGATGATGCTTAGTTTCAGCTTCTTTTTTACAAAGAATGTAAATACTTGGTCCACTCCAACCACGTTTGCACAAATTCTCCTAGGTCTTTAATTTATCTTGAAGTAATAGCCAACATAAGCATTTGAGTTTTAGAGGGATAGACCACCGCCACAGCCTCTTATACCACCAATCTTGTGGATATATGTACTTGTCTTGTATGATTCTGGCATATGCAAATCGAGCAGTAACAATCCCAGTAGCAAGATTTCCACCCCATACGAGATGGTCTGTATCATGATTCAAACTTACACCAGCAGAGTTTAAGTTAAAAATATAAGCATCCCAAGAACGGGACAGAAAGCCAGAAAGACCCAGATCTCTAGAAGTCATCCACTGCGATTTGTGTTCATTACCAAAACTGATCATACGGATTTTATTCAATGTAGATAATCCTAAAATCTGCAGGTATCGAGTGATGGAATCCGGTAGCCTATAGCCATCTTCCAATCCAATGATGGGGTCAACCCCAACCCTTATCAATTATCCAGTTCCAACCTGCCACACTAGATCAGTTTTTATCCAATGAAATATCTTCATGAAACCCCGCCACAAAGGAGAAAAATTCCAGCTTGTTAATTTTGGATTTCTAATCCAACAGAAAACATCCATATTAATGTATTTGCAATGTATGAGATTAGACCACAGAGAATTTCCAAATAGACATCTCCATAAACTTTTAAGTCTAAGAGCGATATTGAAGGTGCCCAAGTCCTTAATGCCCCATCCGCCAAATCTATAAGGTCTAGTTATAGCATCTGCAGCTACCATGGGAATTTTTCCACTGTTTGCAGACCCAAACCATAGAAAATTGTAGCAATATCTATTAATGGTCTTAAGTATGGAAGCTGGAATCTCCAATAATGTGAACCAGTATACAGGCATACTGCAAAAGAACAGACTTTAATAGAATGAGCTTACCCCCTCTAGACAAATATCTGAATGACCAATGTGCGATTCTAGCCTCAAATTTTCTCAGCGTCCAATACCAGTCCTTGACTTGGTAGTTGTTCGGTTTAAGATAAAATCCCAGATACTTAAAACCTTGTTCCGATTGACAGCATTGATATGGCAGAATCGAAAATATGTCACTAAGATGCTCCTCATCTGTAGTTAAATGATAAAAATTTGATTTGTTTGAGCTGACTTTCATACCTGAAGCCCTGCAGAAAGTCTGGATGATATTTTTGTAAGCAGACCATTCCTCAATGGTATCCACACCAGCAACCAAAACATCATCAGCAAATAATATGTGTGTAATCACACATTCTTTTGTAATCTTGATGCCTTTTATATGTCCACCCAATACAGCTTGACTGGTCAATCTGCTGAAACCGTCCATGACCAAAGTGAATAGAAGGGGAGAAAGGGGGCACCCTTGTCTAATTCCCCTAGTGCAACTGAAAAATTCTGACGGACTACCATTTATAAGAACCGAGATATTCATGGAGGTGATACAAGCCATTATCCACTTAATGGTCAAAGAGGGCACACCAATTTTGATGACAATCAGTCTGAGAAAGGACCAATTGACCCTATCATAGGCTTTCTCCAAATCCATTTTGAGAAGTAAAGCTTTCTTCTTATAAATCTTAATGCTATGCAGTAGCTCCTGTGAGATACCTATAGCATCGTGTATCTGTCTACCGGCCAGAAATCCAAATTGCTCCGTGGAGATATGCTGAGAAATAACTGGCTTTAATCGATCAGCAATTATTTTAGAAATGAGCTTATAAAGCAAGTTGCAGAGAGTAATAGGGCGATAATCCCCAAAATATTTTGGCTTATCTTTTTTGGGAATTAGGGTAACAAAGGTGGAATTTAAACCTCCATAGATAAATCCATTGAGTCTGGAAAAGTTCACCAAATCCTTAAGTTCTCTCCCCATCAAATCAAAAAAGTGCAGATACAGCTCCACCGGCCACCCATCTGGCCCGGGGCTTTTCTCTTTAGCAAAGATTTTCAAAGTCTTTTCTAGTTCTTCCAGGGAGACCTCATCTTGTATACTCTCAACTTCCTGCTCATTGAAAAAGCGAGGATATAGTGAGGCAATTTTAATCTGCTCTGCTATTCAACAATCCCCAGGATCACTGTAAATATGGCCAAAGAAAGTAGCAGCTTCAGATTTAATATTTTCAAGCCCAGAATGATATAATCCCCTGTCATCCTCAATTTCCCAAATAAACTTCGAGTTCCTTCTAGCAGATGCAAATGAGTGAAAGAATTTAGTATTCTTATCACCATGTGATATCCAAATGGCTCGACTTTTCAGTCGCCATTCTTTTTCAGCTTGGATAAGTAGTTCTTTTTTTTTTTCTCAATCTGTCTCATAATTTCAAAATCACCAAGTGTTAAGGAACTATAAATATTTGCAGAGATAGAAACCTGCAACTTCTGTTCAAGAAGAGATAATTCCCTTTTATCTGCCTTCTTCTTGTCTTTGATCCATTTGGTCACAACCTCTTTTAATCCTTTTAATTTATGCCTGAAATTCAGCATCGGATTAGTGCGAGAAACTTCACATTTTATCCAAAAATTCCTAACCATGCTGCAAAAAGAGTCATCTTCCAGCCAATTGGAATTGAACTTAAAAGGCGAAGCCAGTTTCTATCCCAAATCATCAAATTGCAGGATAATGGGCCAATGATCCGAAAACTTATGTTCAAAAACCCAGGTTCTATGTTTCTGAAATGTGCTCAACAGCTTTGAACTGACCAGAAATCGATCCAGTCGCTTATGCACACCATCCATACCATGTCTACCATTGGTCCAGGTAGGAACCAATTTATGTGGTTGAACATCTACCAAGTCTGAGTTCACAATCAGCTGAGAAAAGAAATTTGCTAAATCATCCATCCTAGCATTAGCTCCCCAGATTTCAGAAACATGACAAGTAAAATTTAGATCACCTGCAATAATCAAGTCGTCCAAGTTCATAATGCCAGAAGCCTGAAGAGAAGTCCAAAATCTCTGTCTCTCCCTATAGGGGGCATAACAATTGAGAATGGAAAGGGAGTGATTATGTCCATAGAAAGAACCTTTTAATAGAATTCCCCAGGGTGTTGAAAAAACCTTAAAATCAAAGATTTTTGGATCCCAAGCCACAGCTAAACCCCCAGATAGGCCACAGGAACTAACAGCAGACACCTCCCAAAATGGTAACAGCTTACAAAGTTTGTGGACAGCAAGGGTTTCATCATACATGGTCTCTTGGAGTAAAATAAGAGTAGGGACAGTAGAGTTAATTAGATTGGCTAAAGCCTGTGCCCTAGACACCTTAGCCAGTCCTCGAACATTCAAAGATAAAATAGTCATCGGATAACAGATGAAATGGGGGACTATGCTCTAAGCCCCAAATAACCATCAGTAATAGACCTATCAACTTCCTCTAACCTCTGTGAAATCGGAGTGTAAGAGGTTGATGAGGGTAATTCTTGTCTTTGTTCTTCTTCTTATTACCTTTTCTAATAGTGACATTTTGGAACTGTAACGACTGCACAGGTTTAGCCAAAGACCCACTCCCCGGGTTTTTTGAGTAGGACTGAAGGGGAGGAAATTCCTCACCAGTAGCCGAAATTTGATATCCACAAATAGCTAAAATTTCAATATCTCCTAGGGTGGAAGAGTCAACATTGCAATCTACTGGCAAATGAGTAATCAAATTCTGTCCAGCATCACAACCAGCCGGGGAAGCAGGACTCAATCTCAAGCTATTTGCATGTGGAGACAGTTGTTTTAAGGAGTCAGTAGGCAATGTACCCAAATTCAAGCTAACAGACTGAGAAAATTGGTGTTTAAAGGTACCAGGGGATGGAGTCTTGTCAAGGGGAGGGATTGCTAAATCCAAAGTAGGTCGAGTCGAAGGATTCCCTAATACAGACGAAGCAGTTTCAAGATCATTAAACAACTTACGACCAGCTTTAGAACCGATGGAATGATTCACCGAACTAGCAATAGGTAAGCCCGTCACCAGATCATGACGCATTTGTATTTCACCCATGGAGATACGACTGGAAAGCAATTTTTCAGAGCTTTCAATAAAGACAAGATCATCCGGGGTTAATTCAGGGAAATTTATAGGGGTTTTACAGATAGACTTACCTGAATGGTCCGATAAAGTCTGCTGGTCACAAACCCTAGGAGAGGTGAGCTCCAAAGTAGCAGAATCCTCCTTATTCGAAATGCTGAAGGGGCAGGAGGCTCGAACGAGACCCAGCTGCTTACAAGAGAAACAGCGGAATGGAATTTTGAGGTAATCTAGTGTCTGTTTCCAAATTTTTGTACCCCAGGCAATTTCAATTTCAGCCGGCAGCCCACTTCATGTATCAAGTTCCACCATGACTTTCGCATAACGGCGGTCCATCCCAAAAAGATTTTGCTTGTCAAGCCGCACATATCTCCCAACAGCATTTGCGAGACCCATGAGAACCTCTTCAGTCGAGAGCACGATAGGAAGACCTGGAACAATCATCCATAGATGTTGAACAGGTTGAAATTCATGTAGGGGATTGAAATTAAGATGCCATCTCTTAATGAAAAGAGAACCCTGCTTAAACTCCCAAAATCTAGACAAGATCACTTCTAAGTGAGCCGAGTCAACAAAGGTGAACAGTATCCACCGATTCAAGAGAAGATTAATGCGAGGGGCCATCCCTGTAAGAGGAAGCCAATGTTTAGAAACCCACTCCGAAATTTCTAACTTAGAACCCGAAGTGTATTCCAGCCTACCCACCAAAGCCCGTTCAGCCAGGATACCTATTTTATCAAGATTATAGTCTTCATCAATGTTGAAACGAACTATATCAGCTCTGGCTTTAAAGGTCTTTAAATGCCGTCTGTTCTTAGCCTTCTGCCCACAGATCTTGCCGCAGGAAGTTGCAGTACCCCCAGCCCTATTCTAAATATCACCGAGCACTATCGGCGAGGGAGGCAGTGGAGGGTTTGTGGAATAAGGAGACTTCTCCATAATGAAATCCATCACCAACAAAAGAAAAGGGAAACCCCCAGCTGTTGGTATCTGTCAGATCAGAAAGTGACAGCTGCCAGAACTAGTGGAGCCAGCTCCTGGGACGAAAAAAGCCAAAATAGGTGACAGAAATAGGAAACCCCTAAAATTGATAGAGACCAAAATCAATCTAAAACCATAGCCAAAAGTAGAACTGAATCAACTGGAGAGGCCACTAAAACAAGAAGAGTCCCAAGTCTAGTCCAACCAATGGGGGCCAAAAGCAGACTTATCACAGGAATCCCCAAAAATCAAGTTGAAAAAAGGAGCGATAACCTGCGACCAAAAGGTTCATTCCCACTTTTTTTTAACCTTGGTTGGTACTAGTCCGATTCTACGAATCGGCGGACTCCAAGTTGTCACAGGCCACACAACTCAATCAATCAACCATCAAGATCAGGAAAACCTGCAACAACGCTGAAAAACCCTAACCTCGCCCTCCATCTTCGCCCACGGAAGTAGACTTCTTATATATAATACTTTTAATCAAATTAGCATAAATGTACTTAAAAACCATTCGTTTTTATAAGAAAGTAATAAATTGAATGTTATTTATATTTTATAGTTAATATTAGAATAATTGGAATTGCTCCAAATTTCGAATTGCTTCAAATTTCCGTAAGAGAAATGCCAATAAGACCTAATTATGCTACTATGATAAATATTGGTTGCTGAACTGCAGGTGCCCAAGGCGCCACATTAATGGTGAAGAACCAGTGTCCATACACAGTTTGGAACGCTGCAAGTCCTGGTGGCGGTAAAGCGTTGGGACAGGCCAAACATGGAGTTTTAACTTTGCCGCAGGAACAACACAAGCCAGAATTTGGGGTCGTACTGGCTGCTCCTTCGACGCAAGCGGGAGAGGCTGTTGCAACACTGGTGATTGCAGCGGGTTGCTGAATTGTCAAGGCTATGGAATGTCCCCGCAACTCTTTTTGAATATGTGCTCAATCAGTACCAGAATCAAGATTTCTATGATATTTCTCTTGTTGATGGCTTCAATATCCCTCTTTCCATAAGT
The DNA here is from genome assembly GCA_027924585.1 of Larix kaempferi. Classification (NCBI taxonomy): domain Eukaryota; kingdom Viridiplantae; phylum Streptophyta; class Pinopsida; order Pinales; family Pinaceae; genus Larix; species Larix kaempferi. Next base: position 4,486,065 of record BSBM01000961.1, on the reverse strand, counting down.
CTGTCCAACTCTAATTGCAAAAGGATAGGATGCACCAGCAACATAAATTCCGCCTGCCCTTCAGAGTTAAAAGTAACCGGTGGATGCAAGAGTGCTTGTGCTGCTTTCAATACGCCTCAATACTGCTGCACATGCGCCTACCTCAACAACTGCTCCCCCACAAACTATTCGAAATTCTTCAAGGGGCAGTGCCCACTGGCGTACAGCTATGCCAAGGACGATGCCACTAGCACTTTCACCTGCTCTTCTGGTACTGCTAATTACAACATCGTCTTCTGCGGTTAACATAAACATAAGTAAATAAAGTGAACTCCCTCTAGGAGCAAATCACATTCAGAATAAGAATGCTCTTCTTTTCACAGTTCTATGTAATATGAAGGCGATAATAATTAATATTACAATATTATCTTATTACCATTTTTCTTATACTAGTCATCTGATTACCATTTTTCTTATACTAGTCACCTTAATAGTAGTTCTTTGAAAGGGTAGTTTAGATTTGGTCATTCATGAACTCTTTACCTAACAAGAACTTTCTAACAATACAAATAAAATTCATTTGTCAAAAATGTTTTAAAACAATAAATGTTTTTGGAAATAAATTATTAACAAAATAAATAAAATTTATTTATCAAATATGTTTAAAACAACACATATATTTGCAAAGCCCATTTACTGTCAAAATCATTTATCAATAAGGAAACATAAACATAGATAAACCATAATATACATGACATGGACAATTTTTTTGCGGAATGCAAATCACATTATCAATTTGTTTCTTCAATTCAATATAATTTATGTTTTTTTAGTACTCTTTCCTCTTAAAATTGAGTAAAACAATTTGCTACTTTGGATTCTGCCGCTTTGAATTTATACAAACAATGATAATTGATCTGTTCAAAACCGAAGGTATGTTTGCAAATATAAATGGAAACAAGAATGGAAGGAGTAGGAAAAGTACCTGGAGGATCAATGAGAAATATAGAAGAAGAAACAAGAATTTGGGGAGTGGGTGGAACAGACATTGAAATAGAACGAGATGCAGTAACTGTAGGATTGTGGACTAACCATGATGAGACTTCTGGGTATCTCATTTCTCATTTTTCTTCGAAATTCCGAAATTCCGCTCTTGCCTGTGATTTCTTATTTATTTAAGTTTGTATTCTAAGAACTTGTAATTGGTGAAAATCTGGTACAGAACGAGTCCAAAATAGATACAATGATTCTGGAAGAATCTATGAACACATAAACCAATTTTATTTTAGTAAAAACTATTATTAGAAGAGAAAACAAGTCTATATTTGTGTGTCATAATTCTATATTTTGTTCTCCAACATGTTAACCGTATGAACAACTTTTCTATATAAGAGAAAATGACAGAGTTATATACTTCGTGATCAATAGATTTATATACCAAGTAAATTGTGAGATGGTCAAGATAATAATATTTTGAGAAACAAAAACATTTCATAACAAGAAATTGAAATCCAATCCAGATCATCCATAAAGAAGTGAATTTAAGTCATCTACCAATCATGAAATTATTCAACTTCTTTATAAAAGCATTTAGAATTATAAAATATTTAGTTAACAATTATCAAAAAGAAATTAACATACTGATTATTTACATATTTATTAATTGTCTATAATATAAATTTGTTTTTATCACAAAAATATGTTTTTATATCAAAATTACATGATTCTTAGATCAATGGATGTACAATATTTTTCATTTGATCCAACTTCATTAATATTCAATTAACTGTGTATATTGTGACTCTTATTAGTAAACTAATATTAATATTTTTATGATTAATATATTAATGATGTCCAGCAATCCAGAAGAAATGGAATTAATTATTCTTATTAGTAAACTAATATTAATATTTTTATGATTAATATATTGATGATGTCCAGCAATCCAGAAGAAATTGAATTAATTATTTTTGCTTATTGCTTCCAATTTCACAATTTGGTGATCAATCCGCACATGTTGTAAATGTTATTTTTGAATGAAAACTTCTAAACCTCTTTACAGTCGGCACGTCCAGGTCCTGTTACTGAATTACACTCAAAATCCAAGGTATGAGAATAATTTTGGAGCCTTTTCATTCTGCCCTGATTGCAAATATGTGCACCCCATCGATCGCTTCTCATCTTTCTTATAACTGAGAAGAAAGGCGATGCCCTGCGAGGCCGACTATCGCTCTGCTTGATTATTTTGCACTAGATTTTAAACCCCACATTTGTACTCCAGCTGCATTTGTGGATGAATGTTCCAGCTTCTGAATAATTTTTATGAGGACTGGGCAAGATTCAATGGGACTATCTGCTTTAAAAATATACCAATGCTTCAATACTTGCTAACCCTTCTATGCAGACCAGTTGCGAGCCACGACCAAATGAGACAGTCTGCTGGAGATCCTAGCACTCCTAGCATTGTCGGATTGTGAGGGGGTGATACCCACGTGACCAAAGCAAGTGACTGATCCCCAAGGATGCTACACCTGGCATGCATGCACCAATTTTGTGGGTAAGACGCAGTGCCGACACAACAGAAGGATTGATAGTGTTTGGTATACACTCTTTACCCCAGCCATGTGGCCTTCATGGAATGACGCGCGTGGATGCTAAAGCTACTTAATTATATTTTTTGTTTATAATTTTATTTAGATACTGATCCCAGCCATAATATGAGTGAGCACTGAAATTTCCCATATTACATACAGCTTGCATACATTTTTGTAGATCTGAAACCGCACAGTGCAACTTTATGCTATAAGATCATTGCTGCACATAAGGAATACATCTCCGTTTTTGGTGCGGGTGTTGGCACGAAGACGCGGATATTGAGAAACCGTTTGACTCTTCCTATCCTGGTATTTCCTTGTGGTTTTTTCGATGGGGCTGCTGTTCTTCTGAATGGCGCTGGGATGCCCGGGCAACTATTCACATTTCCAATACTACCACTGTTCACTTTTGGCTAAACCTGGGTAATGGTTCAAACACTCGAAGTGAGATTTGCGCTCTATGGCTCTTGTTATTCTGCACTCGTCAAAGGAAGATTTCCTCCCTTGTTATTTATGGTGACTCACAGGCTATTATTGCTTGGGCTAAGGGTGATGCTTCCCTGAATGTTCTCCTGCTCAAACACTGGTTGGAGGAGGCTCGAAAGCTCATTCTTGAATTTGAGCACATTCACTTTGAACATATCTTCAGGGAGGTGAATCTGGATATGCTCTCAAAGCGGGCTCTCAACTCTCTGTCTGGGGTCATCATGTGGCAGGAATGGCGGGATGATTTGCTATTTTCTCATGGTTCCCACTTGTTACATTGGACTTGAGGGCGTTTGTCTTTTTTGATCATACTTTTTGTCTTTCCATATGGTGTTTATGCGGCTGGTTACTTATATATATTGTAGTTTATATGTGCAGATACTTGATTATGATGCGTCCTACATGCAGATGCTGGCTCAGATCGGGTGTAATATTCGTATTTCACTCCACTTCCTGCAGGGGTGATTTCGATATTTATTGTATGTGGATATCTATATTTTGGACATTTTATGTGACGCTTATACTTTTGATGATGTGGCATTTGCTTTACTGATATTACTGGATGCATAGCAGTTAGACTATGGGAGTTGGTAGCTTTTGTTGACTGTTTTAGACAGCCCTCATGTTTTTCATATTGATGATATAACCGGTTTGTTCCGGGGATTTCTATTGGCAGATTTGTATGTATTGGACATGGACTGACAGTTGGTCATATTTTACTATTTCGCAAATTAATAGTAAGTTATATTTTTCTGTGAAAAAAAAAAGTCCACTCATTTCGAACCTCAGTCGTCATTTGGATTATATAGGTAAACGAATTTAGTTCAATATGTGAAAGCTTTTTCAGTAGATACTGTATAGTGCTCATGAAATATATTTGGCTGCCTCAAGGTTTTTTTCTTTGGTCCCAAGATTGTATATTTTGATTTTCAATAATTCAGTGATATGTACATAGGCAGCAACTGCCACGTCTGTACTGCAGATTTGGCCGAGGAAAAAAAATTTGTTCAAATCGGGAGAAATATAATGTATGCAATGAAAGGAAGCGAGCCACATACCTTTACCGTGTGAAGAGATTGAGAAGGCATCCGAGACTGATCCTCGTAGAAAAGTTGAAGAGAGGATGACAAAAGCCGTGATAAGAGAATGCAAAACTTGCAAGGCCCACATAGTAAAGATTGGTGGATGCAATAGGATGGTGTGTACTAGATGTAGTACCACAATGTCTTAGGTTTGCCGACAGAAAATTTCGTCTGGCAACAATGATTTTTGTGGTCATTATTTTAGGTACCAACCAGGGAAACCCTGTGAAATATGCAAGGATAAGTGTAGTATGTGGGGTACTGAGGTAGAAGATAATGTGGCACTGGATGCTAGGGAGGAAGCATTAAAAGAATTCGAAAGAATTTGGACAGAAGGAACCCAACTTATTTGATCAGAAAATTGGAGCTCTCCTTGTAAAGCAAATAAAGCAAACAGTACAGCCGTCCCATCGACTTGTGCCATTGCTCCAACTTAGAATTATAGGTGATAAAAACAGGGATTTACAAGGTAACAAAGAAGATGGACACAGAGCTGAATTGGAGGACGAGCAGTACATCCAGCAGCTACCACAAGTAGCTGGTGATCAGCCTGCAAACAAGGCGATCTCTCTACCAGTAGCTCCGGCACAAATCGTCAGACATGATGATGAGATTGCAAATATGCAACTACAAGCTAACGAAAAATGATGGGACCCAGGAACACATAGAGCTGAAGATAACGATGGCGATCTTCAAAGCCACTGGTTCTCCTTCCAACTATTTTGATCAGCTTGCTTATTGATTTTAATACTTTATACACTGCATACTTTAATAATTAGTATGGTATCTTCTAGAAAGTAGTCCTTTGGTTGGTATACTCGTTCTCCATTTTGCTATGACAAAATTATTTCTGTATAATTAGTATTTACAGGACTCTTTGATTTAAACTTTTAGTTATTTTAACAAACACTATAACATACACTATTTCATTATAGTTATTTATATTTATTTAGTAGTTTTCTTTATACCATTTCTTTGTAATTATTCATTGTATTTATTTATATTTAGGGGTTTTCTTTATACCATTTCATTGTATTTATTTATATTTAGGTTTTTTCTTTATACCATTTCATTGTAATTATTTATATTTTGTGTTTTTTGAGTTCATATTATATTTAGTGTTTTTCATTAAAACATTTCAGTGTAGTTAATTATATTTATTAATTTTCTTTAATATATTTAATTATCATTATAATGTATTTAGTGTTTTTTTAAATATATAGAACATTTGAGCTATAATAATGTTAATTATTTCTGTATAATTAATATATACAAAACTTTATGATTTAAACCTTTTAGTTACTTTAATATACATAAGCATACACCATTTTATTGTAATTATTTAGTGTTTTTTCTCATTTAAATAAGAAATTTTGAAAAGCAATTAAAAGATATATGTTGTATATAAAATAAAATAAAATAAAAATTTAAGTTTAGATTTATCAAGAGAGTGATCAAATTTCTTAAAATTAAAAGAAAAAAAAAAATAGATCCCTCTTAATGCTTTATAGATTTGAGTTTAATTATATATATATTTTTTAATTAATTTAATTGTACAAGTATGCTATATTTAACTTTTCTTTTTGTTAATTTTCTATATAATGATTTTGCTAATAACATTATTAAATAATTCTTAGCTTGTCATTTTGTTAATTTTTTATGTAATTATTTTTCTAAGAACTTTTTTTTTAAAGCAAAAAGAAGAAACCATTCTATTCCATACAGAGAAATATTACAATCAAATTCTTGACATCATGAACAACAGAACCAAAGCTCTCTCTGAGAGTAAACCCAAAACTTCTGCTAGACTTGTCTCTGAGAGTAGACCCAAAACTTCTGCTAGACTTATCCAACTGAACACAGTACAAAAAACCACTTATCTTCCAACATGTCTTAGGTAGATCTAGGTACAAACCTTCTGTCCCAAAACTCACAGTATACCCCTTATAACCCAAACAGACACCTATTGGACTATACACATGCAAAAGAAATATGGAACAGTTAGGAACACAGAGCTTATAAGAAAAAACCAAATTTAACCCAAAACCAACCCAATACAGATAAAGGACATAGTTATTGATTGCATTTGGTTGTATTGTTAAGCTTTGCTACTAGAAAAAATGCCACTCAAAATATTTTGTTTTATTTCATTTTCATATATATATATATAGTCTTTATGAAATTCATGGACCATGGACCATGGATAAGAGAAACATTCTATAGCAAAAATAACACATTTTTTAAAATTAAAAAGAAAATAGGCCTTTCTCCATATTTGTTAAAATGGAAACATAAACTCTCAACAATTCTAGGGCTCCATGAAATTGAATGTTGTGGAGTATATAATCTTTTTGAAGCAAAACAATGGATGAAGGAAAAACATTTTTATACAAAACAATGGATAAAAGCAAAGCATTTGAGCTTGCATGACAATGTCCACAGGTACTAACAAAACTCAAAATTGGGGTGGCCATCTACGAAAGTATCCATATGTTTAAACCTTCACCAAAAAAACTAAGCATACATAATTGAGAATCCATGATACAACAAACATGGTGGCCTTAGTCCCAAGCATATGCAAAGAGTCATCAAGTTACTTGACATTGGGCGTAAGATCATCATGGGGTTGGATCCCAACCTACACAAGTGACTATTCTACTTCATCACATCTACTTTAATTCCCATTACGTGCTTATAAAGTAGTTCGAGTCTCAAGAGAACATGGGTGATTTAGAGGATAGTAAACTTTGCTAAAAAGGGAATGAGAACTCTTTTTTATTTCTTGTATGGAATTTAAAAATTGTGTTTTATATTATTTTATTATAATATAAGTATTAAAAAGAAATAGTTGGTGGAAGTTACTAAAACAAAAGGTGCTTCTCATGATTTGAATGTAACCCATTTTCACTAAAAGTCAAAGGAAATGGTATGCAAATTTATAGTGGCATATTCTTCAACAATTCTTCTCCAAAATAACCATAAAAAGAAGTTCTTCATTTTTCAAAATATTAACCACTTCAAATATTCTACTTTTTCAAAAATAATATGGAAGTTCAAATATTTAAAAGTGGCTTAAATTATAAAATGGATTACATTTCAAATATTTAAAAGTGGCTTAAATTATAAAATGGATTAAATTTCAAATATTTAAAAGTGGCTTAAATTATAAAATGGATTACATTTCAATAAATCTGGTTGGTGGAACTTTTTCCTAAATCTCAGGAAGAATGTTATAATTTGCATATCTATAAGTGATTTCAAATTAGATTGACTTTAAGCTTTGGAAGTTGCATGTATTTAGTTTATCATTAGATTTATTTTGTTTTGATATATGTATGTATGTAAGGTGTTTCTAAGTTTTTCCGTTTAATAGATAACATGGAAAGGTTTCAAAACTCCCTTGTGATAAAGATTTTATAGTAATATTGTGATATGTTATTAGAAGAAAAAACATTTTTTGGTAAAGTTTTTTTTGAACTTTTCTAAGAAAACATTTCGAAATCCATTGTCCCATGTTGTTTGGGGTTTTATTTAATTTTTAAATGAATTAAATTTATCCAAAAGTAGAGATATAAAAATGACCAAAAGTTATTAAATTTGAAATTGATTATAAAATTAAAAAGACTTTATAATTTTTTGTGTTCAATTTTAAATATTAATTAATTTATCACTTATTGATTGGGTTTAGAGACACATTTTACATTTCAGAATGAAGTGTAATTCCATGTTTAACATGGAACTTACACGTAACATTTTATTTAAGTAAACAAAACTTTTACAATGTCTTTACAATGTCAATTTTTACCTTCGCTGCTGTTGCAGTGATTTTCCCCATTTCAACGGAATCTGCCGAAGTCTTGCTTGGCTAGCCGAAAGAGGGATAAAACAATGCACGTCGAAGCTGAAACCAATTGCAGCCAGTAAAGCATCCTATGGACAACAACCCGGTATAAGGCATCAATTGAACCTTAGATGTGGACCAAGTCCTCTCCAATAAATCATCATCATCACAGAATTTTCTTCCCGATACTTAATTTTTGGGTTTAGGGTTTTCTTGTATTTAAACCATCCGCAGATTCGTTTTAAAATAAAGCTGCTGCCATCAGTATAGAACCTGCGACTCAGCTGTTTAGCATCGTCTCTGAGTGTGGCCACGGATATTAACGTCGTCTCATGTTGCCACTCGAGCTCACAGCTTCTGCTAAAGATGCGAGCACCTTCTGTCAACAATATCATGCTTACGAACCAGAAGTCTACTTTTCCTAAAGTTATTGCGAAGCCTCTGAGGAGAATGACGGTGGCCCATACAAAGGCCAAGGTTCTGAGCTCGCTGGCAGCCTTCTCCAGAATGGCAAGCCTGAGGGAAAACAGAGTAATTTTCTTCTCGGGAGCTGCAATCTTCTCACCGCGACTCTGGGAGTCTCGATTTTCGATTGTCTCCATCTGCGGTTCGAATGGAGAAACCAGTTTTCGACCTTCATATCCGACTGGTGAAGTAGCTGCCATTATATCTAATCGGACGCTGCCATTACCTTGCCATTCCTTTCTGTAATAGGGCCAGCATGATCTCTAAACGCTGATTGCATTGGGCAAGACCGACCCTCTGACCTATTCATATATCCAAAATGTCTGCAAAATCTTGTATGAGAAAACTGAAACTATCGAGGATCCTAGTCAGTTTTTATTGATCTTCTACAATTGGTATCAACTAATCATAAATATAGAAGGAGAAAACTGAAACTATCGAGGATCTTCTACAATGGGTATCAATATCAAAGAATGTCCCCCGCCTATTCTTGACTGACAGTGATACGGCACTAAATCTCATTCAACTTCGAAGGCATGTAAATGGTGAGCACAGTACGAGTCGTCCATTGCGTGCTACGTAAGTGTATTGATATGGCGAAGAGTTATACAGATATAGAAGAAACGTGGAAGCCTCACCACCATGTTTAATCTTATTTTATCTGATTTGGTACTCCGAGTCGAATCCTTTCATGAATTTTATTGAAGCCAAAGACAAAACTGAGACATATAGATTGAAACGTGGAAAACTGAAATATTACTTTCTTACCAGCCACCATCTACTACTTTGACAGGTCCAATGATAGAGTATCAACAAATGTTGGCATCTAGTGACAAATTTATTTCATTGATGCATTGTTCATGTGGGTGGGTGACATAAATGATAAGATAGTTATCCTCTTTGAGGGAAATTTGATCATAAATTTTACTTTAGGGACCGTTAACGACTCCCAATCCTTGGCTTTACCATACTAGCATTTGTCCCAGAGGCGCAAAAGTGAATGCACTAGGAAAAGAGTAAATTTTGTAACAATGTTAGAGACTGTTTTTAGTATACATCAAATCAATAAACACAAAGACATTATATCTTTAATGATAATGAATCAACTGTAGCAACTGGACTATCGACCATATTGTTTTTTAACTAAAGTGAGCCGACCATTTTGACTCCCGACCATATGTTACAAATATTATTGAAAACAAAATTACAAATTCATATCAACTGTTTCATATGTCGATCATGTTTACACAGTGAGAACTTCACGCTGACCAAAACGAAGTGTCCATCAATTCAACCAAATAGTTAAGAGGCGACCAATTTTTTAAGGCTCAACCAACTTGAATATCGACCATATTTTATTAAAAACTAAAGTTAGCCGACCATTTTGACTCCCGACCCATGTCCATCAATTCCACCACACACTTAAAAGTCGACCAATTTTAAGAGGCTCGACCAACTCGACTATCGACCATATCTTTTTTAACTAAAGTGACCCGACCATTTTGACTTCCGACCATATCTTACAAATATTATCGAAAACAAAATTACATAGTTAACAGTCGACGCGTGTCCATCAATTTTGACCACACAATTAACAGTCGACCAATTTTTAAAGGCCCAGTAGGAAAATAGAAAAGTTTGTAACAATCTCGGAACACTCGTTGCCGACTGGAACAGTTAGTTGACTCATCAACCATCACATTTATCGATGGAGTTGAATAGAATAGATGGTGACAAGAAGTCAATAGAAATCTAAGTTGGGTGATAAAAGTTGTCCCGTCGATATGAAATGGTCGACCTTATGGTCATTATTATTAAAAGTTGTCGGCATTGTATTTTTTTTTTAAACTATGGTCGGTTCGATGAGTCATTCTATTGTAAATATGGTCGATGTAGTTGTGTCGATACTAATTAGTTGAGAGTCATTTTCAATTGATTATAGATCATAAATTTCTATGTGGACGAGATATATCAATTTTGTAGGAAGCATTGAGTTATATATGTGTACTAAGAAATGGTCGACTGCTCTAGAATGAGAAACATGATAACAGGAGAAGGCGGCATCACTCGGCGATGGTGTAATTAATCGGTAGTGAACTTGTGCGTGGTCGGTTGGGTTCTTTGGTTGACAGTTAGTTGGTTATGTCAATCACATCCATTGACGTTTGGTCGACTTTTAAAAAAATATTTGTTGACCAAATGATGCATCGACCACCTCGACCATATATTTAAGAACCGACCAATCAATATCAACTATACTGATCATATAACTTTTAATATGTCGATGATAAAGTATCAACCGTACTATAATCATTTAAATATGTAAAAGGTATTCTCGACCCAGATGTAAGAATTGATTACAATTTTTTATGTCGACCAACATATCGACGAGATTGGGCTTCAACCAAATGCAAACACTTGTAACTTTACAAACATAAGTTAAAATTGACTAAAATATTTTACAAAATTAAGCAAAGCCATAAAATATTTTGATGGACCCAGATCAAGCAAAAAGTTGCTGCATTAGGAAATAGGAAAGTAAAGTCAATGAATGGGCTTTATGATGACAACTTCTCAACTCTCTTCACATTAACTGCTGCCACTGGCTGCCACCATCGACGACTTCATCAACTATTGGGAGATAGTCGACCATTCAATATCAGAGGGGCATCTTGACCATAATTGCATTGACAATGAGAGGTTCGACCATATGACAACCACTTGCACTAGATGTCAACATTCGACTAAGTATCATCGACCACCAACTGTACCGGTCGACTTCCTCCATGTCGTGATCGACTGCAAAGACCTAGTCGACCATTGCACCACCAAATGACCAACTGCCCACAACCCAATTCTTTCATTGCAATGTCCCTGCAAGGTTTTTACTGATCTTTCATAATTAGGATAAGTGTTGGTCGACTGCACCCTGTCGGCTGATCTTTTCTAGTCGATTGTTGACTCACAAAAACGTTTGAAGTGATGGCCAGACTCAATTTGCTCCTGGTCAACAACATAGTCGTCAACTTAAGATTGATCAATGTAGATATTAAAGATGAGTTGGTATTTACAAAATGCTAATAGCTGGAGGGTCATTGGCGGCTAATAGGCAGACTCGTTGGTTGACAGATTAATACGATCTATCTTTTCACTAGAAAAATATAAAAATGAAAATCAATCTGAAACATCATGCATTTAGCACTCTATAACTCACATCGGTTTGTTAAATATACCATCTTTTCTACCAGACTTTGCAGCATGAGAAGATAGGCTATCATCGATGTGCAACAATATTCAACTTTAAGAAAACCCATCTCAATGAACAATTAAGATCCAGCCTGACCCAAGTAACCACAGTTCCAGCCTGACCAGTACATGTGCTGGAAGAAATATGCTAAGGGCATATTTAACTTGGTCGCCGAAAGTTGGTTGACACTGGTAGTGGAGTCTGGATTGTTGAACCTGCTCCGAATACCTCATTTTGATCGTTCACCAGAACTTAATGCAGTGGTTCGCACTCTGATGGCGCGAATTCACCATGGATACCTATGGCTGGACCGAAATGTGGATTTGAACATTGACTTAATCCACCGCATAATAGGACTAAGCAATCGCGGCAAGGATCCCAAGCAGTTCTTCCAAGGGAAGGGTAAGGAAAAAGAAGTTGTCGTGAAAATGAAGCAGAGCCATGCATTGGTGAAGGGAAAAAGAGGGTTTCCCATAGAAGAAATTGAAGATAGAGAGACAATATTTGTCACACAGTTGCTCACAGGAAAAATCATAAGAACAGCCAGTCCTCCGGAGGTGCCTGCGGGCGTAATACTACTCAGTGTCGCAGTGGCTGAAGGGACCCAATTCAATTGGTTTCAGTACCTTCTAAATGAGTTCCTGGATGGACTCAATGATACCCAGGAGAATGGCGGACAGTTCCACTTTACATGGATGATCATCCTCGTCACCTTTTCTGGATGGAAGGAGACAAAGGACTATGTGGGTGTCATTACAGAAAGCAACAATCCTAGAGGGTTCCGTTTTGCCAACCTCTGGGCAAATATCAACGTAGAGTGACAACATGTGATAGCTAAAGTTTTCTATCAGTATTACACTCAGCTGCGCTATGTGATCACCCGTACATCCCATGATCCCATACAAAAGGAAGAGCCCCACGATCCCAAGTACCCACAGTTCCAGACATACAGAAGGAAGAGCCCTATGATCCCAAGTACCCACAATTCCATCCTGACCAGTACATGTACTGGAAGAAATATGTTAAGGTCATATTTAACTTGGTCGCTGAAAGTTGGTTGACGTCGGTAGTGGAGTCTGGATTGTTGAACCTGCTCCGACTACCTCATTTTGATCGTTCACCAGAACTTAATGCAGTGGTTCGCACTCTGATGGCATGAATTCACCATGGATACCTATGGCTGGACTGAAATGTGGATTTGAACATTGACTTAATCCACCGCATAATAGGACTAAGCAAGTGCGGCAAGGATCCCAAGCAGTTCTTCCAAGGGAAGGGTAAGGAAAAAGAAGTTGTCATGAAAATGAAGCAGAGCCATGCATTGGTGAAGGGAAAAAGAGGGTTTCCCATAGAAGAAATTGAAGATAGAGTGACAATATTTGTCACACAGTTGCTCGTAGGAAAAATCATAAGAACAGCCAGGCCTTCGGAGGTGCCTGCGGGCGTAATACTACTCAGTGCCGCAGTGGCTAAAGGGACCCAATTCAATTGGTTTCAGTACCTTCTAAATGAGTTCTTGGACGAACTCAATGATACCCAGGAGAATGCCAGTCAATTCCACTTTACATGGCTGATCATCCTCATCGCCTTTTCCGGATGGAAGGAGCCAAAGGACTATGTGGGTGTCATTACAGAAAGCAATGATCCTAGAGGGTTCCGTACATCCTGCATTTCAAAGTAGGTAATGACGAAGTATATTCGCGTTATTGATTTTATGGCGGATATGTGATGTACATTTATTTCACCCAAAGCGAGAATGAAGAAGCCAGAATGGTATGCGGGTAACTACCATATGTATGAGGGGGACATTGACATCCTCATGAAGGACTGGCTGGCTGACTTCCGTGTTGAAGTCATGGATGAGGAAACTAACTCAAAAGAATATGAACCCATCCCGCTATCATGCCCTATTGTCGAAGAAAAAGGAAAGAGGAAGGAACCTGAAACCCCGTAGAAGCCAAAGGCGCAGAAGAAAATGAAAGAAACAAAGAGTCAATCTGAGACAGTGCTGAACGAAGAAGACTTTGACATAATTGCAGAAAAGGTCTCAGAGCAGATGGGGGAGCTAATGATAGAAAAAGATAAGAAGAACAAGTTCATCCAGGATGACCTGCAAAAGACTAGGCTCGCACTGCAAGGTCTGATGAAGAAAATGGTCGATGTCCAAAAGAGCCTAACCTTGTTGGGCGAAGCAAGAGCTGAAGGGAGGTTATTAGGAACCTTACAGCAAAAACCACCGCAGCTAGGAATAACATTGCCTTCTAAGACCAGGGTTTTCCATTTGGACCCATTGGCTTTTTCATTACCAATGATAGAACAAATCGTCCTGGACACAAAGGGTGTCGAGCGGTTAGAGCTCGACTTGGCCAAAATCCCTTTGCTAGGATTACACTTTTTGCACATGTAGATAGTGGAGGAGATGCATGAAAGAATAGTAGATTCCATGACGTCACAGGCGGAGCTGCACGCAGCAAATAGGTAGCTCGAGCATTAGAGAGATTTTGAGGTCAAAAAATGGCCTCCTAAGAGATGTACTACAAAAATATGAGATATATTAAAATATTATGAATTGAGGGTTTTATGGGGTAGGTATATATGACAAGTCACCTCCCACACTATTTTCTATGCACAATATAAATAATCATGGTTGAGTTGCTTTTCAAAATTCACTAGAAATAAAATTAATAAAATAAGTCTACAATGATGTGACTAAGATTCATTGTAAATTCCCAAAAATTTATTGTCCTTTAGCATTTATTTGTCTTGAACTTGCAAATGAAATTAAATAATAAAAAATATTTTTAAGAGCTATTTTTTTAAATTTTATGTTGACGTTTTATATTTAGTACTTTTCTTATGAATTTAATATAATGTAATTTAATTGAGAATTTATTTACATGTAAAATGTTAATAATATTATTATAATCCACATTGCATTATTATTATTATTATTTATTAAATCTATTATTATTCTTTATTAGTTTGACATTATGTTATTAAATAGAATGGAGTGAATATATAATTTAAAATTAAAAACATAAAAATGATAATATATTATTTTATAAAAAAATGTGAAAGGACTTTATTTATGAATTAAGAGTACTTCACTTGAAAATGACAATAATATTATTTTATGAGAAAGTGTGAAAAGGCATTCATTATGAGTACTTTACTTGAAAATGACAATAATATTATTTTATGAAAAGACTATCATTATGAGTACTTTACTTTATGACTTAAAAGTACTTACACCACTACCTTGGTTAACTATGTGTTTTCATCCACCATAGAAAATTTGACAAATAAGCATTCTTAACTCATGCAATGCCATCTCACCAAGGGGGATGATGTCATCTACTAGAATGTGATTGGTTGTTTTTTATAGTACATTTTCTTTGTTTTGAGGCCATTTTTTGACCTCAAAATTTCTCTAATGGGACTCTCGGTCACACGCAGAAATGTAGCTACATGATGAACAGGACCACCGGAAACAATTGGAGACTACCATATATGCTGTTGCGCAAGATATTGAAGATCTAGAACTCCAGGATGATCCTGTAGACACAGTTCTGAGGATCGGAGAAAAGGTGCAATCTTTGAAGATGGAGATGCAAGATAAGGACATCTTCTATGAGGCTGATCTTGCCGCCTTGAAGGAAAAACTGAATACACAGATGCCATTAATTGAGCAGCAGTTAAGAGAGCAAGCAGTGAGTGCCGCCGCGCAGAGCATAACAAGTGAGATGGCTAAGTGCCAAGATCTCTTGGAGAAGGTTTCAAAGGCATTCACTGCCCTTGAAGAGGATCAAGGGCTACTATAGGTGAAGACCGCGGTAAAAGAAAAGCAGACTGTGCTAGAAACGTTGGACGCAGAGCTCAAGGCTCTGCCACACAGTGAGAGACTGTCGAGGTATAAGGAAATATCAGGCTTGAAGAAGGAAGTCCAGGCATTAAGAGAAAAAGAGACTGAGATGGATAATCAGTTGCAGCAACTCCTGGAGGATGCCACAACAGTGTCGCAGCAGATAGAAGACAAGCTGAAGGATCTACGCGACAACCAGGAGAAGGTACAAGGATAGATTGTCGAAGAGATAACTCCAGCACTGCTTGAGACAGTAAAACAAGTTGAACAAGATACCAGAGAAGCAGTGGAACAGTTTTTCATCACCTATAATGAGTTCGCGGCCAAATTAGCTCCACCAGTCGTGGAGCAGAGCGAGACGGCCGAAGCAGGAAGTGGCTCGGGGACGAGCCACACATAAGTGTTAGGGGCATGTTGGGCCCAAGTTGGGGCAAAGTTTTCATAACACTTTTGATAAGCAAGAAAAGCTGAGCTGAGCGCAGCTCAGAAAAAGATAAAAATTTTTCTAAGTGTTGAGGGTGCTGCAAAGTTGTGCGCAACATCCAAGTTTTGACCATGTTGTGAAGTTATGGGAAGCATCCAAACTTTGGCAGTAGAGCGAAGACCAGTGCTGCGAGGAAGCACTGCTGCGAAGCAGTCAGGCCATGTGGAGCCAGCAAAGCGGAGTGCTGGATGAGGAGCAGGTACAAGTACTGGATGGACCAGTAGTGGTCTAATTTTGGAAAGATGCTCCAGGAGTGTCGAGCGATGGACATGAGCAATTCAGGAAGGTGGCCAATACACGAGTTTGTTAATAAAAGGACAGCTCAGGGAAAGCGATGGCTTGGCATGCCTGGTGGGCGAGACCGTTAAAGATGAACGGTTCAGTGAAAGTGACCTGTTGGCATGTGTGCGACAGGAAGGCCGATAGCGATAGAATGAATATGTGGAGAACCACCACGATGAAGCATACGCTACCAGATGCCAGCAAGTCGGTTTAGGGAAACCGGCATAGTTTTGTAAACCCTAAGGGTTTTGGGTTTAGATCTTCGGCATTGTAAAGACATGACCTTCAGGCATGGTCTATTTAAGAAGACAATTTTGTATGGGATGGGGTTGTTGTTGTTTTTGTTCTGGGTTCTAAGGTTCTCTCAGATTTGTTGAATAAGTTGAGTGGTTGTATTGTAAAATCTCTTTGAGTTGAGAAGATTGTAAAGGCTCTGCAGTTGTGTGCGCAGAGACCTATCTGAGAGGAAGGAGAGTCTGCAGCTGAGTGCGCAGACGAAGAACGGTTGTCCCCATCCCCTTTAAAGATATATATTACCAACCGTTCTTGAAGACGTAGCTTCCCATCCGGGGGAGTGAACCACATTAAATATTGTGTTGTGCGTTTGTGTTTTATGGATGGATGCTTTTCTGTGTTTTCTGTAAATGAATGTCTAGATGTTTCCTTGCATGCTGTTATGAGAGAACTATTGTATGTATTTTCCATCAGAAGAAGTATGGGGATGATATGTTAAGTTCTGCATGAATAGATGAATGGTGAAAATTTAGCTTGTGTTTGAGAATAGTGAATCAGTTAGTTGGTTAAGTGTTAAGGGATCACTTAGGTACTTCCTTATGCGCAATAGAACAAATGCATAACAATTAGATTGTATCAATAGAATATGCTCAAATCGTAACCATACCAAGTGGATGAACGAATAGTAGATGGATATTTAGCTGAGTAGTTGAATGAGTGGATGAGTGATACTCATGTCAGTTCCTTAAGCGTTTCTGAACACCTCAACTATAAAGCCGAATGGTATTGTTCACAGTCCCAGTAGAAGTCCCACAATAGAAGAACTTAGTGGTGCAAACTACGGCATTGTCCATCGCTGCGTAGTCTCACCTCGCAGCGCATACCCCCTGTTGTGCTGTGCAGTACGTCTGTCCAAGCAACTCGTCACTTATTGTGGAAACCTGATTCCGCAGTACCCCATAGATACACCTCGAGTGAGACCTCAACTTGCTCATAGGTTGTTGCCGAAAGGGCCGGTGCGAAGGGGTTTTGTTGGTCAAAGGGAAACCACGAAAAACCTAAGTCTTATAGAAAACCTCTGGGTCAGTTATAGCCAACAATTGTTTCCTTTGCTTTTGTGCTATCATGGCCTAGCTTGGGGGTAGAATCTGTAGTTGATGTATTACCCCAAACTCATGTTTCTTTTATGTAATAAGGATAAAACAATATCCAATAGGAGTAAGAGACTAGACTAAACAAACACGTTTTAATTATTTCATGATCAAGTTATAGTTATGTTATTATTTTCTTAAAAAATGCAACAATGGAAAAGATACAAGTGGGATTCCATTAAAAGAGAGAGAAAGGGAACTTAAGAAGAAATTAAAAGAAATAAATCAAATATATGAAATAACTAAAAACAACTAATTATAACTTAAAATATAACACAAAGTAAGAAGTGAGTAAAACTAACCTAATTGATAACTGAACATAACAGATCCAATAAAGGGAATAATAAAGAAAGAAAAGAAAATCCCACTCGGATTCATAGGGAAGACGAGAAAACGAATGTTATCAATTTTCACTAGTTTATGAAAAATGCATTAGAGTAGTCCCCTGTCCAAGTTGGTTGGAGGTTAGGTCATTCATACCTCTTATCAAAGATTAAAGGAAGTGTTTAATGCATGTTCAAGTCCATCTATTGTTCGAGTTCCTCTCATAGATCTTATTATGCTTTCTCTTCTCACATTCTCTTCTAAAGAATTAGAGGAAATTTCAACTTAAAATGGGCCTTTCAACCCTAATTCAAATTCCATGTCATCATGTATTAGCCAATTAAATTGCATTAAAATTCAAACACGGTATAGGTCTTACATTTTCTTTTATTATGTAATCCCAAAATAATGAATTATTTTAATAATATAATTTATCTAACCCTACCCTAAATTTTCTTCGATATTGAAATAATCTATGCTAACGTCACCCCAAATTGTCTTGGATATTGAAATGAAATTAATATCCTAACCCATTCTCCACTAATTCTAATAAATGAGTATAACCCATTCTCCACTAATTACTATTACAACTAATATATAATAATATTCTATTATAATTAATATTTTATAATAAGCGTAAAACGTTGGGTCCAATAACTTTTAACTAATATACCCATCAATCTTTTAGGTAATACATTTTTTTTTCCAGCAGAAAAAAGCGTACCAATGTTATTCAATCGAATCAAAAGGTACATGAAATTTACATGTCATCAAAAGACTTATAATCTCTTTCTGGTAATACTTAGACCTATATATATATATATATATATATATATATATATATTAATTTTATAACTAATATATAATAATATTATACTATAATTAATATTTTATAATAACCGTCAAAAGTTAGGTCCAATAACTTTTAACTAATATATCTATCCATCTTTTAGGTAATACGTGACAGCATATAGTATATAATAGTAATAGCAATTAATATTACAACTAATATATTATAATATTATATTATAATTAATATTTAATAATAACCATCAAAAGTTGGGTTTTTAACTAATATCATAACTAATATACCCATCGATCTTTTAGATAACATGTGACTAATATATAATAAGAAATTAATATTACAACTAATATATAATAATATTACATTATAATTAATATTTTATAATAAGCTTTAAAAGTTGGGTCCAATAACTTTTAACTAAGGTGTAGTCTAAATATTCTACATTTTCAACCTTTTTCGAGCATATTTTCTTGTTCGTAGATTGGAAATCTTTAAAAAATATTAGAATCACATATATTACTTATAAAAATTGCATAATTTGGCTACCATGGGGTATTAGAGGGTGCTAAATCTATTTATGGATTAAAAAATACAATTTAAACACGTAGAAATTTGGATTTTACAAAAAGAAAAATTACTGGATTTCGATCAAAATCCACCAGAAAGTCGAAAATGTAGAATAAATAGACTACTCCTTTAACTAATATCATAACTAATATATAATATATAATTAAATATAATAATAACTAATATACCCATCCATATTTTAGGTAATACATGACCCAATAAATTTTAAGTTGGCATTGGGTATTTAATTTTCTTTCCTTATTTTGGGTGAAAACACTACATTCGTCCTCATAAATTGATTTTAATATAAAATCTATATTTTAATGGTATTTCTCCGCCAACCAACTTGGATAGGGTGCCTCTCCTCAAATTTCCCTCCAATACACTCACCCAACTCGAGTTAGTGATTGATTCCTTCATGAGACACTTTTCCTCCTCATTCTTGCACTCCTCTTTCCCCCATTCGAATTGGGAATCTTGGCTGGCCATAACTCCCTCGATGCGTCCTCTTGATGGCTACTTTTAGCCTTGGTATGTTAGATTTGTCACAGGTCTTCCATCAGGTCTAAATTTGTCATATTTGTCATATATTCCTTCATTATTGTTGCCGTAGATGCCATAGAATCTTGTTACAAGTGTCACAATTTGTCTATGATGCCTCTTCCTCTTCATTGGGAGTTACTTTTCCACTCCAAGTCGAGTATCCTTGATTCTTGACAAGAATATTGCATCTTCATCTATCCCAAGTACGTTACCCTCCACCTTGAACTCGAATTTGTGTGAGAATGATGCCAAGTCTAATGGGGAATATTGCCACATGTGGGTCCCACAACCTCTTATGTGCCCTCATGATCCAATTCCACCTTATTTTCGTTTTTATTATTGTTTATTTGTCCCATTTAATGTGAATTTGTAATTCTAAGGTCATTTTGGGTCTTGTATATCCCTTATTTCAAATTTTAATGCTTCCACCCCGACCTAGGGAACTAGTAGGTTAGTGGAATTTTTCCTCCATGATCATTTATTTGGATGGGGACATTACATTGCCTCCCATAAAATTGACCAGTGGAGGGAGCTTGAATGATATATGGGGTGCTAAATTTCCCCCCTAAGGCCATATTATCAAATTCACTAACATCGCAATGCATGTGCAGATGCATAATAACATACATAGTGGAATTAAACTCTATCAGTGCACACAAAACATGCATATACGAGCATGCTCATCACACGCATAACATTAAAATCATGCACATAAATAAACTCATCTTATGCTATTTATAGGCATTCAATTTTAAGAATTCAAATTGGATCATTTCATTCAATCTGACATAAACAAACAATCACTCATAATACATAAATTTGGCATAATTAAAAATAACAGTGAAAACTTATCTTTTAATTGAAATTGCCCAAGCAATTAGCTATGGAATAGCAACATTCCACCCAACCGTAGGTCTCTTTACAACCTATATTATTTTAGTTGAGATACCACCCTCGAGTTGGGCTATGTATCCACTAAGGAGGAACTAATCATGCTCACTCACAACCATAAGCATAATCAATCATGCTAAGCTGACACATAGCTGGGTTTGTCAAACGTGCAATGAGACGGGGAGGGAGAATGCTAAGCCAATGAGCTCAACCACAAAGCTACAAGCATATCAATTGATCTCAGTTATCCTTGAAAGCCACAATACCTACCACACCCAACACAAGGAAGGTCCCCTTCTCTGCTACACAATCCCTCAGGCGCCCCTTCCCTCCAGTTCTATTCAGGGTGGGAATAGAAAGGTCGAAGCTGCAAAAAACTTAGAGATTCTTTCCTTCATTGGGTTTATCAAGCAATTCCAACCTTTTATCTCTCTCCCAATTCAATCCACTCTTGGATTTTCCGAATT
Source organism: Larix kaempferi (assembly GCA_027924585.1). Lineage (NCBI taxonomy): Eukaryota > Viridiplantae > Streptophyta > Pinopsida > Pinales > Pinaceae > Larix > Larix kaempferi. The sequence goes on along the minus strand of BSBM01000961.1, from coordinate 4,464,761 downwards.
CTGGCCATGTGACTCAATCACGAAATTCAACTTCTCGGCTTCCAAATCCAAGTCTTCCTATGGATTTGCATGCCTTTGACACTCTCAAATTCACCCCAGGGATTATGTCTATGGATTCCCAACTGGATTTCACTGCTCACATCAAATTATGAATATCTTTGACACTCTAAATCGTGGCTTCTTTCTTGGTTGCGATTTCTACAATTTTTCATTGTTGGGGATGCATAATAGGCTGAGAATTGATGTCCCATTATTCCATAATGGGATGGGGATGACAGAAAAATGAATTTACTCTTAGGAAATTAACTTCTGGGTCAAGTAAATTGAGCCCATACCCAACCATATGAATTTCTGAGTTTTCCCATGCTCCATTAAATTCATGAGTTGATTTATCAATTTCCTCCCTACAACAGAATTAAATGTCAGCATAACTAGTTAATATGGGTCCTCAAGATGATATTTGGAAACAAAGGATTCAATCCCCCAACCCCTCACCTATCCCTAGTGGATACATACAACCCCCTCTCTTTTAGTTGCTTCCATCATCTCTTGGAATTTTATTTTGCAATATAAATATTTACATGTTTTTACAGTTTCCCATGGTTTACTAGCGCATGGTTCACAAAATATAAAATACTTTCCTTTTAAGGTCGAGCATTCACTGGCGGGGCCTTGGCCTTGAGATTCACGCTAGGAATTCATACATTGTGTATGCACAATATTCACATATGAATCCAATACATTCTAAGGGTCAAAATGGGGGTATTAGTATTCCCCTCCCCCTTAGATCAACACAGTCCTCGGTATTCTCAAAACTGAACAAAAATGGGTATGCCTCTTTCATGGCATCCTCCAACTCCCATGCAGACTTGTCGGGACCAATTTGCTTCCATTTCACCTTTACCTGTTCGATGGCTCGGTTCCGGAGCAATGTTACCTTCTTGTCTAGGATGCACATGGATTCCACTTGGAACTCCCCCTCTGGTTCCACATGTATCGCATTCCAATCAATTATGTGATTATGATCATGTACATACTTCTTAAGCAAAGAAACATGAAAAAAAGTATGAGCTCTCATGTTAGCAGGAAATGAAATCCTATATGCAACTTGCCCTATCTTATCAAGGACTTCGAAGGGTCCACAATATCTTGGTGCTAGCTTGGCACAACTTCCCAAAATTAGGGCACTTTTCCTTGTCTTTACTCTTAAATAAACATGATCCCCAATTTTAAATTCCTTGGGCACCTTTTTCAAATCTGCATAACTCTTTTGCCTGTCATGGGCTTCCTTTAAATTTTGCCTAATCTTAACAATTTCTTGCTCCATTTCCTTGAGCATTTTTGTCCCAAGCACTACCCTGTTCACGAGACTATCCCAATTCAGTGGAGTTCTGCATCCATTTCCATACAATGCCTCACATGGTTTCATTCTAATAATGCTTGATGTCTATTATTGTATGCAAATTCTTCCAAGTGCAGGTAATTATCCCATTTGGATGGTTTATCCACCACATACATTCTCAACATAACCTCAAGAAATTGATTAACCCTCCTAGTTTGACCATCTGTTTGAGGATGATATGTTGTACTAAAATTCAGTTCAGTTCCCAATTCCTAAAATAATCCCTTCCAAAAATTGAATGTGAACTTTGCATCTCGATCGAAAAATATTGCTTTGGGTAATCCATGCAATCTGAATATTTCCTTCATGAAGATGTTCACTATGTCACTTGTTTTATGAGTGGACTTGATTGGAATAAAATGAGATGCCTTTGAAAGCTTGTCCACCACAACCATAATTGAATCATGCTTCCTCACTGTCATTGGCAAACATGAAATAAAATCCATAGAAATTACTTCCCACTTCCATTCTGGAATGGGAAAAGGCTACACGAGTCCTGCTGGATGTTGATGTTATGACTTAACTTGTTGGCACTTTTGACATTGAGCAATGTGTTCTTCTATATCCTTCTTCATTCCATGCCAAAAGTGTTGCTTTCTTGTTGCTGTTATTCTATTTTGATATCCTGGACGTACAGAGTATGGCATTTGATGAATTTCATCCATTACCACTTTCTTCAAATATGCACAATTTGGAATGTACAGTCTGCCTTTATAAAGAAGAATATCATATTCCCCAAGATGGTACCCTTCACACTTTTCATCTAATTTTCCCTGCTGCAATTTCTCTTTTACTTAAAGGTAAGTTTCATCGCTATTTTGGGCTTCAAGAACCCTTGTTCTCAAATCTGATTTGCAAACGCTTAAGGTTGCTACATGAAACCTTCTTCTAAGGGCATCTGCAACCTTATTTTCTTTCCCTTTTACATGTTTGATTTTAAAATCAAACTCACATAGGAATTCCAACCATATGGATTTCCTGGCATTTAAGATTGGTTGATCAAACAAATATTTTAAGCTCATGTGATCGGCTCTAAGCTCAAATATTTTTCCCAATAAATAATGTCCACATTCAGAGAGCATGTACTATGGTTTCTAATTCTAAATCATGAGTTGCAAAATACTTTTTATGCTCTTTTAATTTTCTTGATTCATAGCAAATAGAAAATCCTTCTTACATAAGCACTCCACCTAATCCTTTAATGCAAGCATCCCTGCACACTACAAAATCTTTCTTTGGATCTGCAATCTTCAAAACATGAGCGCTAGTGAGTATCTTCTTGAACTGTTGAAAGCTTTCTTCACATTTTCTAGACCATACAAACTTTACATTCTTCCTCTACAATGATGTGATTGGATGAGTGATCTTGGAGAATCTCTCAATGAACCTTCTATAGTATCCTATAAGACCCATAAAATATCTCACATTTGTAGTTCATTATTTGCAGTAGAACAAAACATTATGGATTCAATATTTTCTGGATCCACGAAAATTCCTTCTTTTGAAATAAGATGACCCAAATATTGTACCCTTCTTTGATAAAATTTGCACTTGCTTAGCTTTGCATAAATTTGGTGCTCTCTAAGAACTTGCAACACCATTCTTAAATGTTCCTCATGCTCTTCTTCATTCCTTGAATAAACAAGAATGCCATCCAAGAACACTAACATGAACTTGTCCAAATATTTGCTAAAAAAACTATTCATGAGGCACATGAATGTGGTGGGTGCATTGGTAAGTCCAAACGTCACCACCGTGAACTCATAATGATCATATCTTGTCCATAAAGGTGTCTTGTGAATGTCTTCTTCTTTTATTCTCACTTGATGATAACCGGATCTCAAGTCAATTTTCGAAAACACTTTGGATTCCTTCATTTGATCGAACAAATCATCAATTATGGGCAATGGGTACTTATTCGTGACTATCACTTTATTTAACTGCTTGTAATCAATGCATAGCCTTAAAGTCCCATCTTTATTCTTGACAAATAACACCACTGCTCCCCAAGGAGACACACTTGGTCATATATACTTCTTGTCCCCTAATTCTTGTAGTTGCATCTTTAATTCTACCAATTCTGGCGTGCTCATTCTATAAGGAGCTTTGGAAACTAGCGTTGCCCCTAGAACAAGATTGATTGTAAAATCAATGTCCCTTTTTGGTGGCAGTCCCGACACTTTATCTGGAAAAACATCTTTGAACTCTTGTAACAACTGATAATATTCTATCCTTGGGCCTTTTCTCTCTAAGGAATATGATATATGGGCCGCATATAATTGACAACCTTTCTTGTAAAAATTTATTAACTGTAAGGCTGAAATCTACCTTACCAAAACTTGGTTTGTAATTCCTTTCACCAATCTCGACCTTCCCTCTTCATCAATGCATTAAAGAACCTTTTCATAACAATCTACGATGGCTCTATGTCTTTCCAACCAATCCATACCAATAAGGGAGTCATAGGATCCTAATGGTAGGACATTTAAATTTACCTTGGTGAGAAGTCCATTCAATTCTAGGGGGCATTCTATCACTACTTCACTCACTTATATTTTTGTTCCTATGGCTAATTGAACTAATGACGACTTATTATGCTTCAGTTTTTTAAGGAAACAACTTTCAGCGACCTTTGGAGAAACATAACTATGAGTAGATCCTGGATCAATCAAAACATAAATAGATTGCTTAGCAATCTTACCTTCAACTTCCACTACTGTTGATTGATGGTCTGCTTGATGATTATCCAATGCTTCATAAATTTGGGGAGTTGTTCTTTCCATGTCCTCCACTGTAACTGCTACATCTAAGTTATGGAAGCCTCGAGGTTTCTCTCTCCAATGTGCACAACCTTTAAGCTTGTGGTTCTCTCCACAATATCCCCAACACTGAAGCGGTGCTTTTGGACCTTTTGTTGATACTACCGCTGGCTTAATTCCACTTCATGCTTGCTGACCTTGTTGGAAATGTCTTGGCTGATTTTTAAATGGAGGATTAAATACACTCCCCCTTTGGTTAAATCTTCCTTTTGGATTTCCCTTCCATGTTGGATGGACCTATGATTTTCATTTTCTCTACTCATAGAAATGCATCGCCATCCTAATGGATTCATTAAGAGTTGGTGGGTTAACAAACTCAATCCTATCTTTGAAATTTTGGGGCAGACTTCTAAGGAAGCATTGGATATTTACTCTTTCATCTTTGATGTAATCTACATACCTCAACAATTCCAAAAACTTATGGACATGTTCTTCCATAGATTTTTGTCCCAATTTTAGTTCAGTGAACTCCTTCCTCTTGTTATCATAATGCCTAGCAACCATGTATTTCTTCTTGAAATACTTCTTAAATCGCTCTCAACTGACCCTTCTTTCCTTGATTCCTTTTACTTGCATGAGGTTCTCCCACCAAATTTAAGCTCGACTATTTAGATTGTAAATAATAATTCTAGCCTTTTCATTTCATGTGTAATCATGAATTCTAAAATACTTATTCATCCCAAGAAGCCATGCTTCCGCTTCTTGACCTGTCTTACTTTCTCTGTCAAATGTGGGAGGCCTTGCCTTTCTAAATTCTCCTTGAGGAATCCTTTTGAAATCCCTTCTTCTTTCAACCCTGCTAGAATTACACCTTGGGATACTTTCGGAACCTTGAGAATCACATGACCTGCTCGAAGAAGATATTGGAAAATATATCTTAAGTTCCCTTCTCAAGGAACAACTTCTTGGACTTGGACTCGTCTTTCTATTGCGAATTTTAGAGCGACTCTATGCACTTCTTTTTTAGTGACCACTATTGTTTGGATTAGATCCAAGATGAGATATTTGCTAAATATCAGTGAGGCTTTGAAGGATAACAACATTAATCTGGTTCTACTCTTCTTGAGCCTTGATCAATCTCTCATTGAAACTTCTCATTTTTTCAACCAAATTTTGAGGAGTGATATGATTTCTTCTCCCATTTGACTCTGTCTCAACATTACTCTCATGCATATTTTATCCTAAGACATCATAATCATGTTCATAGGGGTCCTGGGCATCATTCATGGTCACCATTTTCCTTTGGGGACACTTTTCCTTTCAAGCCTGTTGCCCTCTTCTACAACTATTCAAAGCTTATCAACTGCAAACATTCTGCATCATAGAGATATTTATTAGACATTTTAGTCATATATGAAATGAACATAAAAATTCTATTTTGATTAGAATTAGTCTTATGGAATTATTCATAGGGTTTTTGGTCCTCTTCTCCTTTGTTCCATTTATGCATTTATGGGAATTGCCTTTATTGACAATGTTTTTGTCAAAACAATTTTACAGACACTTTTCTATTATGATCTCTGAGACATTGGAATTCCTCATTCAATTTACGGCCGTGAAAGACTATTCCCTCATTGATAATATTTCCAACACCTATATTCATGCTCCATTCTGATTTCAAATATGGAATTTAAGCTCTTCCAAAAATGTCGATTTTGCCCAATTCTGCAGTTTTTCCATAGGTGTAATTAGCTTCAGCGGCCAACTTCAGCCACTTGTAGAAGTAAATCTAGAGAGAACCAGAAAAAATTTCCTACTAGGAAAATTTAGTTCATATGACAAGGATAAATAAACAACTTTCATATCTCTGATCCAATGCACCAGTCAACCTCTATAAAATTATGGTTTGACTACTTTTTACTTTTGCAACTTTTTTCCGAATTTTGGGGAAAAATGACTATCTCCCAAACTAAGCATTTATGGAAATAATTTGTCTAATGGAAGTTTCCTATTTTAATGAGTAGGTAAAATAACGAGTTCAAAATTTTTCTTGGTTTCGACATCTAGGGCCACTTTTTCTCCCTGCGAGCTTTTCAAAATCCCCAAAAAGTGCTCTTAAATAGTGCATTTTGGCCTTCTTTCACACCCCAGCTTCACACCTTTTGGAACTTGGACCCAAGTTTCCATATTTAACTACATGCTTGTCTCATGATGGCACCTTAGCAATTTTGTCCCAAACTGAGCTCTCATTAGGTCTCTAGACACCGATCTTTGAAATTCTATTTCGAAATTTCCGCTAAATTGGAGCAAAATGGGATCGGGCCTCTCACTATTGTTTTTGTGAACTTCACTAATGGAGTCCAAAAGCCACAAATCTCATCTGTTTCTGAGTTAAGCTGCTCCTGTTATGGATGAAACAATTTTCGGGCTCTATACTCTTTTTGTTTTTATGTCTCGACCTCGACTTGTCTGATCCTGACTTTTCCAAGCCTTTTCGACTTTTTCGATTGGAAATCAGAACACACATTGATCTATATCGAGCCATTTTCGACTTCCGGACTCCAACTTCTATCTTCCCTAAGTCGGTAGTCGGAAGTTGGTACTACAAAACCAATCTGGACAAACCACCCCCAACCTCCCGACTTCGACTACTATCTTCTGTATGTTGGGAGTCGGACGTCTCCATTACAAAACCGATCTTGAGAAACCACCCCTGACCTCCCAAATTTGACTAATATCTTTCGTACATCGAGAGTCAGAAGTCGGCATTACAAAACTAATCTTGACAAACCACCCCGACCTCCTGACTCTAACTATTATCTTCTGTATGTCAGGAGTTGGAAGTTGGAAATATAAAACCAATCTTGACAAACCTAAACCAACCTCCCGACTCTGGCAACTATCTTCCGTACATTGGGAGTCAGAAGTTGGCAATATGCCCATGTTACTGCGAGCTTATAAGTTATCCTACTGATATCTTTCACGTTCGAAGTCCATATTTGATGAAATGGGCATCATTGAAAAAATATCAGCGAGCTCTACACAATAGTGTGCTCCTCTGCAACATTTGAAGGTTTTGATATTTGTTCATTAATTGAACCCACGATTTTACCAAATGTTCACCAGCACTTCCTACACGCATTTCTGATTTTCTGCCTGTAGGTGTAGAGTTCGACCCAAACAACCCTAGTGCTGCAACCATTAGATATGATACCACTCTGTCATGTCCCCTCCCATCAAATTGACCAGTGGAGGGAGCATGAACAATATACAGGGTGCTAAATTTTGCCCCTAATGTCATATTATCAAATTCACTGACATCTCAATGCATGTGTAGATGCATAATAACATACACAACGGAATTAAACTCTATCATTGCACACACATCATGCATATACCAGCATACTCATCATAGGCATAATAGTAAAATCATGCACATAAATAAACTCATCTTATGCTATTTACATGCATTCAATTTTAACGATTCAAATTGGATCATTTCATTCAATTTGACATAAACAAACATTCACTCATAATACATAAATTTGGCATAATTAGAAACAACAGTGAACACTTATCTTTTAATTTAAATTGCTCGAGCAACTAGCTATGGAAGAGCAACGTTCCACCCAATTGTAGGTCTTTGTCCAACCTATATTAATTCAACTAAGAGACCACCCCTGAGTTGGGATATGTATCCACTAAGGAGGAACTACTCAGGCTCACTCATAGCCATAGGCACAATCAATCATGCTAAGGTAGCACACACCTGGGTTTTTCAAACATGCAGGGAGACAGGGAGGGAGAATGCTAAGCCAGCGAGCTCAACCACAAAGCTACAGGAATCTCAATTGATCTTAGTCAGCATTGGCACCCATAATACCTACCACACCCAATGCAAGGAAGGGCCCCTTCTCTACTACACAGTTCCTTAGGTGCCCCTTCCCTCCAGTTCTCTTCAGGGTGGTCATAGAAAGGTCCAAGCTGCAAAAACTTCATATATTCTTTCCTTCAAGCAATTCTGACCTTTGATCTCTCTCCCTATTCAATCCACTCTTTGATTTTCTAAATTCTGGCCACGTAACTCTCAATCACGAAATTCAACTTCTCGACTTCCAAATCTGAGTCTTCCTATGGATTTTCAGGGCTTTGACACCCTCAAATTTTCCCCAGGGTTTATGTCTATGGATTTCCCATTGGATTTCACTGCTCACATAAAATTATGGTTGTTTTTTACACCCTAAATCATGGCTTCTTTCTTGATTGGGATTTCTGCAATTTCTCACTGTTGGGGATGTATAATAGGCTAAGAATTGATGTCCCATTGTTCCATAATGGAATGGGGATGATGAAAAAATGAATTTCCTCTCAAGAAATTAACTTCTGGTTTCAAGTAAACTGAGCCCACACACAGCCATATGAATTTTTGAGTTTTACCATGCTCGATTAAATTCATGAGTTGATTTCTCATCTGCCTCCCTACAACAAAATTAAATGTCGGCATAACTAGTCAAGATGGGTTCTCAAGATGACATTGGGAAACAAAGGATTCAATCTCCCAACTCCTCACCTCTCCTTTGTGGATACATACATGCCCCTCTTTTTTAGTTGCTTCCATAGCCAACTCTTGGAATTTTATTTTGCATTATAAACATTTACATGTTTTTACAATTTCCCATGGTTTACTAGCACATGACTCACAAAATATAAAATACTTGCCATTTAAGGATGAGCATTCACTAGCAGTGGCTTGGCCTTAAGCTACACACTATGAATTCATACATCGTGTATGCATAATATTCACATATGAAGCCAATACATTCTAAGGTTCAAAATGGGGGTATTACACATTAGTTGGAATGAACATACCAACATAATTATGCTTGAACTAGAAATGTTACAAGAAATGGAAGAGATAGTAAAAATAGTAAGACAAAATTTAAAGGAAGCACAGGACCGATAGAAGAGTTATGCATATTTAAAAAGGACACCTAGAGAAATTCAAGTTGGAGATCATGTATATGTGAAAGTTAGACCAAAAAGGAGTTCAGTCAAATTGGGTAATTGTGCAAAGTTAGCCCCCGGGTTTTGCAGACCATTTCAAATATTAGCTCGTGTTGGACCAGTGGCATATCAATTAGCACTACCAGTCACTACTCGAATTTATAATGTATTTCATGTTTCTTTACTTAAAATATATATACATGATCCTAAACACGTAATTGATTAGAATGTTATTTAGGTGGAACCAAAAGGGAACTTCCATTCCAATCCTATATGCATTCTAGACAAGAGGGAGATTAAACTAAGAAGCCGAACTATTGCACAAGTAAAAGTGCAATGGACACATTTTGAACCTAAAGAAGCGACATGGGATATGGAAGGTGCCATGAAAGAGGCCTATCCATACTTATTTCAGAATTGAATTAACGCCGAGGATGACTTGTTTTAAGGAGATGGGGAATGTAGTACCCCAAAATCCTGTTTCTTTTATGTCGAATGCCTACAAAAAATACAATACAATTGTTCAACTCCGAAATTCCCAATTAGCTAGATCTCTTAACTTAAATATGGAAAACAATATAACATCAATTCAAACCAAGCCTAAATAAGCTATTAAATGAGGATTGCTCAAGGCCAGTAATCCAAAGATACTTCCATCGATATTATCATTGGTTCACTATTATTAGATTTATGTAAAACTTAGGATCATAACCAATATCAAATAAAAATGGAGGGTGCGTAAGTTTTAGGTGGGTATGAATTGATCCCATGATTTGGAGGTTATTCGTCGACCCACCCAAATAAAATAACCTCCAATATTTATATTACTATGTCAAATTAAAAACCCCCATTGACCCGTTAATACTGGGAAATATATTTTTGAGGATTCTAAGAGCATTCAAACCCCCAATATGAATGGACGTGATATGATATTTCCTCACTAGTGAACCCCCCATGTTTTTTTATTAAGCTTCATAAATAATATATGTATTACGAGTATGATGATTCTGTTTGAAATAGAGACTGTCTATATTTTCATGATTTATGTTATAACTGGAAAATTCATACAAATGAACGACCTGTAGATTTCCATAACTTAATTAAGGAAATGTAAGGGCCGAGTTCAAAAGATCTAGGACAACTATATTTCTACGAAATTGTAAAACATGTAGTAAACAATGCCAAGGGAAATCAGTTCAAGAAACCACTCCCAGAAAGAGAGTTAGGTTCACAATTACTTGAGCACAAATTATAAACCATGAAAAATGGCAGAGGAAACCATGCTCTATTATTCTAGATCATAAGAAAATTGAACAACTCTTGTAAGGGGTGGAGACGATCCCAACTGTAGGTTCATAACGAGTTTACAACCAATAGATTTCAAACAACTATCAAATACCTAAATATATGATCGAATTCAGAGGAATGTCCTTGACCATTAAATATTTTAGAAATCATAAAATGTATTGGAACCATTATCACAAATTGAAACAACGTGGCTATATACATGTCATTAACAAAATCGGATATGCCATAGCCCAACAAAACCACAACAAATTTTTATACATTTTGATTTAAAGAAACCTAAGTACTAAACCCTTTCACCAAGAAGTCTTGAAATGTTACTTTCAGAATTACATACCAAGGAATGGGCAAATAATACAAAGGAATCCACCAATATTGCTCGACACATATGGCCACAACTGGGTATGTGGGCTTACCGAACATTTGGGCCTTCTACACAAATGAAAAATTAACCTTGAGAAGCAATAACGACCTTCATAAAGCTGCAAAGAAGGAAATAGTGTTAACCTCTCATTCAACACGGATTAACAATGAAAGGAAGTACAATAACATTCTATTGAAAGAAAATTATCTATTTCAATCAGGGAGGAAAAGAACAGATCCAACATTGTCGAAAGAGACTCTCAAACCTTGTCATCAATATGTTATAGAAGCACTACCATGAAATCTCCTCACTGTAGGTCAACCAAGAAAGAGAATTTCAACGCAACCTAAGCTGGGTAAAATAACCTCTCCTACAATAAAGAGGAATATGCAGAGCTACGCTCTTTTCCTCTTCACCAAATGAAAACTCGAACTATCTTGAAAACCCCAAGAGGTTTGTGAGGCTTAAATTCTCGGTATAGAAACAATTAACGAGACAAGGGTACAAGCAACGTGTAGCTTGTGGACTTTAACAGTACAATCTTTCTAGTTACCAGTATGTCCTTGCTTTTACTAAGTGATGCGAAAAAGGTGTGTAACCAAGCTTAGGGCCACGACACTCGAGGTTCCTTAAGCCTCAATTAAGACAGACTTCCATTTCCATTTAAGTAATATTTAATTTCTCTACCACTCCTAACACCGGTACAAGCAAATAAAGAATGTATTAGCATATAGTTAATGTTAAGTAAACCCATACACCCAAGTCTGACCATACAGCCCAAGGCTCAGAAATATGATTAGGAAATGTAAAATAACTAAGGTAAACCAACTTGAGTAAGGTTTTTAAAAAAATATACTAGGTTAGTAAATGTATATACCTTAAACCTAGCAACAAAATGGAAGTCAAATATTAAAGTTGTCTCCTCATTTCTTTCATATAAAAAAGAAATTGGCATCATGACAATTGAAATGCTTGTTAGTAAATAGTTTGGCGGACTTGCATTAATTTATAGATAAATATTCATATGTATCTCTATTGAAATGCTTTTGTTACTACTTTTTATGTGAAATATAATGTGTGGTGCTATAAATTTAATCGATAATGTATGGATTCAAAATATGCATTGTTATTCCATTGCTATATATTGTATATGCATATGAATTCAAAATGGTATTAGTGTTCATATTTAGCTTAAGTTTTGGTTAACTACCTTAACTATTTATATTGCTTTAAAATATATAATGAAGACTTAGTTTAAGGTAAGACGGTAAGACTTTGTAGTGACTCAAAAGCCCATTAGAGATTTTCAATAGAAAAATGATTATGGTTAATACTTATCGATAGTATAATAACATGTAATTATGATGATTTTTACTCTTTAACATTTGATATAATGATGCCACATACTCTTATCAAGTATTAAAATACTGAAACTAAAACCAAATTCAACCCGAATACTCTTAATATACTCTGATTTAAAGATCATTCATTCAATCTGAACTGTATTGCTTTCATATTACATACAACTGTGAATATAAGAGCATAATTCTTATTCCGAATATCATCTAGATCTGATCCTACAGGGAGTTCGACACTTTATTTACTTATGTTTATGTTAACCGATGTTAACCGCAGAAGACTTCACTTTATTTATTTATGTTTACTCCGATATCATGACGTTAACCGCAGAAGACGATGTTGTAATTACCACCAGTAGGGCACGTGAAGGTGCTAGTGGCATCGTCCCTGGCATAGCTGTAGGCCTGTGGGCACTGCCCCTTGAAGAATTTCGAGTAGTTGGTGGGAGAGCAGTTGTTCAGGTAGGCGCCTGTGCAGCAGTATTGAGGCGCATTGAAAGCAGCACAAGCACTCTTGCATCCACCAGTTACTTTCAATTGTGAAGGGCACATGGCATTTATGTTACTGGTGCATCCTAATTTTTTGCAATTAGAGTTGGAGGGACTTATGGAGAGAGGGATATTGAAGCCATCAACGAGAGAGATATCATAGAAATCTTGACTTTTGTACTGATTGAGAGCATATTCAAAAAGAGTTGCAGGGACACTTCCAAAGCCTTGACAATTCAGCAACCCGCCACAGTCACCAGTGTTGCACTTGCCTCTCCCGCTTGCGTCGAAGTTGCAGCCGGTACGACCCCAAATTCTCGCTTGTTTTGTTCCTGCGGCAACGTTAAAGCTCCATGTTTGGCCCTGTCCCAACGCTTTACCGCCACCAGGACTTGCAGCCGCCCAAACTGTGTATGGACACTGGTTCTTCACCACGAATGTCGCGCCTTGGGCACCTGCAGTTCATCAAGCAATATTTACAATATATTTCTGCAAATACATAGAGTATCATAGCATAGTCAATCTTTGCACAGAAATTATTCTTATGGAGTTGAACATTTGGTCGTTAATCTATATTTCTAAATTTCTACACGAAATTCTAGAGAACTAAACAGATGAAGTAATTGAAGTAATTAAACAATGAGGATATATGGTAGCTTAGTCAATCCTTAGCACATGAAGCAATGACCAATGCATTTGCCCACCCTAAGTCAGCCCAATCTTGCTAAAGCATGATGTTAATTCTTCTGGAGTTGAATACTGCGTCGTAGATCTATTCTAAACTCCAAAAAACTAAACAGATTAGCAATGCATTTGCCCACCCGAAGTCAGCACAATCTTGAACTTACCTTGAAGATAAAGAATAATGGCTAATAATGTTACTGCCACTGTGATCCAAATGGAACCTGCAAAATTATTTCGCTCCCCCATTGCAACGAAAAACGATTACTCTGAAGTTAACGCAGAGATAGAAGAAGTGAGACGAGGTGAGAATGTAAAGACGTGAAGTATATATAGGCTACCCAGCGATCCACGAATACGAAGACGAACCATCTCCAAAGATGGTAAAGAAAGAATGGTTGATCCTTATCCTTATCCTTTCTCTGTGGAAAATCTCAGATTAGAGCGTTTGCTGGTGTAGAAAATGTACCACCAGATAATAAATAGTGTATGACCAACTGTCACATTGATATTTTTGCCGTTTCATGCACGGCATTAACACAGGCCAGTCAATTGTACGTCCGTGTTTGTCAAAGTTAGATCTCATCGATCGAAATCCCCTCTGCATAGCGGCAACAGCAACAAAACAGAAGTGGGCTAAAGTCTACACAATTTGCATCCTCTATTCTGATCAAATTTCGGTCAAAATCTGGTGAGATCCTGTGAGAATTGTTATTGAAATGGTAGAATGGAGGTGATAAGGAGTAAGAAGTAATTAAAGGGTTGAATCCATTTTTATAATCAAAATTACAATTTCAACAAAGAAAATTATAATTTCAACATGATATCCAATTTAAACTAAATTCACCATAAAAAAATAAATTATCTAAAGCCCACTTCTCAACAATTTTTTACAATTTTTAAAATTAAATACCAACATCAACAAATTAAAATACTCAATATAATTTTTCAATTTTCACTTTTGTTTTATACACTATATTATATCAAAAGAAAAGGAAAGGTTATTAATTTATGATCTCAAAATTTTAAAGTTAAATACCGGCATCAACAAATTAAAATACTCAATATAAATTTTCAATTTTCACTTTTGTTTTATACACTATATTATATAAAAAAGAAAGGTTATTGATTTATGATTGATTTGATGAAAAACTTTATATCAATTTATATTCCCTATCTCTTCTCTCCTCATTTTAATCAATATTATTTAAGTATATTATATCAAATCAAATCTAAAATAAAATAATTTTCCATAAAATTTTAGTATATAATAATTTTCCATAAAATTTTAGTATATTCATATATAGCTCAAATCAATTATTGGTATAATTATTAAATTTTATTTTATACACTTTATTAATTTAAATTCATAATCATTTTAATTAGATAAATTAATTAATTTATTTCCTTAATGTAACGAATCTTACCTGTTATGAGTGGTGTGATGAGAAGACATATTAAACTACCTATGATCTGTATTGATTGATCGGTGGTGGTATTTTCTTCGATTTATTAAAATTTTGAAATATATTTGATTAATCAATTATTGGTAACATGATTTTAAACTTAAATTATTAAAAGTTATTTACATTAAATTTTGACATATATGTATGTAATTTGCAAATTTTTGTGTTTTTAAGATATTTGTTTTTAAATGCTAAAATTTTTTATTTGTGAGTTTTTGGAAGTGGAGAGTTTATATTGAAAATAAATGAAAACAATTTTGAATTCTTAATTTGTGAGTTCTTGGGAATGGAGAGTTTATGTTGAAAATAAATGGTTTTGAATATTTGTTTGGAAGTGCATAATTGTTGTATTGAACTTTTGTTTACTAGTGTAGATTTTGTTGTTTTGAAATATATGTCTCAAACTTATAATGAACTTTGAATTCTTGTTTGTAAGTACAAGATTTTAATTGGGAATATATAAATTTGTGAACAAATATTGTTACCCAAAATTTGTAAGAGATTAATTTTTGCATATAAAGGGGTGAGTGACGTCTAAGTGGAGATGGGGAGGATAGAGAGGCTACAGAGAACCACGTGAATGCCCCAATCATCCAAAGCTCTTTGTGATTAAAATCACAAGGATAGTGAAGAAATTAAGTGAAATATATGATCACTATATCAATGAAAAACTACACATTATACAAAAATTCTATACATTTATATATTTTCTTTACAACTCAAATAAAATTATCTTCTTTATATAAAAAAAAATGACATTCTTTTTCAATAAAAACTTCCATGTGCATCAACAAAACAGATAGTGAACCTAATACAATTTTCAATGAATAACATTTAATGTTATGTATTCTTATATTTAAAGGTAAAGATTTATCAACAAGGTTTTAAATGGGTAGCAATATGCCTATGAGCAAAGATTTAAACTAAAAAAGAATTTTTAAATATGTATGAAATAATTATTATGCCCCATGTAGCAAGGACATATAGCTTCCAGTTTCATTTTGGTGGCATTTACTCCGTATTGTCATCAAACGCTTGGTGTACGGTTGTTATGTCTGACGTACAAAGTTTTATTTGGCTTGCATTTACTTCACGTTACCATCGTGTTGTTGATAGGAGTGGCATACAATCACTGACAGGAGTGACATACCTATTTTTTAATGTTGATTGGAGGTTTAAGGGGTTTTCATAGCAGGTTAATTGCAAGTCGCGCCACATATATTTATTTCCTTGTGCTACGTGTTGGGTTTCCTGGTCCAGTGGGTGTGTCAGGTGTTGGGTTGACGCCCACCTCAATCGTTGGAGTGCATAAGGTGGCATCGAGGAGGCATCATATAGAGGGGATGCCATGGTTATTACATGATGTGCACATTTTATTATGTGTCTTGGAGCTAAAGGGGACACCATAGTTATTGTTGCACGCGTTGGAGCTTACCCTGGTTCATTGTTCCTTGGCCTTGTTTTTGGTGGTTTTATGGTTCTATTGGTTGACTGTTTGTTTGGTTGTTGTGTTTATGCTGTGCATATTTTATTGCATGTCTGGTTGTTGGATGTAGGGGATCCCATAGTTATTGCATGCATTGGAGCTCACTCTAGTTCATTGTGCATTTCCATGGTTTTTGGATATTTTCTGGTTTTGCTAAGTAATTGCATATTTGGTTGTGTTTATGTTGGGGATTTCCATGGGGACCTGGTTCGCTACAGTTTATCGTGCTTTATGTTGGTTGTGGTTTACCCATTTTTTTTAAGTTTAACAAGTTTTGGTGGCAGGTTAGGTTGCGACAGGTATAGTTATTTTTTTGTTAATGTTTAATTACACGTCATGGATCTTCTTACATTTTACATTGCTTGTTAATTGGATTTATGGTGGGGGCTTGGCTCTGGTTGTGTTTATGTGGCGTTTGGTTTTGTTTTTCCGATTGTGGCCTGCGATGGTGCTAGTTTTTTTATTCAGTTGTGGTATGTGGAAAGTTGTTTTTTATGTATTGCCTTCTGTGTGGCTTTTGTGGCAATGTGGTTTAGCAACCGCTTGGTTTTCCTGGGTTGTGAAAGAACGTTTAGCGAGGGCCCTATATTGTTATTGGCATTTCCATGTGCATGGTTTTTGTAACGTTGTGGTTTTTATAACAAATTGCATAAGATAAAAGCATAACATATTAAAAACATAAACGTATAATATATATAAATGGAAAATAACATCATAACATGATATTACGCAAGGAATATTACATTTACAATATAATAAAGCATTACATTTACGAAAAGTACAATAAATTTATACCATGTCACATGGAACAGTACCAAAAGTAAGTAAGCTTATTTCAAATTTCCAAAAGTAAGTAAGCTTATTTCAAATTTTTTATTTAAATTTGTTTTTTTGTTTTAATAATTTATTTTATATTGAAGTATTTATTGTGTAATAGGAAATTACTTTTAAGTACTTTACTTTAAGAGCTGGTGCAAGATAATGATACCCACTTATGACATGTTAGTTGCAATGGCATGCTAGAAAAACATAAATCTTATCATTAAAATGAATTATTAGAGGTACCTACAAAAGTTTTTAGAATTAGGTATAAAAATATGAAACGTAGAAAAATGGATCATCTTCCATAATATATAACCTTTATTTATGGAAAAGTGGTATAACCACCTCAAAATGTCATTATTTTAAGGTTGGTAGGTTGTTTTTCTCTATAACATAATGCATATGTTCGTGTTGGTCCACCAATTTGTTATGTAAATTGTCAATTTATGAGGAAAACAATATGTAGAGGCGTAGGCAACAGATGAATCTTGTGCAGGGCTATTTTTGCAAATTTTTAAAAGTTAATTTTATATATTTTTTAAATTATGAAAGTTAGTGAAGCCTTAAAACAACATGGTCGAGTGTTGGTACACCATATCATGGTCTGAAGATAATCAATCAACTTGATTTTTTTTTAGCTTGTAGGTATTCTTGTACTCTTTTGCGAGTTCTTTTTGTTCTCTAAATATGTAAGCCAATCAAAAGTTATAGGCCAAATAAATGACCTATGTTTTTTACAAATTTGACATGAGTGCAGTTAAAAATGAATTAAAAATAGAAAACAATAACAGATCTATTCAAAAAAAATTAGTTAGAATCTACACACAGAGCTCGACAAGTGTGTGCAATTTCATCAGTAGTGCACAAGTGGAGCATATGCGAAACTAAGCGTGAAAAACATGAAGTTACAGAAATTGGTGTGTGCTGCCATAACTCAGACCGAGCCTCAAGATTTGGAAATCTGAAGATAATACCAAACATGCAAGGGCGCCAAAAAAAATTTGAATCCAAACACGCATGCGCGCATGCGTAGATGCGGACACGCATAGAGGTGCGCACGCGTTTCTGTGCACGCACATGTAGATGTGCGCACGCGTTCTTTTTTACACCTTGATTTTTATATATCTCTTCGTAAAGCCCCCTCCCTCTCTATAAACCTACCCCCCTCTCTTACTATCCACCCAATCCCCCCCTCCTCTTCCACTCTACCCAATCCCTCATCCCTCTCTTCTCTCCTTCACCACAAGGGTTAGGAGATATATTATTAGACAAAATCACTAACTCGCATGATCCTCATGTACATATAAATATTCATCCTTGTAACCATAAATCCATGACCCTTATATCTCAATCCCTAAACCCTTGACCATTAGTCCCTAGCCACTGCAATCCCTAGTCCTTAGTACAACTAACCACCATAAATATTGGCCCACTATAATCCTAAACTAGTATAGCCCCTAAAACTCCTAAATACTAACACATAATGATATATATCCCTTAACCCCTATAATCCTAACCACGTAATCCTAACCTCTAAAATGTCTAGTCAAATAAAAATTAAGCCCTAACCCTTATAACCTCTAATTCTCATCAACCCTAAACTCTATCATCAAACACCCAACCCTTAAAACCTATAACCCATATCCAGTTTAGAGGGATAGTCAGAGAGAAAGACCTCAACCTTAGGTCCTAAAGGAATATTCTATCTAGAAAGAGCTATGATGATTTCCTCCACTAACCACACATGACCTCTTAATGGTATCATTGGCCTATGAGTAAGGATGTCAATACCATGAAGTGGTTTTGATCAATATGTATGTGCCTGATCAAGGATTTTGGAATAGTGTTTTATGGAAGACTATCATTCCTTTGGCCATCAAGAAATCATTTAGACATCCAAGGCCATGAACAATGTCTAAAAGCACCAAACAAGACTTTGCAGGGGTATCCATTGTGCTATGTATCCAAGTCTTGGGGACTTAGGGCATTGGACATGGTCAAGGGAGGAGACCTAAGACTTGGGTTGTAAAGGAATATTATATCCATCAAGGGCTAAGAATGTTACCTCCACCAAATACACATGGCCTCTTGAGGTATCATTGTCTTGTGATTGAGGATGGAAGTGCCATTATATGGTTTTGAACTTAGTATCTACATGTCTTAGGGCCTTGGAAATGGTTTTCCAGGGAAGAATACCATGCATTTGGTCCTAAATAAACCATTGAGGCATCCAAAGCCATGATAAATTCCTTGAGGAACCATGCATTACCGCATAGGGATATATGTGGAAATATGTATCTATGTCTTAGGGCCTTAGGACCTTGGACATAGTCAAGGGAGGAGAGTTGATCCTATGGATCTAAATGAATCTTCTAGCCATCCAACTTTCCAAGTATAAGAATATTTCATCCACCAACTACGCGTGACATATTAAGGGTATCATTACTCTATGATTGAGGATATTAGTGCCATTTAGTATTTTTAAGTAGTATGCACATGTCTCGTGGCCTTTAGGATGATGCTTTAAGGAAGAATATTTTGACTTTATCCTTAAAGAAAGCATTGAGGCATCTAGATCCATGAAAAATGTTTCAAAGCACAATAGATGACTTTGTCAATGGTATTCATGATGCTCTATATTTATGTCTTGGTGCCTTGGGGCCTTGGACATGCTTAGTGGAGGATACCAAAACCTTGGGCCTTGAAGAAGTCTTCTAGTCATCAAAGACTAAGAAGCTTTCCTCAACCAACCACACATGGCTTCTTGAGTGTGCCAATGGATTTTGATTAGGGATGTTGGTGCAATTAGGTGGTTTGGAGAAATATGTGTGTGTCTCAAGGCCTTGGGAATGACATTTGATAGAAAAATACCATGCATTTGTCCCTAAAGAAACCATTGAGGCATCCAAAGCCATGAAAAATGTCTCAAAGCACCATGTATGAATTTGCAGGGATATCCATGATTCCATGGCACTATGTATCCAAGTCTTTGGAATTGGGGGTTTGGACATGGTCATGGGAGAAGACTTGAAGCTCAGGACTGAAAGGAATGTTACATCCATTTAGGGATAACAAGGTTTCCTCCACCAAGAACATATACCATTTTGAGGGTATCATTGGCCTATTGAGGATGATTATGCCATCATGGTATCATTAGAATATGATTGTTTCCTTGAACCAGCATAGATCTATCCTAAATGCATATCTATCAAGCACTGAGAGGCATCCAATTTCTCGAGGTCTTATTTTTTAATGAGTTTTTATCTGGTTTTAAAATTTTGTTTTATGAGCGGATATGGATTTTTTAATTTATTTTTTAATTGGTTTTCACTTTTTATCTTATGAGCTGACATAAGTTTTTTTAATTACTTTTTCTTTTGGGTACATAACGTGACGTCGTTACGCTACATTACATTACACATCTCCCCCATACTAATTTGTAACCACCTCGCTACTCTCGATGCAATAAACACATATGACATTGCAAGCATATACTTCACCTTCAAATGATCATATTTGCTTGAGAGCTATGTATAGGTCTTGAGCCATAAACCAATGTAAAGGAATGAGACATTGAAATTAGGCCTAAAATATAAATTTTGAAGCTCAAGGGAAACCAATAATCCCTTGAACTACCACACATAAAATCTATGTAGGAAATTTGGCCTATGAGTGGTGATATCTCACTATTAGAAGGTTATGAGCACTAAGGATGGGTCAAGGAGAGCTTGATTTTCCTCAATGTGTATTATGTATTAGGCATGTAGATTATTCTACCCTTGATAAGTTAGAATATAAGGTGTTAACCCCATCTATATGTGAACCTTAGGAAACATAAATGCTACTTAGTTGACAAGGAGACCAACAAGACTATAGCTCTTTGGTGTGGAAAATCATGGATTGTTTATACTATTCAACATTGGACAGGTCACGAAGCATGCAATGGTAAGCACAAGTACATCAAATATAAGTACTCTTTGACATCAATTATATGGGAACCTAATCTTAACCTACCTTTCTCATATGGCTTGAGGTAATATGGTAGAAGGACTTATTGATATCCAAGCACA
Source organism: Larix kaempferi (assembly GCA_027924585.1). NCBI lineage: Eukaryota > Viridiplantae > Streptophyta > Pinopsida > Pinales > Pinaceae > Larix > Larix kaempferi. The sequence continues at coordinate 4,443,555 of BSBM01000961.1, read as the reverse complement.
AATATAGGGTGTTTTGGAGCATGTTAGACAAGAAAGCAGCATAGAGCACCCTTTGAGGAAGGCCAAGTCTGGGGAGAAAACATAGTCATTTAATTGGTTCATGTAAACATTTGTGGACCAATGAGCATGGAATCCAACACTAGTGTTCAATATTTCTTTCTTTTTATTGACGACTATAGTAGGAAAATGTGCATGTATTTCCTTATTTTTGTTGAGGACTATAATAGGAAAATGTGGGTGTATTTTATGAAATTGAAAGATAAAGTGTCTAATGAATTTCAAAAGTTTCAAGAAAAAAGAGTTAGGATGTCGCCTTAGCACTCGTGTCTGATGATAACAAAGAATTTTGTTCCAAATAATTCAATAACATTTGCAATAAGCATCAAACAAAAATACAGTTCACTACACCCTACCCTCCATAATAAAATGGTGTGGTTGAGAGGTGGAGCCATGCTATTAAATAGATGACCATGTGTAAGAAGGAGAACATGTCTGTTCCAAATAGGTTTTGGGATGAGGAATTGTTTACAATATTATATCTATTAAATAGATCTCTAATGATGGTGGTGAAGCAGAACACCGCAAAGAAAGCATGGTATAGGAGGAAAACTAAATTCATTCATCCTAGGGTATTTAGTTATATTTTCCATGCCTAGATTTTAGATGAGAAAATAACCAAGTTAGAACCTAAGAGAGAGAAATTGATGATCATAGTGTACAACGACATATATAAATCTTATAGGATGGTTTATGTTAACACCAATCAGTTGATATTCAATAGATATATCATAGTTGATGAAGAATTTCAACATTTCAAACACTAGTACATTCAGGCAGATTTTTCCACGAAATATTTCCACGTTTTGAACATTCGTGGATTAATACAATGAAATTTAAGATGTTTTTTCAGTTTTTTTTATCATGGCGAAAAAATCGTGGCAATATCGATTTTTTTTTTAATTTTCGACGAACCTTCGTCTCTATATCGACAACCTATGGCTATCTTTGCACACCCACCAAACCAATGCCAGTTTCCAACAGCTCTTGGATTTTTACGCGTGGGTCAACTCATGCATTTCCGTTGATAGATCGACGATCGTCGATCTATAAATTCATCCTTTTAAGACAATTTTCGACACATTTGCGTAGGTGATGATAGGTGTAGTTTAGATTATCCTATTACAATTTATTTAATGTTTTTTCCTATGTATATCATGTGCTTCTATTGAATCTTCTTTTCTTGAAATTCTTACATAACACTTAACTATTTATCTTGTTTTTGTGATCTTTATTATTTTTTATTAATATTAAAATACTAAAGTTTTATTAATATTAAAATACTAAAGTTATCCTTTTTACATACACAAGATATCATGTCATTTCTTCTTCATAGATGAACCAATGAAGATCACTTAGCCTATACTTACCTCATTATGCAATTTTCAGGGGCTTGTAATAGTTTGATAATGACTTCCAAACTATATTAGTTCGATAATGGCTTCCAAACTACATTTTTGAAAGGGATACATATGGTTTAGAGATTTAGGGTTTTTCTTAGGTGGGTGAGGTTGAATAAATACATGACTTGAGAGAGTTAAATCATTATTTTTTCATTTTTAAATGCATGTCATGAGAGAGTTAAATCATTATTTTTTCTTTTTTAAATGCATGTCTTGAGATAGTCAATTCATTATTATTATTATTATTATTTTAACATATGAAGGAGGAAGTGATATTAAGTTTTCTTTTAATCAAATAAAGGATGAAGCAATATTAAGTTGTTGAGGTATTCATATGGTTGTAATCTATATGATATTTACATTTATTGTCTTCCTCCCATAGGTACATTTTGAATACTCTCTTCATTTGTATGATTTGAAAGAAGAATTTCATCTCCTTCCCCTTAGCTAAGAGTGATATGGAGAACTCCATCTTCTTCCCCTTAGCTGAAAAGTGATATTGAGAACTCCATATCCTTCTCCTTAGCTTAGCTAAGGGTGATATGGAGAAACATTTCATTTAGGAAACATGGAACCTCATATCCTCGTATCCCCGAGTTAGTCTTTTAAGGTAACCTAATACTAGCATTAACCTCAAAACTAGGATACCTACAAAACTAGTGTGATGAACTAAGATTCTCAATGGTTACTCTCATGACTTAAGAATCAAAATGGTTATATTGAGAGAGTGATCCTACTAACATGGAATTTCAATTCTTCATCATCATAATGCTCGTGAGGAATATAAGACTTATTGATTATGTATTCTCTAGGAATTGGAGATCAAGGAAGACTCTATTTCTTGCTCCCCTACCTAAGTATATGGAGGCGCAGTATAAGCGCTAACCAAAACGTCCCCAATGCCGGAATCCGATAGAAAAATTGTTGTTGAAATCACATTTTGGAGTGTTCAAATTGTAATTTCGGTAATCTAGGTCATTTTAAAATTGGGCATTTACTCTAGAATATGTAAGCATGATTGTTGAAATCACAAAATTATGGAAATAACAATTTTCAAAAACAATTTTGACTGATATTTATTAAAAATTTGCCAAAAAAGAAAGGTGTTTTAGTTGTCTTTTATCCTACTCGGTATAAGGAGTGAGTCATATATGAAATTGCAAAGTCAATACAAGAAAGCTTACTAGTTTTGTTTCTTTGGATCCGATCAAAACAAAGAGGCCTCTAGAAACAACTAGGCATAAAGTCACGCACGAAATTTAAATAACTTAGAATTGCATGAGTAGTGAGACGAGACAAATTGATAACAAACAGAGTGGAAAATGATAATTACGCTTTAGGCATTCACCAACAAGAAGTGTGACCTTCCACCTCGGAAAGATTTCTCGTCTATGGATCCAATGGAATCATGTCGCATGTTTTGCCACTTTGGCCCTACAAATTTCTGACTGTTACGGCTTCTCTTCGCGTACGGAACTGATTTCCGACCACGGCAAAATCTCGAACAACCAAAGCTTTGAGCCGATTTTACGACGCATCCAACATGTTGTTTTGGATAGGTTGTCGATTTTATGCGGTAATTGGGCTGTAAGATCGTTCTGGTAGAGCGACAAGCTGATATTTAATGAATTTTTGTATTACATAAGGGAGCTCAACAATGGAGCCGACCCATAATTTCGCATTTATTTGTGGTGAAGTTCTAAATATTTTTATTACCTTTGCTTTTACACAACTTCCTATGTATATTCTTCATAAATATTCTAGGGCTTGTGAATGGAGTTCTTTTTTGTTTCAACTGATGATAGCGATCTCTGTTCCAAGAGATTCGTGGATTTCTTTTTAATTGTTTCTGTTCATGATGGAACAACGAAGAACCCTGGTAGGAAGCGTTATCTTTTATATGTGAATTATATCTCTGTAATATGCAAATGGATCAGCATAGAACCCGGATCTCTGCAGAATGCTTTTGGATCAGCGTAGAATTGACAGTTGCTTCGACAGATATCGTTTGGCAGTATCAAATTTCAAACGAGTTTCTTTGGAGAGAATTGAGGTTGCAGCTTCGCTTGATGTGTCGATGGCAGATTCAAGAATAGTCTTCATTTCTACATGCAACAATATCTAGGGGTGGCTCTAAATTCCAGCATGTGCAAAAATTCTTCTTCGTGCAAATAAATTCCCTTTAATTCGACTGTACGGGTCGGATTTAATTGACTGAAGTGGTCAGCTGTTAACGAAGTGGCCGGGCGCTGACTGCTTTGGCATAACCGACAGGCGAGGTCGGTACAAATCGAAAAAACTGAGGGCATGTCGACTCCTCCGACCTCTGACATGTGACCATAATGTGAGAGTTCGACCAACAGATCTCGACCATACTTTGACAGGAGACCGACTTTTAACAAAATTTGTTGGTTACCATGGTAGTCGGCGATCGACGCAAATCTTCCTTGACAACGAAAATGAGTTGACTATCGACCACTCAGTGCCACATAAGTCAATAAAGTGATATATATTAAGACTCTTGACCAAAATTTTCATCCTTTGAGCTACATTTGGAATAAAAACGTGTCGACGTAAAAGCTTCGACCCAAAGGTGTGTTTCCATCTCTGTTGTTACACCTACAACTGACCTGCCTTTATAAGAAGTTTTTCTCGAGATTATCTAACAAAACTTATAGAAAATAGATGTGTATTCCATAATAGGGATTATGGAAATATCCAAAGCCTTGTTCGTCACATATCAAGCCCAAGTTAAAACTTGAGTTAATGACAAGGAATCCAAGTAAATAAAAATTAATGCTTCTGAAATACAGTTCAGAACTTAAAATAAACCCTAAAACAAGCATAATAAGCAAAATTTCAAACAAATTCAATTCTGCTTATTGAAATTAAAACACATTATAGAGAAATCACCAGGCTATAGAACTCCAAGCTCCATTTATTCACTCGCAAAATATTACAGAGTTAACAACAGATTTTAGAGATGCATGAACAATGCCTATATGGTTCCTTCATGAGAATAAAAAATACACAACAGAGATTACAAAAATATATCTCTTTTCCATGAGGAGACCCCCTCTCAGACTAACGCAATCATCCCCTCTAATATCAGTATGGAAAATTATTTAAACAACTGATTTGTATCAGATTGGATTCTTCTAACATTTATGGCATTTGATCCAATATGTTCTCCTTATGAATATGGTGAGTGCTCTTTTCTATCAGTGCAAAATCTTCAATTTGTTTTCTAATCTGCAATACAATATGAAATAAACAAAACATCAGATTATTAGTCGATCTAGAATGGTCGGCAGACTATTGTCGAAGATCGACTAATTCTTTAGACGATAAATTGACCAAGAAATCTGTCGGCAAGATGATTATTTAGTAGGGTTGTCATCAATGGAACAAGATCAAAGTCTGGAAATCCGGCAAGCAAAATATTAGAAATGTGGACAGGTGCATCAATAATTCGAAATTCCATTTTCCTATAAATCCCATCTTAGAAATTCACAAAGAAAATTCATCGCAGAGATGTCACATGATGAAGCTTGTAAAAGTTCTGATGATTCTTTTGAATTTGGGATTAAAAGTTTTAGGGTGAACCCATTATATGATTTCAGATTTCTTTCTCACAAACAATCAAGATGGCCAAGGCTGTGTAGGGTTGGACTGTGATTCAAGCCCTTCATTTATGCGCTCCTTTCAGAAATAAGTTACTCCAATATTATAGTAACGGAGGAAGCGATGGTGAGAATAATAATCTATTATATTGCTTGGTAGATATATTCCATTAGTTGAAATCCAAAAAATCGTCTCATGTTTCTCCCAGACAATTCGTAGAGTTGGTAATGGAAGAGAATGAGATTTTCAGTGGCAGTGAAGTCCATCAGGATGCACATGAATTTTTTATATTTCTTTTGAATAATCTTGGCGAAGAAATCATAATATGAAATAATATACAAACTCCCCGTCACCAGGATGAGGAAGCCGAGGGTGCAATATGCGATATTCGTGAAATATTTGGAGTTATATTCACAAACACAACTCGATGTTTGTGTTATGAGAGTGTAACATACAAAGAAGAGCCATTCATGGATCTAAGTGTGGAGATACAAGAAATTTCTTCTCTGTTGAGCTGTCAGATAGTAGCCGACTGAGTGATTATTGTAGTCTGTTGAGGTTCGAGGTTCGACAGGAAGTAACAAAAGTAACCAATTTGGAAACTGCATAAGCCACAACTTTTTTGTCAGGGTTTGAGTCAATGTCTAGATTTGGATCTATCAGCTCATGCAAAGCTTTGGCTTGAATCTTTGTTATAGCATTCCACCTTACTCCGAATAACATCCACAGCTAACTTGGCCGATATGATTTCCATCAAAACAACGTCGAAGCTGTAGACATTGGATTTGTCTGTGAGTTGAAAGCAAATGTGGTATTATGGGTCAATGTAGCCCAGCGTACCATGTGGAGCAGTGGAAATATGGGTTGCATCTACTGGCTTAAATATTGAAATCTCAAACTCCCCCACTTTGACATGTAAGTCTTCGTCTAGTGGAATGTTAGAAGACTTTACATCTCTATGAAATACAGGTGGATCAAGGCAGTGAAGAAATGCTAGGGCCCGGGCAATTTCTATGCAAATTCTCAAATGAGTGTTCCAATTTAAAGCTCCATTGTCAGCCTCATTCCATCCACCGTGAAGATGATCTACCAGAGTGTGAAGAACCTGCAACAATTAATTGACTAAAATACACGATATATCAGATCACAGAATACTTTTATTGATCGCATCCCACATGATCTACCAGAGTGTGAAGAGCCCTTGCTGGAGGCATCCCACATGATCTCGTAGGAGATACAGGAAAAGTTAAAGGAGTTGCACAAAGGACAAGAATAGGTGGAAGGACAAGTCAATGATGAAATAATACCTGGGATGTTGGAAACCATGAAACAAGTTGAGCAAGACACTAAGGAAGCAGTTGAAAAGTTGATTTTCACATATAACGAGTTCACTGCGAAGCTAGCTCTGCAGGCAGAGGAACAAATCGGAGAAGTCGAATTTGAAGGTGGCTAGGGGATGAGCCACATGTAAGTGTTAGGGGCCTGTTGGGCCTGGCCCAAGTGGGGCATTTTTGTGTAAGTCAGATTTTGGAATTGCGGAGTTAAGCGCAGTTCGGTTGAAAGCTTTTTGACAAAGTCTATTTTTGGGATGCTGAGAAGTTGTGCGTAGTGCAGCGTTGGAAGAGCTGTGAATTTCAGCGCTATGAGGAGTACAGCGCTGCGATGTGGCCAGTCTACGAAGATCCGACAAAGCAGAGTGTTGGGTGGAAGGTGACACATATTCCGGTTAGACCATCGGTGGTCTATTTTTGGTAAAGATGCTCCATGAGTTCCAAGCAACGGGTAAAGAGAAAAGAGGAAGAAAGCAACTGGTCGCACATGTAAAGAACCACTACTTGAACCAGCCACACAAGACCGTTAGAGGAAGAATGGATTGGTGAAAGTGACCTATTGGCATGCGCGCAACAAGGAGGTTGATGGCGACATGAAGCATGTGTGGAAGACGACCACGATGGAAGATTCGCTACCAGAATCCAGCAAGTCCGATTAAGCTGAAAACCGTGCCAGTTTTGTAAACCTAAGGGTCTTTGCTTATGAATTGTAAAGACATGACCTACGGGCATGATCTATAAATAAGGCAGATTTTGTATGGGAAAGGGTTTCTAGTTTTGTTAATATTCATTGTTGATCTTTCGGGTTGTTGGGTTGTTGATTCTCTATTGTTGATTATTATTGAGAAATCTCCCGTTGAGAGACATTTTTGTAAAGGCTCTGCAAGCTGTGTGCGTAGAGGCCTACCAAGAGAGAAAAGAGTCTGCTGCCGACTGCGTAGACAAGAACTGTTGTACCCTTCCCAAAGACTAATACAACAACATTTCTTGTGGACGTAGCTCCAATCCTGGGGGTGAACCACGTTAAATGCTGTGTAGTGTGATTGTTTATGTCCTGCACTTGTCTGTTTGCTTATAATGGATGCCTGAATTCTCATTTATCAGTTTTTATGTTAATGCTTTTATATGTATTTGCTAGAGCAGAAAGATGGGAATAATATGTTAAGTATTACATGTATGGATGAATGATGAATGGGAAGTATTATAAGTCTGTGAAAGTATCAACTCGTTGAATAATCACATGTATATGTAGAGTTAGGGTTATGTAACTCTTTTGACGTGCAGCACCAGGAGTGCGCAGTATTGTGTGTTTCATCTGTTTACATTGGTTATAAGACTAATCATCTAAGGCAGTAGATGGGTGAATAAAGTAGTAAGTAAAAGTGTTCATAGTGGTTAAGTCTGAAGAGGAAGCGTATAAGTCAGTTGCGTTGTCCTATTATTTGCATCATTTCTGAACCGCGTTGTCCGTAGATGCGCTGATTGTGCGAGCACCTTAGCTTGCAAAAGTGTTGACTGTGACACAGTCTATCGTCGCGCAGTCTTCAGTTCGCAGCGCGCTATCCAGTAGATCTGCCAAAACAACTCATCACATCACTGTGGAAACCTGATTCCGCAGTACCCCCATAGCTACACCTCGGGTGAGACCTCAACCTGTTCGCAGGCTGTTGCCGAAAGGGCCGGTGAGAAGGGGTTTTGTTGGTTCCTTGAAACCGCGAAGAACCTGGGTCTACATTGGAAACCTCTAGATCAGTATATAAGCCAACAAATATGAACTACCTTGGATATTTTGTTGTTTCTTCAATTCATAAGTACTTGCTTATGTGCAAATATAGTCGAGTTGACTTTTCCTTCTATGAATTGAGTATGACTCTTTCTGATGATGTGACTGATGGTGAAGTATTAGAATCTAGGCATTTTGAACTTAATATTCCGACACCTACAAATGTTTTTGAGCTCATTCAAAATACCTCGCTCTTCCCCATTTATCCTAATATGGATTCAATTGATGATGTATTTACTGAGGTTTAACTTGCTCTTCATGTAAAAATAATTTTATCAAAAAAGTTTTATATGCAGTGTTTAATAATTTTTTTGCATTGTACATTTCCTTCCAAATCAAAGTTATTCCTATATATTGTTTTTGTATGTGGTCAATAGAAATTCCAATTTCAAAATATTTAACTTTTTATGTTATTATTTTTCTTCATTGTATACACTCTATGTTTTTTACTTCCATGCTTTGACAATATCAAATACATTTACAAATGTCATTTCACATCTTACATTCATATATAGCTTCCCCATATTTTCCACAAATATTACTATTTTTTATTATTAATTATTTCATGATTATAATTATTTTCAAAATAAGATTTCTTTTATTTACATTTATTTTATTTTTTTAATAAGTAAATTTGAAATATAAATGATTTTTTTTTTAATTTTTTTAATATAAATTCGAAATATAAATTTAATTTGCTTTTATTTAAATATGTTTTGTAATAAATAAATTTAATTACTAATATTAATATAATATTAATTTATTTAATATTTTATTTAATTTACATTAAATTACATTTAATAAAAATTATTAAATTTATTTTAATTATTTTTTAATATAGTTTAATGTATATTACATTTTTTTTTTTACTTATAGTTATTTAATTAATTTTAATATCAATTATTTTCTTCTTAATTTATATTTAATATTAATTATTTCAATTAATTTTAATATCAATTATTTTATTTTTAATTTATATTTAATATCAATTATTTTACTTTTCATTTATTTATTTTTTTATTTTTATTTAATATATTTTACTATTTTATTTTGTATGTTACTTTTATTTTTTATTTTTTTGGTTATATTTATTTATTTATTTTATTTTATTTATTTACTTTAAATTTATTTTATTTTAATATTTTTAAATGTGGTTGATATTCGCTAACCACTTCTAAATGTGTGTTCATGGTTGATATATGCTTATTCACTAATATCAAGCACATTTAAAAATGTGGTTGTTGCTAGTTATATCTTTATATGTATAAAACTATAATTTAATTATATATTTTGTTATCATGTTTTTACATTTTTACACTTGAAATATATAAATTCTGCATTTAAAAAAAAAAGAAAACAATAATTAATAATTTTAATATTTTAAGATAAATAAAAAATTGACAACTTTTATTTTTGAAAAGTTAACATGATTTGCACCTAAAATTAAAATAAAAAGGGAAAAATTATTAATAATTTTAGTAATTTAAAATAAATAAAAAAATTAATAACATTTATTTCTGAAAATAATGTAAAGAAAATAAAATGCACAAATATTTTAAGATTTATTTTCAAATTCTTTGATTTGATTTGAGCAATATGGAGATCCATTTCATCAAAATAATAACAGACCCATCTGAAAAGTCGAAAGGAGGCGTGGAGCAGACCTTCCATTTGATCAATCTGGTTGCTGATTTTGAGTTGTTAGCTGCAGGATTTTCCCGGGTCGTCTTCGCAATTCCCAAGGACTTTGTATGCAATGTCTACCAGTTGAACCATTGAAATATGTATGTAAAAAAAACTTCATTATCACAGCAATATACTCACTGCTCAGCATTTGTATGAGTGGGGACTGATCACAGGTTTGTGCTTATGACGGAGAATAAAGACAATCTTTAATCCAAAACAATTTGCAATAAAAAATATCACCAATATTTTGTGGAGAGTATATGACTCTTTGTAAATTCCTCATGACAAAAATAGAACCAGATTTCTCCTATTTCGAAACGTGTTTAATTGTTGATTAAATCACTGAAAATCTATACAATGATTTCATTTTTATAAATCTGTTTAGGTTGTGAATGATAGCTAATATGGCTGGCCATTGGAGACTATATGCACATACAGTGATCTTGACCTTGCACTATTCGCTGGTCTAATATGGCTGGCCGTTGGAGACTATATGCACATACAGTGATCTTGATCTTGAACTTGCACTATTCGCTGGTCTAATTAAACGATCGAAACAGAGAAACATGTTCATACATCTATTCTCTTAATTGTCTGGTCTTTCAGGACCAAACTGAAAACAGAATTGTGAAAAATTAGAGAACAATATTAATAAATATTAGCAACAATAAAACAACATTAATAATATTAATGTGTCATAATAGATTAATAGATCTAAATGAAATACATATTATAGAAGAAAAAAATATTAATATAAAAAATATATGCCTTTTATGCCTATAACATCTATGAACAATTAATTTAATTTTATTAATATTAATTAGATTATGAAAATAGTAAATATTAATATAATGGTCTTAAGATCATTCAATCAATCTCAACTGTATCGCTTACATATTCCATAGAACTGTGACTAGAAGAGCATTCTGAAAACGATCTAATCCTACAGCGAGTTGACTTTATTTACTTATGTTTACTCCGATATCATCATGTTAACCGCAGAAGACGACGTTGTAATTAGCACCAGAAGGGCAGGTGAAGGTGCTGGTGGCATCGTCCTTGGCATAGCTGTACGCCTGTGGGCACTGTCCCTTGAAGAATTTCGAATAGTTTGTGGGAGAGCAGTTGTTGAGGTAGGCGCCTGTGCAGCAGTATTGAGGCGTATTGAAAGCAGCACAGGCACTCTTGCATCCACCGGTTACTTTCAATTCTGAAGGGCAGATGGCATTTATGTTGCTGGTGCATCCTAATTTTTTGCAATTAGAGTTGGAGGGACTTATGGAGAGAGGGATATTGAAGCCATCAACAAGAGAGATATCATAGAAATCTTGATTCTGGTACTGATTGAGCGCATATTCAAAAAGAGTTGCGGGGACACTTCCATAGCCTTGACAATTCAGCAAACCGCCGCAATCACCAGTGTTGCAGCTGCCTCTCCCGCTTGCATCGAAGGAGCAGCCAGTACGACCCCAAATTCTGGCTTGTGTTGTTCCTGCGGCAACGTTAAAACTCCATGTTTGGCCCTGTCCCAACGCTTTACCGCCACCAGGACTTGCAGCAGCCCAAACTGTGTATGGACACTGGTTCTTCACTATGAATGTCGCGCCTTGGACACCTGCGGTTCATCAAGCAATACTTAAAATATGTTTCTGCGAATACATATATAAGTAGCATAGCATTGTCAATCCTTTGCACACAGAGAAAAAACAATCAACGAGGATATAATGTGGTAGCATGAAGTAATGAACAATGCATTTCCCCCACCCGAAGTCAGCACAATCTTGTTGAGATTCAGTAGTTAGAGCAAGCACCGCGTTCAGCTTACCTTGCAGATAAAGATCAATAATGCTTCACATATCAATGCAAGGTTGCAAACATTGCAAATTTAATTATTTCCAATTTGTCCTAACAAAATATATGATTCTAATCATTAATCTTATCATGGTAATATGTCATATTATGCGAATAAAAATATATGTGATAGATAGAATTTTTTTTAAAGTAAACATTATAATTAAATAGCTCTTTGAACATTCATTTGTATTCAAATATTCATTACTATGAAAATATTGCTAACCACCATAACTATGAAAATATTTATTCATTTGTTTTCAAATTGAATAAATTCTAACTAATACATAACTATCAAACATGTAAATTTCAAAATATTCATTAATTTGTTTTGAAATCGAATTTTCTAACAAAACAAGAATTGAAATTACATTTAACTTGAAATTGTTAGTAACTTAAAAAATTGCAATTAGTTAAATATGTACAATTTAACTTGAAAATATAGTGTCTAAGTGTACATTTAATTTGAAAATTATTCTAATAACATTGAAAATTGTTAGTAAAGTTTAGAAATTTGAAAATAGTTAATATGTACATACATTTTAACTTGAAAATAGAATCTAAGTGTACATTTCATTTGAAAATTGTTGGACAATAAAATTGAAAATTGTTAGCAAACTTTGAAATAATTTGAAAATTGTTTTAAAGCAACTTTGAAGCATTGGATGATTTTAGATAAGGAAGAGTCATTGACATAGCCCTGTTGAACAGATCGCAACCAATTTGGAATAGGCATAGAAATAGGTTAAAGATAACCTTGGGCATCAAATGTGCTAGAAAGAGCATCTGCCACAATATTGTCCTTACCCTTCTTGTAAGTGATCTCATAGTCATAACCCATGAGTTTGCTAACCCATTTCTGTTGTGCTGGGGAGGAGACACGTTGTTCCAAGAAATATTTCAGACTTTGGTGATCAGTCTTGATGTAGAAATGATTCCCTAATAGGTATGGTCGCCACTTCTGTACTGCATGCAAAATAGCCACCATTTCCTTCTCATATATAGAGGCATCTAAATTCTTACCTGAAAGGGCTTTGCTGGTGAACGCAATGGGGTGTACATCTTGAAGGAGAATAGCACCAAGTCCATTGCCATAAGCATCACTCTTAATAGTGTAGGGCTTGAAAAAATCGGGCATAGCTAGAACAGGTGTAGTACACATAGCTTGTTTCAGTTTGTCAAATGCACACTGAGTAGCATGTGTCCATGTAAAAGCATCCTTTTTCAATATAGAAGTTAATGGAGCTATAATCTTCTCATAATCCTTGACAAACTTGCGGTAGTAGCTAGTCAACCCCAAATAACCATGAAGACTCTTCAGTGTGTGAGGATGCGGCCAATTGTTCATGGCAGCGATTTTGGTAGGATCCATGCGAACCCCTTGTGTTGAGATAATGTGCCCGAGATACTCAACTTCCTTCTGCCCAAAAACACATTTATACTGTTTGGCGTGGAGATGATGGTCAGAGAAAAGTTGCATGACAAGATCCAGATGCTGGAGATGTTCATCCCATGTTTTACTGTAGATGAGGATATCATAAAAAAATACTAGAATGAATTTTCACAAGTAGGGCCTAAATATTTTATTCATTAAGGCCATGAATGTGGAATGAGCACTAGTGAGGCCAAAGTGCATGACCAAAAAATCATAGTGGCCATCATGTGTGCGGAAAGTTGTTTTAGGGATATCATCCTCATGAACCCGAATTTGATGATACCCAGAACGAAGATCCAACTTGGAGAAAAATTGAGCCCCATGAAGCTCATCAACCTTAGGAATTGGAAACTTATCCTTGATGGTGAGGTGATTAAGTGCTTGGAAGTCAATGCAGAGGCTCCATGACCCATCTTTTTTGTGGACGAGAAGAACTGGAGAAGAAAAGGAACTAGTGCTTGGGCGAATAATACCTTGCTTCAGTAAGTCTCGAACGAGCATTTCAATCTCTGTTTTTTGTTAAAATGGCTAGCGATAGGGCCTGATGTTGGGATAAATGCTTCTAGGAAGGAGCTGAATACGATGGTCCTCTGGCCTTGAAGGTGGCAATCCCACTGGTTCAGCAAAGACACCTGTATATCAATCCAGAATTTGTTGTAGATCCAGAGTAGTGGAGACCGCTGATGGTTGCATCTGAATGGAATGGATCTGAGCGATGACACCATGTGAATTCTTATTAAGGAGTTTTTCCATGTGATGTGAACTGATGATGCTGAGAGACCCTGGTTGTAAGCCTTTCAATGTGTGTTTTTTTCCATTGGGGGGAAACTACATCCAAAGTTCAACAAAATCCCATAATATGGGGCCAAGTGTGCATAGCCATTGAATGCCCAAAACCACATCACATCCGCCTAAGGTCAAGGCAAACATGTCAGAGCGTAGGGTATAATCTCCCATAGAGATACGCACATTACGACACTTCCATTTGCAAGGTAAGGTGCCCCCATTGGAAACCATGACTTCAAAGTTGGAGCAAGGATGGATAAAACAATCAGCTTGTTTGGTGATCCGAGGGTCAATGAAATTATGAGTGCTACCAAAATCAATGAGTATTGTAAAAGGAAGCTTCTTGAAGTAACCCATGACCCGCATTGTTTGGTGGTGGTGATTCCAGCTAAAGCATGGAGAGATATCTCTCGATGGTCATCCTGAGACAGAGGGTCAATAGGCTATTCTTGAATGTTGACCTGAGCATCCATTGTATATGTAGCTTCGTCACCAATTTCAAAGGCAGGCGGAGAATCCACATCCAAGAGATAGAGCTTTTGCTGAACACATCTATGTCCCCGAGTGAATTTCTCATCACAATTATAACAAAGCCCCTTTTCTCAGCGTTCCTACATCTCTGTTTCAGACAAATGCTTGATAGGATTTGGTCGAGGAGCTGGTGGTATGGGTGGTCGTTGAGGCCCCATATTTCGGAAGGGCACAAAAGTGGGTTTGGAGCACTATTGGGTTGCAATATTGTCTTCTTCCAACTTAGCCAACCCCAGGACTTCCATCATTTTGTTGGGACAGAACATTTTGACCTCAGAGCGGATGGCATCCTTTAGACCACTGATAAAACAACTTCGGTAGAAGTCATCAGACAATCCTTCAGTGTGGTTGGCTAGTTTCTCAAATTCGGTTAGATACTCTCTCACAGTGCCAATTTGGCGAAGTTTAGTGAGGGCTCCTATGAAGTCATCAAAAGCACTAAGACCAAATCGTTGCAAAAGGAGCTAGCAAAAGTATGGACATTTTGGCTCTTCATGAGCCTTGATGTACCAACAGTACCATTGAAGAGCTTCCTGTTCCAAATGAAAGGATGCAAGTGGAACTTTTTGACATCAAAAGTATTATGTAGACTGAAATACTGTTCTGCACGATAGATCCATCCAGTTGAATCAGTACCATTGAAGCGGGGAAAATCAAGCTTTGGACCATGGAAATTGCTATAAGAAGAGAACCCATTGTCTGATGAAGACTTGGACTGTCGTTTGTTGTTCATGGCTGAATGCTCAAGACGGAGGTCGAGAAATTTTTCATCCAGATCCTGGAGTTTTGCTTGGATGGCGACAAGTGATTCCTCCATAGTTTTTGCTCCTGCGTGGGTGACAACCATAACCAGGAGTTTTTTTTTTGAGTGGGTAGAAAAACAAAAACAGAGACTGTTTTAGTAAAGGAAAATCTGGATTTGGGAAAAAATCGGAAGGGTAATTTGGATTTGACTAGGTTTTGGACACTATCGAAAGGATGGGGAAGCAGAAAAGGAGGATTTTAGAAGCGGGGTGAAAGAATGAGAAAATTTTGCAGAGAGGGACAAAGAAGTAGAATTAGGAAAGGAATTTTGTGGTAAAATTTGAAGGCGATCGAGTGAAAATCGAAGAAATTATGGAAACCCCTAAAAATAAACAAATGTGAGATTTCGGGTGTTGGGAAGTGGAATTTGGGATAGGGTCCTCAGGAATGAAAGATGCAAAATGAGATTGCAGGGGTGTCAGAGAAGTTTCAAGGGATCGACAAGGGAATTATCTATTTATTTATTTTTTCATAAATGGATCGGCAACGGCATGGAAGGGATCCACAACAAATGAATCTGCAATGGCGCGGAAGTGACCGGTAACAGATGGATTTGTAACGATGCGGAAGTGATCGGCAACAGTTTTGGACAGAGGAAATCTACGATGTATCAGATGAAAACAGATATGGACCCCAGGTATGCTCAGCTTCCTAACGGTTCAGGGGATTCACTCGGCCACCAATGTTGTCTGGCGGCTTGCATATTGGGGAAGTACCCCTCACTCCACGGCTCAAGTAAAATTGGTAACCATTTTTCCACAAACAACAGCTCTTGGTTTACCTCACAGGTAGGAACTAGTCAATCAGGTAGGGGTCGTTTCCCTTTTCCCTAGAAGGTCCTCTCAATGGGCCAGCTACTTCGAGGTTCCTGTGGTACTCCTCTCATTGAGTTTTAGGGCTTATGCCCAAGTACTTCCCACATTTAAGTGGATAGGGATTATTCCTAGATCCGAACCTGCAACAAATGCAAAAAAAATTTGGCAGAAATTTCACCCAACGAGCCCAAGAAAGTGTTCTGATACTAGATGTGAAGAACCTGCAACAATTAATTGACGAAAATACATGATATATCAAATCACATAATACTTTTATTGATCACAGGCCACTTCGAGGGGGAAACCTCCTTTGAGCAAGCTCAATACAAAATAACTTCACGATGCCTTCATAGGCCTCAACACACACTTATATACTAAGTCTAGGCGCCAATACTATGAGTCAAAACCATGCGCCAATACAAACTATGGATCAACAATACTACGGGCGACTTACAAAGCATATGCGCTAACAATAATAACACAAACTATGGGTCAACAAATAATACAGGACGACTTACAAAGCATATGCGTCCAACAACAATATACTAACAAAGTAAAGACATGGGTTCCTAACACAGAGTGCCATTTGGGATAAAACTACCTGTGGACTGAAGCATGCAGATCGATCGACGTTTCATTGACTGGATGGTGCTTTCGGTGGAGAATTTATTAACGGAAACATAAATTTCCTGAACTAACGTTACTTGCAAATAGTATGAAAATGATTCATTACCACGATGTGATTATGTTAATTCTCGGAATGGTTTGAATTGTCTATGTGTAGGACATCAGGACTATCGCCCGAGATGCTGGTTTTTGGGAGAAGCTCGACGAGTTCTGAGCTGATAGATTTCAAGGGAGCGTGTTGCATGTGAAGGGCATATATTATGAGCTTCTTCCATTCGGGACTGGGAGGAGGATGTTCCCGGGGTATTATCTATAGAGCCCGCGAGGACCTCCGTCGACCTCCTCCAACCTCCTCCACCTCCTCCGACCGCCGACCTCCTCCGACCTCCTTGACCTCCTTCGACATCCGTTGACCTCCTCCCTGCTCTCTCCCATGACCTCATTGTCTCCCTCCACCTCCCCTCAACCACATGCACCATCCTCCTCCTACCGTAGCCTCATCCTCTTTACAATTCTTCTGTACCTCTGACCTCCGCCGAACTCCTCCCTGCTCTCTCCCGCTCTCTCCCACAACCTCGTTGTCTCCCTCCACCTCCCCTCGGCCGCATGCACCATCCTCCACCTACAGCCTCCTCCCTCCTCCCACTGCAGCCCCCTCCCGCCATAAGCTGTTTTGAAGTTGAAAGTCGTGCAATAACCAGAATGGAAATAAAGAGTTTTTTTTCTCCATTGAATTGTATTTTTCACATTAAGTAATTGCACGCAAGTAGCTACCACCCAAATTAGCCTTCTTGCCGAAAATGGACTTAAATAAATAAAATAAAATTATCAACCAACAAACCTTTTCTTGGGAAGTATTTTCCCAAACATTCTGAATAATATTATGATAAATTATGATAATTAATATAAGGCAACATCCTATCTCAACACCGTTATATAGAAATTTACAAATGTGAAGATTACAAAGTCATCATCATCCAGCTCTTCCAAATGTCAAAAATCCATGCTGTTATTTAACGATCTGGAAAAGGATCCTATCAAGCTCTTTCTGTGTTTTGGTAATGTTTACAGGCTGATCTGAATTAGTTATAGAGCAAACCATAATAGAGGCTTGCTCTTCTCTTATGAAGCGAAAGTAATCCAAGCAAATATGGTCAACCTCTTACCTCTGATGATTTACAAATATGGTCGCCCTCAACTTCGGTGGACTTGTAACATGGTCAATGCAAATATGGTCGACCTCTTACCTCCAACGATTTACAAATATGGTCGACCTCTTACCTCTGACGATTTACAAATATGGTCGACCACTTAAATTTTGGTCGACCTCTTTACCTCCGGCGATTTACAAATATGGTCTATAAATATGTTGGTTGAAAATGCCAAATATGTCGGTATTATTCTTTTATGACCAACTAGTATTTTTTTCGACTCATTATTATCTACTTGAAATATGAAATTATATTCTTAAATTTGTTTTAATGGGATTTACCCATGGTGACTAATAATAATGAGCAATATCATTAATTTGATTTGATTACAAAAACTAAGTATGATTATTAATATGATTGCTTGTATTTTATTTATGTCATTAGTTTTGCAAACTAAGTTTAAAGAACATGTATAAAGCTCTATTTTATAGAATTTTTTTCTTTCTTTTATATTTTGCATAGAAAAAAGCCTTCAAAATTCATACATTTCATTTATGAATTTGTATTTATCATAGTTTCTTTGTTTTAAGAGAAAGTAATCAAATATGACATTATTTAAATTTATGACATGAAGATTCTCAAATTATTTATTTATCATATTATGTCAAAACACTTCTATCCATAGATGCTCATAACATCTATGCATGGAATCATCATCGTCACCATACTCAAATTCATTAGCAATTTTTAGACTCATATTTTCTTTGTTTTAAGAGAAAGTAATAAAATATGAGTATGGTGACGAGACTTCTATCCATAGATACTCATAACATCTATGCATAGAATCATCATCGTCACCATACTCAAATTCATTAGCAATGTTTAGAAATTATCGATGCTTAGAAATCTTTAAATGCTATTTTCTTTCCCATAGTTGCATCAACAAAGGAATTCTCAAAACAAATAGATAAATATAAGGATCAATTTCCTAAACTTAATGTCCTTTAAACAAACATGGTATACAAAAAGTGGCATTTTCTAAGCAACATGCTTTAAAAAAAGGTGAAAACAATTTCTTAAACAATTTTAAAACACAAAAAGACTTCTTTCATCATTTATCAAGATTTCCTTTTAACATTTTCTCAACTCATATCTCCTTCAACTCGTTTATCACCATGTGAGATCAATATGCCAATAGAAAATGCATTTGGAAATCTTCGACATTGAGTTTATTTTTTCATAAATTTCAGAAATATAATCTTCTTTAGCTATCTTTGAAATTTAGTGAATGATGAAAGCAAAATATTTTGTCATTGATTGTATCAAGTTGATTTTTTTTATCTTCACATCCATGTGAATTATAGACATTGGAATTTGCTATCTCACAATATTTGGTCGGCTAAGGACATTGAAAATTCCTTATTGCAAAGGAGCTCAAGTTCCTAGGTTGGCCACAACTATTACTAACATGCTCACCCAATAAAGGAAGGTAGGAAGATCTAACCTTGTGACAATATACATCTACTAAGAGAATAATATTGAATTGTCCATTTGCAGAGGTGTTAGAAGAAATACCCTGTAATATAGAGGAGATTGGAGTACCCACATCAATTTTAGTTGAACTGAGAGTGAGACTATCCAATTCTATATATTTGAAAGAGCTTGAATATGGCCAAGTGTGTTCAAATAGAATAGTGGTGTGGGTTTATGGATACCCATTACAAGTCCATATCATAAAAAGAAACTCAAAAGGAAGCTTGAATATAAGATAAGGCTCATGGTTTAGAAACACCAAATGTAAATACAAGTTAGAGTTGGTGTGTGTATATCCAATTCGAAAAGCATGGTTGGTCATAGCTAAAAAGAAGTAATGTGGAATTAGAGTACTTAAGAATTCAATGCCTCGTGGAATAAAAAATAGTTTTGTTAAATGATTAAATATTTTTAAATAAAATTTAAAGATTTTAGTAACTTTTTGGATGACAATAGATAAGGTTAAGAGTTTTTAATAATATTTAAATATTAAATAAATTTATTATAAATATATCCTATATTAAATTAGGAACGATATTAATAACAAGTTTTTAGTTAGGGTTTTGTCTTTATAGGAACAATATTAATAACAAGTTTATGGTTAGGGTTTTATCTTTTTATAATAATGCTTAGGATTTTGGGGGGTTTATAATGAGATACAAGTTGAAAAGCCAAAGCCATAATAATGTTTAGTTAATTTTTTTTATAATGAGATCATAAGTTGAAAAATCATTTAAATTAAAATTCATTCAAATATTTTGAAATAAGATTTATTATTTTTCCTAGAAAATGCTAGAAACCATACTCATGTCTATGGTCTCAACAGTTTCCTTCATTTTACCATTTTATGTGCCACTCATGTTATTCTTGTCATTGTATTTCCAACACCATTGATATGTATTCTGGGTTTCCTGGTGATGATTTTTCTTTAATAAATGTAGCGTAACAATAGATGTAGTGTAACAGGGATTAATCCATCTGCAACGTTATTAGATCGTCATTGTCAACCAAGAAACAATGAAAATGAAATTAGAACCAGACCAAAATCAACCCAGGATAGCTTGAAGCAAAGTACCAAAGATATAACATTTAATATCATAAGCCATGAGATGACATGAAAACCTGCAACATTGGTACATGTATTAAGTTGTTACCTTACTATACTTCTCATTTGGTATTCCAACCCTAAAGTCAATCAATCTTGAGGTGCAACCTTTAATATGATTTTTTTATTAATATGCTTGGTTTACGCATCTCATTGCATTTCAATAGTGTTGAATACTCATTAGTTGCTATGGGAAATATTCGCTTCTCTATGACAATTTCATGAGAGTAGCATGTAAACATTATATGTGTTTTGTTATTAAAACATGTTGGTGGCTGGATACCTTGAAGGTAGGTGCTAAATGGCCTACTACCCGGAATAGTCGGCTTCTGACTAGTCGTGGTCTGACCACCCCCTTTTTGTCGACCCTTCGACAGATTCTACTACTGTCGATTGCCGACTCAAACGACAATCCCTTTCCCCTGCGAGCCTTCGACAAGTTAACAGTGTCGACAGGTTGCAACCCCCGACAGCTTCATCCTCGACATGTTTGCGACAATAGGGTCATCTCGACATGTTAGCGATATCGACAAGCTCGTCCTCGATCGTCCAACAATTTCGGTCGTTTCGTCTTCGACGAAATTCACAACCTCGACAGATTCTGCATTTCACCGCTCAACAACACTCTCCTGGATCGTAGATCTATATCTTAGATGAGATATTGACCATCCATCCCTTGCACGACGAGATTTCTACGACACACTTAACCATTCCACGCGATTGACCAGAGAATCAGCCAATCCGACATACGTCGCTCAGGCTAACACATCTACTTAGGTATCTAATGCTTAATTCAAAGATTTCAATGCCAATACATCTCTAGAATTTGAAGACAATTATTCATTCAATCATTCAACGACAATGTGAGCATTCAACACACAACTACTCTTCTATTAAACTGTAAAATCAAACACACAGTTCGGCTCTCACAAACTATTTACAACGGGAACCAACTCTTGGTCATCCAAATCCTCTTGACTTGAGAACCCCTTATTCAACTCCTACTTAGCGTATTTAAACTATCTCCCACTGCCCCCACATTGAATAGTCCCAAACAAAAAACAAAAAATGACTCTCGTCCATGATGGAAGAGTCACCATCTTTAACAAAATACCCACGGCTTTCTCTCCTCGCATGGAGTCATCATTGGCACAATTTCCTACACTAACAACTTTGGGCTAACAAACTCATGACTTAGCAAATCCAAAATAGCCACAACATGTGACCATTGTGTCAATTTCTGGCTCCACGTTGATGCTCCTGCATCACATGTGAAACCAAGAATCACCCCATAAGTGAGGAGGGAAACCAAAGGATTATCACACAACATCATATCCAAGAAATGCAAAAGCTAAAACCAACTTAGGGAAAACAATAAACAAGTCATGACAACTTAATGTAAAGGACCAAAGGTACTGCACTCGAAAGCACGAGGGAAAAAACCAATTGATTAGTACTCTCATTAGTGAATCAAACCCTGAAATAGGAAAGCATCATTGAACATTACATGCAAATCCCATTCGAGGACAAACCTTGACATAATTTTGCTTTTTAAGTGGGGGGAATCCCTGAGCCTAGTGACTTAGGGCTAATTGAGGTCTTAACAACTACCTAACCCAACTAACCCCTTCACCCACCTAGTACATGTCCTTCACCACTAACCCAATACCTAACGAATGTAACATACCTAACCCATATAATGTAGCAACCTATCTAAGATAAATAAACCGTACTCAAGTAATCTCCCTAACCTTCCAATCCACTAACCAACGTAACCTACTAACCCATACCCCATGTTACCTATATTCTTAACCCACTAATATATCTAACCACATAACCCACATAATCTACTATGAAATAAGCTACCAAAAGCTAATTGACCTAAGCTAGCTAACCCATGGACCCAATTATCCTACTTATCTTATTAACTTACCTAACCTACCTAACATATATACCCCAATTAGACCACAAACCTAACCACCTAACCCACTTGACCTATCTAACCTATCAACCACTAAGCCTAACTCTTAACCCCGATGCCCTATCCCAAAGCAAAACTACAAAAATAAGGACACAATAATGACATCACATAGACATAATAAAGGATGCAAGAAGATACAATAATGGACGCTAGAATAAAGAAATTAACACAAAACAAGATGCTCTAAGATGCAAAATAGATGCAAGAAATGTGTTAAATTAAAGTAACAGTTGCGAATTTGATATTTCAAGATATGTGAAAAAAATGTTGTGCATTTCTAATTTATACAAAAGAGGATGCTAAAAAAGCTCATTGAAAAGCAATAATATAGTAGTGCTGCAAGAAACCAGGTATGCAATCGCAAAATATGAAGGTTGCAACCTTGGCATATGTGTTTTCTTAATTATATCTTAATTGTTCATTGAGATGGGTTTTCTTAAAGTTGAATATTGTTGCACATCGATGATCGCCTGTCTTCTCATGCTGCAAAGTCTAGTAGAAAATATGGTATATTTAACAAACCGATGTGAGTTATAGAGTGCTAAATGCATGATGTTTCAAATTGATTTTTGTTTTTATATTTTTCTAGTGAAAAGATAGATCGTATTAATCTGTCAACCAACGAGTTTGCCTATTAGCCGCCAATGACCCTCCAGCTGTTAGCATTTTGTGAATATCAACTCATCTTTAATATCTACATTGATCAATCTTAAGTTGACGACTATGTTGTTGACCAAGAGCAAATTGAGTCTGGCCATCACTTCAAACGTTTTTGTGAGTCGACAATCGACCAGAAAAGATCAGCCGACAGGGTGTAGTCGACCAACACTTATCTTGATTATGAAAGATCAGTAAAAACCTTACAGGGACATTGCAATGAAAGAATTGGGTCATGGGCAGTTGGTCGTTTGGAAGTGCAATGGTCGACTAGGTCTTTACAGTCGATCATGACATGGAGGAAGTCGACCGATACAATCGGTGGTTGATGATACTTAGTCGAATGTTGACAGCTGGTGCAAGTGGTTGTCATATGGTCGAACCTCTCATTGTCGATGCAATTATGGTCAATATGCCCCTCTGATATTGAATGGTCGACAATCAACCAATAGTTGATGAAGTCGTCAATGGTGGCAGCCAATGGCAGCAGTTAATGTGAAGAGAGTTGAGAAGTTGTCATCATAAAGCCCGTTCATTGACTTTACTTTCCTATCGCCCAATGTAGCCAACTTTTTGCTTGATCTGGGTCCATCAAAATATTTTATGGCTTTGCTTAATTTTGTAAAATATTTTAGTCAATTTTAACTTATGTTTGTAAAGTTACAAGTGTTTTCATTTGGTTGAAGCCCAATCTCATCGATATGTTGGTCGACATATAAAAAATTGTAATCGATACTTACATCTGGGTCGAGAATACCTTTTCCATATTTAAATGATTATAGTACGGTTGATACTTTATCATCGACATATTAAAAGTTATATGATCAGTATAGTTGATATTTATTGGTCAGTTCTTAAATATATGGTCGAGGTGGTCGATGCATCATTTGGTCAACAAATATTTTTGTTTAAAGTCGACCAACCGTCAATGGATGTGATCGACATAACCAACTAATTGTCGACCAAAGAACCCAACCGACCACACACAAGTTCACTACTGACTAATTACACCATCGCCTAGTGATGTCGCCTTCTCCTGTTATCACGTTTCTCATTCTGGAGCAGTCGACCATTTCTTAGTACACATATATAACTCAATGCTTCCTACAGAATTGATATATCTCGTCCACATAGAAATTTATGATCTATAATCAATTGAAAATGACTCTCGACTAATTAGTATCGACACAACTACATCGACCATATTTACAATAGAATGACTCATCAAACCAACCATAGTTTACAAAAAAAAATACAATGCCGACAACTTTTAATAATAATGACCATAAGGTCGACCATTTCATATCGACGGGACAACTTTTATCACCCAACTTAGAGTTCTATCGACTTCTTGTCACCATCTATGCTATTCAACTCCATCGATAAATGTGATGGTCGATGAGTCAACTAACTGTTCCAGTAGGCAACACGTGTTCCGAGATTGTTGCAAACTTTTCTATTTTCCTACTGGGCCTTTAAAAATTGGTCGACTGTTACTTGTGTGGTCAAAATTGATGGACACGCGTCGACTGTTAACTATGTAATTTTGTTTTCGATAATATTTGTAAGATATGGTCAGAAGTCAAAATGGTTGGGTCACTTTAGTTAAAAAAGATATGGTAGATAGTCGAGTTGGTCGAGCCTTTAAAAATTGGTCGACTTTTAACTGTGTGGTGGAATTGATGGACATGGGTCGGGAGTCAAAATGGTCGGCTAACTTTAGTTTTTAATAAAATATGGTCAATATTCGAGTTGGTCGAGCGTTAAAAAATTGGTCACCTCTTAACTATTTGGTTGAATTGATGGACACTTCGTTTTGGTCGGCATGAAGTTCTCATTGTGTAAACATGATCGACATATGAAACAGTTGATATGAATTTGTAATTTTGTTTTCAATAATTTTTGTAACATATGGTCGGGAGTCAAAATGGTCAGCTCACTTTAGTTAAAAAAAAATATGGTCGATAGTCCAGTTGATTCATTATCATTAAATATAATGTCTTTATGTTTATTGATTCGATGTATACTAAAAGCAGTCTCTAACATTGTTACAAAATTTATTCTTTTCCTAACGCATTCACTTTTGCACCTATGGGGAAAATGCTAGTATGGTAAAGCCAAGGATTGGGAGTCGTTAACGGTCCCTAAAGTGAAATTTATGATCAAATTTCCCTCAAAGAGGATAACTATCTTATCATTTATTTCACCCACCCACGTGAACAACGCATCAATGAAATAAATTTGTCACTAGATGCCAACATTTGTTGCTACTCTATCATTGGACCTGTCAAAGTAGTAGATGGTGGCTAGTAAGAAAGTAACATTTCAGTTTTCCACGTTTCAATCTATATGTCTCAGTTTTGTCTTTGGCTTCAATAAAATTCATGAAAGGATTCGACTAGGAGTACCAAATCAGATAAAATAAGATTAAACACGGTGGTGAGACTTCCACGTTTCTTCTATATCCGTATAACTCTTCGCCATATCAATACACTTATGTAGCACACAATGGACGACTCGTATCGTGCTCACTGTTTACATGCCTTCGAAGTTGAATGAGATTCAGTGCCGTATCACTATCAGTCAAGAATAGGCGGGGGACATTCTTTGATATTGATACCCATTGTAGAAGATCCTCGATAGTTTCAGTTTTCTCCTTCTGTATTTATGATTAGTTGATACCAATTGTAGAAGATCGATAAAAACTGACTAGGATCCTCGATAGTTTCAGTTTTCTCATACAAGATTTTGCAGACATTTTTCGATATCTGAATAGGTCAGAGGGTCGATACTCAGTCCTGCCCAATGCAATCAGCGTTTAGAGATCATGCTGGCCCTATTACAGAAAGGAATGGCGAGGCAGAATCACTGAGCGTCCGATTAGATATAATGGCAGCTACTTCACCAGTCGGATATGAAGGTCGGAAACTGGTTTCTCCATTCGAACCGCAGATGGAGACAATAAAAAATCGAGACTCCCAGAGTCACGGTGAGAAGATCACAGCTCCCGAGAAGAAAATTACTCTGTTTTCCCTCAGTCTTGCCATTCTTGAGAAGGCCGCCAGCGGGCTCGGAACCTTATCCTTTGTATGGGCCACCGTCGTTCTCCTCGGAGGCTTCACAATAAATTTAGGAAAAGTAGACTTCGGGTTCGTAAGCATGATATTGTTGACAGAAGGTGCTCACATCTTCAGCAGAAGCCACGAGCTCAAGTGGCAACATGAACATGAGACGACATTAATATCCGTGGCCACACTTAGAGACGACGCTAAACGGCTGAGTCGCAAGTTCTATACTGATGGAAACAACTTTATTTTAAAATGAATGTGCGGATGGTTTAATTACAAGAAAACCCTAAACCCAAAAATTAAGTATCGGGAAGAAAATTCCAGTGTTGATGATGATGATTTATTGAAGAGGACTTGGTCCACATCTAAGGTTCAAGTGATGCCTTATACCGAGTGGCTGTCCATATCCAGAAACGCCAGTAGGATGCTTTACTGGCTACAATTGGTTTCAGCTTCGACATGCGTTTCTTTATCCCTCTTTCGGCTAGCCAAGCAAGACTTCAGCAGATTCCGTTGAAATGGGGGAAACCACTGCAACAGCAATGAAGCTAGAAGATTCAAGAGAGAATTCAATTCATAGGATTAATTCGTTTTAAATTTACAGTATTGCATTGAGATTTGATCTGAAAACAATTTCATCCGATCGATTAAAATTTCTTGTGATATTTTTTTTTCAATTTTTGAAGCTTGTGATGCAAAAATGAGGGGAGCAACAGGAAACAGCCATAGGACTTGCTGCTTAGATCTTCAAGTTGATAACCAAATCAGATTTTGATCGTGTGTTCGAAGAATCAAGCGGTGTAACAAAGAGATCATTGATTTTGGAACTTGTAGAGGTTTTCGGGAGGCACCCGTGTCCATCAAACGAGTTTCTGAGTATTAGAAGATTTAGCATCGAGCTTCTGATCGGTGCTATGGAGATGGATAGCATATTGAGCATGGAAATGAAAAGAGAACTGAAAGGAGCTTTGGATGGAGTTATGGAGACGATGTCACAGATGGAGTGTTTCACTACATTTTTCGGCAGTGTGGGACTGAGTCAGCATCGCCTACCCATTTCATCCCTTGTAGACTCTGCCATGGAATTGCTTCGTGATGATTAGGTGGAAAAAATAATAGTCTGTGACTGTGGCCTTCGGCCCCGCCCCCTCCGAAGAAAGAAATCTGTAAAATCAAAATGTCTGGTGAGAGAAATTTGTCATGCTAACATGGGCTGGGTATGCAGAATGGACTTCTTGTTTTAATAGTAACAAGAGCTACCGGGTGACAATGTCCTTGACATTGCATTTGCATTGGGGATGAGTAGTCTATTACATCGACGATTTGGTCCAGAAGGCGGTGGCCATTGCTGATTTCTGGCCAAATCATCTTTCCTGTCGATGTCCCACATTTTGGATTATTCCCAGCTCCCATTAACCGGAAATGAGCTTTTCTACATGCCCGCGGATGAGGTTTCTTAGCTTTTATAATGTTGTTGGAGTAACAGGCAACAAAATCGAAGAACTTAATGTACAGATATATTGTTGCAGAGCAGTGGTTCATGAAGAACCACAACTTGTGCAATTACAGGCTTTAGGCGTGAAGGCACATACACCATAAGGTTTGTCGTACAACCCACAAGTTATAGAGTAGCAGCAAGCAGACATGGTGCACACATTCTTATTGTTTTCAGTGGCAGCACAACATGTACAGCCTGAGCATAACTGAAAGGGTGTTAGCTTTCTCCTATTGTATTCATTGCTTGTTACTGTCTCGTATCGCGTCTCAGGAATCGGATAAAACTGAACGTCCAATTTCATATTGCCGAGTTCATCTGTAGTGGTCTCGTTGGCGTTGTCCAGAAATCGTAGCTCGACCATCTGCATTCCCTACATCAAAAGAATTACAGAGTTTGAAAATACATCAACATCAATTTCCATAATTGGTTAACCTATAAGAGGCAAAGAGTTATGTAATCTGTTACACATTCCAAAAACATTTTAACGAGGACTATGTGATGGATCATACCTTACAAGTTAGTTTTGGCTAAAACCAGTCAACTTAAAAAAAACCATTACAATTTTATGTATCTTACGCATAAGAGGTGAACTTGGCATCTACTGCATAAACTGGCAATGACTGTCAAGGTTTTTATGGTTTATTTTTTTGTTTAGTGAGTGCTTTATATTCAGGGTTGAGAGTTTGATCTTAAACTGTTTTTTTATTTGTTAGGAGTTCTGTCGTCTCAGTAAACAGGTTAACAGTCCAAAACTTAAACTGTTTTTTATTTGTTAGGAGTTCTGTTGTCTCAGTAAACAGGTTAACAGTCCAAAACTTAAAAGTATTAGGTGTTCGAAGAGTGAAAGTCTACCCCTGTTAATTAACAAAAATATATACTCATTTTATAATTCTTCATCTCTCATATAAATTCCCATCCTTATACAACCTCATCTGTAATTATTCATTGCTTATATAAATTCTCATCAGAATTTGATGGATAATTTCATTATATTAATATAACATAATACTTGATAGGTCTGCGAATAAAATGTTTTTGAATGGTTAAATTTTTTATGGTTTTAGTAAAGTGGTTAACAATCCATAACCTAAAGCTACCAGGTATTTGGAAAGACTAAAAGTCTACCCCTGTTAATCACCAGAAATATATACTCATTTTGTAATTCTTCATGGCTCATGTTAATTCCCATAGTTATACAACCTCATCTGTAATTCTTCATTGCTCATGTAAAAAATTCTCATCAGACTTTGATGGGTAATTTCATTATATTTAATATAACTATAACATTTGATATGTTAATTCAGGGAAAGTTGATGGATTCCTTCATTTTGTATATGATATAGCTATAATATCTAATATTTCAATTAAGGGAAAGTTCACATTAAAATCAAGCTTGTGCATGACTGCAATATTTTGATGATAAGACTAAGCAGTTCATAGAGAAAAACCAGAGTCAAGATTATGCTTGACTTGCAAGATTTTGATGATAAGACTAAATAGTTGACAGAGAAAAACGTTTGAGGGAGTGACATAGCCCCTGGGACATTCGAGCTTTCTAAATTTTAAATAATAAAGATCTTTTTCATTAAAATATTTTTTCAAGGGAGTGACATAGCCCTGAAACATTCAAGCTATGTTTGATAAATAATATTTAAATATTTTTCATTATAAAATTTATTTATTTTTATATCAAGAGGCAGAGATGAGAGTTTTAATTATTGCTTATACCCTATTTACAATTTTTGGTTTATTATTAACACATATTTATAAAAGAACAGAAAATTTATTATTCATACACTCTTACACAACAAATTTGATATAGAAGAAGAAAGTAAACAAACAAACAAACATATTCAATGGCACATATTTGAGAGAAACCAAATACTATAGTAGGTGAATGACATGTTTGTAAGCAAAACAAAAAGAAAATTCTAAAACTCAATGGTGTTTAATAGTATTCAAGATTGCAAAAACATTGATATTTACATCAGTTAACATGAGTCTCTACTGCTATATAAATTTAGTGCTGAATATCTGGAATTCACAGCTAATTTTGAAGGCGCACATCCTATTCAATTCATGAACCTGATTTCAGGAAGCTTATTCTTGATAGAGAAGGGGAGAATTCCTCCACATATTGTTGATTGCAGTGTGAAGCACAGGACTTGTCCAAACAAATAATTTAAAAAATTGACTTCATATCTAAACAGTAGAAAAAAAGTTCTCAGGAAATTCTAACCAACCTGTGATCCTTGCTGGGCTGCAGTGAACCAATAGCTCATATCTGGCGCATCCAAAGGTCTATGAGAATAAGGTTCCCAAGATAGGAAAATAAGGCAAATGGAGTATAAAAATACAAATACAGAATAACGATTACAGTAAGGATTAATGCATACCTAAGGTTCTGCAGAGGGCCATGACAAGGAATATGAGGATATTCAGCTAGCCAAGATGAGGAAGAAATGCTTGCCCCATGACTGCTCCAAGTTCAAAGGATGATGCAGGAAATTAGCAAGTAAAGAGAGAACGAAATTACTAGGCATAACAACCTAGAAGATATGAAAGGTTACATGACTCAAAGCAGGTGAAGTCGGTCGCTATTGATGTAGAAGGAGATTGTGGCCCAAAAATTTTCCTTTCCATGCAGAACGATGATATTTCCTTCTGGAATCCCATTGAGAATATGCTCTCGCACATCATGCCTGCATATTCTCTCATTCCTCTGGCCCTCTCTCTCAGGTACACACTGCAACTTGCTTCTTGGACAATTCTGATCATAATTACGGATTCTATTAATTCCTACGCATTTTAATCATTCTTACAGTTTCTGATAATTCTTACAGATGCTAATCATACTTACAGATGGAGATCATGCTGGTGGATTGCAGAAGAGCAGCTTGCCAATGGAGTGGAGCACCTTGCCTGCGCGTCAGCTAGTATCAAATTCAGAGATCGATTGTTGAGTTGAGCACCTTGCCCACTCGTCTGCTGGTTTCCAACGATCCGATTTGATTCAGCAAGTTATCCAGTTTGATTCAGCAACTCAGTTTGATTCAACAACCCAGTTTGATTCAACCAGTTATCCCGTGCATGCAGTGGGAGGTGGTTTCCGGTGAACTAGTTATCCCGTGCATGCAGTGGGAGGTCGTTTCCGATGATCGGGACCCGAGAAAAATCGCAAGGGCGGTACGTTGGTCGGAAAGGCGATTTGGCCGGAAATCGACCACGGCGACGGTCTTCCAGGTCAAATCGTCGATGTAATAGACTACTCCATTTGTAATTGCTAGGAATTTTATTTGTTAGGAGCAATGTTAATGAATTTGCTATTAACATTTAGTATAAAAATTAATTCTTAACTAGTAAGTTTAATAGTTAAAATATAAAATAGTTGAATAGTATTCCAATATACTAAATTTTTACAATAAGTGTTAATAGCAAATTGCTTAGCATTGTTCCTAGCAAATAAATCTTCTAGCAATTATAAATAACCACCCAACGCAATGTAGAGGATATTGCCACCTGGCGGTTCTTGTTTAATAATATAGCCGCGTACTCATGTTGATCTTTCCTTCTCAAAACACATGATCCATTTAATGCTAACATGTGCTCATGCAACCTAAATGGCTGATATTTGAGGGATTTGATCCCTCTTCACACATGATAGATTTGAAATTAAGTGTAGCTAAGGGGATGGTTATAAAATGAAGCTCATCTAGGAGGAAAATAGTAGCAAGAACAATGAACAATGAGAACAATGAACATCAAGGATCTTCTATTCTAATTAATTGTTTCTGTTTTAATTAATTGGAATATACATATTTTGGCTTTGAAGTTTAAGTTAAAATTGACATTGTAAAATTTTTGTTTACTTAAATAAAATGTTACATATAAACAACACAAAAAATTATAAAGTCTTTTTAATTTTATAATCAATTTCAAATTTAATAACTTTTGATCATTTTTATATCTCAAATTTTGGATAAATTTAATGCATTTAAAAATTAAATAAAACCCCAAACAACATGGGACAATGGATTCCCAAAATGTTTTTTAGAAAAGTTCAAAAAAAGCTTTACCAAAGAAATGTTTTTTCTTCTAAACGGAAAAACTTAGAAACACCTTACATACATACATATATCAAAACAAAATAAATCTAATGATAACCTAAATATATGCAACTTCCAAAGCTTAAAGTCAATCTAATTTGAAATCACTTCTAGATATATAAATTATAACATTCTTGTTGAGATTTAGGAAGATGTCCACCAAGAAGATTTATTGAAATGTAATCCATTTTATAATTTAAGCCACTTTTGAATATTTGAACTTCCATATTATTTTTGAAAGAGTAGAATATTTCAAGTGGTTAATATTTTGAAAAATGAAGAACTTCTTTTTATGGTTATTTCGGAGAAGAATTGTTGAAGAATATGCCACAATAAATTTGCATACCATTGCCTTTGACTTTTAGTGAAAATGAGTTACATTCAAATCATGAAAAGCACCTTTTGTTTTAATAGGGTCCACCAACTCTTTCTTTTTAATAATTATATTATAATAAAATAATATAAAACACAATTTTCAAATACCATACAAGAAATCAAAAAGAGCTCCCACTCCCTTTTTAGCAAAGTCTACTTTATATTACAAACTCTACTATCCTCTTATTGGCCCATGTTCTCTCGAGACTCAAACTACTTTATAAACAGGTCGTATGCTCTCTTCCTCAGACAACAACTACATATTAACTAGCAATTGCCCTAGAATGTGCAATGGTACGCCAAAAGGAAAAATTGGGAATTAAAGTAGATGTGATGAAGTAGAATAGTCACTCATGTAGGTTGGGATCCAACCCCATGATGATCTTACACCCAATGTCCAGTAATTTGATGACTCTTTGTATATGCTTGGGACTAAGGCCACCATGTTTGTTGTATCATGGATTCTCAATTATGTATGCTTAGTTTTTTGGTGATGGTTTAAACATATGGATACTTTCGTAGATGGCCAACCCAATTTTGAGCTTTGTTAGTACTTGTGGACATTGTCATGCAAGCTCAAATGCTTTGCTTTCATCCATTGTTTTGTATAAAAATGGTTTTCCTTCATCCATTGTTTTGCCCCAAAAAGATTATGTACTCCACAACATTCAATTTCATGGAGCCCTAGAATTGTTGGGAATTTATGTTTCCATTTTAATAAATATGGAAAAAGGCCTAATTTTTTTTTTTTTAATTTTAAAAAATGTGTTATTTTTGCTATAGAATGTTTCTCTTTATCCATGGTCCATAAGAAAAATGGTATTCAGAATGTGAAAAGAATGGCATTCTTATTCTGAATGTGATCTGCATTAAATTAAAGAATGGCATTCTTTATCCATGGTCCACAAGATCGCCTTCATATTACATAGAACTGTGAAAAGAAGAGCATTCTTATTCTGAATGTGATCTGCTCCTACAGGGAGTTCACTTTATTTACTTATGTTTATAAATACTCCGATATCTTGATGTTAACCGCAGAAGACGATGTTGTAATTAGCAGTACCAGAAGGGCAGGTGAAAGTGCTAGTGGCATCGTCCTTGGCATAGCTGTACGCTTGTGGGCACTGCCCCTTGAAGAATTTCGAATAGTTTGTGGGGGAGCAGTTGTTGAGGTAGGCGCCTGTGCAACAGTATTGAGGCATATTGAAAGCAGCACAAGCACTCTTGCATCCACCGGTTACTTTTAATTCTGAAGGGCAGGCGGAATTTATGTTGCTGGTGCATCCTATCTTTTTGCAATTAGAGTTGGAGGGACTTATGGAAAGAGGGATATTGAAGCCATCAACGGGAGAAATATCATAGAAATCTTGATTCTGGTACTGATTGAGCGCATATTCAAAAAGAGTTGTGGGAACACTTCCATAGCCTTGACAATTCAGCAACCCGCCGCAATCACCAGTGTTGCAACTGCCTCTCCCGCTTGCGTCGAAGGAGCAGCCAGTACGACCCCAAATTCTGGCTTGTGTTGTTCCTGCGGCAACGTTAAAGCTCCATGTTTGGCCCTGTCCCAATGCTTTACCGGCACCAGGACTTGCAGCGGCCCAAACTGTGTATGGACACTGGTTCTTAATCACGAATGTCACGCCTTGGGCACATGCAGTTGAGCAAACAATATTTAGAATATATTTGTGCAAATGCATATAGTAGCATAGCATAGTCAATCCTTTGAACGGCGAAAAAACAATCAATGAGGATATAATATAGTAGCATGAAGTAATGAACAATGCATTTTCCCTGCACCCGAAGTGAGAACAATCAATCTTGTTGACATTCAGTAGATAGAGCGAGCACCACGTTGATGAGTTACCTGAAGATAAAGAATAATGGCAACGAGCAGGCATCAACGAGCAGGCATCAACGAAAAAGACTAGTCGAAGACAATGAAGTGAAGTGAGGTAATGATGTTAAAGACGTGAAGTATATATAGGCTACCTAGCGATCCACGGAACCATCTCCCAAGATGTCATTGAGTCGTTGATCCATATCCTTTCTCTGTCCGTGGTTGACGAAGACTAACATCCGTTCGTTGGTAATGAGTAGTGGATGACATCATGTCCGTGGTTGACGAAGACTAACATCCCAGTAGCGCCGCCGTCGCGACTCAACTCGCGCCCTAAATATCCGGTTTTCCCTTAACATTCTGATTCACTATATTATTCATCCTTTCTTGCGTTAGCCATCAGTGTCATGTCAGCCATATTGCCGCCGCACTGATGGCTGGCATCAGTGGCATGATACTGATATTTCTGCATGTCATGTCAGCCATAAATATTATTCAGCGTTTGACGCCATGGCAAAACTTGTACACATTACTTTTCCCTTTTTAAGCTTATTGACAAAGACCAGCAGCGTGGTTGCGCCGCCGCACCGATATCTGCGTGTCATGACAGCCACAGGCATAAAGATGGACTAGTCCTAAACACCCGGTTTTCCTCATCTACAAAAACGGCGTAGGTCCACCGTCCAAGTTGGTAGGCAGGCAACATCCGGTTTTCCTCATCTATTTTCAACAGCCTACTCATCAATGACGTCGGTTTTCCAGATCGAAAGGCACCATATTGGTAGTGCAATCCGTGACAAAATAGAAATAATAAATGAATTAAGCGTCTAATCCTTAAGCCCAAGTTGCAACAAGGCTAATTGGTCAATGATGACTTATATAAGTTTACATGCAATTTTAAATATTGTTATATCAAATTTACAAATTCGTTATTCATATATATATATATCAAATGACAAAATGTCATATATCATATATAGTGATCCTTGTGAGGTTTGTGATCCTTGATTGCTGATGTTTTTTTCAATTGCCCAAAATTTCCCGATTTCAATATTCAAGAAAATTTTCCTCGTTTATAGTTTGTACTTAATAGAGAAAAGAAATTGTATTGAATATGGACTTGGCATGTTGAACTGCTTCTTGTATGTTGCTCACCATTTCTTTATGTATATTATTTGTTTTTTTTATATAAGTATTTTTATTATTTTATGTTATAACTGATGATATGCAAATTTATAAAAACACAAACAATTTTATAAATCATGGACAAATTTACACATAAGTTTAAAATTTAAACATATTTACTTTTTAGTTTTAGTTTTCATATTTGCATAATATATTCGAGTACTGAAAAATTAGATATATAGATGCAACTAAATTTCATGAAATGTAATTGTAAATATGAAATAAAGTATTACATACCAAAATAATATACTATACTAATCTTTTGAATATTGATATATTTTGTTAATTCAATACAAGAAATATGAAAATTTGAAAAATACTATACTAATCTTTTGAACATTGATGTATTTTGTTAATTCAATACAAAAAATATGAGAATTTGAAAATATGGAAGTATTGTATTGAATACGGACATGAATATGCATTTTGGACTTGTCATGTTGAATCGTTTTTCTTATATGTTGTTCGCCACTTCTTCTTCATCTATATTGTTTTTTTTCCTGATATTGGTATTTTTATTGTTCTATGTTATAATCGATGATATGCAAATTCATAAAAACATCATGGACAAATCTAGAGAGAGGTTTAAAATTTAAACATATTTACCTTCACTTTAAGTTTCTATATTTTCCTGTTATATTCAAGTATGGAGAAATTTGATATATAAGCAATTAAATTTCATGGAATGTAATGATAAATATGAAATAAATTATTATATAGCAAAATGATATACTATATTAACTTTTTGAACACTAATATATTTTGTTAATTTAATATAAGAAATATAAGAATTTGAAAATATGGAAGTATATAAAAATCTCAATCACCATCTATTTGACTTAGAGAAGAATAACTCAATGCATGTGATGGTTGGTGGGAAATCCGGCCATTTATAATTATGTGGATGTTGAGTTGACTATAGGCCATGAAGAATGTAAGACACTCCATCCCTATAAGAATTTAAAGATCTTTTATATTCCCTTTCACTTTTTTTTCATGCAAATTCAAATTGGTTACTACTCTCCTCATTCTTACCCTTAGTAACCATTCTTCTCACAATTGAAGCCATATCCTCTCATGCTAAGGACACTACTGAAGTGAATTGGGATTTGCATTCAAATTTGCAAGTGACCAAATTGAGTTAAGAAAGAGGATATAATGAAATTGAGAAGAGATAGGGATGCCTGCAAAAGCATAGGGGCTTGAATCTACATAATAAACCATCCCTTTCCATGTAGCTTGTTTCTCACCCAGTGCTCAAGAGCCAAGACATAACTCTATTGGCTTGTTCTTGAGGAAAACCACATATTGGACTTTGTATTCACACATTGAAGTGTTGGTGGGAAGAAGATTCATGAGGGATTGTTGAGCACATATGAGAAATATATATTCTTTGTGTTGTATAGGGAAACGAAAGGCACTGCAATGGACGGGCTAGTTGGATGGTTTCTTAGAGACTTATGTGGTGAAAATTTGGTTGATTCTGAGAGTAATTGGGTTGAGTAAGTGGCTTGAGAGAGTCCTTAGAATGTTTCATTTGCTTTGGTGTTATCATAGCCTAGCTTGGGGGTAGAATCTGTAGTTGATTCCTATGGTTGGATAAAAAATGCTCCTTAGTAATGATTTTGGTGGACTTGTATTAATTTATAGATAAGTATTCATATGTATCTCCATCGGAATGCTTTTTATTATTCTCTATTTGCATCATGATGTGTGGTGATATAAATTTAATGGGCAATGTATGAATTCAAAATATACATTGTTATTACATTGCTATATATTGTTTATGCATATGAATTCAAAATGGTGTTACTGTTCACATTTAGCTTAAGTTTAGGTTAATTAAAGAAATAATTTTGCCTAAAATTTGTTTCAATGACCAAGTAAAACATTTGAACATGTGACAACCTAATTGTTTAAATTTTTTCTAAGAAAACTTAGAATTGGGTCATGTAGCGTGGCATTTTGTTTTATATCTACCTTAACTAGTTATATGCTTCTTTAAAATATATAATGAAGACATAGTTTAAAGTACTCAAAATCCCATTCCAGATTTTCAATAGGAAAATTATTGTGGTTAATACTTCTTGATTGTATAATAACATGCAATTACATGATGATTTCTATACTTTAAAGTTTAATGTAATGATGTCATATGTTCTTATAAGTATTAAAATAGATTTTGGAAGATTTATTAAATTTATTGTGTGAGCTATAGGGTATATCATTTATTGGTTTCCAATTAAACTCTTGAAATGAGATAGAATTGTATTTGATATTCCATTTACTTGTTTTTTATTATGGTTGTAGATTGAATTTTTATATTTAGAATTATTTTGTAAATAAAAACTTGTAGGGGTTAGGAAAGTCTTTTTAGATTCTTCATACTTTTACAAAACTCTCAACTTATACTTTTAAAATGAATATCAGTGGTTGGGAAAGGAGATACTACTATTTAATTTAATAAATACAATTTACACTCACAATTAACATTATATATTCTTCTTTCTATACATAATTTTAAGTACATATTTTATTACGATGTCTATATGATAATCAATCAATTTAGTTATTTAAAATATATAGTATTATGACTCACAATTAACATTATATATTCTTCTTTCTATATATAATTTTAAGTACATATTTTATAACGATGTCTATATGATAATTAATAAGTTTAGTTATTTAAAATATATAGTATCATGTGTTTATGATAATAGATAAGTTTAGTTATTTAAAATATAATAAAATATATATTATTTCGGTTGAAAATGATGTATAGATAAGAAGGTACAAACCTTTTTTGGATTTTTTTTTTAAATTCTTTCGCTTTAGCAATATCTGGTTTCATTTCATCAATGGCCAATTCTTATACATTTGGTCTAGCTTTACTGTACTGAAAATAAAGAAAAAGAAGCCATCGGTATGTGCAATTACTGTGAAAGCCGTAGAAAGCTATTCAACGCGAATTCTAAGATAATAGCTATTTTGATAGTGATTACAGCTATCAAAATAACAAAATACTGAAACTAAACCCAAATTCAGCCCGAATACTCTTAACATACTCTGATTTAAAGATCATTCATTCAATCTCAACTGTATCGCTTTCATATTACATACAACTGTGAATATGATCTGATTCAGCCCAAGCTCACCAAAATAAAATATAAATTGTCTATAACTCACTGCCAACAATTTTTTCAATTAAATGCCTAATTAAAATTCTCAATATAATTTTTCAATTTTCAATTTTGTTTTATACACTATATTATATCAAGAAGAAAGGTTATTGATTTATGATTGATTTGATAAAAACTTTATGTGAATTTAATTATTCCGTATCTCTCCTCTCCTCATTTTAATCAATATTATTTAAGTATATTATATCAAATCAAATCTAAAATCATTTCCGTAAAATTCTAGTCTATCCATATTTATACCAAATCAATTATTGATATGATTATTAATTTTATTTTATACACTATCTTAATTTAAATTCATAATCATTTTGATTAAATATATAAATTTATAACCATTTTAATTAGATTAATTTAAATTCATAATTATTTTGATAAAAAATAATTAATTAATTAGTTTCCTTAATGTAATGAATCTTAGCTGCTATCAGTGATGGATTGATCGGTGGTGATATTTTCTTCAATTTTAATTAATATTTTTAAAATTCTAAAATATACTTGATTAATAAATGATTGGCAACATAACTTTAAACTTAAATTATTAAAAATTATTTATATTAAATTTTAATATATATATATAATTTGCAAATTTTAATCTTTTTAAGATATTTATTTTAAATATCAAAATTTTTTATTTGTGGTTTTTGGAAGTGAAGAGATTATATTGAAAATAAATGAAAACAGTTTTGAATTCTTAATTTGTGAGTTCTTGGGAATGGAGAGTTTATGTTGAAAATACATGGTTTTGAATATTTGTTTAGAAGTGCATAATTGTTGTATTGAACTTTTGTTTACCAATGTAGATATTGTTGTTTTGAAATAGCTGCTTCAAACTTATAATGAACTTTGAATTCTTGTTTGGAAGTACAAGATTTTAATTGGGAGTAGATAAATTTGGGAACAATTATTGTTATCCAAAATTTGTTGGCTTTGCTACTTGGATTATCAAATGTGAAATAATAAAACTTTTGATTTTGCTTAATAACATTGTCAAATGTGTGAGAAATGTGTGAAATAATAAAACTTTATCAAACAAACATGTTCACACATTTAATCTAACAAAAAAGCAACTCATTTGTAATAAAAAAAAATATAATATAATTATCATGATATACAAGCATACATTATGACATTTAATAGAATCTATTTCCAAGTTAAGAGATTAACTTTTGCATATAAAGGGGTGAGTGAGGTCTAAGTGGAGATGGGAGGCTACATAACCACCTGAATGCCCCAATCATCCAAATCTCTGTGTGATGAAAATCACAAGGGTGCTGAAGAAATTAAGTGAAATATATGATCACTTTATCAATGAAAAACTACACATTATACAAAAAATTTATACATTTATATATTTTCTTTACAATTAAAATAAAATTAACTTCTTTATAAGAAAATAAAGTGACATTTTTTTTCAATAAAAACTTCCATGCACATCAACATCAACAAAACATGAACTTAATCCTATTTTCAATGAATAACATTTAATGCTAAGTATCCTTATATTGAAATGGGTAGCAATATGCCTATGAGCAAAGATTTAAACTAACGAAATAATTATTATGCCCCATGTAGCAAGGACATATAGCCCCCAATTTCATTTTGGTGGCATTTACTCTGCATTGTCATCATACTTTTGGTGTACGGTTGTTATGTCCGACGTACAAAGTTTTATTTGGCCTGCATTTACTTCACATTCCCATTGTGTTGTTGATAGGAGTGGCATACAATCACTGACAGGAGTGGCGTACCTAGTTTTTAATGTTGATTGGATGTTTAAGGGGTTTTCATAGCAGGTTAATTGCAAGTTGCACCATGTATAGTTATTTCCTTACGCTACGTGTTGGGTTGCCTAGTCTAGTGGGTGTGTCAAGTGTTGGGCTAACGCCCACCTCGATCCCTAGAGTGCATAAGGTGGCATCGAGGAGGCATCATATAGAGGGGATGCCATGGTTATTGCATGATGTGCATAGTTTAGTATGTGTCTTGGAGCTAAAGGGCACACCACAGTTATTTTTGCATGGGTTGGAGCCTACCCTGGTTCATTGTGCATTAGCCTAGCTTTTGGTGGTTTTCTGGTTCTATTGGTTGACTGTGTGTTTGGTTGTTGTGTTTATGCCGTGCATAGTTTATTGCATGTCTGGTTGTTGGATGTAGGGGATCCCATAGTTATTGCATGCATTGGAGCTCACTCTAGTTCATTGTGCATTGCCCTGGTTTTTGGCTCTTTTCTGGTTTTGTTGGTTAATTGTATGTTTGGTTGTGTTTATGTTGGGGTTTTCCATGGGGGCCTGGTTCGATACAGTTTACCGTGATTTATGTTGGATGTGGTTTACCCATTTTTTTAAGTTTAACAAGTTTTGGTGGCACGTTAGCTCACGACATGTATAGTTATTTCTTTGTCCTTGTTTAATTACACGACATGGAGTTTGTTATGTGTTACGTTGCTTGTTAATTGGATTTTTGGTGTGAGATTGTATTTGGTTGTGTTTATGTGGAGTTTGGTTTTGTTTTTTCGATTGTGGCCTGCAATGGTGCTAGTTTTTTTTTCGGTTGTGGGATGTGGAAAGTTGTTTTTTATGTATTGCCTTGTGTGTTGTTTTTGTGGCAATGTGGTTTAGAAATCGCTTGGTTTTTCTAGGTTGTGAAAGAAGGTTTAGCGAGGGCCCTATATTGTTATTGCCATTTCCATGTGCATAGTTTTTGTAAGGTTGTGGTTTAGTGATCGCCTAGTTTTTATGGGCTGTGAAAGAAGGTTTAGTGAGGCCTTGGATTGTTATTTCCCTATGCGTGATTGATTGGATATCATGTGCCACAGGTTTTCGAAGCAATGTGGTTTGTTGACTGCCTGGTTTTTCTGGGATTCAAACTTGGTGTAAGTAACCGTTGTTGAGATTATTACACATATGGAGTGCAATTTTAGGGGTTTACTAAACTAGTGGTGTACATTTTGCAGGTTTTGTGATCTGTTTGTGTTGTCCGTGTGTGTCGCGTCTTTGAGGAAGTTTTGATGGAAGCTATGAGGCATTGCTTGGTGTTGAGGTAAGTGAATTGATGTCATTTCCCGTGGTTTTCTTCGAGATGCTAATTGTTTGATTTTGATTTGTCAACTGAAAATGTTCACTATATTGCAACATATATTGATCTCTATCATGGCCACTCATCTTCTAGGTTATTCTTAGGCCCATTGGTATGTAAAATGTACTTGTTTGGATGAGAGTCATTGCTTAGAAAAATTCTTGTCACATAAAATTTGTATTAACAAAAGACAAGAGAAAGATTCAATGTTCTCTATTAGTGTCTTAGGGATTTTGTGTACGTATATATCTCTATAATTTTATTTTTACACAAAGGTTTCAAGTCACATGGTTGAAAGCTTTAATAATATGTAGCATGGGTGGAATCTTCGACAATGAATTGATCTTTGATATTAGAGATTGTGATTATCGACGGCGAATTGATCATCGAGATTTGAGAGTGAGTACTAGTTACTAACTAATTGTTAAGCTTTGAGATTTTTATTCTCAAAGGCATGTTCTACTAGATTGGACAATTGTTTGGAGTGATCGGTGCTTGCATGTTGTTCAAGTTCATCATTGACAACCTGTTGCATTGTTAATTCTGCATTTTATGATACATATACTAACCCATTGTCACACCATCCCTGTGCTTTGTCATTAGAAACTTTAGGTTATTGCGACACTTGATGTATTCTAGATTGTGAAAGCTATTCAAATTTTAGTGGAAATTTTAGTGAGTTGAATCTAGAAGTCATAGAGCGAAATTTATGGGAAAACTTTGGAAATGTTACATATTTAAATATAGATGCCTGCTACCACGTAAGTTCCATTGTTTTGTTTGTCTGAAAAATTGAAAAATTGGGTTATTGTGCGATTTTATGTCATGCGAATCGCTAACGTTTGTTAACTTTTAGTGGAAAGTTTGATGAAGGGTAGCTTTTTTAGGTTAGGTAGTGCAAGGATGGGGAACTATTTGTTATTATGTGAAGTGGTATAATTGATGCAAACATTTAGAAATCACAAATTTGTTAAATAAAAGATTGATAATTAAGCCGTAGGCGTTTTCACCATGGAGAAGCATTACCTCCACCTCATTAGATTTTTAGCTCATAGAAAGAATAGAATCTTGCTACGGTGAAAGGCTATGCTTCTCCCGAACTACCTTCGGCCAACCCTTCGCTGCATTCCAGCGAGTTTGTGGTGATATGTTTTTAGGCTGCGATAGCGATTTGCTTGGGCAACCATCCTTTGTTGACTGAGCGACCGCTTCCCAATCTCCGGTCGCTGGTTTTGAACTCCGATCCATCGCCGACCGCTTCCAATTTCAAGCAATCAGTTAGCTGAGTGACCGCTTCCCAG
The DNA here is from genome assembly GCA_027924585.1 of Larix kaempferi. Classification (NCBI taxonomy): domain Eukaryota; kingdom Viridiplantae; phylum Streptophyta; class Pinopsida; order Pinales; family Pinaceae; genus Larix; species Larix kaempferi. Next base: position 4,400,744 of record BSBM01000961.1, on the reverse strand, counting down.
TCGTCGGTCGCTGGTTTCGAGCTCCGATCCATCGACCACCACCGCTCTCCCACCGCCGAGCTGCAACCTCCGACCCATTACCGAGCTGCGACCTCAGACTCATCACCGAGCTCCGACCCGCGACCGCATAACGCCCCACGCTGCTCGCCCAGTTCTCCCGCTGCTCTTTCATTCTCGCCCTCGCCGGCGATTCCCATCAGGCTGAGACAAATCCAATTTCAAGCAATCAGTCAGTTGGCTATGCCCTCGGCATTGTTAGGTTGATTTGTATTTTCTGTAAAATCTGGGAAAGCGATTTATTTTCTAAGAGAGTCCATATGAATTTGACTGTGCCCTTTGCATTGTTAGCAAGGTTGATTTCTATTTTCTGTAAAATCTGGGAAAGCTATTAATTTTCTCTGTGCCCTCGGCATTGTTCGCAACGTTCATTTCTATTTTCTGTAAAATCTGGGAAAGCGGGCTTTTCAACAATATTTGAATTTTCATGCAAAATGGTTTTTTTTATTGAATAAGTTGATTGATTGATCGTGTTGAGACTAGCGAGATAGTAGTTTGTCAAGGTAGTTGATTCATTAATTTCATCACAACCCTTTCTCGAAATCGGACAATGCTTAGAAAAAGCCAACGGAATCTTTAATTTGTGAATATCAACAAGTTTTTAAAACCTTAAACGCAGTGGTTTACATACCATCATTGAGATCAGTATTCACATTATAATCAGTAGTTATGAATTCTTTTAGTGTAATGGATAGACACCAATATGAATGCTGTAAAAATAGGTCAAATTTTGTAAAAAACACATTTTTTAAAGTGTTTCAATATATAGCGATTTCCTTTCAAATATGTCTTTAGCGGATTTGTTATTCAAAACGTTCAATACGGAAAATAGGTCTGTAAAAAACTGTTTTTTTTTGTTTCAATAAACATCGATTTCCTATCAAATATATCTTTAGTGGATTTATTATTTAAAACGTTTTCATGTGTGAATTCTTTTGGTACATCGAAAGTTGTATTGCAGGGACCAATACGGATGGTGTAACATATAGGTCTAATTAAGCTGTGGTAATTGAGTGTATTGCAGGGATCAATAAGGGTGCTGTAACAGATAGGTTTAATAATGTAAAAAACGGTTTTTCCAGTGTTTCATTAAAAAGCGATTTCCTATCAAATATATCTTTTGTCGATTTATCATTCATTACTGATGTTTGAATTCTTTTGGTACATCGAAATATGTGGTATTTTGTGTATTGCAGAGGCCAATACGAGTGCTGTAACAAATAGGTCTAATTATATTAAAAAACTGTTTTTAAAATGTTTCAATTTGGGAAATTTGGGAATGAAAAGAAGTGATTTTAATAATAAAATTTACAATTTTCCCAAATTTTAGGATTGCAAATAGATTTCTTAATCCCATATTGTTTTCAACGTACTGTCTCTTTTTAACCCTCTCTGGTTACTTACATCCGTATAAAATACTGTTAAAAGTGATTTTGTTTGAAGGAATGGATTAGCATGGACGACTAGATTGCAACGTAACAGGTTTTTTGGGGGCAATCGAAACCTGCAATGATGAATTTCAGCAATGGATTTTATTTTTAATCTGTTTTAACATTTTGGTTTGATCTTGAGCCATGCAATCACGTCTCAACCAAAATAGAACTAGTCTTCACATGTTTCATGCAATCACGTCTCAACCAAATTCTTTTCAATTTTTGTATGTAATTTTTAAAGAACTAAAAACATATGTCTCAGTTAAATTCATTTCAATTTTTGCATGTAATTTTTGAAAGAACGGAAAACATAATTTCAATTTTTGCATGTAATTTTTAAAAGAACGGAAAACATAAATGCATGGTAGATAAATTTATATATATTTAAAATAATTTAAAATTTGATTCTTTTTATATTTATATATTTAAGTTTAAAATGAATTTACATTAGTATATGTTACAATCATTTTATTGCACTTAATGTAATTATTTAAATTTTGATAACAATTATTAATTATTAAATAAAAATAAAAATATCATGAAGAATTTAAAAAAATATGTATTTGGAAGAAATGATATGATGGAAAGAAAAAAATGTAAAGACAAAAATTATATAAAAATTATATATTTTGAAGAAATAATATGATAGAAAGAAAACAATGTAAAGACAAAAAGTATGTATTTTGAAGAAATAATAGGATGGAAAGAAAAAAATGTAAAGACAAATAATAATTTGGAAAAATGAAATATATTTTTTAAAAATATTGTATAATGATCAGAACTTTATTATTTTAAATATTTGTAAATTCTTTTTTAATGATTAGAACTTTATTATTTTAAAAATTTATTTGTATTTTAGTTTTAAATAGTTTTAAAATATTTATTTGTAGAATAAATATATTAGCAATATCTTATTTTACTTTTTTTCCTCGGATTTTTATCGGAAAAAATCGTAATTTTATTTCAAATAGATGAACAAAATTACATTCTGCACATGTAGTAGAATTACTGAGATCCCTACATTGTCACATATTTACTGTCCCATATTATCATCATATCTAATGTCCCATACATACAACAAAAAACATACTGCTGTCCATACAACCCGCATATATCCTATTACATAAAATCTGTAACAGAAATGGAAGAAACGTAACCATCATTGATCATCAAAAGCTGAGCTGTTGCTCAATGTTGTGCCTCAATATCATCATGAAAAGGTCTGTGAATATAGCTGAAAGTGCCCCCCGGTGAATGAATAGTAGTCCTCCATGTTCCAAGTGCTAATTCCTGCTGCGTCGCTTCCTTGGAGAGCTGATCGGCCAACCCATTCCTTTCCCTGTAAACATGTGTAAATGTAATGTGGTTAAAGGACAGCTTTAACCGGATCACCTCCTCCAGGATAGGTAATAGTACCATCACATGACAATGTGTGATCTCCTTTGCCCAGTTGATAACTAACATGGAGTCACCAAAAATATGTAGAGAAAGACATCCTTGTTCAAGTGCAAATAACATCAGCAGTTTAAGAGACATGAGTTCTGCATAGTTATTTGTTCCTCTCCCCAAACCAGCCACAAGATGGAAGTAATGGGACTCAGTTTTGTATAGCACTCCCCCCCCGCCACACACCGATTGATGGTTTAATGAGGCTCCATCAAAAAACGCCCACGGCATGGATGTGTCGATCGGTTCCACCTGCACAGGTCGTGTTCTGCTCACTTGGACAGGAGCCTCGTATTGATGTTGAACCGCCACAGCTTGTGCCACGACAGACTCCAATGGAATCCTACAATCATGGAATATCATCTTATTACGGGTGATCCAAATGCCCCATGCGTAAATACACGGGAAGGCCCGGATGGAAGATGATTTATGAAAAGACCACCATAAATGGAACGCTTCCAGGACACTCTCTCCCCTCCACCTCACCTTAAAATCCAAACAATTGCTGATATCATTCTAAACAGCCTGTGAAAACCGACAGTGAATAAAAAGATGAGCAATGGTCTCTTCCGCATCCCTACAAAGTGGACAGATCCCCAGACCCTGGAGGAAATGTTTTTGCAGAATGTCCCAGGTAGGAGCCTTATTTTCCAGTAAAGCCCAGAAGAGTAATTTTGCTTTACCCGAACATCTTAACTTCCACAAAAATTTCCACCACCACACCAATTCCCTGATATGAACTTCCACATTCAGCTAGATATATCCATTTTTTGGTGAGTAAAATCCTGAGGGATGGTGATCCCAGATAAGTTCATCAACCCTATTGGTCAGCCGTATATTAGTATGTCTTAAAATCTGAAGATAATCCTCCCAGGCCCCCTGTAGTTTTCCAGAGATCTCAAGTCGCCGTGCAGAGATCCACCCCTGTTGCCAAAGAGTAGATGATCCCGAGTCCTCTATATCAGCCAGAAAATGACATCCTTTAGCAGCCAAGAAAGTCCTCAATTCCACAGAAAGGACATGACCTCCCCTGCATCCAACCCAAGGGTCCAGCCCAATACGAAGCAGACGCCCATTTCCAATCCTCCACACTAATGCAGAACCGACCAAAGAGAAATGCTGCACCACCGCTTTCCAGACCACAGAGCAATTTGCCCTCGACTTATTGCCCAGCCTAATCCATTCGAGAAGAGTAAGAGGGGCAATATATTTATGATATACCACTCTAGTCCAGAGACTCTATATATGTATAAGTCGCCACGACACTTTGGCCCCCAATGCTTTTGCAAACAGAAAAATATTCTTTAACCCCCATCCTCCCAAAGCTTTTGGGACAGCATTTTTTTCCCATCTGACCCACACCATTGCTCGATGCTCACTCGATCCCTTCCAAAGAAAGGCAAAACACAATCTCCTGATCTGCTCCAGGACTCCTATGGGTATCCAAGCAAGAGACATACAATACACCGGAATTTCTTCCAATACGGATTTAACCAGGACCAGCCTCCCAGCCCGAGAGATCCATTTATGACTCCATCCATGAAGGCGCTATTCTAATTTAGCTATTAGCCAGTGCCAATCAGCCTTCAGATAAGCATTTGGTTTCAAGTGAAAGCCAAGGTACTTTAATCCATCATCAATATCGAAAGTCCTATAAGGTAGTTTGTTAACCATTCTTTGAATCTCCTGCTCGGTTAAATTCGAGCATGTGATAGTAGATTTGTCAATATTCACTAACATACCCGCTGCAACTTGCACTAATTGTAGACCTTCAACCACCTTATCAATATCCTGTCGCGAGCCATCACAGAATATCAGAATGTCATCAACAAAAAGGAGATGTGTAATAAACAATACCTGAGAAATGGATATGCCTCGAAAGGAACCATCAGCTTTTTCATTCAGAATAAAACGGCTGAGTCCTTCAGCAACAAGGAGAAACAGCAGCGGAGAGAGGGGACATCCCTGTCGTAGCCCCCTTCCCGCCTAGAAGAATGGACTAGAAGAACCATTGATCAGTACAGCAAAGCTCACCGTAGTGAGGCAGACCATAATCCATCTAATAAATTCGTAGCAGAACCCCAGATGAGTTAGTAACATCCGGATATATAGCCAGCTAACCCTGTCAAATGCTTTTGAGAGATCAATCTTAATCACAGCACCCTTCTGCTTCTGCACTTTCAGTGTGTGTAATCCTTCCTGTGCAACTCCAATGGCCTCATGAATTTGGCGGTCTTCCAAGAAGCCAAATTGCTCACAAGAAATATGCTTAGACAGACTATTCTTGAGTCTCCTCGCCATAACCTTGGTGATGATCTTCTAGATACAATTGCAAAGAGAAATAGGTTTGAATTCATCAAAGCTGTCAGGCTTGTCTGTCTTCGGTATAAAAGCTAAAAAGGTGGAGTTGAAGGGACCATGGACAAACCCAGCCTTTCGTGATTCTTCCACCACATTCAATATTTCCTCCCCGAAGCAGTCATAGAATCCTAAGAAGAATTCTATAGGCCAGCCATCTGGCCCCGGGCTTTTATCTTTTTGAAAGGATTGCATTACCAGCGAGAGCTCAATCGACGTCACCTCCTCCATCAACATTCTATTCTCTTCCTCCCCCACAAAACGTGGAAAAAACTGAGTCACCCGAATAACCTCAGCAATGGAGACTCCAGGTTGTGCAGTGAATAAATCTCCAAAATGTCTAACTCCCAACTCCGCTAATCCATCAAAGCTGGAAACCTGTTCCCCTGCTTCTGAAGATAGTTCCCAAATAGAGTTTGTGAATTTTCTCCCCTTAGCATACGCTTGAAAAAAATTTGTATTCTCATCACCGCACTAAAGCCAAATCGCCCTACTTTTCATTCTCCACAGCTCTTCTCGCTCACACAGAATCACATTCCTGCGTCTCTCCCACTCCAACAGCTCGCCTTTCTGCTGTTCATCCAGATATCCCATGCCCAGACTATTAAGAATCCTATCGATGTTCAGCTCAGCAGTCCGCAAAGTCTAATCATCAGTCACCCTTTTGTCATGAGCCCAGGAAATAGTGGCCTCTTTTATCCGCTTAAGATTGTGATGAAAGTGTGCACCAGCATGCATCTGAGAATCATGTGGTCAATGAACCTATTGATCCTGAACTAGCTTAATAAAAGCCTCCTCCTTCAACCAACTAGGATTGAATTTGAAAGGGCTTGGAGGTTTCTTCCTGCTACCTCATAACTCCAAAAAGATGGGGCAGTGGTCAGATATCCCACCTGACCCTACCCACTGTCTGACAACATCAACTCCCAGTGCCAACACTTCGGCCACCAGAAACCTATCCAGTCGTTTTGCTTTAGCAATATCTAATATTAACATACAAAATATTAATATTAATATTAAGTTAATATTAATAATATATTAATTATATTGACCTTAACAATTTTAATAATATTATTAATAATATTATTAATAATATTATTATGAAAAGTATTATTAATAATCACATTATTTATCTTGGATGCGGGTGATCCTGTTGTGTCTCCCTCAGACGTGACGTCAACTGAATTGGCGCCACCACAACACCCCGTACGTGATGACGGAACATTCATGCATGAGCAGGCCCTGGCTACGTGTGAAGTACAGGGCAGCCACCTTGACACGCCACCTCCACCGGCTCCAACTCCCACGCTGGCCTCCTTCCGAGACAACGCTTAAATGCCAGAATCACTCCACTCCCAACTGGCTGTTTCACATGCTCCACCTGACTCCGATCACATGGCTTGGTGGGTGGCATTAACGCTGGATCGGTTCCCTACGTCCTCTACCTCCTGCTGGTTTCATTTCACCATTACTCTATCCCGTGTGAAGCTCCTCCCTCCTAGATGCCCCCTCCGAGATATGAAGAGCTCGACCCATTCTCCTGCTCTCATTCCACTCTACCAGTTCTCTCCGCCTACGTCTTTTGTTGGAAGCTCATCCCCTATCCATTGCCCCTGTAATCTCTCCAACACGGCCATGAAGCACACCAGGGGCACTTCGAGGCGCGGCTCCACGCAAAGTACTGGAAAATCGATGTCGACAAAAAAAGAAATCCCTCCAAACATTGGATACAAGGACAATTTTTCGATGCCGATTCGACGCTTGGTGGATGACTGGGAATCGAGAAATGTGGCTGAAATCCTTGCTTTTGGCAGCCCGGGCACACAGGTGAATCACTACTGGCTGCTCAAGAACCTAATTGGCATGCTGGTTGAAGAAATGTTGACCCATTGGCATTTGGCCAAGATGTCCATAACAGACACCAGGTCCACCATGGCTCATCTGGATGGCATTCTGGTGGCACTAGAAGCTAATCTAACAAATCACCACCTCTACTCATTGTTTCCTCAGCTGACTCAGCCCATCGGTTTTGGACCTGAAGGGCCTATTGTAGGTTTCGGGAAGGAGAGCATTGCTCTCAATAAAGGTACTAGCTCTCAGGCAACAGCGCAGGTGACCAGCAGCTCTCTTCATGACTCCATGGTGGCACCAATCCCAGGACTCGCCTTTGTCCTGGACTCCCCTGCAGTGGTCGTGGTGTAAGGAGTGTCTCCTGGGACCTCATTTCCAGTTCCATCCACAATCGCGGTCACCCAGCACAAACGCAATCGCAATGACGACCTTGAAGATATCGTCCCACACAAAATGGAACCCCTGCCCGCCAAGTTCCTAGAACAACAATGGACAGATGATTTCTTCAGTCCCTGCCCCATTTCTGCTAATATCCAAGACTCTAAGGGAATGAAAGCCAGCTCTTAAACAGGCTTGTCTAGTTTTGTTTTTTTTTTGTCGTTATGTATTGCAGAGTCTCACTCTGTTTTCTGTCTTTCATGATCGGCTCTATAATTCTCTGTAATATGGGCTCTATAATTCTCTATAATATGGGCTGTGAAAGTAGCACCAGACTGTCATATTCAGCCTCTCCTGAGGATTGTACTCTTTTTTGTATTATAATATAATTTTCTATGCAACTTACAAAAAAAGAAAAATCGCATTATTTATATTATATAATATTAATAATAACATTGATAACAATATTAAATTAATAATAACATTATTTATATTCTATAACATTAATAATAACATTATTATTAATATTGGTAATATATGAATGATAACATTAATAAAAAATTTGTAAGTAATGTATGGTTTAAAAATTAGTTAACCATGGTTTAAGTAATTTATGGGTTAAAAAAATTATAAGTAATTTATGGTTTAAAATTTAATTACTAAAGTCAACTTTTTTTAGTCACATTCAACTATGATTACCCCAATCAAAGTTAACCAAAGTCAACCACCATTTCCCCAAATCAATTATGTTTAATAAACATAGTCAACCATTTCCCCAAGTCAATTATGTTTAAACATAGTCAACCGCATTTGAATATAGTTTACCATAGTCAACCATAGTCCATGGTGTAACATAGTCAAACTTAGCTAACCAAATTCAACCATAGTTAGCCATGCTTCCCTAAAGTCAACCACACTATGTTTAAGTATGCTTAAACATAGTAGACCATAGTTAACCAAATTCAACCATAGTTATCCATGCTCCCCTAAAGTCAACCATGTTGAAATAATGTAAACCATGGTTAACTGAAGTCAATCATGGTTAACCAAATGCAAGCATGCCTAAACAACCAAATTCAACCAAACAACCAAAGTCAAAAAATAATAGAAGTCAACCAAACTCATCCAAACAACCAAAGTTAACCATGTCGAAACAACCAAAGTCAACCATGCCCAAACAACCAAAGTCAACCATGACCAAACAATGTAAAAAAAAGTCAACCAATTTCAATCATGCCTAAACAACCAGAGCCAACCAAACAACCAAAGTAAGCGAAAGTCAACCATGCCCAAACAACCACAGTCAACCAAGACCAAACAATGTAAACCATGGCGAGCTAAACAATGTAAACCAAAGTCAACCATGCCCAAACAACCAAATTCATTCAAAGCCAACCTTGCCCAAACAACCAAAGTCAACCATGGTTTCCAAAAGTCAACCATGCATAAACAACCAAAGTCAACCATGCATAAACAACCAAAGTCAACCATGCATAAAGAAATGAATTAAACCAAAGTAAACCAAACAACCAAAGCGAGTCGAAAAACCACAGTTAACGAAAACAACCAAAGTCAACAAAGTCAACCGTGCCTAAAGAAATTAATTAAACCAAACAACCAAAGTCAAACAAATTCAACCAGGCCCAAACAACGAAAGTCAAATTAAGTCAACCATGCCCAAATAACGAAAGTCGACCAAAACAACCAAAGTCAACCAAACAGCCAAAGTTATCCAAAGTATACCAAATTCAACATTGCCCAAACAATGTAAACCATGGTCAAAGATAATAAACCATGATAAACTAAACAACATAAACCAAATTCAAACAAACAATGTAATCTAAAGTTAGCTAAAGTCAACCATGCCTAAACAACCAAAGTCAACCAAAGTCAACCAAAGTTAACCATGCCCAAACAACTAAAGTTAATCAAAGTCAGCCAAAGAAACCAAAATCAGCGAAACAACGAAGCTCTACCAAAACTAACCATAGTCAACCAAGCGATGTAAACCAAAGTTAACCATGATTAACCAAACAAAGCAAACAATGTAAATATGGTCAACCAGACAATGTAAACCAAAGTCAACCATGCTCAACTAAACAATGTAAGAGCCAAATTCAACCAAAGTAAATAATGTAAACCAAAGTCAACCAAATACAACCAAGCAATGAAAACATGGTCAACCTTTAATTGTAAGCAATGTAAACCATTCAAGCAAAGTCATCCAAAGTCAACCATGCCCAGAAAACCAAAGTTATCCAAAGTCTACCAAACAACCAATCTTAACCATTCCTAATTAACCAAAGTCAACCATGCCCAAATAACAAAAGTCAACCAAAACAACCAAAGTGAACCAAACTAAACCAAATTCAACTAAAGTCTTCCATAGTTAACATGATGCCACAACCACATTTTTAACTATAAATAACCAAAATCAACCATATTCAACCAAAGACAACCATAGTTGACCATGGTCAACCATAATCAACCATGGTCAACCATGGCCAACTAAATCTAACCATAGTCAATCATGGCCAACCAAAGTTAACCATAGTCAACCATGGTCAACCAAAGTCAACCATGGTAGTCCATAGTCAACCATGCTCAACGATAGTGAACCATTGTCAACTAAAGTCAACCATATGGTTGACCATGGCTTGTTAATAATAATAATAATAACCAACTATGGTTAATCATGGTTGACAACCATTGCCTACCATTGTCAACCATATTTAACCATGAAAAACTATGGTTAACCATAGTTAAACATGAATAACCGTGATCAACCATTGTCAAGCAATAACAACCATGCTCAACGATAGTCAACAACCATCAACAACTATAGTCGACAATAGTTAACCGTGAACATCCATGGTCAACCACGAATAACCATAGTCAATCATGAACAACAATTATGAGCCATACTTAACATAAGCCAACCTTATAAATGTCAACATAAGTCAACCATGATAAACACCAACCAAAGTCATACAAATCCAACCACATTTAAATGAAGTCAACCATAGTTAACCATAGTTTACCATAGTCAACCATATCCAACCAAATTCAACCAAATTCAAAAGTTAAATAAGGTCGAGCAATAGTTAATTATTGCCAAATAAAGTCAACCATGGTAAATAAAGTCAACTATAGTCAAAAGTCAAAGAAGGTTAATCAATAGTCAATCGTGGCAAAACAAATTCATCCATAGTCAACCATGCTCAACCAACGTTAACCAAAGTAAACCATAGTCAAACAAAGTCAACAATAGTCAAGCATAGCCAACCATGGTAAACCAAAGTGAACCTTCACCAACCAAAGTCAACTACAGTCAAACAAATTCAACCATGAGGACAACCATACCCAACCATGGTTAATCATAGTCAAATATAATCAACAAAAGTCAACCATATTGGATTTATAATCAACCATATTATTTTAAAGTCAACCCTTATGTCAATCAAAGTCAGCCATAGGAAAACAATAATGGAATTATAATTCCCCATATGATTTTAAAGGCAACACTTGTGTCACCCATAATCAAGTGAACAAGTCAACTACAGTAAACCATATTATATTAATATCCACCAAAGTCAACCATGCCAACCACCATCAACCACAGTCAACCATGGCTATACATATCCAACCATCATCAACCATGGTTAACCATAGTCAACCATAGCTAATTAGTCAGTCACAATTACCCACAGTCAACTGTGGTCAGCCATATCCTACCAAATCCAACCATAGTCAATCATGGTTAACCAAAATCAACCATAGTGGAATAATAATCAACCATGTGATTTTAAAGTCAACCCTTATGTCAAACAATGCCAATTATGGGAAAACAATAGTGGAATTATAATTAACGATATGATTTTAAAATAAACTATTGTGTCACCCATAATCAAGTAAACAAGTCAACCATAGTAAACCATATGATATTAATATAAACCAAAGCAAGCTAAATTCAACCATGCCCAACCACCATCAACTATAGTCAAGCATGGTCAATTAGAGACAACCATCATCAACCATGGTCAAACACATTATACCATAGTTAATTAGTTAATCAAAGTCACCCATAGTCAACTATGGTCAACCACAGCCTACCAAAGCCAACCAATCTCAACCATAGTTAACGAAAATCAACCATATCCAACCAAATTTAAAAGTTAAATAAGTTAAATGAATGGTGAGTTGTGGAAAAATAAGTCAACCATAGTCGACAATAGTCAACCATCGTTACCATAGTTAACCATAGTCAATTAGTCAACCATAGACAAAAGTAAAACAAGGTCAACCAATAGTCAATTATGCCAAAACAAAGTCACCTTTATCCAAACATGGGAATCATAGTCAGCCACAATCAATTAGTCATACAAAGTCAAATATAGTTTAAAAAAAGTCAACCATGGTCAACCATAGTTAACCAAAGTCAATTATGACCAACAAAGTCAACCATAGTCATCCATAATCAAACAAAGTCAACCATAGTTAAACAACATAAACTTTAATCAACCAATGCTTTATAATATAGATTACCTTAATCAAACGTAAAAGTTTGGACCTACTACATAATTAACTCTTTCAGAAAGACTTCTACGTATATAGCTTGCCTTGATCTTGGTGATTACGGTTTTTTTATACTGTTGAAAAATGTGTAAAGAAATGTGAAGCAACCCAAATATGATTGGGTTGTTCTCAAACATGTTTATAGCACATTTCAATCAAAATATTTCATTTTTAGCAATCTCCACATTCATTGGAGACTAACATTTCCTCCATACGGTGATGTTTTGCCTCCAAAAAATGCCATTATGTATAATGGAAAAAAGTATCGGGTGCATAGTCATGTTGTTTCTTTAGTCGACCCCATATTTTCACACAAGATATATTGAATAGATGTTGCCAACAACAAATGGGACTTCGATTTTATTCAACAATCACCTGCTACATGGTCTATTTTCTTAGCGATTCATTCTAATCAACTACTTTGTTTCATGAAACAAGGCTCGACTATAGTATGGTTAATAGAAGATAATACCTATGCAAGTACTCCACCGATGCCAGGTAATTTGTCAACCAACTCTTTACAACATGGACCTGGTTTGTGCTGGGTTGGAAAGTGCGGGAGGAGTCCTTCTCGACTCCGAGGGAAACAAGGTGAAAGACTTTGCTTGGGGAATTGGTAGGAGGACCAATAGTGATGCAGAGTGGCTCACGTTGATCAAAGGAATGGAAATCGCAAGTAATGAAGAAATCAAGGATCTTGTGGCCTTTGGAGACTCAATTTTGGTAATAAGGGAAGCTAGAAATTTAGCCAAAAATCTAAGAAAGCCCATTTCTAAGCTCCATCATCTCTTCAATTACATGGCTAAAGACTTCAACTCCATCAACTTTCTTCACGTTCTGAGGAATAAAAACCAGCAAGCAGATATCATGGCCAATGTAGGTGTTGGTTTGGACTGTGGAATCTCGTTCAGTAATGGTCAAGATCTTGGCATCAATTGGGTTCCATAATCTTTCCTCCCTTCCAGTTTGATGATGGAACTCAAGTATTCTCTAAGTTTTGGGAAGTGGCATTTATCCATGGCAAGGGATAACACTATTTTCCTCTATATGAACTATAGTCCCTTGTCAAATTCGATTTTCAGTTATTACAAGATCTCCTTGGGATCCTTTACCACTCCTTGAAATTTTCCCATGTCCTCTCGGCGCCCTTGGATCCCTTCACACGCCGATAACACCTATCTCACATGTTGGATTTTATGGAGGTCAAGGATTGAGGAACCTCCGGCTTATATCTCGCTTGGGGGTGATATCCCTATCATTCTACAGGGAAAAATTAGCGTTAAGAATAGGGTTTATGTTGTTTGGTTTATCATGGAGGAAGACAATCCCATTGTCGTTCAGAGCCTCCCTGTGTTGCAATGTTTTCATTGTAGGATCCATCTTCAGTCTTCAGCCCATTCGAGGGGTGTTGGTTTGCATATATTCGATGTCATGCATAGTCAAAATCTTGGTGGATTTGCGTAGAGTGCTACTTGTGATCGTTCCATAAATGAAGAGCCGAGTATTGGAAGGAATTGGGCGCATTTAGTAGGCAAAAGTAGTGGACACAATAGTCTGGGGTCTCCACCTTGGCTTGAAAGTCCTCATTCCGAGGTTCATTCGCAATTGAAGGATTTGGAATGCCAAGTTCGTATGCTCAGAGGAGAGAATTCTGAACTTAAAAGAGCCATTTCTCACCTTTTCACCATTGTCCAGATTACGAACTCTGAATTTCGCAGCAGCAGTAGCAAGATGAAGGAATATTATGACATTATTGCTGGAAAATTTGAGAATGGTTGTCCTTGTTCTGTGGATTTGAGTACCCAAATTAGGGCTCTGCACTACAACCTCATAATTGTGGAAGCTAAGATAGATGGCATGAGGTCTGACATCTGGAATAGAAACATTTCCTTTCAAGGAAATGTTGAAGACAAAGCCGGAGCTGCTGCTAGGAACAAGGAGAAGAATTATTATCGGTAACTCGTTACATATGGACCTCTCAGTTCGTTTGAACTCTTTGCTTTTATATGTCTTTTCAGAACACTTGTGATAAGTCTCTTTTTGTTAGGCTTATAGAAGCTGATGATCAGCTAGTTTACAGTTCCTCTCTATGTTATGCATTACTCCTGTATTTTGCTTCTAGGCAAGTTTGTAAGAGTCTACAGCTATCACAGAATAGGTTTTTTGTATGATCTTCCTAGACTGGAAAGTGAAGAGCTAGAATCCATGGCAGCTTTTCGATTTTGGGATCAGTCTTCCCATATTTTTTGTAATCTCGTTCCTCTTTTTATATGAAAGCTCATTATCCATTATTGTTAAAAAAAAAAACATGGACATGGTTTGTGATTGAAGTTTTTATCTAGGTTGAGTTGGGCCATCAATATTGTTGGGACTGGTGCAAGTGGGGCATTTTTGTGTAAGTCAGATTTTGGAACTGCAGAGCTAAGCACAGTTCAGCAGAAAGCTTTTTGAAAAAGTCTATTTTTGAGATGCTACGAAGTTGTGCGCAGCACAGCGTCGGAAGAGATGCGATGTTCAGCGCTAAGAGGAGTACAACACTGCGATGTGGCCAATCTACGGAGATCCTGCAAAGCAGAGTGTTGGACGAAAGGCAACACATATTTCGGTTAGACCATCGGTGGTCTATTTCTGGTAAAGATGCTCCATGAGTTCCAGGTGACGGGTAAGGAGCAAAGCGGAAGAAAGCAACTGGTCGCACATGTAAAGAACCACTACCTGAACCAGTCACACAAGACTGTTAGAGGAAGAAGGGCTTGGTGAAAGTGACCTGTTGGCATGCACGCGACAGGAAGGATGATGGCGACGTGAAGCATGCGTGGAACACAACCACGATAGAAGATTCGCTACCAGAATACAGCAAGTCTGGTTAAGCTGAAAACCGTGACAGTTTTGTAAACCTAACGGTTTTTTCCTGTGAATTGTAAAGACATGACCTACGGGCATGATCTATAAATAAGGCATATTTTGTATGGGAATGGATTATTAATATTGTTAATCTTCATTGTTGATCTTTCGGGTTGTTGGGTTGTTGATTCTCTATTGTCGATTATTATTGAGAAATATCCTGTTGAGAGACATTTTTGTAAAGGCTCTGCAAGTTATGTGCGCAGAGGCCTATCGAGATAAAAGAGAGTGTGCTGCTAAGTGCACAGACAAGAACTGTTGGTTGTGGAGCCAGATCTTCCAGTCTCATAGATGATATTGTCTTAGTCATACACCCAGAGGACTGTACACTCATTCCCCCACCTTGGGGTTCGGGAATGGTTTTGGGTAACCTAGGGTAGTTTCGAGCCCATGGTTTTGAGTAACCCGTGGTATTTTCCCATTGTATTTCCCTTATAAAAGAAAGACAGTGTAACATGGCTAGGATTGATGTTACACCAAAATGTCATCACCCTTGTGCAAGTGTCACAAGTGTCGCAAGTGTTTCAAGTGTCGTCGTCATGACCTAGTGTCGTCATCATGACCGTTGCAAGTACCGTCATTATGACCAAGTGTTGTCATCATGACCGTTGTGATAATGTCGTCATCTTGACCATTGTGTATACATCCTTGAATTCATCTGGACCAAGTATTCATTTGGAGGATTTGTACTTAGTTTGTACAACCTTTTGAGAGATCGTCATAGGTTGCACACTAGCAACATGCGACGTCGCAGGTTGCTCTCTAGCAGGGTGCGACGAGGTTTGTTAATGGAAAAAAATAGCCATTTCGAGATCTTTCTCGAAGCTTGCCCATTTAGGAGCTTATCCCTAATCTCTTGGAGAGCCGGTACTCGACCCCTAGCCTATTGGGAAGATCCCCTATCTCTATCATACCATCTCTCATCCTATCCTATCCATAACCTCATCCACTTAGTCCTATATATGTGAGGCTCACTCCCATACCAAAGGGAGGAAGACTATGGTATCTACATGCTGGTGAAATCTCTCTCGGGACACCTTCACTCACCTCTTGGAGAATTCATGCTTCCTTGGAAGGGCTTGGCAATTGGCTTGTGTGGAGAAGGGCTGCTACGTTAAGTCATTGGTTGTGGTTCTATATCTCTATCATGTACTCCTCTATTTGTAGTAATACAAATGCTTTCCACCAATATCGTTCTTGATGTGTAATAATGTTGTGTTTTTTACCTGCTTAACTGTTTACATAGATCTCTTATTGTATAGATGCTCTTTACTCGTTTCTCTTTTTTGTGTCTTAACAAGTCCTGCAGCTTGGATCTGACGACCTCAGGACGTGGAGCAACATTCGGGAGGAAGGATAGCGAAATCAAAGAGGTAAGACATCTAGTACTTGATCCTTAAGTAGATCTAGGAAACGTGTTTGTAGTCTATTCTATTTGTTCTAGACTCGCATTGAGCTAGGGAGATCTGGCTCGCCTCCGGTAGAGTGGATTGTCCGGTAACAAATCTAACAACCATAATAGGGAGTATTCTTGTTTAGTGATCATTAATCTGAGTCATTTTCAGTCGATTACTTGTCACAAGCCTTGTTGTCATTTCTTTTGCCATTTTTACTTCTTAGGATTGATTCCATTGTCAGATATTCACATTGAAGATCCTGATCTTCTTCCTTTGAGTTTGTATAACCTAGTTTCAAACCTGTTTGTGGTTCATCCTTGAGATATCCGATTCATTTTTTAATCTAGAACTCGCCTGTCGCACTTGGGCAGTGAAAACAGAGCGACATTGTGTTTTTCTGAGCCTCTATCCTTTGTCTGTTGCTTACTCGTCGCATCCTCTTCACTGGTGAACTGTGACACCGTCGCACTCCTCGTGAAGGTGACTTGCAACGTCGCATTGTCTGCAAAGATAGAGTGCGCCGATCTGTCGAGACTTATCATACAGACATCCATTCTCTTGTTTGACAGTCTGAGCCTTGGTTTGGTGTATGAACTCCCTCTGTGCTGCAACATTCAGCCAGAGACCCCATTGTTTGATTTTGTGTGTTGAAAGTGTTTGGTATTTTGTGTGGATTTGTATTGGGTCCCATTCTAACAAGTTCAACTTGGTAGTGGTGGATACTTTGGTTCCCCCATCTTCATCCACTTAACCTTGTTATCCCTCCTATCCTCACCTGATCTGATCTTTGCACTAGATCTGATCCCAAACCTCTTTTTGCACATGTTATTTGGCTTGTTTATATTGGTTTTTGGGTCTTTTGAGATTTGGATTCATGTTTGGCCCCTTGAGTAAAAACTAGTGTTTTGCTTGCATTTTTTGACCCATCTTATAGTTTTGAGATCATTTTTTGGTTTGGCGTGATTGGCTTGTTTTAAAGACTTGAAAAGTGTGGGATATCCATGCCTTTTTTAGCCTCTCTTTCTTGGGTTACGCATCTTGTTTCCTTTACATGCTGAGCTATTCAATAATTTTTGGGAAAGATTGATTCTTTGTCTCCACTTTAGTTCAAAGAAAAGCTTGATTTTGTCACTCTTTTGCTATATTCATGAATTTGGAAAACATAAGTATTCTTCTTGCTTTATTTTGATCATTTTGGCATTTGTGGTCTTACACTCATAAGAAGAAGAAAGGCTTGCTTCAGATTTGTGTACATTTGAGTTAGATAAGATTGTTAAGTGCTTATCTTTGTCTTGCATTTGATTGGAAACGTTAGTGGAATCCTTCTTCCATAGCTTGGATGTGTCTTTTTCAAGTGTAAAAATATAGGAAATGAGTTATAATTATTGCATTTGGTAGATTTTGAGCCTCTCTTGAGTGCCTTTGAGTTGTTTGGGTGCTTGCCATTTTTCTTTGGGAATTTCTGAAAGATTAGAGTGTTGTAGGTATCTTCTCACTTTCTGTATATAGATATGAAAAGCATTGAGTTATCAAATTTCATTTTTGGTACATGCATTTGAAAATTGAAAAGTGCTTCATCATTTTGTCTTACACATTGTTAAGATTAGTTGCATCTTTCATTTTCTTTGCGCTCTTTAGCTGATTATTGCAGAAAGTTAGAGTTATTGCACTATAGGAAGGAATTATTCTTTTCGCTACTACTTAAGTACTTTTGGTTTGAAAGAAAGAAAAATCTCTTCCTACCTTAAGTAGTTTTCATTGAAAAGGAAAGGAAAATGTGCATTATGATGTAGTTGAGGATTGCATTATGTTTACATTTATGTACTCACCTCATGCATCCACCTAACCGTACAAGATCAAATTAATGCTAGCTTAGGTTAAAATCATTTAGCAACTTGTGTGTAAGTTAGAGACGTGTTCCGACGTCGTTAAGGGTGGCAGCTGTCGTTACTTGCCAGCACTGTAGTCCGGGGGTATTGTAGTCTTCCACGTACATTGGTATATCAAGCTCCTTCACGTACCCACCAAGTACCATAATCCGTACTTTGTGTATATCGAAGGGTGTATCACGTACTCAACATGTATATCGGAAGGTCTCGTGCCAACGGCTGTCCATTAGACAGCACCACTATGGATTTGAGCTCCCATGTACCTTGCGTATATCGGGAGACACCATTAGGATTCCTGAAACCAACGGAGTTAACCATTTGGCCGTCTTGGTAAAGCAATACACCGAGAATAGCACTCGAGGAGATTAGCACGCACGTACTGTCCAGGTAATCAGGTATGCAAGCAAGGGTATGGTCCCAATCCTCCTTGTTATGTCATATTGTTGGACACTGTAGTATATAGCGGTTTGCGATGCCTTGATAATCCCGTGATGTTCCAGAGTTTGAATCCACTCCTATTCACACAATTTGCTTGTTGCTTTTAGACTTGAGTAGTGTTTGATTTGTGTGGTACTTTAGAGACTCTTAGGAAGTTTAGATATGGAAGATTCTTCCGAGACTACCAACCAGGAGGCACCTTTCCAAGGTATGCCATTTGTTATTCCCCCTTGTGGAACTATTGATCCTCCCTTTATGGCTACGTTGAGTCTTCCTGGATTGACGATAGGATTACCGGTATGGTTATTCTCCAATCCAGTTACACCAAGTTCACCAATCGTGTCGGACCTAGGTCCTTCACCACATGAGCATCAATCTCATGATGACCCTTCTCCTTCTCCATCGAAAGTTGAATCGGCTTCCATCTCTTCTTCTTCTCCTACTGAAAAATTTGATGTTAGTAAGAAGGCTGGTGTGAAAAAGAAGAAAAGGAAGATTAAAAAGAAGAAAGATAAGAAAGAGACCAAGCGTCAACCATCTGCCTCTGATGGCACTCATTCTATGAGAACGCCTCGTAAGCCAAAGTTCCCTTGCAAACTTTGCAAGGGTGATCACCTTCTCAAGAATTGTCCCAGTCTTTCCCGTGTGTCAGAAGTGTGGTCTAAAAAACCAAAACCATTTGTATCATCAACCTCTAACCATCATGTTGATGATCCCCCCTCGACCAATGACCCATTGGTGAAGGATCGAAAGGTTATAGCTGCAGACCCTTGTTGGCTATGAAAGGGCGCGCATCATACTTACCTTTGTCCAAGCATGGATGAAGCTTTACGGTGGTTGGAAGATATTACTAGTTCTCAACAGGTGCTTCCAATAAGTGATAGTAAGTTGACCCTCGACCCCCCGCTGGTTGATCAAGTGATCAATTCAGTTTCATTTGTAATTGATCCCACTCTTCCTTTCGAGAGTGAAGTGATCGAGTCGATGTCATCTCCACTTGATCTCACTCTTTCATTGGAGAAAGTCCAAACTGAAGCAGTCACCATGACACAATCTTCGTCTCATTCTTATCTTCCAAGTGAGAGTGAATTGGAAACCGCTAATGTTTTCCTACTCAGTTCAGAATGTCCTAGGCAAGGGGAAACCCTGTCCATTTCTACAGAACCCCCTCCAAGTACTAAGGTCATTTCCTTTGATTGGAATGGTCTAACAGAATCTCGTCTTCCTTCGAGTATTCCTTTTCAAATATATGTAGGAGTTTCCGATAAAGAAATATTTCGTACGATAGTTGATGAGGGAGCTTCTGTTAGTATTTTATCCTCAACCACATGGCAAGCTATAGGTTATCCTCAGCTTGTGCCAGTAACTGATCAGATTTTGGCTTTTAATAGAAGGCCTACAGGACCTTTAGGGATTCTCCCGCAGTTACCTATCACGTTGAGAGGTAAAACTATTTATGTTGATGTCATGGTTGTCCAAGGTCCTTTAGTTTTGAATCTACTCCTTGGACGTGATTATGTCTATGCTATGAAATTTGTAGTGTCCACACTCTTTTGAGTGATGTATTTTCCCTATGAAGGGAGGATTGTGACCGTTGATCAACTTTCCTTCGTGACACCCACTCATCATATGAATCCTAATCATCAAACTTCCCTGAATGTTCCACATGTTTTAGTGGTTTCTTCCCCCCAAGGATGGGGGTACAAGCATAGTTTATGTTTTGTTTCAAGCTCGTTAAAAAATGAAACCAACCTTCAAGCAAAGTTTCTATTTGATTTCAAGCTTGCATAAAAATGAAACCATTTCACTTGAGCATAGTTCCTGTTCTATGTCAAGCTCGTTAAAAAATGAAATAGGTTCCTACGAGCATAGTTTATGTTATGTTTCAAGCTCGTTAAAAAATGAAACCAACCTTCAAGCAAAGTTTCTTTTTTATTTCAAGCTTGCATAAAAAGAGACCATTTCACATGAGCATAGTTCCCGTTCTATGTCAAGCTCGTTAAAAAATTAAATAGTTTCCTACGAGCACAGTTTATGTTATGTTTCAAGCTCGTTAAAAAATGAAACCAACCACCCTAGCATAGTTTACCTTTGGTTTCAAGCTTGCACAAAAATGAAACCAATCCATTAGAGCATAGTTTTATTCTATTTCAAGCTCGTTAAAAAATGAGATAGACCCCTCTAAGCATAATTTACCTTTGGTTTCAAGCTTGCACAAAAATGAGACCAATACCTCGAGCATAGTTTTATTCCATTTCAAGCTCGTTAAAAAATAAGATGGGCTCACTCAAGCATCGTTATTGTCTATTTCAAGCTTGTGTAAAAATGAAATAGATCTCCCTCCCTTCCATTCGAGTCTCTCGCTAGAGTTAGAACTTGAGCCTTCATTTCATTTGATTCTTGTTTTCCCCCCCTTGGTGAACATTTTCATATTAGTAGCCAGGTTGGTAGTTGGGTTAGCAAGCATCATTTTTTAGACGAAATGAAGCTTGGGGGGCATGTCACATGTCGTACCGTCAGCAATCATGTTGAAGGAACACTACCATGTTAAGACCGCTAGCAATCATGCTGGGGGCATTTACCAACCTCTGGGCATCATGTTGGGAAGGAACCCATCAATGGGCCTTAACCTAAGAGCATAGTTCCCTTTCTGTATCAAGCTCTTTAAAAACTGAAAAAAGTCTTTTGAGCAAAGTTCTAATCTTGTGTCAAGCTCATTAAAAAATGAAACAACTCCTTTCCCTTTGAGTCGAGTCTCCTCGTAGACTTAGTACCTGAACCTTCTTTTCACCCGCCTATGCCTTAGGCAGATGAAATGAAGCTTGGGGGCATGTCTTCAACCTATGGAAGTTACGTTGAAGTCAACTCGATCGCCTCTCCACACCACGTTGGAGCTAAGTCACTTACTTCCAACAATCATGCTGGGGGCACACATCAACCTCTGGATGCCATGTTGGGGAAAAGTTCACCACTAGGAACATTTTCGAGCATACTTTCATTTCTTAGGTTTCAAGCTCATTAAACCATGAAAATTATCCTGAGCATAGTTCATTTTCTGTTACAATCTCATTAAAAAATGAAGCAGACATCATGAGCATTCTTCTAACCTATCTTCGAGCTCGTTAAAAACAGTAAGATGGTGTTGCGCTTACTTTTCATCTTTTTTCGTGCTCTGTTTGAAACATGAAAAGTGGTTTGAGCTTAGTTTTTACTTTTTCGTGCTCTAGTTCAAACATGAAAAAGATTCCGAGTGCTTTTGATACCATTCTCATGCTCGTTAAAAATTTGAGTTAAAAATGTGTGTCTAATGAGTATAGGTTTATCACTTTATCCGGCCTCGCTAGACTATTTACGGAAAATGAACTGTATCGAGTTTACTTTTTTCTTTGTCGTACTTGGTCATCAACCATGACAAAGTTATTCATGGAGTCCTTTCTAAGCTCTTTTCAGACTCCCTAAATAGGAAAAGATTACCAAGCGAACTTGATGCTTTCACGCTTGTAAAAGCATTTGAATGATCGTCTTCCTAGTGATAGTTTACCCCTTTTTCGAACCAGGAAGCACTATTTACGAAAAATGAATACTCCAACCAACCATGGCTAGAAGAGTCCTCCCCCGCGTTGTTTTACCCTTTTTCGGGCGATGAGGCTAACTTTACAAAAAATGACCTTTTGGAGTCTCCTTTAGTTCTTTTCAGACTCTCTAAACATGAAATGACGCCAAGTTTTCCTTCTCTGGACTCGTTAAATTTTAAACATTGAAGGGCCCATTATGGGATGAACCCCTCCTTTCCTAGGTTCGTAAAACATTTGGGATTGGACTCATCTATGAGATGAGCTATACCGAGCATCTAGTTACCCTCATCAAGCTCGTTAAAAACCAAGCGAGGCACTCATCATTCATGATGGGGAAAAAGGAAAGTGTTTGTATTACATACCTTAGTGGCAATATATAGTCGTTCTTGAACATGGCACTCGTTTGCATTTGCATTCAGTACTTGGATAATCTATTTGTCCTCGAGTCTTGTCATTTCATGAGTCGTGTCGCTCCTTTGGATCAGCCAAAGAATGCTTCCACCATCAGTTGCATTAGGGGTTGTTATCATTCTCGTCATGTCAATACTACCAAGTCATGCCATGCCCATGTTCAAGAATATGTCTATCATTTATCATCTGCAGTCAGTATACCTTCTATCATGTTGGTCTACTCTGAGTCAGTCTTGCATGTTATTGTACCATCCGATCCACTCTACACATTTTTTGTCGTGTTTGTGTCGATTGATAGGGGATTCATCATGGCCCTCCTTCGACGGATTCATCCTTGTCGACTTCAACTCATCATCCAAGGATTCATCCTTTGTCGACTTATTGATGACCGATGCTGGTGAACCAGAGTGTTATGAATAAGCAATGCAAGTGGAAACTAGAAAGAAGTGGGAGCAAGGCATGAATAAGGAGATGGACTCATTGGTAGGAATCCAGACTCAGGATTTGGTTCATTTGCCTGCTGGTAAAAGAGCATTGCAGAACAAATGGATTTATAGGTTGAAGGAAGAAGAAGGAGGTAAGAAGCGGTACAAGGCCAGACTTGTTGTAAAGGGGTTTGAACAGTTGAAGCTAGAAAAGATACATACTAGCCATAATCTTGCAGACATGTTCACAAAGGTAGTGACCAGAGAGAAACTGAGTTCTTGCTTGGTTTCAGTTGGCCTTCTAGCATGAAGGTGAAGATGAGAAAAGTTTCCAAGTCCAAGGTCCAGCAAGTACAGCAGCGATGGAGTTGTTGTGATCAGTCTCCAAGTGGGAGATAATTAGTTGTGGAGCCAGATCTTCCAGTCTCATAGATGATATTGTCTTAGCCGCGCACCCATAGGACTGTACACTCATTCCCCCACCTTGGGGTTCCGGGGTAGTTCCCTCGAGAAAAAATTTTGGGGTTGTTTTCGCCACCATTTTTCGGGCCCATGGTTTTGGGTAACCCGTGGTATTTTCCCATTGTATTTCCCTTATAAAATAAAGACATTGTAACACGGTTAGGGTTAATGTATTAGGTTTTATGCATTGTAAAGATCTTTGAGATTAGGAAGAGAGACTGTGAGACAGTGAAGAGGAAGTGCAGCGGTTTTGCTACAGGTTATATCCCTTCACTTTGCTGGACGGTATAATAATAAGGACTAGTAACTTCAGTGTGGACGTAACCCATCTTTGGGTGAACCATGATATATCTGTGTCTCTCTTGCAATATGTATGTGTGATTATATTTACATTTCTGTTTATTGTTATTGCTCTACGATCCTGTTTTTCTAACAAGAACTGTTGTACCCTTCCCAAAGACTAATACAAAAACAGTTCTTGTGGACGTAGCTCCCATCCTGAGGGTGAACCACGTTAAATCCTATGTAGTGTGATTGTTTATGTCTTGCACTTGTCTGTCTGCTTACAATGGATGCCTGAATTCTCATTTATCAGTTGTTATGTTAATGATTTTATATGTATTCGCCATAGGAGAAAGATGGGAATAATATGTTAAATATTACATGTATGGATGAATGATGAATGCGCAATATTATAAGTCTATGAAAGTATCAGCTCGTTGAATAATAACATGTATATGTAGAGTTAGGGTTGTGTAACTCTTTTTACATGCAGCACTGGGAGTGCGTAGTATTGTGTGTTTCATATGTTTACATTGGTTATAAGACTAATCGTCTAAGGCAATAGATGGCTGAATAAAGTAATAAGTAAAAGTCTTCATAGTGGTTAAGTCCGAAGAGGAAGCGTATAAGTCAGTTGCGATGTCCTGTTATTTGCATCCTTTCCGAACCATAAAGTCCGTAGATGCGCTGGTTGTGCAAGCACCTTAGCTTGCAGAAGTGTTGACCACGACGTAGTCTATATTGCGCAGTCTTCAATTCGCAGCGCACTGCACGGTAGGTCTGGCTAAACAACTAATCACATCACAGTGGAAACCTGATTCCACAGTACCCCATAGCTACACCTCGGGTGAGACCTCAGCCTATTCACAGGCTGTTGCCGAAAGGGCCGGTGAGAAGGGGTTTTGTTGGTTCCTTGAAACCGCAAAGAACCTGTGTATACAGTGGAAACCTCTAGATTAGTATATAAGCCAACAAATGGTTCTGTTTTCGGGGGTAGTTACAGTACACAATAATGTCATTTGGTCTGAAGAGCGCACCCGCCATCTTTTCCAGAGTTGTGGTCGAAGCATTCAAGGATTTCATGCATAAGTTTTTAGAAGCTTATTTCGATGATTGGATAGTATTCGGGTTGCTGAAGGACCATTGCGCAAATCTAAGATTGATGCTAGAAAAATGCAGACAGCATCAAATGTCATTAAACCTGAAGAAGTGTATTTTTTGTGTACCCTATGGAATTTTGTTGGGACACATTGTGTGCAAGCAGGGGTTGATGGTTGACCCTGCGAAGATCCCAGTCATTGTAAACTTGCCAACACCAAATTCAGTCAAGCAGTTGCACACTACATTGGGGCATACCGGTTACTACAGGAAATTTATAAAGGGATATGCGCAGATAACCGCAACAATGGAGAAGCTATTAAAGAAAGATGTGTCGTTCATCTGGAACGCAGAATGCGAACAAGGCTTTGACACCTTAAAGAAAAAAATGGTCACTGCGCCGATCCTAGTCTTTCCATACCGGGAGAAGCCGTTTCATGTCCATTTTGATGCTTCATGAATAGTGCTGGGGGTTGTTTTAGCACAACCAGGAGAGGGAGGTATTGAACATCCCATTTCATTTTTTAGCAGAAAGCTCTCATCTACAGAGAAGAATTATACCACCACTGAGAGAGAAGGCCTAGCTATGGTTTACGCGCTGCAGAAGTTCAGACATTATTTGCTTGGTGCGCACTTCTCTATGTTCACCGACCATTCTGCTTTGAAATACCTGGTCAACAAGCCAATGTTAGGGGGGAGAATTTGCAGATGGTTATTACTCTTTCAGGAGTATGAATTTGAAATAGTGGTTAAGCCAGGTAGATTGAACTTAGGACCTGATCATATATCAAGTATCGAGTCAGGAGAAGAGCCTACGGACCTTGAAGACAATCTTCCTGATGCACAGTTGTTTTCTATCCAAATAGTTGATGATTATTAGAAAGACATCATAGACTTTTTGACTACTGGGTTGGCACCCATAGAGTTTACTACGCAGCAGAAGAAGCAACTAGTAGTAAGAGCAGTAGACTTCACCATAATTGCCGGACAGTTATACAAATTGGGGCCAGATGAAGTACTGCGCAGATGTGTGTTAGAGCACGAGAAATGATTCATATTGGCTGATGCACATTCAGGAGCAGCAGGAGGTCACTACGCAAGAAGAGACACTGCGCAAAAGATATTGTGGGCAGGGCTATGGTGGCCTACGATTCATAAAGATGCAAAGGAGCACTGCCAGAGCTGTGATGTCTGTCAGAGGACAGGAAGGTCGTCGCAAAGGGATGAAATGCCATTGAATCCACAGTTGACATTACAGGCATTTGAAAAATGGTCCATTGATTTTTTGGGACCTATAAACCCACCGAGAAAAAGAACTAGTGCGAGGTATACTATTACTGCAACTAATTACCTCACCAGATGGGTAGAAGCAAATCTAGTTAAAGACTGTAGTGCAGGTACTGTCACACAGTTCATATTTGAAGACATCCTTACAAGGTTTGGATTCCTGAAGATTTTGATGAGTGATCAAGGCACTCACTTTCTGAACAGAACCATTGAGGCATTGACAGAAGAATTCCACATTCATCATCAGCGAAGTACGCCATATCATCCGCAAGCGAATGGAGCTGTTGAAGCGTTCAATAAATTGCCGGAGAATGCGCTAACTAAGGTATGCAATGTGAATAGGGATGATTGGGACCTGCACATTCCAGTCGTTTTGTGGTCATATAGAAATACTTGCAAAAATTTGACTGGCCACACACCTTTTAGGCTAGCCTATGGACAGGAAGCAATAATGCCAATGGAGTACAATGTTCCCAGCTTGAGAATAGCTGCTTTCACAGGCATGACAGATCGCAACACACTAGAAGAAAGGCTTCTACACTTGGTTGGTCTGGAGGAGGATCGCTTCATCGCAAGCTTTCACCAACAAGTGCAGAAAGAGAAAAAGCATGGCATGATCGCCATTTCAAAAACAAGACCTTTCAGGTAGGTGATCTAGTCCTCTTGTATGATAGCAAGTTTATGAAGTTTCCTGGTAAGTTTAAAATGCATTGGCTTGGTCCATATACTGTTTTACATGTAAATAATGGTGGCGCAGTCCAATTAGCCTCGTTAGCAGGAGATAACTTGCCCGTCCTAGTCAATGGAAGCATACTAAAACCCTATCGGGATAGTCCTGCTTCGTAGAACCCTTGATGATCAGAAAGAAGGAAATTTCTAAGTGCCAAGTACAGTTGAAATTGGGCACTAGAAAAGGGCAAGAGTCTGTACGTGATGTATGATGAGGAAGTGTATATACCGCGTAGCACTGTTAAGATGTGTCACTGTGCCAAAAAAAAATGATGAAAATGAAAAGAGAAAAAGAAACAAGGAACCGCGTAGTTGCGAAGCTCAAAATGCAACTCCGGTGATCGAGTTGAACGAAGAAAAAGGCTAAGTTCAGGAGCGAGAAATCAGGCACCACGAAGTAACCAAGCAGGAGTAAAGGAGACTGCCGCACAGTTCGACGAAACATCCCAGAAAAGTAGCCGTTAGGATATCGGTCGAAAATATAGCTGTTACTTTCGCTAGTGACCGCTTGGGAATTTAACGCAAAAATAGTCGTTCTGTACGAGTTAATGAAGGAAATAACTGAAGAATACGCCAGATTTGGCCAACGGATACGATATTTAATGCTTATCTAGCCGTTGAGGGGCGCAGAGGAGGTCAGCTACGCCTATAAATACTGCCGCATTCTGACTCACAGGTGTTACTGGAACCTTAGAATTTTCTTGCGAGCACTAGTTTGCAAGTTGTTTCAACAAAGGTATCCGACATCCTGTTGAGACTCGTTCAAGTGAATGTCTGACAGGTTTTCTATTAAAGAAGAGTTCACGGTCCAGGAGACTGTGAAGGTATTCAAATAAGGAGGAATCGAAGGGTTGATGAGAACCCCAGTCAAGAAATTCGTCATAGAACAAGGTCAGACATCCAGAAGCTCACCAAGACACAGTCCAACAATGCAGGATAAAGGCAAAGATCCAATGGGGCCGAAAATCAAGCAACCAAAGATGAGTTCCACAGTGTTGCAGCCGCCGATAGCCGATAGGGAGATACCATTGAAGCTTACCCCTGACTATATCTCACCGCGTACACTGGATGCACCGGTCTTCAAGCTAATGAAGAATGCCAAATACAACATTCCGCTCTCGCCAATATCAAAGCATGTCGAAGTGGACAAAAATTTGTTGGGCAAGATCCCAGAGTGTAAGTGGGAAGACCATGATCTGCTCTAGATGCAGAAGGATCCCAATGAACCTAGGTTCCCACAGTTCCAACCCGACCAATACATGTGCTAGAAGAAAGACGTGAAAGGTAACTTTACCATGGTTGCAGAAAGCTGGTTATCTGGAGTAGTCCAGTCGGGACTACTCAATCTGCTCAGACTCCCACATTTTGACAGATTGTCGGATCTGAATGCGATGGTGTGAATATTGATGTCGTGCATTCACCAGGGATATTTGTGGCTCGACCGCAATATCGACCTGACCATTGATTTAATCCACCAGATCAATGGATTGAGCAAAAGAGGTAAAGATCCAAAGCAGTTTTTCCAAGGGAAAAGCAAGGACAAAGAAGTGGCCGCGAAGATGAAGAAAACTCAAACTGTGATCAAAGGAAAGAGAGGCTTTCAGATGGAGGACATAGATGATAAGGCAACGGAGTTTGTCACGCAACTTTTAGCCGGCAATATTCTCAGAAAAGCCAGGCCTTTGGAGGTACCTGCAGGTGCAGTACTACTTGGTGCCGTAGTCGCAGAGGGCGAACAATTCAACTAGTTTCAATACATGTTGAATGAGTTCTTGGAGGAACTAAATGACACAGAGATGAATGGTGGTAACTTCCATTTTACAATGTTAATAGTCTTGATCGCCTTCGTAGGGTGAAAGGAGTCGACGGATTATGTTGGCGTAATCACCGACGGCAATGACTGTAGAGGAGCCCTCTATTCAAACCTTTGGGAAAATTTGAACTCACAAAGACAGCACGCGATAGCTGAGGTCTTCTACACCTATTATGACCAGCTGCGCGGAGCCATCATGCTCACACAGCGGATAAAAAAGCAGGTAACGAGTAAGTATATTCAAACTGTCAATTTTTATGCTGACATACGTTGCATTCACATTTTAGCCAAAGCCCAGACGAAGAACACTGAATGGTTCGCAGAAAGATACCATATGTATGAAGATGATATTGATAATATCATGAAGGAATTGTCTGCCAAATTTCGAGTCGAAATTGTGGATATACAAAGCGACTCTGGCAAGGACAACCTCATTCCATGTCCTATTACTGAAGAAAAAGAGACGAGAAAAATGAAGGAAACTGAGAGCCCGGCACAGCCAAAGGGGGAAAGAAAGAAGCAGAGATCCACTAAAGGCATTTCGGAAGCAATACTTCATGATGATGATTTCAACATGATCGCGCCAAAGTTCACATAGCAGATGGAAGATCTGATGACTGAGAAGGATAAAAAGGATAAAGTGATTCAAGAAGCATTGCAAGAAAATCTAACCATGCTGCAGGGGATTACAGAAAAAATTGAAGAAGTACACAAAAGATTACCCTTACTGCGGGACTCAGAGTCTGAAGGGAAGTCAGGAGGAACTTTGTAGCATAAGACGCCACAACTAGCCATGATCGTGCCTGTGAAGTCCCGCATTATCCATATTGATCCCTTAACTGTAAGGTTGCCACTACCAAAACAAATAATGTTGGACACGAAGGACGTAGAGCGTGTAGAGCTCGATATTGCGAAGATACCACTACCTAGTCTACACTATTTGCATCTGCAGATTGTCAAAGAAATGCATGAGATAACTACTGATGTGCTGAAATAGCAAGCTGAGCTGCAAGTAGCTAATAGGCAGTTGGAGGAAGCTAGCTCATGGAGAGCTATGGAACTGCAAGATGAGCATGATCGACGGAAAAGAATAGAGTCCACGATAATTACGGTCGCAGATGATATATCAGAATGTGACGTATAGATAGACCCCGCAGACACTGTCGTAAATATCGATGAACTGGTTAACGATCTTAAGGTGGAGATGCGAGATATGGAGATCAGCCACGAAGCTAAGGTTGCTACCTTGGAGGCACAAACTAACCCGCAGACTCCACCAGATCAACAACAGTTACGAGCGAATAAAGTGATGGATGTAACAGAAAGTATAGCCACCGAGGTTGCTAAGTGCCAAAGTCTGTTACATGAGGCGTCGAAGGCATTTACTACCCTCGAGGAGGATCCAGGGTTGCTCGAAGTCAAGAATGCTGTGAAAAATAAGCAAGCAACATTAGAACTGTTGGATGTCAAAGTTAAAGCACTGCTACCAAGAGAGAGACTCCAAAGGTACCGGGAAGTTAGCGCACTGAAAAAGGAATTTCAAGCCTTAAGAGAAAAAGAGACTGAAATGGGAGATAAATCGCAGCCCTTGCTGGAGGCATCCCACATGATCTCGCAGGAGATAGAGGAAAATTTAAAGGAGTTGCAAAAAGGACAAGAACAAGTGGAAGGACAAGTCAATGATGAAATAACACCTGGGATGTTGGAAACCATGAAACAAGTTGAGCAAGACACTAAGGAAGCAGTTGAAAAGTTGATTTTCACATACAACGAGTTCACTGTGAAGCTAGCTCCGTAGGCAGAGGAACAACTCGGAGAAGTCGAAGTTGAAGGTGGCTCGGGGACGAGCCACATCTAAGTGTTAGGGACCTATTGGGCCTGGCCCAAGTGGGGCATTTTTGTGTAAGTCAAATTTTGGAACTGCGGAGTTAAGCGTAGTTCGGTTGAAGGCTTTTTGACAAAGTATTATTTTGGGATGTTGCAAAGTTGTGCGCAACGCAGCGTTGGAAGAGCTGTGAATTTCAGCGCTACAAGGAGTACAGCACTACGATGTGGCCAGTCTACGGAGATTCAACAAAGCAGAGTGTTGGACGGAAGGTGACACATATTCTGGTTAGACCATCGGTGGTCTATTTTTGGTAAAGATGCTCCATGAGTGCCAAGCAACGGGTAAGGAGAAAAGAGGAAGAAAGCGATTGGTTGCACATGTAAAGAACCACTACCTGAACCAACCGCACAAGACCATTAGAGGAAGAACGGATTGGTGAAAGTGACCTATTGGCATGCACGCGACAGGGAGGCCGATGGCGACGTGAAGCATGCGTGGAAGACGACCACGATAGAAGATTTGCTACCAGAAGCCAGCAAATCCGGTTAAGCTGAAAACCGTCCCAGTTTTGTAAACCTAAGGGTCTTTGCTTGTGAATTGTAAAGACATGACCTAAGGGAATGATCTATAAACAAGGCATATTTTGTATGGGAAAGGGTTTCTAGTTTTGTTAATCTTCATTGTTGATCTTTCGGGTTGTTGGGTTGTTGATTCTCTATTGTCGATTATTATTGAGAAATCTCCCGTTGAGAGACATTTTTGTAAAGGCTCAGCAAGCTGTGTGCGCAGGGGCCTACCAAGAGAGAAGAGAGTCTGCTGCTGACTGCGCAGACAAGAACTGTTGTACCCTTCCCAAAGACTAATACAACAACAGTTCTTGTGGACATAGCTCCAATCCTGGGGGTGAACCACATTAAATCCTGTGAAGTGTGATTGTTTATGTCCTGCACTTGTCTATTTGCTTATAATGGATGCCTGAATTCTCATTTATCAGTTTTTATGTTAATGCTTTTATATGTATTCGCCAGAGCAGAAAGATGGGAATAATATGTTAAGTATTACATGTATGGATGAATGATGAATGCACAGTATTATAAGTTTGTGAAAGTATCAACTCGTTGAATAATCACATGTATGTGTAGAGTTAGGGTTATGTAACTCTTTTGACGTGCAGCACCAGGAGTGCGCAGTATTATGTGTTTCATCTGTTTACATTGGTTATAAGACTAATCGTCTAAGGCAGTAGATGGGTGAATAAAGTAGTAAGTAAAAGTGTTCATAGTGGTTAAGTCTGAAGAGGAAGCGTATAAGTCAGTTGCGTTGTCCTATTATTTGCATCATTTCCGAACCGCACTGTCCGTAGATGCGTTGATTGTGTGAGCACCTTAACTTGCAAAAGTGTTGACTGCGACGCAGTCTATCATCGTGCAGTCTTTAGTCCACAGTGCGCTACGCAGTAGATTTTCCTAAACAACTCATCACATCACTCTGGAAACCTGATTCTGCAGTACCCCCATAGCTACACCTCGGGTGAGACCTCATCCTGTTCGCAGGCTGTTGCCGAAAGGGCCGGTGAGAAGGGGTTTTGTTGGTTCCTTGAAACCGCGAAGAACCTGGGTCTACATTGGAAACCTCTAGATCAGTATATAAGCCAACAAATATGAACTACCTTGGATATTTTGTTGTTTCTTCAATTCATAAGTACTTGCTTATGTGCAAATATAGTCGAGTTGACTTTTCCTTCTATGACTTGAGTATGACTCTTTCTGATGATGTAGCTGATGGTGAAGTATTAGAATCTAGGCATTTTGAACTTAATATTCTGACACCTACAAATGTTTTTGAGCTCATTCAAAATACTTTGCTCTTCCCCATTTATCCTAATATGGATTCAATTGATGATGTATTTACTGAGGTTTAACTTGCTCTTCATGTAAAAATAATTTTATCAAAAAAGTTTTATATGCAATGTTTAATAATGTTTTTGCATTGTACATTTCCTTCCAAATCAAAGTTATTCCTATATATTGTTTTTGTATGTGGTCAATAAAAATTCCAATTTCAAAATATTTAACTTTTTGTGTTATTATTTTTCTTCATTGTATACACTATATGTTTTTTACTTCCATGCTTTGACAATATCAAATACATTTACAAATATCATTTCACATCTTACATTCATATATAGGTTCCCCATATTTTCCAGAAATATTACTATTTTTTATTATTAATTATTTCATGATTATAATTATTTTCAAAATAGGATTTATTTAATTTACATTTATTTTAATAAGTAAATTTGAAATATAAATGATTTTTTTTTTTAATTTTTATAATATAAATTTAATTTGCTTTTATTTAAATATGTTTTCTAATAAATAAATTTAATTACTAATATTGATATAATATTAATTTATTTGAATTGTATGCATTGTCCTAGAGACATATATATGGTAGGTTTTTATCAATAAATAAAACTCCTTGTGTAAATAAAGCATGTTCAAGTGAAGAAGAATGGAGCAAGAAGGCTGCGAGTAGCCATGAATTGTCAAATCAGGCCAGGAGATTGAATTACAGAGCTTTTGGTTAATGATATGGTGATTAAAGAAGAGCTGGATGTGGATTGAGAGGAGTTTGTGTAAACAGTCAAGTAGAATAGCAATCGATGGTTGATTCCTTGATGCAGAGATTCGTTGTAAGAAGTTGATGTTCAGGTTTTCTGTCTCCTGAGTGTGGATGTGGAGCACAGTCATATAAATTGTTGGATCTGCGTTTAAAGACCAGATCGTGATGTGGGTGATCGATGAAGGGATGAAATGCTCAAAGACATGAGACAGCGCTCTCCATGGATGAGTGAAAGTCGGTGGGAAATTCTCTCTGTCTATTACTAGATACGTCCATCCTGTCATCAATTGATAATGCTCCCAATCATCAATTGATAGTATGTTGTGTGAGTGCTACAAGAATTGCTGAGACGCGTGCTACCAGAAGTAAGCTACATGAATTGCAGTTACAGGTGGTATTGATTCGGTCCAAGAATCTGGATGGAGGATTGAGGAATTCTGAGATTCTGCGGGCTTCTGGAATCTGGTGTTTTTGGCTTGTCTAGCTGTTCTTTGGTTTGATACTTGCTGTCATGGAGATTTGCTGGGATTTGTTGCTGGAGGGTACTTTATACGCTGGGGTTCTGATGTGAAACCCTCGGGTAAGTCTCATTTCTTTTCTCCTGATGTTCCCTTATTGATGACTCTTTTGCTCTGGGGGGTAGTCTTGGGTCTCCTACTCAAGCCCGTTCTGGTGATGGGTACACATTATTTTTTTTGAGTGGGCACTTCGAGCAGTGGAAGCCCTGGATGGGGGTATATTATGAAATTCCTGTCCTTCAACTGTCGTGGGTTGGCGAGTCCCATTAAAAAATCGTCGCTTCGGAGGCTGGTGGAATTTAATCAACCGGATGTTTTACTGTTGCAAGAAACATTGGGTGGCAGTGAGGATGTAGTACGTGTTCTGGAATCTTTACTTCCTGGCTGGAGGGTTGGCCTCGGGGTGGAAGGAAAAGAGCTGCAGATGTGATAGTTCTTGGGGAATCTTTTCTGGTATCGTATTGGAAGTTTGGGATGTTGAGATTGGTCGGTTGATCACGGTTCTCAATATATATGGGCCCTATTTAAATAGGGTGGGCTACTGGGACTCCTTGTTACATTTGGATCTTTTTGATGGACGGGATGTGATTTTGGGTGGGGATTTCAATATTACTCTGGGGACCTCTGAAGTATGGGGGCCTCGGGCTGCTCCGGATTCATTAGCAACTCATTTTATTCAAGCTTTTGCCAGGAAGGATCTTCTTGACATTTTACCTTCCAAGTTAACTCCTACTTGGAGGAATAAGAGAGCTGGGGAACATCGGGTGGCTAAAAGACTGGATAGATTTCTGGTGGCCGATGCATTGGCTCTGGGAGTTGATGTTGTCAGACAGTGGGTAGGGTCAGGTGGCATATCTGACCACTGCCCCATCTTTCTGGAGTTACGAGGTAGCAGGAAGAAACCTCCTAGCCATTTCAAATTCAATCCTAGCTGGCTGAAAGAGGAGGCTTTTGTTAAACTGGTTCAGGATCTGTGGGTTCATCGACCTCATGATTCTCAGATGCATGCGGGTGCACACTTTAATCACAATCTTAAGCGCATTAAAGAGGCCACTATTTCCTGGGCTCATGACAAAAGGGCTATTGATGATCAGACATTGCGGGCTGCTGAGATGAATATTGATCGGATTCTTAATAGTCCGGGCATGGGTTTTCTGGATGATATATAGAAAGGCGAGCTGATGGAGTGGGAAAGACGCAGGACTGTGATACTGTGTGAGAGAGAAGAGATGTGGAGAGTGAAAAGTAGGGCGATTTGGCTTCAGTGCGGTGATGAGAATACAAAATTTTTCAAGCATATGCTAAGGGGAGGAAATTCACAAACTCTATTTGGGAACTAAAATCTGAAGCAAGGGAACAGGTCTCCAGCTTTGATGGCTTAGCGGCGTTGGGGGTTCGACATTTTGGATATTTATTCACTGCTTAGCCTGGAGTCTCTATTGCTGAGATTATTCGGGTGACTCAACTTTTCCCTCGTTTCGTGGGGGGGGATGATAATAGACTATTAATGGAGGAGGTGATGCCGGATGAGCTCTCGCTGGTCATGCAATCCTTTCAAAAAGATAAAATCCCGGGGCCTGATGGATGGCCTATAGAATTCTTCTTAGGCTTCTATGAATTCTTCAGGGAGGAATTATTGAATGTGGTGGAAGAATCGTGAAAGGCTGGGTTTGTCCATGGTCCTTTCAACTCTACCTTCATAGCTCTTATTCCGAAGACGGACAAGCCTGACAACTGTGATGAATTCAGACCTATCTCTCTCTGCAATTGTATCTATAAGATCATCTCAAAGGTTATGGCAAGGCGACTCAAGAATATTTTGTCTCAGCATATTTCTTGTGAACAATTTGGCTTCTTGGAAGGACGTCAAATTCATGAGGCCATTGGAGTTGCTCAGGAAGGATTACACACTCTGAAAGTGATGAAACAGAAGGGTGCTGTGATTAAGATTGATCTCTCTAAATCATTTTACAGGGTTAGCTGGCTATATATCCGGATGCTTCTAACTCACCTGGGGTTCTGCTACGAATTTATTAGGTGGATTATGGCATGCCTCACTACGGTGAGCTTTGCTGTACTGATTAATGGTTCTGCTAGTCCATTCTTCCAAGCGGGAAGGGGTCTACGACAGGGATGTCCCCTCTCTCCGATGTTGTTTCTCCTTGTTGTTGAAGGACTCAGCCGTTTTATTCTGAAAGCTAAAGCTGATGGATCCTTTAGGGGCATATCCATTTCTCAGGTACTGTTTATTACACATCTCCTTTTTGTTGATGACATCCTGATATTTTGTGATGGCACGCGACAGGATATTGATAAGGTGGTTGAAGGTCTTCATTTAGTGCAAGTTGCTGCGGGTATGTTAGTGAACATTGACAAATCCACTATCACATGCTCGAACTTATCCGAGCAGAAGATACTAAGAATGGCTAACATATTACCTTATAGGATTTTGGATATTGATGATGGTTTAAAGTACCTTGGCTTTCACTTGAAACCAAATGCTTATCTTAAGGCTGATTAGCACTGGTTAATTGCAAAATTAGAACAGCACCTTCATGGATGGAGTCATAAATGGCTCTCTCGGGCTGGGAGGCTAGTCCTGATTAAATCTATTTTGGAAGCAATTCCGGTGTATTGGATGTCTCTTGCTTGGATCCCCATTGGAGTCCTGGAGAAGATCCGGAGGTTGTGCTTTGCCTTTCTCTGGAAGGGTAAGAGTGAGCTTCGTGCATTGGTATGGGTCAGATGGGAAAAAATTGTTGTTCCTAAAGCACTGGGAGGATGGGGGTTAAAGAATATTTTTCTGTTTGCAAGAGCTTTGGGGGATAAAGTGTCGTGGAGACTTATCCATACAAAGAGCCTCTGGACAAGAGTGGTATATCATAAATATATTGCCCCTCTCACTATTCTTGAATGGATCAGGATGGGCAATAAGACGAGGGCAAATTGTTCTGTGGTCTGGAAAGCGGTGATGCAGCATTTTTCTTTGGTGGGCTCTGGTTTGGTGTGGAGGGTTGGAAATGGGTGTCTCCTCCGTATTGGGCTGGATCCTTGGGTTGACTGCAGGGGAGGTCATGTCCTTCTGGTGGAATTGAGAACTTTTTTGGCTGCTAGAGGCTGTCATTTTCTGGCTGATATTGAGGATCAGTGATCATCAACTATTTGGCATCAGGGATGGATCTCTGCACAGAGACTTGGGATAACTAAAGCACTGCAGGGGGCTTGGGAGGATTTTATGCGGATATTAAAAATTACTAATATTCGGCTGACCAACAGGGTTGATGAACTTATATGGGATCACCATCCCTCGGGTATATACTCACCAAAATATGGATATATCCAGCTAAATGTGGAAGTTCATAACAGGTAATTGGTGTGGTGGTGGAAATATCTGTGGAAGTTAAGGTGTCCGGGGAAATCTAAATTACTCTTCTGGGCTATACTGGAAAATAAGGCTCCTACCTGGGACATTCTACAAAAATTATTTCTCCAGGGTCCGGGGATCTGTCCACTTTGTTGGATTGCGAATGAGACCAATACTCATCTATTTGTTCATTGTCGATATTCACAGGCTGTATGGGATGGTATATGCTATTTTTTTGATATTCAGGGGAGGTGGAGGGGAACGAACATACTTGAAGCGTTCCATTCGTGGTGGCAGATTTTTAAGTCCACATCATTCCGAGCCCTTCCATGTATATTCGCATGGGGCATATGGATAGCCCAAAACAAGATCATATTTCAGGATAGTGTGGTTCCGCTGGAGACTGTAGTGGCTCATGCTGTGGCGATACTTCAACACTACATGATACCTGTCCATGCAGCTCGAAATAGACCTGTGCGTGTAGAACAGATTGATTTCTCCATGTCGTGGGCCTATTTTGATGGTGCTTCTTTAGACCATCAGTCGGTGTGTGGAGGGGGGGCAATACTGTACAAATCTGAATTCCATTTCTTTCATCTTGTAGCTGGCTTAGGGCGAGGATCTAACAACTATGCTGAATTGATGTCTTTAAAACTGCTGATATTATTTGCTCTAGAACAAGGATGTCTATCTCTACAAGTTTTTGGCGACTCCTTGATAGTTATTGACTGGGCAAAGGAGACTACACAATGTCATGTGATGGTCCTATTACCAATCCTGGAGGAGGTGATAAGGTTAAAGCAGTCCTTTGATCATATTACATTTACTCATATTTACAGGGAGAGGAACAGGATGGCAGATCAGCTCTCAAAGGCAGCGACGCAGCAGGATATTGCTCTAGGCACTTGGAGGATTACTGTTCATTCACCTGGGGGCACTTACAGTTATTACCACAGACCTTATCTTGATGATATGGCGGCATAGAATTGAGCAATAGATCAGCTATTGTTGACCAATGATGGATAAGCTCTTCCATTTCTGTAACAGTATTTGTATTATACGTGGATATATGCGACTGTAAGGACATCAATTGTTGTTTTTGTTTTATGGGACAGAAATGATGTTAATATGGGACAGTAAATATGTGACAATGTAGGGATCTCAGTGATTCTACTACATGTGCAGGCCATGGTAGTTTTGTATGGGGCACTATTATTGATGTTTGGGACAGAAAATGGTTTCAGGGAAGCTCGGCTTGCAACGACGGACTGCTCCAGTCCATTATGGGGTTTGTCTGGCTGATCTTTATCAGGGGTTTGATTGCTGGTTGTTTTTGCCGGTTTGGGAGGTCTATCGTGTCTGCTGCTCTGTCCACAGACATGGATCTTCTGCATCCTCCGATGAGGACTCGGTTATGATTAATCTATTTCTCTGCAATGAGGGTTTGTTCCTGAGATCATTTACTGTACCCACACATATGTGACAATGTATGGAGTAGCTTATGCTCTCCATAGATCTGCAGAATGTAATTTTGTATCTTCTAATAATAAAATTACGACTTTTTTCCGAGGAAAAAAAAAATAATAATATTAATTTATTTAATATTTTATTTAATTTTACATTAAATTACATTTAATAAAAATTATTAAATTTATTTTAATTATTTTTTAATATAGTTTAATGTATATTACATTTTTTTTACTTATAGTTATTTAATTAATTTTAATATCAATTATT
Source organism: Larix kaempferi (assembly GCA_027924585.1). Classification (NCBI taxonomy): domain Eukaryota; kingdom Viridiplantae; phylum Streptophyta; class Pinopsida; order Pinales; family Pinaceae; genus Larix; species Larix kaempferi. Next base: position 4,361,864 of record BSBM01000961.1, on the reverse strand, counting down.
TTATTTTTAATTTATATTTAATATCAATTATTTTACTTTTCATTTATTTATTTATTTTTATTTTTATTTAATATATTTTACTATTTTATTTTGTATGTTACTTTTATTTTTATTTTTTTGGTTATATTTATTTTATTTTTTTTTACTTTTATTCTATTTCTTTATTTTACTTTATTTATTTATTTTAAATTTATTTTATTTATTTTCAAAATAGGATTTATTTAATTTACATTTATTTTATTTTTTTAATAAATAAATTTGAAATATAAATGAAATTTATGTTTTTTTTTAATTTTTTTAATATAAATTCGAAATATAAATTTAATTTGATTTTATTTAAATATGTTCTCTAATAAATAAATTTAATTACTAATATTAATTTATTTAATATTTTATTTAATTTACATTTAATAAAAATTATTAACTTTATTTTAATTATTTTTTAATATAGTTTAATGTATATTATATTTTTTTTTACTTACAGTTATTTAATTAATTTTAATATCTATTATTTTCTTCTTAATTTATATTTAATATTAATTATTTCAATTAATTTTAATCTCAATTATTTTATTTTTAATTTATATTTAATATCAATTATTTTACTTTTCATTTATTTATTTATTTATTTATTTAATTTTTATTTAATATATTTTACTATTTTATTTTGTATGTAACTTTATGTTTTATTTTTTTGTTATATTTATTTATTTATTTTTTACTTTTATTCTCTTTCTTTATTTTACTTTATTTATTTATTTGAAATTTATTTTATTTTAATATTTTTAAATGTGGTTGATATCCGCCAACCACTTTTAAATGTGTGTTCATGGTTGATATATGTTTATTCACTAATATCAAGCACATTTAAAAATGTGGTTATTGCTAGTTATATCTTTATATTTATAAACCTATAATTTAATTATATATTTTTTTATCATGTTTTTGCATTTTTACACTTGAAATATATAAATTCTGCATTTAAAAGAAAAAGAAAACAATAATTATTAGTTTTAATATTATAAGATAAATAAAAAATTGACAACATTTATTTTTGAAAAGTTAACTTGATTTGCATCTAAAATAAAAAGGGAAAAATTATTAATAATTTTAGTAATTTTAGTAATTTAAAATAAATAAATTAATTAATAACATTTATTTCTGAAAATAATGTAAAGAAAATAAAATGCACAAATATTTTAAGATTTATTTTCAAATTCTTTGATTTGATTTGAGCAATATGGAGATCCATTTCATCAAAATAATAACAGAGCCATCTGAAAAGTCGAAAGGAGGCGTGGAGCAGACCTTCCATTTGATAAATCTGGTTGCTGATTTTGAGTTGTTAGCTGCAGGATTTTCCTGGGTCTTCTTCGCAATTCCCAAGGACTTTTTATGCAATGTCTACCAGTTGAACCATTGAAATATGTATGTAAAAAATACTTCATTATCACAGCAATATACTCACTGCTCAGCATTTGTATGAGTGGGGACTGATCACAGGTTTGTGCTTATGACGGAGAATAAAGACAATCTTGTGCTTAATGTGTCAGAATAGATTAATAGATCTAAATGAAACACATATTATAGGAGAAAAAATATATATGCCTTATTTATGCCTATAACATCTATGAACAATTAATTTAATTTAATTAATATTAATTAGATTATGAAAATAGTAAATATTAATATAATGGTCTTAAGATCATTCAATCAATCTCAACTGTATCGCTTACATATTCCATAGAACTGTGACTAGAAGAGCATTCTGAAAACGATCTAATCCTACAGCGAGTTGACTTTATTTACTTATGTTTACTCCGATATCATCATGTTAACCGCAGAAGACGACGTTGTAATTAGCACCAGAAGGGCAGGTGCAGGTGCTGGTGGCATCGTCCTTGGCATAGCTGTACGCCTGTGGGCACTGTCCCTTGAAGAATTTCGAATAGTTTGTGGGAGAGCAGTTGTTGAGGTAGGCGCCTGTGCAGCAGTATTGAGGCGTATTGAAAGCAGCACAGGCACTCTTGCATCCACCGGTTACTTTCAATTCTGAAGGGCAGATGGCATTTATGTTGCTGGTGCATCCTAATTTTTTGCAATTAGAGTTGGAGGGACTTATGGAGAGAGGGATATTGAAGCCATCAACAAGAGAGATATCATAGAAATCTTGATTCTGGTACTGATTGAGCGCATATTCAAAAAGAGTTGCGGGGACACTTCCATAGCCTTGACAATTCAGCAAACCGCCGCAATCACCAGTGTTGCAGCTGCCTCTCCCGCTTGCGTCGAAGGAGCAGCCGGTACGACCCCAAATTCTGGCTTGTGTTGTTCCTGCGGCAACGTTAAAACTCCATGTTTGGCCCTGTCCCAACGCTTTACCGCCACCAGGACTTGCAGCGGCCCAAACTGTGTATGGACACTGGTTCTTCACTACGAATGTCGCGCCTTGGACACCTGCGGTTCATCAAGCAATACTTAAAATATGTTTCTGCAAATACATATATAAGTAGCATAGCATTGTCAATCCTTTGCACACAGAGAAAAAACAATCAATGGGGATATAATGTGGTAGCATGAAGTAATGAACAATGCATTTCCCCCACCCGAAGTCAGCACAATCTTGTTGAGATTCAGTAGTTAGAGCAAGCACCACGTTCAGCTTACCTTGCAGATAAAGAATAATGGCTAATAATGTTACTGCCACTGTGATCCAGACGGAACCTGCAAAACTATTTCGCTCCCCCATTGCAACGAAAAAATATTACTCGAAGAGAATGGAATAAAGTTAACGCAGAGATAAAACAACAGAGGTGAGGTGATTTGAGACTGTGAAGACATGAAGTATATATAGGCTACCCAGCGATCCACGAATACGAACAAGAACTACAATATCCAAAGATGTTAGAAGTCGTTGAACTCCCTTCTCGGTTGGTAGAGCGTTTACTAAAATAAGGAGTAGTATATTTAAAATAAGGAGTAGAATATTTATTTTCTCGGTTGGTAGAGCGTTTACTAAAATAAGGAGTAGTATATTTAAAATAAGGAGTAGTATATTTATTTTAAGTTTTAGATTTTACGATGGATTTTGATTAAAATTTAGTAAATAATTTTTTTTGGTAAAATTGGAAGTGTTTAAATTGTTTTTTAATTCATAAATAAATAGATTAAATATTTTTTAATATCTTTATAATACTTAAATTATACAATTTATATAACAAAAATATATGACTCTAAACCTTTTTAAAAATTTCCAACTAAACTCGAAACTCCTAAGTTCCTAACCATAAAACCTAAAATTACTAAAAAAAAAAAAAATTAGTCCAAAACCCTATATTTAGACCACACCTTAACATAAACGCCACTAGGTAATATCCGGTTTTCCCCACTTGATATTAACACTGTATTTTGCGTTAGCCAATGGCCATCACGCGTTTACCTTTTAGACATTACTTGAACCTTCTTGAGAAAGACCAGTATAGTGGTCGCGCCGCCGCTCTGATCTTTCTGCTGTGTTATGTCAGGCATTCACCGGTTTTGGCAACGTAACATGCACTATATTATTGAGCCTTTCTTGCGTTAGCCATCACGCCATGACGCGGACGTCGTGGCAAACCATTTACACATTACTTTAAGCTTCTTGACGAAGACTAGTAGCATGGTCCCGCCACCACTCTGGAGACCAGTAGCGTGGTCCCGCCACCACTCTGATATTTGTGGTGTGTCACGTCAGCCAGTATAGTTCACTATCACCTTCACTTTCACAACATTAATGGATATCGAAGGTTAAAGTAACGTGTAAAAGCTTTGCCTAAGCGTGATGGCTAAGGCAAAAGAGGACGAATAATATAATGAAGTTCGGTGGAAACCCGAATATTTAGGCGAACCTTATATAACCATCACACTTCTCATCCGACAGTCCTCCCGCACTTGCCTCGATTTTTCTCATGGCATGCGAGAAGTGTGACGGTTATATAAGGTTGGCCAACTAGGCTAGAAATTGCAATTTGGGTGTAATAAAACAACATTTTTAATTTAAAGTGAAACAGGTAGATGCAACAGTATAGTGTTGAAATGTATAGTCATTAGAGTTAAAACTTGAATGTAAAAATATGAGAGTAATATACGATTATATATTTATTAATGCAAAATAGAACACGCAGATGTAGATTACAACAAGCAATTTGTAGTTTGTTGAGGAGTAAATCTTGCACATGAAAAGTTGAAAAGTAGTTAGGGAGAAGGGTATAATAGAAATATTTGGAAAGTGAAACATAAAAATAAAGTAAGAATGAAGAATTCAAAGAGATCAGCTCTAAATCAAAGGTTATACCCTTGCAAAGTTCACCTCTAGTATTGTAATATGAGAATGGTCAAAAAAATTATTTCTCTCATTACCTTATCTTTTACCCAACAATGTCTTGATTTGTGTAACCTTTGCATTTTTCGGCATTTTAGCTTTGATACTTGAAATTTTTAATGTATCCTTCCAACAATTTCAAATATGTTTTGTTCGAGCCATGGAAATAATTCTTTGAATTCACATTTTTATGCATTGTTATGTCAGTGACCACACCTCTAAAAATACATAGGATGACTTGGTAACAATCACTTGACCACGCCTCAAATATATAACTACTAGCATAGATCCATCTTAAACTAGTATCTATCAAGCACCCAGAGGGATCCAATTTCTTGAGGTATATTTCTTTTTTAAAATTTAAACTCAAGAAATTTGATCTCTCTTGATTAATAGATCCGGGTTTAAGTTTTAAATTTTTATTTTATAAATGAACTTCAATTTTTTAATTACTTTTGGTAATATTTTATTTTATGAGCCAAACATGGATTTTTTTAAATACTTTCCATAATTTTTTATTTTATGAGCCGACACGAATTTTTTTAATTATTTTGTTAGGAACAAACGTTACAACATCTCCCCCATTATTTTTTAATTATTTTGTTAAGAACAAACGTTACATCATCTCCCCCATACTGGGCTGTAAAGCAGCGAGACTCGGTGCAACCAAGGATGAGTCGATAACAAACTGTATAATGCAAACAGATTAAGCCAGCCATGCTTATCAGTTCTTGTAAATCCATATGTCACCATATCCACAAGTAATTGTTCAAGGATGAAATTACTATCCCACAAAATATCTACATTCTCATTTCCAAACATATGTCAATGGAAATTGTCTCCTTCTTATAGTAGAAACGGTCCCTCGTTCATATTAGAATACAAAACTCATCTCCACAAGCATAAGTGATATTCACTAATTTTTTGTTTCATACCCTTTCTGTTTATGTTTTAAAAGCATTAACATAAGGGTTTGCAAGAATTAATGAACTAGCCAAACTTGAATGAAGTTTTTAAACTTTCTCTTTAAACATTAAATCTTCTAACAGACATTCAAAAATAGAGGCCAACAATTTTATGTAAACAATGCTTGTATTGTATTCAAGTTATTTACATATTGTTTAGTACATAACATGTGACAAATACTTTTGTCTTCCTAAAGAATGTGTTCAAGCAAGGGGATCTTGTTCCATGCCCTAGAACACACACTTACTCGGTCTATAGCTCCCTTGTTTCTTTATTTACTTGATGAAAATAAAATTAATTATAATATAAAACATTATACCACTTTCGATCTTCGAGGACTGGATGGCATATACAAAAGAAGTGAAAAAGAATATTTTGATTTCATTAGAATATGATTCCTTTTGTAAATTGAATGAATGACATGATGTTGTCATATACGAAGGTCTTTTAAAAAAAATACCAATATTGGGTGATCGATTGCGCACTGCACATTGGAATCACTCGGACTCCTCATTTGTTGCACCTTTTTCACCTTTGAAGCTGCCTATTTTTTTATAAATAGGGGCTCACTTTGCTATATTGATTTGCTTAAGAGCCAGAGCTAGAATTATTTGCAGAGGTTAGATATCTTATTTAGGTTAAAAATGTTGTTTAAGAGAATCCATCTATGATAATATTACAAAAACTTGATAATATAAGGAAAATATTTGTGTTGAGATATTTTTATCTATAATACATAGATTAAACATTTAATTGGATCAATTAAAACACAATATCTACAATCACAAACATGTAAACATACATTAATTTTATATAACGCCAAAAAGGAGATAACGTTGCTAAAATCGATATATATATATTATAGAGTTCCAATTATTCATGAAATGGAAGATGTAAACGCCAAGCCATCCAAAACAATGGCATTTTGATAATATCATGATGATGCATTCAAAATTGTGATATATGGAAGCGAATGCTACACATATACAAGATTATATATATACATAAGATATATAGGCATAACCACTAGAAGATTATACATACATTAGATATATAGACATAATCAAGTTTAGAGTTTCATGTTTGTTGCTAAGGCATCTTAGAAACCTCGGAGAGTTCAGACTTGGTTTTATATTTAGACTCATCTATTTGTATGATACTTTTGTCTATAAAAATTCAATATTTTTCGAAATCCCAAAAACACAAACATACATTTTAGTTAAAGCATAAAATAATTGGTTAACACAAAAAAGACTTGAAAACATGTAGCTGTCTCGTCCGATCAACCAAGAAGGAAGACAAAAAGCTAGGAAATCCCTTCAATCAAGAAGGAAGACAACTAGGCATGCCCTCAAAAGACAACCAGTCGTACGTGGAAATTTACAATGGGTAGAAAAAAGGTAATAATAAAGATATTGATAATATGGTCTTCTTTTAACTCAGTCCATAAAGTGGGAAAATAAAAATAAAAATCCAAAATCGTCCATACTTTTAGACACTTCATATTTTTCCAAATCCCACAAACACAAACATTCTTGGCAACTCTCTTGAGTCACTAAAGGAACTCATTGATATCACCAATTCTCAATCCACGATGTGCGTTCACGAGTCTCTTAAACATATTCCATCGTCTTTGAGTTGCAAGTTTATTAATTGAGAGATATGAATCCATTCGTAAATATTACTCTTTGGAGGCATTCTTGGATGCAATTTTTATTTATAAGTTTGAATATGTTGGAGGCATTCTTGGATGCAATTTTTATTTATAAGTTTGAATATGTTGGAGGCATTCTTGTTGTTTTTGCCAATTTTAGACTTTGTCACTATGGTGAAGAAAATGTGTAGTATTTGAAAAGATAAGTAATTAAAATCTACTTTGTTCCTACTTTGAAGGCATTACTTAAAACAATCAATTGTACAAGGTATTTTATATTTGGTGTTGAGATCCATCCTTCTACATTGTTGAATTGTTATAGAAATCTGCAACAACATGCCATTACCATTCAAAATCCATCTATTGGTTGCTATGCTTATCTCTGTCATATTTAAATTATTTAAATTTATCAAACTTTGGGGAGAAAGATACCAATTTGTAGCTTGTATGTTGTTAACCTCAATGGTGAAGTTCTTATATAATAATTATTCTATTTCGGCAATTGTTTTGTCATTTTGAGATTAATACTATTTATCTAAAACCTCTTCACACATAAATTTATAGTGTTTTGTATGGTTTGATAAGTCACTATGTTAACATGGAAATAACATCTTCCGCATTTGGATAGCGAAAAAGGAGAGTGATATGTTGTGTCACTTGTTAAGAAAGCTATCATATGCCCTAAATTTTCTTTCATTTGGGAGCTTCAACATAATTAACAAGGGCCTATGATTTGATATTTTGATACAAAGCAAAAGGAATATTGGTGATGACAGAAGAGAATTCCATCTCTTGCATACACAATGAAGGCACATAAAGGATTATGTCGGTAGCATGGCAAAGATCCTATCCAACAAATCAGCATGAATATTGTGATTGTCTTCTTGATTTGGTTTTTGAAAGCTTGATTTTAATGTACTATCTCTACCATTTGTATCACTTACAAATAATGTTCTAATGCCTTCAAGTCCCCTGGGAAGTTATACTTGTAAATCATCTGCTTCTGCACCATAGTTTTGTGTGAAATCGTTTCGAGGAGGAAATGAACTGTAAATGGATTATTACATCACCAATAACTTAAGACAGTATATTGTAAGTGTTTTTTTCATTTTTGTTGAGATACCCACTATCAATAGAAGTAACATTGGAACAAAAAGATTAGTGTTCACATATTAATCCCATTTCTCCTACTTGCATGAACTCTATTATTCGATCCATAAAACAAAACTTGTTGGCAGGGAGATGTTGCAACTAGGGTTTGATAGTCGGCCTCTGAATATGATTTTGGCAGCCATGGATCCTTCCATGGCCGCTCTCCTCCTTCTCCCTTGAGTTGCTTCCTGTCATTGGCCAACTGAAGGTGTTTACATTTCACTTTGGAACGTTGATGACGCCTTGGCACGGCGACCCATTGGGTAGCGGTATTCTTTTGTTTCCCAGTGATGGCGGCGGTGGTTTTTATAATGAGGGAACAAATCTGGGGCTGGGATTTCTTGGTCGGGAGACAACGGCTGCAACACAGGTCTGTAGAGCATCGGGCTCTAGTTTCTTCTTTGTCGACGACGGAAACCCTGAGGATGCCGCACTTTGGGGCTTTCCTGTCCCTGGATCGTCGATGGTGGCGGGCGGTTGTTTGAGCTTGGGGTCCCATGACGGAAAACTTTTCTCTTATCGATGGCGGCTTCTTCCATGCCGAGGGGAGCCGTTTTACCTGTGGGATGTCGAGGAGAGGCATACATTTGGCGGTCTGGTGGTTTTTCATTGTAGATGCTAGTGGCTTTGCTTCCTTTTCAAGGTTTTTGGAATCATTTTTTTAAAGCTTATTTCTTTCCTTTTTTTCTGCAGCATTTTTTTGTTGGTTTTTCCAGGGTTTTGAGCCATTCATGGCTGCCCTGAATAGGGTTTTTAGATGAATTTTTTTGAGGTGCCTTAGTACCTTCTTTTTATTTGTATGATGCTGAAAAGCTCGTAGAAGACTTCCTGCAATTATTGATACTGATTTGCAGCATATACACTCTACAAGAGTGATGATGATCCAATGTAATTTTGTACTCGCAAGATCAAATAAAATTACGCTTTTTTTCAAGGAAAAAAAAAACTTGTCAAACTTCAATAGGTAACAAGACGTAATATGAAATTTGTTATCTAATTAATACCAAATTTGTGAGGGTAAATATTAACAATGAGTGGTCACGCGCATGCATGGGATAAAGCGTATATAAATGGCATGACTTTCTTACAAATATTTTGATGTGAATATTGTCAAAACGCTTATGAATCATAATTCCTCCATTATGCTTTTTTTTTATGTGGATCTTTTATCATCCATGGCCCCATTTTTCCATAAAATTCATCCTTGAGGACATATTCAATTTTTGGTTGACAAGTTATTAAGAAAATATGCATTGAATCAATGGTGTAAGCATTGTTGCATACTACCTTGGTGTTTTATTATTTTGCATCAATTTATTTTATCTCATTAGTGTTGTTGGCTCTAGATCAATCTACCGCTAGATACCAGCAAAAGTGTAATTTTAATTGGAGGCAACAATTGTGTATTGGATTGAGTGTGGAAGTTAGAGAAGTGCACTTGCTCTTTCATGTGATCTTTTAGTACATATCCAATTGGTGGTACAAAAATTACAATTAAAATCTGCTAAAGTTTTTGTTGAGGGTTCATCTTTATAATATCCACTGAAAGTACCAGAGGATATTGATGTCATGGTTAAGTATACTATTGTGCACACCTGCTGTAAACCATGGCCATCAGTTGTTTTTCATTGTTTGCACAAGTTTTTCATTTATATGGCTATTGTTGGCTCTAGATAATTCTAATGTTGAAAGGTTGGGAATAATATAATATGTATCTAAGTGAATGTGGACCTCTTTCTTTCATGCACTATTTAATACTCAATATTGGTCGACTTATGAATCTGTAGGTAGGCCAGATTTTCAAGCCTATTTTAGGAGTTGATTATGTGATTTTAAATTCCAAAAATAAGTAGGAAATTAATGATCCTATATCCACTCCTTTTTTGGCTTCCAAAACACCTCCTTTTACATCTTTAGAGGCCAAAGTATTTCCGCTGCAATAAATTTTGTGTTGTTTCTCTGTATACTTACATTTTTCATGAAGTTTGCTACAACTAATGCTAAACAAGTTTTGGATTTAAGTTTGGAAGTTTTTTGAGCAATAATTTGGGTGTTTTTCTCCTTTTAATCTTGAATTAAAATATGGGTTTAACATATTTAAATCAATCTAAAAAGGAATTGAATAACAATCATGTTGATAACCTAAAAAGGCATTGAATAACAATCATGTTGATAGTCCATGTAGCAACAAAATTTTTGTTTTTAAATCCAGTTGTTTATGTCATTTTTTGGCCTCCAAAACACCTCCATTTAACATTTTTAGAGGCCAAAGTCTTTCTGTCGTAGTAAATTCAGTGTTGCTGCTATGAATATTTACATTTTTCACAAAGTTTGTTGCATCCAATGCTAAACAAGTTTTGGATTTAAGTTTGGAAGCGTTTTGAGCAATAATCCGAGTGTTTATTTCTTCTTTTCATCTTGAATTCAAATCTGGGTTTAACATAAAATCAACCTAAAAAGGCATTGACTAACAATCATGTTGACATTCCATGTAGCATCTAAAGTTATGCTTTTAAATCCGTTTTCTTATGTCATTTCTAGCCTAGCTTTGCATTTGCTTTATGTCTCTTTAAAGGCTGGAATTTTCTTCTCTCTCTCACACACACACACATCTATCTATCTATCTATATATATATATATATATATATATATATATATATATATATATATATATATATATATATATATATATATATATATAATTGTTGGTCTAAATCTGCACTTAAATAAGAAAGCAATTTACAATACAAATCTAGAAAGTAGGGGTGAATTTAGTTGGGATGAATCTATTGGAGGGAATTTGAGACATGGAGGCCTTGGTAGGTTAATAAAATACAAGAAGAAATAAGGATACCAGCTTTTGATCATTTCTCATTTGGAAAAAATTGGAGATCTTAGCTTGTCCTTGCACGGTGGATGTTCATCCTCCCTACCTTAGAACCAATTTTGAGGGTGCAAGGTTCCCATCCAAGTTGGTTGATGGAGAGGCCATTCATACCTCTCAAAATATCTTCATGGATATGTTTTGATGCAGGTTCAAACCCCAACTAGTTTGAGTTCATCTTCTCTCATTTTTCTCTATGCCTATTCTACTATCTTTCTCTCAATGTCATGTAAATGTGCAAGGGTGCACTTCTTGTTGCATATAGTTAGTGGAGGATTTTTATTTAGACTTCATGGACATTTTAGTTTCTGCATATCTCTGTAATAATCATACATGATATCCACAACTCGGAACACCATGTACTTCAAGTGATATTTCCAACCAAGAATGAGATTCGAGCCATTTTCCCCATAGCATTTTCATAGTGATTTTGGAATGATGTTGTACTTGTTTTATATTAGATTTTTATGAGATATTTATCCATGTTATGAGTTTTGTATGAAGTTAATTTGATGGCCCAAATTATTTTTTCAAACCCCTGAAGTGTCACTATGGTTTATGACTAAATTCGAGACTCTTTGTCCACCATTTTCACCTCAAATTCTAGACTCTAGAAGTTGTTGTTCATTGGGATACCTATTCGACCCTAAAACCAAATATAATGCTGCACACATACTATCCTTAATGTCCTCTAATATATCCAATTCTCATACCAAGAATTAGTGAAGTTCGTACAGTGTTTGGAAGAGCATTTAATGGAAGACCTAGGGGGGACTTCCACTTCTCAAATCAACTAGCCTTGTCCTGAAACTTCTTTCCTTGCAAATTTCAGAACATGGATGGGTATATCAGTTATTTGGTTGTCTTATATATGTGTTAATGTTTCCTATTTACCATCAATACCTTCCTCCCCAAATTCGAAAGCATTTGGAGGTGTTTGGAACCAGTTGTAAACTACACCCCTAGAGTCGAAACAAGGTGAACCCAAGCACTTTCCTTTGGAGGGATATTACACTGGTATCATAGAATGGTCCTTGCACCTAATTTTGGTGACCCTTTATGAGGTCAATAATTCAACCCCCACCCTTAGAAACCGAAACTGAAAGTACCTTTGGTGAAGAGGAAGAAGCAAGAGAAGAGATGCACTTTGTTGAAACTATGACTAAGGATGGATGATAAAGGAACCTCAGAGATGGAGGAGAAAGATCATTTTAGGAAATTAATGAAACTATTTTTTTAGGACATGAAAATTCATATAATTCAAGTTTTTTAATTGATGTCTAGTCAAATTGGAAGCAAATTGGCATTAGGAGGCAGCAACAGTTCTCATTTCGAGGAAAATAAGGCATTTGGTGAAAACATTTTCTCAAAGACATGGCCTCACAACCGACCCAATGAATTCCATAGCTCAACAATAGATACCACACCCAAGTTTCTTCATCCCAAAGAGGATCCTAACATCCAATATGGAATGCATGCAATTCTAGCAGAATGGTAGCAGTTGAGTGAAGATTGTAGGAGGACCTTACCATTTGATCAATTCTTTATTGTCTCAAACAAGCTCAAAATGAGAGGAGGTAACAGAATCCTTTTAAAAATAAAGAATTGAATTATGCCATAGGTAAAATGTCCCTTCCCACCTTTGATGGCTCATCCCAAAGTTCTGCAAATACTTGGGTACAAAAGTTAGATGTATATTTTCAGCTGAATCCAATGGTTGAAGAGTATGCTTTAAAAATGGCTATTCTGCATCTTGAGGAGAAGCAAATGATTGGTGGTTCCATGGACTTAAAAACTTGGGACATTATCAGGTCACATCATATGAATATTTTGTTAACAGGTTAGTGGAAATATTTGAGCAAAAAGACCTTGAAATGCCTTTCAAGGAACTAGCACAGTTGAAGCAAACTAGAACCCCTGAGGAGTACATGTTGGAATTCCAAAAACTATCAGTTATGGTGGTTGATGTATCTATGGTTCGATTGGTATTTCTCTTTACTGAAGGATTGGTTGAACCTTTGAAAGGTTTTGTTAAAGCTCACAAACCTACTTCATTAAAAGATGCCATGAACTTGGAAAGAGATATGCAAAATGTGCTACCCAAGACAAAGTATCCTCCCAAGCCCAATTTTCCTTCCAAGTTCATATTTGACAAGAGACCATGGCAAAAAGATTCATTTGGGAAGGACAAGAAAGAGGGACCAAGCAAGGAAGAACTCAGAAGAAAGAAACTATGTTACACATGTCATCAACCATGGGTACCAAGGCATAAATGTGCTAAGGGGAAAGCACAATTCATTGAAGTATTTTCTGATGATGAATGGGACATGGAGGAAGAAGAACAACTTTCATCCCAAGAAGAGGGATATGATATAGCAGAAGAAGATCATCCATTACCCAAAAAGGGAAGAATGGCAGTGCTTTCAGGAGTGCCTCGTTTTCACACCATCCGATGCAAGGGAGTGGTACAAGGGAGAAATTTTTGGTATTGGTAGATGGAGGATAAACTCATAACTTCATTGATGCAGCCTTGGTGGAGAGGAGAAATTTACCTACTGAATCATTTGAAGGGTTCACAGTCATCATTCCAGGTAACAATTCTATGGAATGCAACACATGGATTCCAAATCTACAACTTACCATAGAAAATTACACATTTTCTGATAGCTTCTATGTGGTGGATTTTGCTGATACAAATGTGGTTTTGGGAGTACAATGGTTGTACTCTATAGGATAATATACAGTGAACTACCAAATACCTGAAATGAAGTTCAAAGATTCGGAAGGAAAACAAAGGTTAGTGAGAGGAATGCACACATATCCTAACCAAGTGGTGTCTTCCCATAGTATGAGGTCCATATTGAGACATGGGGACATTGAATGGGTTGCGGAATGTTTAATCACTTCCCCCAAGCCAAACATAAATATTGCAAAACATATAAGGGAGATAAGGAAACTATTACACAAGTATGAAAGGGTTTTTGGAGACCTTCCCCCTGGAATGCCACCTGACATAGGAATTAAGCATACCATTGTTTTGGAGGTAGGTACTTAACCTATCCAAATAGCCCCATATAGACACCCAAAAAGGTTCAGAGATGAGATTGAGAAGGATATTCAAGGACTATTGGAATCGGGGCTCATCAGACCAAGCTCAAGTCCCTTTGCTTCTTCATTTGTCTTGGTGAATAAAAAGGATGCAACCTTAAGGATGTGCATTGATTTTAGGGCCTTAAACAAAAAGACAATAAAGAATAGATATCCCATCCCTCGGATAGATGATCTCATGGATAATCTATTTGGAGCAAAGTTCTTTTCCAAAATTGATCTTAGATCTGGTTACCATCATATTCGGATGAAGGAAGAAGATGTGCACAAAATTGCTTTCAAATGTCAATATGGCCACTTCGAATTTCTTGTCATGCCTTTTGGTTTGACCAATGCTCCAACAACCTTCCAAGCATGCATGAACAAAATATTTTGCAAGCATCTCCTAAAGTTTCTTTTGGTTTTCTTTGATGATATTTTTATTTACAGTAATACATGGGAGGAACACTTGCATCATTTATAAGTTGTATTGAAAATCTTGCACGAATAGTCCTTGTTTGCTAAATTGTCCAAGTGTAAGTTTGGGTTGACAGAAATTTTGTATCTTGGGAACATAATTGGGAAAGATGGGGTAAAGGTGCACTTGGAGAAAATAAAGGCAATCATTGAATGGTCATCACCCAAGAACATCACTGAGTTGAGGGGATTTATTGGGATCTTCACTTACTATAGGAATTTTTTGAAGGGGTTTTCCAAACTGACTGCTCCTCTTACTGATTTGACCAAAAAGGATAATTTCAAATGGGTTGAAGAGGCTAAAAAGGGTTTAAAAATAATGAAAGAGGTAATGAGTAGTTGTCCAGTACTTGCATTACCATATTTTTCTAAACCATTTGTTTTGGAATGTGATGCATCAGGGGAAGGCATAGGGGCGGTCCTAAAGAAAATCAACACCCCATAGCTTTTCAGATCAGAAAATTGCAACCAAATGAGAGGCTCTACTCCATATATGACAAGGAAATTTTAGCCATCATGCATGCCTTGGCCAAGTTTAGACAATATCTGGTGGGGAACAAGTTTGTGGTCAAAACTGATCATAACAGTTTAAAGCATTTCCTTACACAAAAAGATCTCAATGAAAGGAAACAAAAATGGGTAAGTAAGGTTCAAGATTTTGATTTTGAAATTGAATATGTAAAAGGTAAGAATAATATTGTAGTAGATGCATTGTCTAGGAAACATTCATTTTCTCTTATGGACATTTCAAAAGATTGGAAAGATGTGCTAATAGTAGAGTATTCCAAAGATATATTTGCTTGTGAATTATTATATGGGGTCAAGGGAGATGATAGGTACAAGATATTGAATGTCCTAATCTACTATAAATACTGAATATACTTAGTTCATGGTTAACTTAAAGCACAAGATATTGAAGGAAGCTCATGATTCTCCTTTAGCAGGCCATCTCGCTTTCTTTAAAACATATAGGCAGTTAAGACAAAGGTTCTCTTGGAAAGGGTTGAAGGGAGCTGTTTTAAAGTATGTGAATGAATGCAATATATTTCATCAAAACAAAGTTGAACACACCCATCCTTTCGGTATCTTACAACCATTTCCTATTCCAAAACAAAAGTGGGAAAGCATCTCCATGGATTTCATCACAGGTTTTCCCAAGGCTTTTGGTAAGGATTGTATTTATGTTATGGTGGATAGACACCAAATTTGCTCATTTATTTTCTATTACATCATCTTTTATTGCTGCACAAGTAGCTGAGCTATTCTTTAAAGGTATTTTCAAATTGCATGGACTTCCCAAAAACATTGTGAGTGATAGGGATAGAAGATTTATGAGTGATTTTTGGCAAGAACTCTTCAAATTGGTGGGAACTCAATTGACTCCTAGCACAAGCTATCATCCTCAAACTGATGTCCAAACAGAAAGGGTGGACCAATGGTTGGAGGGGTACTTGAGAAAGTATGTTGGTGAGTAGCAAAAATCATGGGTTAAATGGCTACATTTGGGTGAGTTTTGCTACAATACTACTTTCCATATGTCCATTAATGACATGTCTACATTCAAATCACTTTATGGTTATGAAGCACTCACCTTTGTTGATCACATTTTTGGTGATAGTAGAGCTCCAAAATCTAAAAATTGGGTTGAGGAAAGTCAAGATATTTTGAAGCTTTTAAAAGACAATTTATAGGTTGCCCAAAATCAACAAAAACATTATGTAGATCAACATAGGAAGGAAAGAACTTTTCAAGTGAATGATTTGGTTTATTTGAGGCTGCATCCATATAAGCAAACCACCTTAAAAGGGAAAGGATCAGAAAATCTTAAACCAAGGTTTTATGGTCCATATAAGATAATTCAAAAGGTTGGGGAGGTAGCTTATGAGATAGAACTTCTAGAAGGTAGCAAAATCCACAATGTGTTTCATGTTTCATGTTTCATGCCTTCAGAAGGATATCGGTCAACAAATTTCTATTTCATAAACACTTCCTCCATTAGATGGTGAAGGACAACTCATACTCATTCCATAAAAAAATTTGAAAACAAGAGAAAGAAAATTGAGGAGCAAAACCATAAGAGAATATTTAGTACAATGGAAATATTTTCCAAGTGAGGATGCCACATGGGAAGATGAACAAATTTTGCAGCATCCCAATTTGGAATTGCTTGAGGACAAGAAATATTGGGTGGGGAGGACTGTAATGCCCCCATCCAAATAAATCACATGAAGGGAAATTTCCACCAATCTACTAGTTCCCTAGGTTGGGGTGGAAACATTTAGACTTGGAATAAGGGAGTTATAAGACCCCAAATGGACATTAGATTGACAAATATACATTAAAGGGGCTAAATAAATAATAATAATAATAAAATAAGGTGGCAGTTGGCCATGAGGGTGCATAGGTGGTGTGGGACCCACATAAGGCAAGATTCTCCATGCCACATGGCATACTATTCTCACCCATTTGAATCCAAGGTGGAGTCTAACGTTCTTGGGGAATTTGGAGAAGCATTTTTCATGGCATGAATCAAGGAGGGTTGAATTAGAGTGGAAGAGTAACTCCCATGGAAGAGGGAGAGGCATCTTAGAAGTATTGTGACACTTAGAGCTAGATTCCCTAACTTCTATGACAACAATGATGAAGATTCTATGACAAATTTATGACAAAGATCAGACCTGATTGCTGACATATGACCTATATGACATTTCAGAGATAAAAATAGCCTCCAAGAGGGCGCACAAGGAAGTTATGGCAGCCAATATCCCCCCCATTCAAATTGATAGGAGTACATCTTTCTAGAACAAAGTGCATGGCACATGGATAGGAATACATCTTTGTCCCCTATTAAATTCTCCTTACTAGTTCCAATCACTTCATATTCTAATTTTTCCTTCAACATCCAGTTTGGATCCTTCATTTCTGAAGTGGCTATCATGTCCCTAGGTTGCTCCTCCTCTAAAATTTGGGTTCCATCCAAAGAGGAGGGGATCATTTTTCAATGTATAGTGATACATCATTTTCTTGTTTTACATTGGGGCATATTATTTAAAATCCAGGTGAACAATCTACACTACAACTTCAAATTCCACCAAGTATGTTAATGGATGTTCCACCTTTTAGTGAGTGGCCTAACAAAATTTTGGTGCTACTTCTTAATTTCCAATTTTAATTTAGGGAAAATCGCTATTATGTCTTCAAAGCAAGATGTACACTATAAATAAATATTCTCGTAACCTAGTTTTTACACATATTCAATGGCTTATAACAACATGCCATATGGTAGTCCTCCAAAAGGTTAATTTCTACACATATCCTCATAGGTAGTAATATGCATTTTTCACCAACATTAAGAATAAGTAAAACTTCGTGTACTTCAAATATTCATTTTTGAAAGAAATTACATAATAAGTTGGAAAACCTTTCAATAAAAAAATGACGGAAAGGAAATTGTTGAATGTGGCCAATACAATGGAAGGAAATTTTGGTATCCTTGAAATATTTCTTATATATAATAGCATATTCCACTTCTAGAACTATGGGGCCCAATATGTCCAATAGAGAGATGCAAACCTAGGAGGAAGAAAAGCTTCCTGACTTGAAGAATGAACCTTCACACTAATGAGGGAATAACCATCTATATAGGGACACATCCCAATCTTAGATAAATTAAAATATAGCTTTGAAGGATGATTGAAATGTTGAGCAGGAGAGTCAAGCTAGTGACAACTAGGGTAGAATCTAGCTACACGGAAAGTTCGAGTTCAATATTTCCATTATCATATTATAAAATTATAGATATAAAAACTATTATAAATATTATAAGTTAACGTATGTCTCTCTTATTCTTATCTTCTCTTGCAAAAATAATAATTCATTTTTTGATGGTTTGCGAAAACATATAAAGGTGGTGATTAAAAATATCAACCAAATCAAGTGAAACAAATACCTCCCTCCCATCCCTCGACTTTAAAATACAACCAATTATGTTGATTCTCAACATTTCAGTGGTGATGGATGGTGGAGACTAAAGCTAAATAGGAAAATTCAATTTTCCCTTTAACGACATTCTTATTTTGAGGCTTTAATGACATTCAAATCATGGTTAAGTGTAACAAAAAATGCACAATTCCTGCATTTCTAGACAATACACACTTCAATTTCAAGGGGGTCTTGGCATATTCTTGGCATATTCTCTTTATTAAAGTATCAACAGAAATACAAAGTCTTTTGTTTAAACAATTTAGTTCCCTAACAAACTTAGTTCCAATTGTTTGTGTTCCTTAACTATTAACTGAATTGTCCTCATTCTTTGAAATTATTTATTTCACATGCAATCAAAGGACTCTTGGATGTTTTGAAGGGACTAGTTTCAACTATCATTATTTATAATGGTCAACATAGGTGGTTGAGTCAAATATGTGATTAAGGGAAACTAGGGACACAAATTGCAATTAAATAATATCACTAGCAAAAAGGGGGTATGAAGTACTATTGAACATTAACTTAATTTTGCAACTTTTTCTCGATATGGTGGTTCTTTGATTTGTGCAAACTTTCATTTGCATATTATTGTTTATGTCCGAAATGTAGATATGGGCATAGTGAGTTTTAATATTATTATTCATGTCCAAACTGTTATTATGGAAGTGGTTCATTTGTATTTAGCTGAAGAAAAAAAAGTACAAATAATATGTAAAGGAGTGTGAATCAAGAGAAATTTCATATCCTAGAATTGGCGGCTTTCATTAAATACGACAGACACTATGAATGATTTTCTCAGTGTTAGGAGTCATAATAACGTCCCATTTATTTTAAACAAAATAAACGCCGCAACCCACGATTCTGCTTGCCACTCATTATCATGATCTCAAAATTTGATCTTTCTAAATATGGAACGATATCTAATTTGAACCTCCTAAATAAGGAATAAAATCTAACAATATCACTTTTTTAAGAACAACATTGCACCATAATAAAAACAAGCACGCCAATGCATCTTGTGTAAATAGATGCACTAGTGTTGCAAAACCGCATATGCACCATACTAGAACATCAACCAAAAAACCCGCAAAAGAAAATACCCATATATATTTTATAACTGATACTTATCTATGCAGGTTTCAATATTGTTGAAACCAATGCACTAAGTATATAAAGGCGCACCGGTGCAGAAGTAATTTTTTATGCACCACACTATGATGTTTATAATTTTTTTATTATATGCCAATACGATGCACCATGGAAAAAATAGTACTTTGGTGCCTTCATGTCTTCTGGGCACACCACTATTCCGGAATATTTTTAAAAAATATATATGCATGGTGTGTTTCATATGATGACGCACTAGTGCTTCTCTATAAATAGCGCATCAATGTCTAGAAAATTGAAAATAAAAATCCACACAATTTGTTTTTCCCATAACTTGGAAAAGAAATAGGGATTTCAATTTCAAAAACATTATATATAGGGTATTAAAAAAAAACCTAATCACTATTTCATTATTTTGCCGAAATTTCGAGGGGAGAGTTTGGAAAGAGAAATTTTTCGGGGAGGAGTTTGGAGCAACCAGATTATTCCGAAGATCAAAATTTCTAAGGTATGTTGAATACAAAAATGCATAATAGAAATTTCAAGTTTGTAAATTATTCTTATTGACCACAATGCATGGTTTATTTATTTCCTATTTTGATTTTCTCGTTGCTTCCTTTCGTTTTATGTGGCTGCAAAATTTTGTGGTTTAAATCCCTCTATTGTTTCACAATTAGTATTTTTATTTTTAGGGATTTTAGATTTAATGGGTTTATAGTTATATATATATAATTCGTTGGGTACGATGGGACCACCTTTTGGGTCGAATCCGAAACCCAGTCATCCCTGTCAATTTTCTTAATTAAAAAAAATGCTTACACAATTTTTAAGGTGCAAGTTGTTTAAACGCACTGGGCATTTATAGTAATAGTGCACTAGTAATGTTGTGCATGTTAATTTTTTATTTTAAAAAAAACGCTTATGCATTGGTCGGTGCATTATATTTGTGATAACGCACGAACATGTTAATTTTTTTATAAAAAAAAACGCTTATGCTTTGGTTGGTGCATTATATCTGTGATAACGCATGAGTGCGTTAATTGTGTAAGTGCATCGTTTATTTTATTTTGTTATGGTTAAAGTTGCGTTCAAGTATGGTGCCCCAATGCAGTATGGTATGACAAGCACCAATCTGTTTCGTATACTTAAACAAATCGAAATGGCAGATTGTTTATTTATTTATTTTATTTTGAAGATATGTAATTTTTTTTGTATAATATACTTAATAGTTTCTCTATTTAATGGTGTAGGTTGTTTATGGATAGAAAATGCATGATAAGTGCTCAATGAACAATCATTCTAGTCAACATGATGGGAGCACATCCAAAGTCACAAAGAAGCCAAGTTCTTTGTAATCTATGTATTAAATTAATATATTTGAATTATTTTATAAATTTAACTAATATGTATTGGTTAATGTGTGATACGAAGAGCCAAAAAATGAGGATAAAGACCCACCAAAACACCCCTTTTCCGGTGTTTTTCTTATCAACTCGAGTCAAAATCATGACCAAAAACTGCAGATTGTGGAATTATGCAATTTCAGCAATCACAATGATCTTTCTTGGACTAAATGCCACATTTTAAAACTACCCAAATCATCGAAAACGTGATTTGAGCAACAGAAACTGCAATTGCAACAATCCTTATTCTATTGGATTCCAATGAATAGGCGATGTTTTGGTTGTCTTTTATACCCCTCCGCAGAAAAGTGTAAAACCTTAATGAAAAAGTTGTAGAGGGATGAATCAGGTGAATAAAAAAGAAACCAATATGAATTTTATGTTGAATTTTATGCAGACACTAACAATGGAAATGGACATAATTGCATCATAGGATGATACATATCAAAAGCAACATGCTTCAAATGTATGAAATCGTTGAATTTTTCTATCATGTACATCTAATTAATTAATTTAGCATCAAATATTAATTTTCCAATTGTTTTATTGCAAAAAAAAAAAAAAAAATGGAACCTATTCAGCACATAAGACATGATGACAAGGAAAAAAGCGTTTGATAGTAAAGTTTGCAAGTAGTTTTGATTTTAATTTACATTCATCTGTATTATCTATTTTAATTTGCATTATTCCCAACAATGTAGATACAACCATTACACTTTATTTTTATGTTTGTAGATGGAAGTTGAAGAAGAGGAAAACAATTGAGGTAGTTAGCAAAACATTTGGCCAAATAACACAAGTCATGCAAGTGGCTCGAGCACTGACAACATTTCCATCGAAGAATGATGATCCTTTTTGGATGTTAATGGAAGTTGTTGTATATTTTGGAATAATTGTCTATGAAAATTAGACATTTTGTATAACGTACTAGACATAGTGTCCCAATTGAAAGTCAATGGGTAATTATAATGTAACAATTACATGCATGTTGACATTTTCATGATTATTGTGGAATTTATGGTGTCCCATTTTGTGTGACAAAGGGCCTCTTATTGATATAGCTCTTATTGATATATAATAAAACGAAGTTTTTTATTCTATTGCATTCTCCAGTGTCACGAAATGTTACATCGGTAATTAAATATATGGATGATTAAATATTACAATAGATGCGAAATTTTATGATACAACAAATTAATCCAAACATCATATCCATACGTAGTAATAAAATTCAAATGAATACTACTATAAAAAAATATTTGAATTTCTAATGAATAATGGAATTAAATAAAATAATATATATATATATATATATATATATATATATATATATATATATATATATATATATATATATATTCCAGTGTGATTTCAGCAGTCACTATTCACCAAACATAAAATTATCACTAGTGCAACTGATCTTATTAATCGCACCATTGCTTTTTGGACAATGTAGCACAAATTTGTTTGCTATAATGCCTCATTGGTTCGCACCGGTGCTTTTTGGATAATGTAGCACCAATATTTTTGCTATAATGCCTCATCTATGTACTATTGTATATTAACCACACCGTTAATTTTAAAAATATAGAACCAATCATCATCCCAGACAACTTTATTGGTGTGTTTTCCTCTAGTTATTGCACCAGTTCTTTTTAATAGTTCATAAGCATCAGTGCTTTTTAATAGTTCATAGGGACCGATGCGACATGCAATGTAAAGCACTAGAGATTATATTATTATAAGGGTCTGGTGCATTTTAATCATTTGTAAGCAATGGTTTTACAGTTATTATAAAGCACCAGAGAAAATATTGTTATAAAGAACTAGTTCCAATTAATATTTTGGTACTCACCGGTGCTATATGTATTTTCAAGCACCAGTGTACAAATTTGTATGTGCATCGGTGCATGTATTGGTTTGAAATGCACCAGTGCATTTTACCTATGTTAGCACAGTTGTGGTTTCTTCAAAAAAGCACACCAAAAATAAAACCTCCACAAAATCCTCTGGCTATTGAGTTTTTTTAGTTATAATCCATTTCCGTAAAAGCCTCCTTTAAAACATCTGGTACCATTTGTGGATGTTTTTTTGAGAATTTTGACCAATCTCGTAACACTAAAAACCTCCACTATAACCTTCGTTATAGGGCCTTTTCCTTGTAGTGCTTGTAGAATAAATTCTTAATTTATTTTCTTTGTCCTCCAAGTGACCACTTATTATTGATGTTGGATCTCTTAGACTTTTTATCATGGTGACTTATTTCCACTACCTAATTCGTCTCCTAGAATTTTTATTGGGGTTAGTTGGCTGTGTATTACATCAATTCTTTGATTTTGATTGGCTCTGGTGGTTGTACAACCATCTATGTTTGCCACAATTTTTTCTACCATTCAATCTTCATGCTAGGCTAGTCACAATTAGCTACCACCCACAAAATCTATCTATGTGCCCTCTCATATTTTCCCCTTCACCTCAATCCAATGATACCCTTACAAATACCACAAGCACTATGTACCTCCACGTATGTCATATGTCATCACAATGTACATGATATCTTCAATTGCATTGGGGTTAATCTTGATTACATGAAAGTTGTCAATTATCGCAAGTTGTGACCAATCACTTAGTAAATAAAGGCATATCAAAAGATTGACTAGTTATCATTTGCATATGGGTGTTCCCATGAAGATGGGTAACACTTTTTGGAAAGCGAAGGGTGAGATTATGTTAAAAGCATATGTTGATCAAGCTTTTTTTAAGCCCTTGATCGAGATTTGAAAGCTTGATCGAGGTCTTAAAAAAGCGCTTGATTGAGCTATTTAAAAATGCTCAATCGAAGGTTAGTAAAACCCTTGATCAAGCTTTATACCTCGATCGAGGGTTTTACTAACCATTGATTGAGTATTTTTAAATAGCTTGATTGGGCCACTGCATTTCAAAGCTTCATCGATCTTAGAATCTTGATCGAGCATATCCAATCATTATAAGTATAAAAACACAACAAATCATGGCTTAATGAAGGGCTAATAGAAATAAGTTATAGATATAATAGATGCGTTATAGATATAATATATTTTTTATTAGTGTTTATAGATGAGAAGGGTCTTATTTGTTTGTAGATGTGGGTCACAAAGCAATTGAAGTTATAGATATGATTGATCAAATCTATGATTCCAATTACTCCACGACTCATATCTACAAATGAATATCAAGAGGAAGTGGTAGAAATGATGCATTAATTTGATTCTTCTTCAAGGTATTTATTTCTACCCATAGGTATCATTTTTTTTGTCAAAATTATATTTTATTAAATGTTATTACCATATAATTCTATATTTTCCTTTCAATAAATTAGAAGAGCTCGATGAACCATAAACGATACAATCTTTTAAAATAATTGACTAAAAACATTTTTAATTAAAATTTTCAAAATCTCGATAGAGCTTTTGTTTAACCACACATAAACCCTAGATTGGGGTATTTTAACACACACGTAAAGGGTAGATTGATGGTTTTAGATACGTTAATCAAGCTAATAGATCGATCAAGGGCTTTAAAAACAAACTTTTAGCCCCCATTTCTGGAAATTTAATTTTATTGACATCTTAAATCATGTCTCGAGATGTACCTTAGGTGTCGGACTTCATACCGATGGATTCATCAAGGAATCGTCTATCCATTGGCATATATTTACATGTTTTTTAATTCATGCGATAATTATTTTCTATTTTCTTTTCAAACTACACTTAAAAACCGTGTCCACAACTTTGAATCAACACAAAGAAAAATCAACAACATAAATTGTACACCACCAAAAAATTTCAAAGAATATATATGCCCCACATCAACATGTCCTCTTCAAAAGGGTAATTTTTTATTTTTTCTTGTTGTAACCAATAATAAAAAAAATTGTGTGCACACGTGTACAAAATGCGATTAAATATATATATATATATATACTGCATTTATCACAATTATTTTACGTGCATATAAGTCACTTGTTAACTTTTCTTGAAATTTACAAGAACATACATATCATTAAATGCAATTTTGGCAAATTAAATAATATATATATGTGTGTGTGTGTGGAAAGACAACATAATTTTCTACAATTTGTTCTTTTGTTACATGTCAGAATTCACAAAGCATATATATGATTTTTGAGAGCTTCGATTTAATAAATGAATAAAAAATTGAATTTTCACTACCACTTTTGGCCAAAAAAAATGTTACACATCTTTATGGATTCACCCATATATTTTAAAAAATTATCAGCTTACAACATCAACAACTGAATCACCATGGCTACTAGTTAGGTCCTACAATATCGACAGGTATCGACAGGTATTGTCTATATGCAAACTAGTTTTCTTCCAATATTCTTGTTGTTTTTATCTTTCAATAATTGTATCTAAGTTATATAAATTATATAAATTATTTGATAATATTTAAAATTTTATTTTATATTTATAATGGTTTAGTATAGTTATATATAAAATTATTTTAAGTTAAAATGAAGAATATTGAACTCTTAATTTGTATTATATCATTTATGTAATTACTTTTTAATTTAATTTTTTTTCATAATATATGTTTTTTTTTTTTAATTTTATTATTACGATGTTTACTATTTGTGTTTTATGAAATCATTTTTATTACATAAATTTGTTTATATATATATATATATATAATTTTTATATTTATTAAAAATAACCATTCTTAAAATCAATTTTATCTATAATTTTATTTATTTTAATATTTTATTTATGTTATTATTGAGAGTGATATTTATTATAACCCACCTTATCTCGTTATAATGAGTCTTTGGCCCCTTTGTGCCACTTTTAGCTACTCTTTTGTACTAAAGGTATTATAACCCACCTTTTTATCTTGTTATAATGAGTCGTTGGCCCCTTTGTGCCACCTTTAGCTACTCTTTTGTGCTAAAGGTTTTAAATAATGGTTGGAGTTATAACCCATTTTACAATGATATAGTATCATTGTGAATGAGAAAGGAAGATAGAGGTTACAATATAGTATCATTGTGAATGAGTAAGGTAGATAGAGGCAAGGGATGAAGCTTTTCCAATAGGGAAAGATGGGATGAACAAATTAACACTACTAAAACAAATAAAAAACAAAAAATATTTTAAAGCTTCATTTTATGATAATGAAGATAAATGTCCACTTTTACATATAAAACATTATGTGATGAAAAAGGGTTAATGAAAAGGGGTTAAATATAGGATTGTTTATTAAATTGTTTTTAATATCATTAAAATTTTAGGATTAAGCTTTATGATTTAAGGGTAATGTTTTAATGGTTTAGTTATAAAAATTTAAGGTTAAGGTATATGGATTAGCAATTAGAGTTATGGGTAGATAGTTAAGGATTATTATTTTCATAATAAATTAATAATTATGCTTTAAAGTTGTGAGTTTTCTATATTCTCAAACTTATTACATATTCAATATGTATAATCTTTATTTACATGTCAACCAACCTTACTTTGTACTGTACATTGGTATCATTAAGTTACTACTTTGTAGTGCAATAAAATATTTTATTTATTTTGAGCTCTTTTTCAACATTTATGTACTATGTTTCTATAAGAAGTATAAAATGAATGGTTAGATCATTATATATAGACATTTAAGGCCTTTAGGATTTATAGTATAAGATGTATGAGTTCAGATGTCAAGAGTGTGTTGAAAGTTGATGGTCTAATTTTAATTATACATAAAGATCAAGTTTTAGGACTTAATCTATTTTTTTGGTCTCGTGTTAAAGTAGTCGTATTATAATAATGAAGAGTTATGGTTCATATCTCTCCACTAATTCAAAAATCCCTACACTTACCGAAAAAGAGAAGCGTGAATTAAATTTCAAACTAATATAAGTTGAAAATATAATGATTTTGATAGCTTTTCCTCCTAAAATAATGGGTTGGGTTCAAATGCCAAGAGTGTGTTGAAAGTTGATGGTCTAATTTTAATTATACAAGTTTTATGACTTAATCTTCTTCTTTTTTTTATCTCATGTTAAAGTAGTCGTACTACAATAATGAAGAGTTATGATTCACAACTCTCCACTAATTCAAGAATCCCTACACTTACCAAAAAAGAGAAACATGAATTAAATTTCAAACTAATATAAGTTAAAAACATAATGATTTTGATAGCTTTTCCTCCTAAAATAATGGGCTGGGTTCAGATGCCAAGAGTGTGTTGAAAGTTGATGGTCTAATTTTAATTATACATGAAGATCAAGTTTTATGACTTAATCTATCTTTTTTGGGTCTCATGTTAAAGTAGTAGTACTACAATACTGAAGAGTTATGGTTCATAGCTCTCCACTAATTCAAGAATCCCTACACTTACCAAAAAAGAGAAACATGAATTAAATTTCAAACTAATATAAGTTGATAACATAATTATTTTGATAGCTTTTCTGCCTAAAATAATGGGCTTGAGCTTATATGTCTATGTGGAAAATTGTAATTGGGAGATGCATTTTTTCACATTACATCTACGAAATGCATGGTTATGTTTGACTTAATTAAGGCTTTGTAAAGTAAGATTTTTTTTGTCGCTAAAAATCTCTTTATATTAAATTAGCTAATGGAAATGTTGAAGTGCATCAAGGTTTCAGATTGGAATGGACGGTACTTGATTTTGATCTTTGAATGATATGGAGATTTAATTTTTCCATAGGATATGGAAATATAAGATTATAATTAATTATTTACATGTAAAAGTGAGTTTTATATTCATAAGATAGGGAGATTTCATATATATATATATATATATTAGTGGGCATTTTAACTTATGGGATTTAGTTAAATTGGTTTGTGTGGGGTTTAGTCCCCATCAAGTTTTGGGTTCAAATCTCATGGGGAGGGGTTGAGGGTGGGATGGGAATAAATTTCATTTCCCCAAGGGGCGTCCAAACTCGACCGAGTCTCGTACAAACCTGGTGGAAGCATCCTTATTGTGGGAAAATCATTCTCTCATCCTAGTCGAAAAATAAAATTAAAATTAAAAATAAAAAATAAAAAATATATATTAGTGGGATTTCACAATTGATATGGAGGGATCACTTTAGAGATTCACAATTGGTTAACACTTATATTTTTTATTAGAGAATGGTATTGTTATATTAAATGGAGGTGGTGAAGTAGTTGAAAAGACTAGCTGAACATTGTGTTGATTTTAGAAAAAATTTGAAGATTCAAAATGTATGTACATTTTATTCATAATACTCCATATTTTTGTTGTAAAGTTCTATAAATATAGCTTTAAAATATAATGTATTGTATGTTGTGGTGTGTGTGGTATTAGTTGTGAATTCAATGTATTCTTTGTGTTTTTTTGTTTTTTAAGATGAAAACTAATTTGAGTTTGACTCAGGATTTTATGGGAGAGCCGAGGAATATTGTGAGTGTTTTGAAAGTTAATCCTACTGTGATAGAGTAAGGAGTTTGAATGTGCCACTTTTTCTAGAGGACAGAGTAAGGAGTTTGAATGTGCCACATTTTCTTTTTTGATAGTTGTAGAAATCAGTCTCTAAGTTATGAAGTGGCCGAAGGAAATTGTGATTATATTTTCTTTTGTCTATGTGCATAAGATTTTTGGATTGGTGTGTAAGAGAGATTGTTTTAATATCATGCATTTGAATGTTAGTGTCTTTGAATAATAACTATATTCCATCTACAATGCATGCATGTTTACTTGCGTATCTAAAGGCTAATGAGCAGAAAATGCTTAGATGTTTGTCGATTTATTGCTCAAATGGAGAGCCGATGGTGTGCTTGTGATAGATTTATTTGTTGATGGATAAATATTCTCCAATATGCTAAGAATCAATTTTGTTGTAAACATTTTCATTGGAGAATACGATAAGGACATATGGCCATAAGTGATTAGATCTATTGTGACTAGAACCATTGTCAGACATGAATGGTTTTAGGATGCAAATAATTGTCTTTTGCCATTGAAGAAAGTGAAATCTCTAAAGGTGACCACTATATGAGTTCGCTTCAAAATGTCGTGATATACCAATGTCGATATGTTGGTTTAAATTATTGGTGTTGAAACAACACTAAGTGTGTAGTTCCTAATGTGCAATTTTGAAACTACCAGCATTCAAAATTCAGTAGTGGCCTAGAGGTGAAAGCGACGTAAAGTGACTCTACAAGAAGCCTTGTGATGAATTGAGTTTTATGTAGTTTGCCTATCACTACAATTTCCTTGTAAATCTACAATGATAAAGTGAATGTATGGATTGAGCCAAGCCACCGCGTCCTTTATGATAAATGGTGTGTTTAATAGGTGAATCCCTGTGGAATTGATGAAAAGTGGCAGAAGTACCATGCATAAGGAAAATGATGTTAAAGAAAGAGTCTCAATAACTGCGTGTCACTAATATCTTGAGATGAAGGCTCAACATCAACCTGTCAGTTGAAAAGCTACACATTCACTTTTTTAATACACATGGTGATGGAAATTTAAGTTATTTATATTGCAAAGTGGTTTTATTATACCGAAGGCATACTTTAAGGGAGAGATTCCTATGGCCGCTTCGTCGTTCGTCAACAGTCTATGACGAGCCACCCTTATCATTAACAATGTCAATAATCCACTTTAACATGTCTTCTTAAAAAGTCCATGTGGCTCTTAAGGTATGGGTGTGAACTCACTTGGACATATGGACTCAACTATTTACTCAGGGATTGTCCATCCTTAGTTTGCAGTCTCAACCAGTGCATGAGATAGGAAGAAGAGCTTGTCGAATGCAAAAAGCTTGAGTCAAAGGAGTCATCGCTGATGAACAATGAGAAGAAGATGTAACAGCCAAGCAAACTTCCTAGCCACGAGATTGAAACTCTCATACATTACAACACTCCGACTAAGAACGATTTTGGTTTTCCTCCTGCTAATAATCTTTATAGATAAACACTAGATCTCATGTTGCCAATTTTTTTCAACAAATGTAATTCATCTCTCTCAAAGGTCCTCGGCTTAAATTTTCTCTAGATCATTTCCTACATGATTTTAGTTCTTGCATTCGCCTTATCTTATACAAGTTTATAGTTAGCATCATAACCTAAAGATGGCTATTTAATAAATTTTAGGGTTTAACAAAAAGTATTTATGTATTTCTGTTGCTTTGGATTATTACAGGGATTGCATTATCGATGGAAACCTTATATGAGTAGCATGTCATGACTGTCAGGAAAAGAATCATTTTAAGTTTCTTATATTTGGTAAACCAAGGATAATGTTAAGAGTCAATAACATTTCTCCCATGGCATATAATGATAAATAATTTACAAGCGAATTAAGAATTAAGGGCGACTTGGTCTGCGACATAATATTAAACAAATATTTTGGTATTTTCATTCTCGTTGAGGGCCTGATCCACATGCAATGCTGCCTTTCCAGCAAGAATGTTCTGGTAGTAATGGGCGCCGAAGACTTGATCGTTGCTGGTATCCATTGAAACCATAGGATTCGGCCCGGTGGCGCTGCGGTTACACATGGACCTCAAATTCTGAGCAAAATTCATGCCCATGGTTGGTTCGGGGTTACCAATCCTGTTGAAATTGTTGAACCGAGATTCGAAGAATCGACAATGTGACCTACCGATGTGTGTGCACCTGCAATTGCAACAAGGTTAAATTTCTTGTCCCAGGGGTTAGGAGTCATGCAAAAAAAATTAAAAGGTTTCTTGAATTGAATTACCGAGACAACATGGTTAAATTTCTTCTCCCCAACGTTAGGGTTTATGCAAATTTAGCATTGTGTTAGAATAGAAATGTGAATTTCAATTTCTATATGCCCCTTTAGAAATGAGAAATGAAATCAAATGAGACAAACTACACTTTATACGCCCCTTTGTTAATAAATTTGAGGCATTGTGAATGCTTGTGCCATTTTTATGTATGAAACTTCAGCAAATTTAATGATTATAATTTTGACATGTTTTGATCATGAGATATTTTAATCCATGTTATTGGATTCGGTATACTCCTCCTTGTATATCCTATTTTATATGTATTACTCAAATTTCCCTTTCACACTTAAAATTGCAAGTCTTAATCTCCGCACTCCCCCTACCAAATGACAATACCAATGTTCATATTGCCACTATAATTAGAGTCAAACTTGATCACTACCCAACTCTTTATTGTTTTACTCAAATATGTATACTTTCTTGTATGACAAGTTAATGTACATTTCATTTTACTTATCATCGCCATAGATTCGCTAAACTTGCTTTGAACACATAAAATTATATTATCTACATGCACACAAATTTCTCTCATTTTGAAACATATTGAAGTTCTCTTTGTCATTTCATTTCCCCCTCTTTGGGGGTATGCTAGTTATCTTATAGAGAGTTAATAAGAAAATTTTCCATAGTCTTAGTCACCAAATTAAAGACATGAGTGCATATCAAAATAAATTGGTGTTTTCTCTTTTTAATAGCCATGTGGATGTATTCATACTTGGGGGTTTACTCTATGAACCTATGACATAGCATGTGCCATCATAGGATATTAAAGAATACCCCTAATTTCACTAGATATTAGGGAATGCCTCCAAAAATATGCCCCTAATTTCACTAAATATTAGGAAGTACTTCAAAAAATATTTTTGTTGAACCCCCCTCCCAATACACCTTTCCAATTAAAAAAAAACATATTTTGATATATATCCATTTTTTCCATAAAAAATTTAATACCCATTTTATCTTTACCCTTAGCATGGTGATGTGGCACAAATCTTATAACCTCTAGAAACCTTGCAAGGTGAAATATGAAATCTTAGTGAGAGAATTTAAAGACAAGGAACAACCCTCTAAACACAAGTTGACTCCATACATAGTCGTTCCAATCAACTTCACACCATATTCACTCACAAATCATACATATTCAAACACCATTATAAATCCAAACACAATTGGATTCACACCACCTTCACACACATAACATATTTATTAAAACACTAATCTAACTTCACAGAGTCATATTTAGATCAATTTCAAACATAAAGTACCAATTTAAACCCTCAAATAGCCTATTTAAGTTCCTATATACATAATTGTAAACTCCCCTTAATATCTATATGTTTTTAATATATTAAAAGTACCCCTTGACCATTATATTCTAGGTAATATATTGTTTAAATTTTCAAAAATTGGATCTCCCAATATAAACTTATTTACTATAATATTCCTTACCTAACAAAACTATGTTTATTTATAATTATATAAAAGAAAGAAATTAAACATAAAGAGATATTCGTTATCAATAACTATTATAAGACACAAGAATGTATAGATATTAATTGATATTAATTAAGATGCTATGATAAAGTGTTTTGGTTAAAGTTAAAGAATGAAAGGATTTGGAAAAAAATATTTGATTTAATGTCATGAAAAATATGTGTAAATTGTGGTGTAGGTTTTGTGATACTATATATTTATGTTTAAAGTTTGTTAGAATTTATTTTGGAAATTAAGTTGTATATTTAATATCAAAAGTGATTTCATGACACTTACAAGTTTATTAAGTTTGCTAAATCAATATTATAAAAAAAATTTGTTAAAAATTAGTTACATTATAACAACACATAATAATTAAAACATATAAATAAAAAGAATATAAACTCTTATAAAATCATAATGATAACAAAACAAAAACATGGAATCCAAAACAATTTGATAGATAATATTGGTCCTCATTTATATTAAGCTTACAATATGAATATATGATTGGTAGCAAGGAGTGACAATAATACT
This sequence comes from Larix kaempferi, assembly GCA_027924585.1. NCBI lineage: Eukaryota > Viridiplantae > Streptophyta > Pinopsida > Pinales > Pinaceae > Larix > Larix kaempferi. The sequence continues at coordinate 4,328,981 of BSBM01000961.1, read as the reverse complement.
CATGAGGTTAGAATGATTCAAGTTGCAAATCCTAACTATAGATGGATGATTCAAGTTGCAAATCCTAACTATAGATGAGTTATATTTTCCATGTTAGTTGAATACATGTCTTAAGAGCTATATAATCATATAATGTGATTCCCTTGTGTAAAAAGAAACTTTGTGATATCAAATTTTGAAATTAACCATGGGATATATATATATATATATATATATTAACTTAATATTGAATTGAAGAAGATGATTTTTTTATTAAAAAAATCATTATATTAATCTAAAATGTTCACATATTAAAACCCAATTATAATTAAAAGAGGAGACTAACATGTTGAAGGTACAAGTATTAATAAAATATATATTAACTTGGCCTGTGAGTACAAAAGTATGCTTATGATACAAAATATATGTTTATTTACCAAATATGTGAGTACAAAAGTATGCTTATGATACAAAATATATGTTTATTTACCAAATATGTGAGTACAAAATATATGTTTATTTATCCTTATGATACTTTAGGGAACTGAACTGATTTTATTTAGCCTTACAGGAATATCATCTTAACCGCAGAAGACGACGTTGTAACTAGCACCACCAGGGCAAGTGAAGGCGCTAGTGGCATCGTCCTTGGCATAGCTGTAGGCCTGTGGGCACTGCCCCTTGAAGAATTTCGAATAGTTGCTCGGTTTGCAGTTACCGTTCTGATAGTTCCCTGTGCAACAGTCTTGTGGCGCATTGAAAGCAGCACAGGCACTCTTGCATCCATCAGTTACTCTCAGTTCTGAAGGGCAGACAGCATTTATATTGCTGTTGCACCCTATTTTTTTGCAGTTAGAGTTACTGGGAGTTATGGAGAGAGGGATATTGAAGCCGTCAACGAGAGAGATATCATAGAAATCTTGATTCCGGTACTGATTGAGCGCATATTCAAAAAGCGTTGTAGGAAGCTGTCCATAGCCTTGACAATTCAGCAAGCCGCCGCAATCACCAGTGTTGCACTTGCCTCGACCGCTGGCGTCGAAGGAGCAGCCGGTACGACCCCAGATTCTGGCTCGTGTTGTTCCTGCGGCAACGTAAAATTTCCACATTTGGCCCCGTTCCAACGCTTTACCACCACCAGGACTTGCAGCTGCCCAAACTGTGTATGGACACTGATTCTTCACCAGGAATGTCGCTCCTTCGACGCCTGCACTTACAGTTCACCAAGCAATTTTGATTTAATACTCTCTGCACTGACATAGAAATACATACAGCTGGTTTATGATATACTCATTAAATATACTAGCATAATGGATCCTTTGTACAGCGAACATAGACATGAAGTAATCAAGAATGTATTCCCCCAGCACAATAAAAATAAATGTTCTTGATTTTGAGTAATTAGAAAGAGCACCACTTTCACTTTCAGCTTACCTTGCAGATAAACGTTACTCATTAACAACGCTGCTGTTGCTATGATCCATATAGAAGCTGCTAAACTACTTTTCCCCACCATTGCAACGGCCAGACAGGAAGTTAAACACTACTCCAGTACAATGAGTTGCAATTGAACTTACAATTTTCATGCATGGAATTGGAAAGCACAGGTGATATGAATAGGTTAAGCCGTTATGTATATATAGGGTAGCCAGTGATCTACGAACAGCAACAAATATCAGTAGATGGATTTAGAATACTTTTTCGTAGCGTATGCAGCACGAAATTCATGCATAATATAAGATTATTATGTTTTTCCTCGTGATATGGAAAATTTCAGAGTTAGAGCGTGTGGAAGAAGCCATGCCACTATATAATGAAAAGTCGATGACAGACAGCATGTCCGTCCTGGACGAAAACCATGCCGAGATTAAAGTTTTCGACCGTGTCATGTCAGGACTTAAAAGACGGAGCAGTCCTTTCAAATATCCAGCCGACAAGTAAACGTTCTAGAATGAAGGAAGCTACGGACAAGTAAAGGTTCTAAACATTCTAAAAACCTATAGTTATAAATTTTACTGTCACTCGTATCTTGTTTTTTTTATTTACCACTGTATATGTGATATTTATTGGTGTGTTAAGTTGTATTATTTAACATCAGATATGTGTTTGTTTTGTTTTTTATATATAAAGGAACCGACTCACAGGGCATAGAGGATGGTCTCTTAGTGTGGGATAAGCATATTGTTCTTCCATTCAACATTAGGGTTGGCTTTAACCTAGGTTATAGACCCATCCTTAGGATGTTGGAGATTTATAGTTGTAAAAAAAAACTTATATATAAAGGAACCGACTCATGGGGCATAGAGGATGGTCTCTTAGTGGGATAAGCACATTGTTCTTCCATTCAACATTAGGGTTGGCCTTAACCTAGGTTATAGACCCATCCTTAAGATGTTGGAGATTTCTAGTTGTAAAAAAAAACAATCAATCCAATTTAGCTAAATTATATTTAACAAAAAGTCAATATTATGAACTCATAAATATGACAATATATTTGGGGGCATATGCATAATAACATAGAGGGATGCAAACACTAAATAAAAATAAAGTAAAGAGAACTTAGAACTATAGAAGAACATCCAAATGTTTTTACTCAAATACATCTAAATTCTTTATATCTTTATGAACAAGGAGTCCTTTAGCTTGTTTTAATTGCATAGTTGCTCTAATTTTAACTTCAAGCCATGATCAACCCACTAAATTAGAACATAAATCCATGCCTAAGGACTCACAAATTTTGGTAGTCATCGAGAGAGATGTACTTTCTTTTCCACTAGGAAGATATTCACACTAAGCCATGAATCAATTTATTGGTTGAATTTAAAAAACACAAGATTTTATTTTTTGCATGGATTTTGTTTGTCTTAAATGTCCAAGAAGCAGTATTAGATTAATGATAGGCACTATTAATTCTAGAGTTCATTGTCCTCCTTAGATTCCCCATGAATAGTATGCATGGAAATGGTTTACATATACATGGACACTAGGAAAGCCTTAACCCTCAAACTCTACTTAAAATAATACTCAAACGACTCAAAATATCTAAATTGCTAAGAAACTTTTAATGCTTAAGGTTTATGGCTAGCTATTTATAAAAACCCACTCCTTTATTTCAACATTTAAATGATTCAATACACTGTAAAAAGTATCAAAGAATGTGTTCCTTACTATTGCATCCAAACAATTAAATACCCTCTAAAAACCCCAAAAGCATGTTTTAGAATCTGAATTTGTGAGAGCTTAGTCATTTACTCATGGAATACTTTGGAGAATGCTAGCTCACTTAAAGTTATTAGCAACAATAAATTTGTTTGATTGCCCAACTTTATGTAGAACTTTCTAAGTATATATTTTTACGCCAATGATTCATCCCTTATAACATGTTCATAGGTTTTTCCTCTTAATTTCATGAACCACCATATTGAGAAATACATAACTAGTAATAATGATTATTTTTCTGAACCGTGAAAGAGTGATAATGATTTCATATTACAAGACATTCAACAATGCTTTCTCTTAATTTCATGAATCAGTAAACATAACAACTCCGCATTTAATTAAGATATCAACATTGCACAGAGCATGAACCATGGCTATAAACATTATTGAGAAATATAAGTTACTTCCAATAACCCGAAGATATAAGCAATATTTCTAAAAATAAATTTTAAATTACAACAATTACAATTTTAATTTTAAAGAAAAATCTAAAAAATAAAATTAAGATGACTTACTTATGAAGCAGAATTCCCTAAAGAATGTTGCAAGCTCTCAGGTTCCTTTTCCCAACTGAGATCTTGAGTACCAATCTCCACCCAGCCAATTTCCCTCAGCTACAGCCGAGAGACCCTCGAGCTCTCAACCAATACTTTAATCCAGTAATGATTTCCCCAAAACAGTAAATCCACCCAGGGTAAATCCACAATCAGGTAGAATCCTCCACAACAAGGTAGAATCCTCCACCACAGGTTAAAATCCTCCACAACAAGTGAGGCCCATCTCTGTGATTTCTCCCCCTTTTAATATCCAAACCCCCACCCTCATCCTTGCATGGATGACTCCACTTTTCATCCATACGGGAGTGGACCCTCTTTCCTCCATATGTCACGTTATGGTTAAGTTCATATTTTCCTATATGGGCTGGTGCAAGGTAATGATACCCACTTCTGACGCGTTAGTTGAAATGGACTTCCTGAAAAACATAAATCCGACCATTAATATGAATTTTTAGAGGTACCTACACAACTTTGTAGAACATGGTGTAAAAATATGAAATGTAGACAATTGGATCACCTTCCAGAATATATAACTTGTATTTATGGAAAATAGGTATAGCTCCCAAAAAATGGCGTTCTTCTAAGGTTGGTATGTTATTTTTTTTCAAAAACATAATGGATATCTTCATGTTAGGCCCCCGATTTGGTATGTAAACTGTCCAAATTTGTAAAAAAATCATGTAGGGTTGTAGAGAATAGGTGGATCTAGTGTGGCACTATTTTTCCAAAATTTTCCAAGATAATTTTATATTTTTTAAAATTAAGGAAGTCAATAAATCCCTAAAAATACAAGGTCAAGTGTTAGGCCCCACGTCTATCATGGTCTTAACAAAGTCAATTTTACTTTATTTTATTTTAGTACATAGGTCTTTCAGTATACTTGTGTGGGTTCTTTTTCGTGTTTGAAATTAGGTGATTCAATCAAAAGTTATAGCTGAAATACATGACCTATGTTTTATGTAAATATGACATGATTGCAAACAAAATTGAATAAAAAATAGAAAATACTAACAAATTTATTCAAAAATATATATATTTGGAATTTACATAGAAAGTTCTATAAGTGTGTGGAGTTTCATTAGCAATGTACAAGTGGAGCATACACAGATTCGAAGTTGAATAACATGAAGTTACAGAACATGATGTGTTTTGCTATAATGCAATCCAAGGCACAAGGTTCGACAATCCGAACCTAGAACCAAACCTGCCAAGTCATTACACACGGTATGTAAAAAGGAAAGAGCACCAAAAAAAATTTAAATTTTTCAGCGCGCGTGCATTATTAACGTGTGCGCAATATGGTCGCGCATGCACTAATAGCGTGCAGTGGACAAGTGGAGCATATACAGATTCGAAGTTGAATAACATGAAGTTACAAAACATGATGTGTTTTTCTATAATGCAGTCCAAGGCACAAGGTTCGGCAATACGAACCTAGAACCAAACTTACCAAGCCATTACACGCGGTATGTAAAAAGGAAAGCACGCCAAAAAATATTTAATTTTTTCAGCGCACACGCGTTAGTAACGTGTGCACAATATGGCCGTGCACGCACTAATAGCATGCATGCACTAATAGTGCACACACACTATCAGTGCACGCGCTAATGTTATATATTTGTTTCTCCCTCCATCTAGCTATATCTCCCTTTATCAATACAATCGCATGCCCCCTCCCTCTTTATAACCCCGCCACCCTCTCTCTCTCAACCCCCCATCTATCCCCTTACCATAAAGCACAAGCCCCCGATTGAAAACATATACCATAAATCCCAAGCCCCCCACCTCTCTGTTACCCTAAGCCATAACCCCCTCCTTTCTCTATTTCTCTAACCCTCCCTCTCTCCTCTTACCCTTTCCTATCTCTCTCTTTGTCCCCAGGACCCATCACCCTACATGCCCTATATATATAAATCACTCCCCCTCTTTCTCCTAATCCCCCTCCCCCTACCACTAACCTTCTCTCTCTCTCTCTCTCTCTCTCTCACCCCATTCATCACCCTCCTACCCCAACCCCCCACTGTATCTCTCTCTCACCCACACCACTAACCACCTCTCTCTCTCTCTCTCTCTCTCTATCTATATATATATATATATATATATATATATATCCCTCCCCCCCCCTACCCTTAACCACTCACTCACTCTATGCCTCTCCCCCTTACTCTCCCCTACCCTTAGCCACCCACTCTCTCTCTCTCTCTCTTTTGATCTCTCACTCTCACTTAGTCCTACCACTAACCATCTCTCACTTAGTCCTACAACTAACCATCAGTACCCCCTCGATATCTCTCTCTCTCTCTCTTTCTCTCTCTCTAAACCCGTAACACCCGATCTCTCTCTCTCTAAACCCCAAACTCCTATTCTCTCTATATATATCTCCTTCCCCAAACCCCTAATCTCTCTATATATATATCTTTCCCCAAACCCCCACTCTTCACCCTCATAACCCCCATCCCCCTCTCTCTTTCTCTCTCTCACCCCTACAATTAACCATCTCTCTATCCCTCTCACTCTCTCTATACCCCTACTCCCCCACTACCCTTAACCACCCACTCTCTCTCTTCATATTGGTCTCTCACCTACTCCTACCACTAACCACCTCCTCTCTCTATATATATCTCTATTTTTAAACCCCTAACCCCCAATCTATCTCCCTCTCTATAAACCCCCAACCCCCAATCGCTCTCCCCCTAATCCCTCTCTCCCTCTAAACCCCTAACACCAAATTTCTCTCTCTCTCTCTCTCTCTCTCTCTCTCTCTCTCTAAACCCCTAACCCCCAATCTCTATCTCTAAAACCCATAACACCTAATTTCTCTCTTTAAACCATTGACCGCCTCTCTCTCTCTCTCTCTCTCTATATATATATATATATATATATATATATGCCTCTGCCCTTACTCGCCCCTACCCTTAGCCACCCATTCACGGTCTCTCTTTCGATCTCTCTATCTCTCTCACTCTAAACTTGTAACCCCAAATATCTCTCTGTCTCAACCCCTAACCCACAATCTCTCTCTCTTTATTTGGGGAATCCAAAACTTCATAGTAGATATTGGTCACCTTATGCATATTTTCCTTCAATAATCCACACTCTTTAACATCTGATCCTCTCTCTCTCTCTCTCTATAAACACCTAACCCCTACTCTCTCTCTCTCTCTCTCTCTAAACCCCTAAGCCACAATCTCTACGTCTCTCTCCCTAAACCCTTAACCCTCAATCTCACTCTTTCTCTCTCTCTGAAAAACCCTAACCCCCAATCTCTCTCTCTAAACCCCTAACCCTCAATCTCTCTCTCTAAGTCCCTAAGCCCGAATCTCTCTCTCTCTCTCTCTCTCTCTCTCTCTCAACCCCTGACCGCCAATGTCTCTCTCTCTCTCTCTCTCTCTCTCTCTCTCTCTCTCTCTCTACACCTCTCTCTCTCTCTCTCTCTCTCTCTCTCTCTCTCTCTCTAAACCCCAAACCCTCTCTCTCTCTCTAAGCCACGATATCCCTCTCTCTCTCTAAACCCTAACCCCCAACCTATCTCTCTCTCTCTCTAAACCCCCAACCTCTCTCTCTCTCTCTCTCTCTCTCTCTATACCCCTAACCCTCTCTCTCTCTCAACCCCTTCAATACTCCTCTCTCTCTCTCTCTCTCTCTCTCTCTCTCTCTCTCAACCCCTTCAATACTCCTCTCTCTCTCTCTCTCTCTCTCTCTCTCTCTCTCTCTCTCTAAACCCCTAACCCCCAATATCTCTCTCTCTCTCTCTAAATCCCTAACCCCCAATATATCTCTTTCTTTTTCTCTCTCTAAACCCCTAACCCCCAATCCCTAAGACCCTTCCACGTTTGATTCTCTCTCTCTCTCTCTCTTCGGGGCATCCAAAACTTAATAGTAGATATTGGTCAGGTTCTACATCTTTTCCTTCAAGACTTCACACTCTTTCACATCTCATATTCTCCCTCTCTCTCACTCTAAACCCATAAACCCCAATATCGCTCTCCCTCAACCCTTAACAAAAATCCAAAACTTCATAGTAGATGGTCAACTTCTGCATCTTTTCCTTCAAGACTTCACACTCTTTCACATACGATACTCTCTCTATATCTCTCAACCCCTAACCCCCAATCTTTATCTTTCTCTCTCTCTCTAAACCCCTAACCCTCAATCTCTCTCTAACCCCTAACCCCCAATCTCTCTCTATATACCCCTAACCCCCAATATATATCTCTCTAAAACCCTAACCCCCAATCTCTCTCTCTATTTTTGGGGCATCCAAAACTTCATAGTAGATATTGGTCAGCTTCTATATCTTTTCCTTCAAGACTTTACACTCTTTCACATCCGATACTCTCTCTCTCTCTATCTCTATCTATCTCAACCCCTATCCCCCAATCTCTCTCTTTATCTCTCTCTATCTCTCTAAAACCCTAACCCCCAATATCTCTCTCTTTAAACCCCTAACCCCCAATCTCTCTCTATATTTGGGGCATCCAAAACTTCATAGTAGATATTGTTCAGCTTTTGCATCTTTTCCTTTCACATCCGATACTCTCTCTCTCTGTCAACCACTACCCCCCAAATTATCTCTCTCTCTCTCTCTCTCTCTCTAAACCCATAACCCCCAATCTCTCTCTTTGTATTTGTGGCATCCAAAACTTCATAGTACATATTTGTCAGCTTTTGCACCTTTTTTCTTCAATTTTCACATCTGATACTCTCTCTCTCTCTCAATCCCTAGCCCCTAACCTCTCTCTTTCACTCTCTCTCTAAACCCCCTAGCCCCTAACCTCTCTCTCTCTAAACTCCTAATGTCCAATCTCTCTCTATCTATGAACCGCTAACCCCCAATCTATCCATTTATCTCTCTCTATAAACCCTTAACCCCCAATACCTCTCTCTCTAAACCCCTAACCCCCAATCTCTCTCTGTATCTCTCTCTTTGTATCCGTGTATCCGGGGCATCCAAAAATTCATAGTAGATATTGGTCAGCTTCTACATATTTTCCTTCAAGACTTCACACTCTTTTACATTTGATATCTCTCTCTCTCTCTCTGGGGCATCCAAAACTTAATAGTAGATATTGGTCAGGTTATGCATCTTTTCCTTCAATAATTCACACCCTTTCGCATCCAATAAGTTTGCTAAATCAATGTTATAACAAAAATTATGTTGAAGATTATCTACATTATAACAATACATAATAATTAAAACATATAAATAAAAAAATATAAACTCTTATAAAATCACAATGATAACAAAACAAAAACATGGAATCCAAAACAATTTGATAGATAATATTGGTCCTCATTTATATTGAGCTTGCAATATGAATATATGATTTGTACCAAGGAGTGACAATAATACTCATGAGGTTATAAAACACTTAGAATATGGCTTGTACCTAAATTGGAATGATACAAATAGGCACAAGGGAAACATATTATATTGTTGATATTCATGAGGTGAATATAATTGGGCATGTATTATTATAATGTCTACTGAAATATTGGATGATTCAAGTTGCAAATCCTAATTATAGATGAGTTATATTTTCCATGTTAGTTGAATACATGTTGTAAAGCTATATAATCATATAATGTGATTCCTTTTGTAAAAAGAAACATTGTGATATCAAATTTTGAAATTAACCATTAGATAAATATAAATGTATATACATTCTACCTTAATGTTCTATTGAAGAAGATGATTTTTTAATTAAAAAATCATTATATTAATCTAAAATGTTCACATATTAAAACCCAATTCTGATTAAAAGAGGAGTCCAACATGTTGAAGGTACAAGTATTAACAAAATATATATTAACTTGGCGTGTGAGTACAAGAGTATGCTTAAGGGAACTGACTTTATTTATCCTTATGATACTTTAGGGAACTGACTTTACTTATCCTTATGATACTTTAGGGAATTGAACTGACTTTATTTAGCCTTACAGGAATATCATCTTAACCGCAGAAGACGACGTTGTAACTAGCACCACCAGGGCAAGTGAAGGTGGGATCGTCCTTGGCATAGCTGTAGGCCTGTGGGCACTGCGCCTTGAAGAATTTCGAATAGTTGCTGGGTTTGCAGTTACCGTTCTGATAGTTCCCTGTGCAACAGTCTTGTGGCGCATTGAAAGCAGCACAGGCACTCTTGCATCCATCAGTTACTCTCAGTTCTGAAGGGCAGACGGCATTTATATTGCTGTTGCACCCTATTTTTTGGCAGTTAGAGTTACTGGGAGTTATGGAGAGAGGGATATTGAAGCCGTCAATGAGAGAGATATCATAGAAATCTTGATTCCGGTACTGATTGAGCGCATATTCAAAAAGCGTTGTAGGAAGCTGTCCATAGCCTTGACAATTCAGCAACCCGCCGCAATCACCAGTGTTGCACTTGCCTCGACCGCTGGCATCGAAGGAGCAGCCGGTACGACCCCAGATTCTGGCTCGTGTTGTTCCTGCGGCAACGTAAAATTTCCACATTTGGCCCCGTTCCAACGCTTTACCACCACCAGGACTTGCAGCTGCCCAAACTGTGTATGGACACTGATTCTTCACCAGGAATGTCGCTCCTTCGACGCCTGCACTTACAGTTCACCAAGCAATTTTGATTTATACATAGAAATACATACTGGTTCATGATATACTCATTAAATATACTAGCATAGTGGATCCTTTGTAGAGCGAACATACACATGAAGTAATCAAGAATGTATTCCCCCAGCACAATAAAAATAAATGTTCTTGATTTTGAGTAATTAGAAAGAGCACCACTTTCACTTTCAGCTTACCTTGCAGATAAACGTTACTCATTAACAACGCTGCTGTTGCTATGATCCATATAGAAGCTGCTAAACTACTTCTCCCCACCATTGCAACGGCCAGACAGGAAGTTAAACACTACTCCAGTACAATGAGTTACAATAATTTTCATGCATGGAAATGGAAAGCACAGGTGATATGAATAGGTTAAGACGTTATGTATATATAGGGTAGCCAGTGATCTACGAACAGCAACAAATATCAGAAGATGGATTTGGAATACTTATTCGTAGCGTATTGGACACGAAATTCATTCATAATATAAGATTATTATGTTTTTCCTCGTGATATGGAAAATTTCAGAGTTATATTATGTTTTTTCCTCGTGATATGGAAAATTTCAGAGTTAGAGCGAGTGGTGTAGAAGAAGCCATGCCACTATATAATGAACAGTCGATGACAGACAGCATGTCCGTCCTTGACGAAAACCAGTGCCGAGATGAAAGTTTTCGACCGTGTCATGTCAGGAATTAAAGACGGAGCAGTCCTTTCAAATATCCAGCCATCCTGGCTTCGACTTGAAAAACATACAAGCTTTTCAGCATTTCAAAAGAGTTAAGAAGCAACCGACAAGTAAAGGTTCTAGACGTTTTAAAAATTACCTATAGTTATAAATTTTACTATCACCCTTATCTTGTTTTTTATATTTACCACTGTATATGTGATATTTATTGGAGTTCTAAAAATTACTTATAGCTATAAATTTTACTATCACCCTTATCTTGTTTTTTATTTACCACTATATATGTGATATTTATTGGTGTTAAGTTGTATTATTTACCATTTCAAAAGAGTTAGAAGCCACCGACAAGTAAAGGTTCTAGACGTTCTAAAAATTACCTATAGTTATAAATTTTAGTGTTATCCTTATCTTGTTTTTTGCACCAAGTGAAACGAGGTGCTCTACAGCCCAATATGGGGGAGATGTTGTAACGTGTGTGATGTAAGGTTACATGTGATGTCACGTTTGTTACTAACAAAATAATTAAAAAATTTCATGTACCATTGTATCAGATATGTGTTTGTTTTGTTTTGTATACATAAAGGAAGTGACTCATGGGGCATCGAGGATGGTCTCTTAGTGGGATAAGCACATTGTTCTTCCATTCAACATTAGGGTTGGCCCTAACCTAGGTTATAGACCTATCCTTAGGATGTTGGAGATTCCTAGTTGTAAAAAAAAAACAATCAATCCAATTTATCTAAACTACATTCAATAAAAAGTCAACATTATGAGCTCATGAATATGACAATATATCTGGGAGGTATATCCATAATAACACATAGGGATGCAAACACTAAATAAAAATAAAGTAAAGAGAACTTAGAATCATAGAAGAACATCCAAATATTTTTACTCAAATACATCTATTCTTTATATCTTTATGGACAAGGAGTCCTTTAGTTTGTTTTAATTGCATAGTTGCTCTAATTTTTAACTTCAACCCATGATCAACCCACTAAATTAGAACATAAATCCATACCTAAGGACTCACAAATTTTGGTAGTCATGAAGACAGATGCACTTTCTTTTCCGCTAGGAAGAGATTCACACTAAGCCATGAATCAATTTATTGGTTGAATTTAAAAAGAAAGAGATTTTATTTTTTGCATGGATTTTGTTTCTTAAATGTCCAAGAAGTAGCCTTAGATTAATGATAGGCATTATTAATTGTTGAGTTCATTGTCCTCCTTAGATTCCCCATGAAGAGTATGCATGGAAATGATTTACATATACATGGAGACTAGGAAAGCCTTAACCCTCAAACTCTACTTAAAATAATACTCAAACAACTCAAAATATCTAAATTGCTAGGAAACGTTTAATGCTTAAGGTTTATGGCTAGCTATTTATAAAAACCCACTCCCTTATTTAAACATTTAAATGATTCAATACACTGTAAAAACTGTGTTCCTTACTATTGCATTCAAACAATTAAATACGCTCTAAAAAAAAAGCATGTTTCAGAATCTCACAATTTGTGAGAGCTTAGTCATTTACTCAAGTCATTTACTCATGGAATACTTTGGAGAATGCTAGCACTTAAAGTTGTTAGCAACAATAAATTTGTTTGTTTGCCCAACTTTATGTAGAACTTTCTAAGTATATATATTTTAGGCCAATGATTCATCTCTTATAACATGTTCATAGGTTTTTCCTCTTAATTACACGAACCACCATATTGAGAAATACATAACTAGTAATTTAATGATTTCATATTACAAGACATTCAACTATGCTTTCTCTTAATTTCATGAATCAGTGAACATAACAACTCCACATAAAATTAAGATATCAACATTGTACAAAGCACAAACCATGGCTATAAACATTATTGAGAAATATAAGTTACTTCCTAGCCTGAATATATAAGCAATATTTCTAAAAATCAATTTTAAATTACAACAATTACAATTTTAATTTTAAAGAAAAATCTAAAAAATAAAATTAAGATGACTTACCTATGAAGCAAAATTCCCTAAAGAATGTTGCAAGCTCTCAGGTTCCTTTTCCCAATTGAGATCCTGAGTACCAATCTCCACCCAGCCAATTTCCCTCAACTACAGCTGAGAGACCCCCAAGCTCCCAACCAGTAATCTAAGCCAGTAATGATTTCCCCCAACACGGTAAATCCACCCAGGGTAAATCCACAATCGGGTAGAATCCTCCACAACAAGGTAGAATCCTCCACAACAAGTTAAAATCCTCCACAACATGTGAGGCCCATCTCCGTGATTTCTCCCCCCTTTTACTCTCCAAACCCTCACCATCATCCCTGCATGGATGACTCCACTTGTCATCCTTGCGGGAGTGGACCCTCTTTCCTCCATATGTCACGTTATGGTTAAGTTCATATTTTCCTATATGGGTTGGTGCAAGGTAATTATACACACTTATGACGCGTTAGTTGAAATGGACTTCCTGAGAAACAAAAATCCGGCCATTAATATGAATTTTTAGAGGTACCTACACAATTTTTTAGAACATGGTGTAAAAATATGAAACGTAGACAATTGGATCACCTTCCAGAATATATAACTTTTATATGGAAAATAGATATAACTCCCAAAAAATGGTGTTCTTCTAAGATTGTTATGTTATTTTTTTTCAAAAACATAATGCATATGTTCGCGTTAGGCCACCGGTTTGGTATGTAAACTATCCAAATTTGTAAAAAAAAATATTTAGGGTTGTAGATAACAGGCGGATCTAGTGTGGCACTATTTTTCCAAAATTTTCCAAGATAATTTTATATTTTTTTAAAATTAAGAAAGTCATGAAATACCTAAAAATACAAGGTCGAGCGTTAGGCCTCGCTATCATGGTCTTAAAAAAATCAATTTTACTCTCTTTTATTTTAGTACACAAGTCTTTCAGTATACTTGGGTGGGTTCTTTTCCGTGTTCGAAAAAGGTGATTTGGTCAAAAGTTATAGCTGAAATACATGACCTATGTTTTATGTAAATATGAGATGATTGCAAATAAAAATGAATAAAAAATAGAAAGTACTAACAAATTTATTCAAAACCATATATATTTGGAATTTTCATAGAGGGTTCTATAAGTGTGTGCAGTTTCATTAGCAGTGGACAAGTGGAGCATATACAGATTCGAGGTTGAATAACATGAAGTTACAGAACATGATGTGTTTTGCTATAATGCAGTCCAGGGCACAAGGTTAGGAAATCTGAACCTAGAACCAAACCTGCCAATTCAGAGCACAGGGTATGTAAAAAGGCAAGCGCACCAAAAAAAAAAAAAAAATTTCATCTCATGCGCATTAGTAACGTGTGCGCAATATGGTCGTGCAAGCACTAATAGCGTGCAGTGGACAAGTGGAGCATATATAGATTCGAAGTTGAATAACATGAAGTTACAGAACATGATGTGTTTTTCTATAATGCAGTCCAACGTACAAGGTTCAGCAATAAGAACCTAGAACCAAACCAGCCATGTCATTACACACGGTATGTAAAAAGGCAGGCACGCCAAAAAAAAATTAAAATTTTCAACGCGCACGCATTAGTAACGTGTGCACAATATGGTCATGCACGCACTAATAGCGTACAAAAATGTAGCTAGGGTTTTCACCCTAGCTTGTGCAAATGGGCCCCTACTAAGGAGAAGGGACTCCTTAGTAGCAGTTCAATAAAAATGGTAAAATAAGACAGTAAATAAAACAGTAACTACTCTAAGCATGTGCATAAAATAACAGAAAGATAATAAAAATGGTTTTTTGTATTGATTATACCTCCAATGTGGGGTTGGTGAAGCTCTTGCAGTAGCCTAGGAGGGCTGCTTCCAAGCTCCAATAGGTTCCTTCTCCTTCTCCAAAGTGTTTTGGATATGGGCCAAAGGGGCACTCACATGTGAAATTAGCTCAAAAGGGTGAGCTAGGGTTTCGGGAGTGATTTTGGCAGAGTGAGGATAGGGATGACTGTGGATGTGAAATAGGGAGCCTCCATCACCTATTTATAGGTTTTTAGTGGTGGAGTGTTGGCCCATGGTTTTGGAAACCATATGGTTTAGGTCAGATGTATAGGGTTTTAGCTTCCTTTTTTTCCTCTTTTTCCTCTTTTTTGTATTTTGTATTCCCTTTTTAGAGGGTTTTTGCTATTTTTGGAGGAATTTAACTTATTTTGGAGGAATTTAACTTATTTTGGGGGGGAAAATGGGGTTTTTGGCCTTTTGGAGGCTTTTTTAATGGTTTTTGGCCTTTTGGAGGCTTTTTAATGGTTTTTTGGGGTTCTGGAGGCAAATATGATAGAAAATATGGACCAATGAGTCATGTAATGGGGTAGATGAGGTAGTGAGCACTTTTTGGGTGTTAACAGATTGCCCCCTGATGTGTAAGGGCAGGAGCTCATCGTATGGCCGATAGACATCATAGGTCTTTTATGGTTTTCCGGGGATGTGGAGAGGAGAAGAAACGAACTAGAGCCCGGAACAATGGTCCCGAACAAACTGCAAAAACTGAAAGTACATGACCTCAATAGTGAATGAGGAATAATCTCAACATATGGACGAGGCGAGCATTCCCATGCTCGTATCAAGATCTATAACAAATAATAATGAGGTCCCAACATGGGGACCTGAAAGATACATGGCCTCAAATAATGAATGAGCAAGGCGGGCATACCCATGCTCGTATCAAGATATATATAAAAAATAACAGTGAGGCCCAAAAATGGGGGCCTGAAAGATACATGGAGAACCACTGTGTACATCATAAGGATCCAGAGGGGACACAGAATCTGGGACATACTACTGGGCTGACCATGTCTGAGCTAAAGAACTGATACACTGGAATAATAAGAGTGGTGCTAAGTGTGGTACTAGAGGAACTGATGAGCTGCTGGGGCATAGTGACGGGGGGTCATACCCTCAATGGTACACTGAACTGGAACTGAACTGGGTACTCAAGGAAGCATAGAACTGGATGGCTTCTGAATACAATCGCCAATGCAACCCAGACATCCACGGGAACATATAACTGGGCATTCCGAAGTGACTCACCAATGTGCTAGAGTCGGGGGAAATCCGGGGTCTTCGACCAATAACTGAAGGGATATATACCCTACACGATTCTCAACGATGCGATCAAGGTGTTGAAGTCGAGCATGTGAGAAACAACCACTTGGAGAGGCACTGATGACTCCTCTCAAAATGGTCCGTAGGCACTCACCACAGATGGTGATGGGTCCAAGGCACAGGGACCTCTGGGTCTATCCTCTGGAATAGATGGGTTGTCATCGACAGAGGGATACCTGCAACTAGCAAGGCAATGATGTTTCCTTGATAGGAGCACGAGGTGGAGAATCGAAGTGTGAGAGTACGGATGGTAGGACTAACATACTGTGGGGGTGGGGGATAACTGGGTAAGTAGAGTGGGTGGACTCAAACTTTCTTTGTTCAAAGTATGATGGCGGGGATGATCGGGCAGCATATGAAACGGACTGGTGGGAAGGGGATCATAGCTATAATGGATCAAGGATAGTGACTGTGATGAGTGATACTCAAGTTGGTGTAAGATGGCCAAAGACTGCAGAATACTCTGAACAAAGGCAACCTTATTGGCGGTGCTACCGAGATGATCGATCATGGTGCTGAGAGGCACTGGGGGGACTTCTTCATGGGTTAAGGAAATAGAAAAAGGGTGTTCAAACGATACTGTCGTGTGGATTTATACGAGATTAGGACAGTGCATGCTCATGATTGCTTTCAATTTTAAGGAGTCTGAAAGCGATAAGAAGACTCTAAAATAATGGAATGGTACCGTCGTGTGGATTTGTACGAGCCCAGGACGGTGCGTGCTCATGGTTGCTTTCAATTTTAGAGAGTTTGAAAGCAATAAGAAGACTCCAGGGGGGTGCTTTTTCGTGTGTTAGTCTCCAAGTCCCAAAGAAGCAAAAAAGGATGCAATGAAGAACTCTTCTAGCCGGTGTGACTAGAGTATTCCTTTTTCGTAATTAGTCTACCAGGTCCGGAAAAGGGTTAAACTTATACCAGATAGACACCCTTTCAAGTAATTTAACGAGCATGAAAGGAAGCAAGATTGCTCGACGATCTTTTCATTGTTTTAGGAGTCAGAAAAGAGATTAACAAAAACTCCCTAAGTGCCTTTTTCGTAAAGGACTTGTCCGGCCCGAAAAAGGGATAAAATTATACCGGACAAAAGGAATGGCCAAGCAAGGAGAGAGTGCTCAATCAAGGGACATCAATTAGAACCAAGAACGAGGGTGGGGGGGGACACTAGTGGGCCTCTTTGCGGGACGATGAATGGTGGAAAAATAATGAAATAAGTGCAGTATGAATGGAGTGAATGCCTCATGTAAAAATGTGTAACAATCCGATGGCAGCCGATGTGGCACGCAAACCGAGGCAGCAAGGTGTCAGGACACAATGTTGATATTGGTCCGGGTGAGAGCGAGAAATGATCTCAAGCATCATCACGAGCTCGGAAAACTGAATCCGAAGATATAAAAAGTGTCAAAAATGGAGAACAGTCGAGGTGGCATGCAAACCGAGGCGACGGGGGGGCGTTTTGGAAAAAATACCCAAAAAATCTGGGGGTGAGAGTGAGAAATGATCTCAAGCATCATCACGGGCTCGAAAACATGAATCCGATGATATAAAGTATATCAAAAACGGGCTACGGCCGATGTGGCACACAAACTGAGGTGACGAGGAGCATGTGAAAAGATGCCCAACATATATGGTGGTGAGAGCAAGAAATGATCTCAAGCATCATCACGGGCACGGATATCTGAATATGACGGGGCAAATGGTGCGAAAAACAGATTTCATATGGCTCCGAAATGGTCAAAGGAAAAAAACAAGGTTAAAAATGACTATAAATAAAGTTGATCCCACCAAGCGAAGGATGCAGTGGTGGGGAGAAATGATGGCCCGCGGGGGTGAAATACTAGGCATGTCAAATCAAATCAAATATACAAGTGACATGTGACCTCAAAAATGGTTGAGATCACACATGTGAAAAAGTGAGCAGGGTTAATGACCTACCCCCCATGCTATGCGCATGGGGTTTGTGATTGTGGATCACATATGTGTTGGCCCTCCCCCCACCACAGCCACCCAATTCTTGGTTGAGTCCAAATATTTCCTCCCCGCCAAAGTCGACTGGTTTGAAGAGCCCATTCCCACTCCCGATGCCTTCGAGGAAGATAACATGGCCAATATCTCACCCACAATCCACATTGATATCTCTGCCCCAGCCAGTGTTCCTGAACTTATTTCGTTAGGAGATTCCTGCACCGAGTACGAGATCAGAGAGTACAAGAAACTTTTCCAAGAGTTCTGCGATGTCTTTGCCTGGTCCTACACCGAAATGCTTGGTCTTGACCCTACTATCATCAAGCACCACATTGACAGCTCTGAGTTAGGGGGCATAATAGATTACCTCGACCCTGGGATAGGGGGCATGATCAATCATTTTGAACCTTCCCCATCACATCTATCTCAGTGTTTCAATGATCCCATTGTTCAAACCAACACATATGTGATCCATAATCACAAACCCCATGCGCATAGCATGGGGGCAGGTCATTAACCCCCGCTCACTTTTTCACATGTGTGATCTCAACCATTTTTGAGGTCACATGTCACTTGTATATTTGATTTGATTTGATACGCCTAGTATTTCGCCCCCGCGGGCTATCATTTCTCCCCACCACTGCATCCTTCGCTTGGTGGGCTCAACTTTATTTATAGTCATTTTTAACGTCGTTTTTTTTCCTTTGACCATTTCGGAGCCATATGAAATCTGTTTTTCGCACCATTTGCCCCGTCAGATTCAGATATCTGTGCCCATGATGATGCTTGAGATCATTTCTCGCTCTCACCACCATATCTATTGGGCGTCCTTTCACATGCCCTCATCACCTCGGTTTGCATGCCACATCGATCGTAGCCCATTTTTGATATACTTTCTATCATCGGATTCATGTTTCTGAGCCCATGATGATGCTTGAGATCATTTCTCACTCTCACCCCCTTATTTTTCGAGTATTTTTTCCAAAACGGCCCCCGTCGCCTCAGTTTGCATGCCACCCTCAGTTGTTCTCCATTTTTGACACTTTTTATATCACCGGATTCAGTTTTCTGAGATCGTAATGATGCTTGAGATCATTTCTCTCTCTCACCCGGACCAATATCAACATTGTGTCCCGACACCTTGCTGCCTCGGTTTGCATGCCACATCCACCGCCATCAGATTGTTACACATTTTTACATGAGCCATTCACTCCATTCATACTGCACTTATTTTGTTATTTTTCCACCATTCATCGTCCCGCAAGGAGGCCCACTAGTGTTCCCCCCCACCCTCGTTCTTGGTTCTCATTGATGTCCCTTGATT
Organism: Larix kaempferi; assembly: GCA_027924585.1. NCBI lineage: Eukaryota > Viridiplantae > Streptophyta > Pinopsida > Pinales > Pinaceae > Larix > Larix kaempferi. Next base: position 4,309,533 of record BSBM01000961.1, on the reverse strand, counting down.
GAGCACTCTCTCCTTGCTTGGCCCATTCCTTTTGTCCAGTATAATTTTATCCCTTTTTCAGGCCGGACAAGTCCTTTACGAAAAAGGCACTAAGGGAGTTTCTGTTAAGCTCTTTTCTGACTCCTAAAACAATGAAAATATTTCCGAGCAATCTTGCTTCCTTTCATGCTCGTTAAAGTACTTGAAAGGGCGTCTATCTGGTATAAGTTTAACCCTTTTTCGGACCTGGTAGACTAATTACGAAAAAGGAATACTCTAGTCACACCGGCTAGAAGAGTTCTTCATTGCATCCTTTTTTGCTTCTTCGGGCCTTGGAGACTAACACACGAAAAAGCACCCCCCTGGAGTCTTCTTATTGCTTTCAAACTCTCTAAAATTGAAAGCAACCACGAGCACGCACCGTCCTGGGCTCGTACAAATCCACACGACGGTACCATTCTATTTTTTCAAAGTCTTCTTATCACTTTTAGACTCTGTAAAATTGAAAGCAATCACAAGCATGCACTGTCCTAAGCTCGTATAAATCCACACGACAGTATCATTTGAACACCCTTCTTCTATTTCCTTAACCCATGAAGAAGTCCCCCTAGTGCCTCTTAGCACCCTGATCGATCATCTCGACAGCACCCCCAATAAGGTCGCCTTTGTTCAGAGTATTCTGCAGTCTCCTGCCATCTTACACCAACTTGAGTATCACTCATCACAGTCACTATCCTTGATCCATTACAGCTATGATCCCCTTCCCACCAGTCAGTTTCATATGCTTCCTGATCATCCTTGCCATCATACTCTGAACAAAGGAAGTTTGAGTCCACCCACTCTACTTACCCAGTTATCCCCCACCCCCACAGTATGTCAGTCCTACCATCCGTACTCTCACACTTCGGTTCTCCACCTCATGCTCTTATTAAGGGAAACATCATTGCCTTGCTAGTTGCAGGTCTCCCTCTGTCGACGACAACCCATCTATTCCAGAGGATAGACCTAGATGTCCCTGCGCCTTAGACCCATTACCATCTGTGGTGAGTGCCTATGGACCATTTTGAGAGGAGTCATCAGTGCCTCTCCGAGTGGTTGTTTCTCACATGCTCGACTTCAACACCTTGATCGCATCGTTGAGAATCGCGCAGGGTATATATCCCTTCACTTATTCGTCGAAGACCCCGAATTTCCCCCGACTCTAGCACATTGGTGAGTCACTTCAGAATGCCCAATTATATGTTCCCATGGATGTCCGGGTTACGTTGGTGATTGTATTCGGAAGCCATCCAGTTCTATGCTTCCTTAAGTACCCAGTTCAGTTCTAGTTCAGTGTACCATTGAGGGTATGACCCCCCGTCACTATGCCCCAGCAGCTCATCAGTTCCTCTAGTACCACACTCAGCACCACTCTTATTATTCCAGTGTATCAATTCTTCAGCTCAGACATGGTCATCCCAGCAGTATGTCCCAGATTCTATGTCCCCTCTGGATCCTTATGATGTACACAGTGGTTCTCCATGTATCTTTCAGGCCCCCATTTTTGGGCCTCACTGTTATTTTTTATATATATCTTTATACGAGCATGGGTATTCCCGCCTCATCCATACATTGAGATTCTTCCTCGTTCATTATTTGAGGCCATGTATCTTTCAGGTCCCCATGTTTGGACCTCATTTTTATTTGTTATAGATCTTGATACGAGCATGGGAATGCCCGCCTCATCCATATGTTGATATTATTCCTCATTCACTATTGAGGTCATGTACTTTCAGTTTTTGCAGTTTGTTCGGGACAGTTGTTTCGGGCTCTAGTTCGTTTCTTCTCCTCTCCACATCCCCGGAAAACCATAAAATACCTATCATGTCTATCGGCCATATGATGAGCTCCTGCCCTCACACATCAGGGGGCAATCTGTTAACACCCAAAAAGTGCTCAATACCTCATCTACCCCATTACATGACTCATTGGTCCATATTTGCCTCTAGAACCCCAAAAAACCATTTAAAAGCCTCCAAAAGACCAAAAAAACCATTAAAAAAGCCTCCAAAAGGCCAAAAACCCCCCTTTTCCCCCCAAAATAAGTTAAATTCCCTCCCAAAATAGCAAAAACCCTCTAAAAATGGAATAAAAAATACAAAAAAGAGGAAAAAGAGGGAAAAAAGGAAGCAAAAACCCTATACAGCTGACCTAAACCATATGGTGCCCAAAACCATGGGCCAGCACTCCACCACTAAAAACCTATAAATAGGTGATGGAGGCTCCCTATTTCACATCCATAGTCATCCCTATCCTCACTATGCCAAAATCACTCCCGAAACCCTAGCTCACCCTTTTGAGCTAATTTCACATGTGAGTACCCTTCAGCCCATATCCAAAACACTTTGGAGAAGGAGAAGGAACCTATTGGAGCTTGGAAGCGACCCTCCTGGACTACTGCAAGAGCTTCACCAAGCCCACATTGGAGGTATAATCAATACAAAAAGCTATTTTTTATTATCTTTCTGTTATTTTATGCACATGCTTAGAGTAGTTATTGTTTTATTTACTGTCTTATTTTACCATTTTTATTGAACTGCTACTAAGGAGTCCCTTCTCCTTAGTAGGTGCCCATTTGCACAAGCTAGGGTTTTCATGCACTAATAGTGCACACACACTATCATTGCACGCGCTAATGTTATATATTTGTTTCTCCCTCCTTCTAGCTATATCTCCATTTCTCAATATAATCCCATGCCCCCTCCCTCTTTATAACCCCACCACCCTCTCTCTCAACCCGCCATCTATCCCCTTACCATAAATCATAAGTCCATGATTGAAAACATATACCATAAATACCAAGCCCCCATCTCTCTGTTACCCTAATCCCTAACCCCCCTTCTTTCTCTATTTCTCTAACCCTCCCTCTCTCCTCTTACCCTTTCCTATCTCTCTCTTTGTCCCTGGACCCATCACCCTGCATGCCCTATATCTATAAACCACTCCCCCTATTTATCCTAATCCCCCTCCCCCCTACCACTAACCTTGCCCCACCACCCTCTCTCTCTCTCTCTCTCTCTCTCTCTCTCTCTAACCCCCCATTCATCACCCTCCTACCCCAACCCCCCACTCTCTCTCTCTCTCTCTCTCTATATATATATATATATATATATATATATATATATCCCTTTCCCCCCTACCCTTAACCACTCACTCATTATATGCCTATCCCCCTTACTCCCCCCTACTCTTAGCCACCCACTCACTCTCTCTCTTTTGATCTCTCGCTTAGTCCTACCACTAACCATCTCTCACTTAGTCCTACCACTACCCATTAGTACCCCCGATCTCTCTCTCCTCTCTCTCTCTCTAAATCCCTAACACTCGATCTCTCTCTCTATCACTCTCTCTAAACCCCCAAACCCCTAATATCTCTCTATATATCTCCTTCCCAAAACCCCTAATCTCTCTCTCTCTATCTCCTTCCCCAAACCCCCCACTCTTCACCCTCATACCCCCACCCCCCTCTCTCTTTCTCTCTCTCCCCTACCACTAACCATCTATCCATCCCTCTCACTCTCTCTATATCCCTCCTCCCCTACTGCCCCACTACCCTTAACCACCCACTCTCTCTTTTCCTATTGGTCTCTCGCCTACTCCTACCACTAACCACCTATTCTCTCTCTATCTCTCTCTATATTTAAACCCCTAACCCCCAATCTCTCTCCCTCTCTATAAACCCCCAACCCCCAATCGCTCTCCCCCCCAACCCCCAATCCCTCTCTCCCTCTAAAACCCATAACACCTAATTTCTCTCTTTAAACCATTGATCATCTGTGTGTGTGTGTGTGTGTGTGTGGTGTGTGTGTGTGTGTGTTCCGCTACCCTTACTCAACCCTACCCTTAGCCACCCATTCACGGTCTCTCTTTCGATCTCACTCTAAACTTGTAACCCCCAATATCTCTCTCTCTCAACCCCTAACCCACAATCTCTCTCTCTTTATTCAGGGAATCCAAAACTTCATAGTAGATAAGTGTCACCTTATGCATCTTTTCCTTCAAGAATCCACACTCTTTAACGTCCGATACTCTCTCTCCCTCTCTCTCTCTAAACACCCAACCCCCAGTATCTCTCTCTCTCTCTCTAAACCCCTAAGCCACAATCTCTATGTCTCTCTCCCTAAACGCTTAACCCTCAATATCACTCTTTCTCTCTCTCTGGAAAACCCTAACCCCCAATCTCTCTCTCTACAAACTCCTAACCCTCTCTCTCTCTCTCTCTCTCTCTCTCTCTCTATGTGTGCCCATTCTCTCTCTTGCTATCTCTCTCTCTCTCTATCCCTAACCCCCAATCTCTCTCTTTCTATCTCTCTCTCTATAAACCCCAAAACCCTCTCTCTCTAAGACAAAATATCCCTATCTCTCTCTAAGACAAAATATCCCTCTCTCTCTATAAACCCTTAACCCCCAACCTATCTCTCTCTCTCTCTCTAAACCCCTAACCCCCAACCTCTCTCTCTCTCTCTCTCAACCCCTAACCCACAATCTCTCTCTCTCTCTCTCTCTCTCTCTCTCTTCAGGGCATCCAAAACTTAATAGTAGATATTGGTCAGCTTCTACATCTTTTCCTTTAAGGCTTCACACTCTTTCACATCTAATATTCTCCCTCTCTCTCACTCTAAACCCGTAAACCCCAATATCGCTCTCCCTCAACCCTTAACAAGAATCCAATACTTCATAGTAGATGGTCAACTTCTGCATCTTTTCCTTCAAGACTTCACACTCTTTCACATATGATACTCTCTCTATCTCTCTCAAACCCTAACCCCCAATCTCTCTCTTTATCTCTCTCTCTAAACCCCTAACCCTAATATCTCTCTCTAAACCCCTAACCCCAATATCTATCTCTGTATTCAGGGCATCCAAAACTTCATAGTAGATATTAGTAAGCTTTTGCATGTTTTCCTTCAAGACTTTACACTCTTTCACATCTGATACTCTCTCTCTCTCTCTCACACACACAACCCCTACCCCCCAATCTCTCTCTTTATCTCTCTCTCTCTCTAAACCCCCCAATATATCTCTCTCTAAACCCCTAACCCTCAATCTCTCTCTATATTCGGGGCATCTAAAACTTCATAGTAGATATTGTTCAGTTGTTGCATCTTTTCCTTGAATACTTCACACTCTTTCACATTTGATACTCTCTCTGTCTCTCTCTCAACCACTACCCCCCAATTTCTCTCGTTCTCTCTCTCTCTCTCTCTAAACCCCTAACCCCCAATCTCTCTCTTTGTATTCATGACATCCAAAAATTCATAGTAGATATTGGTCAACTTCTGCATCTTTTTCTTCAATTTTCACATCTAATACTCTCTCTCTCTCTCTCAACCACTACCCCCCAATTTCTCTCGTTCTCTCTCTCTCTCTCTAAACCCCTAACCCCCAATCTCTCTCTTTGTATTCATGGCATCCAAAACTTCATAGTAGATATTGGTCAGCTTCTGCATCTTTTTCTTCAATTTTCACATCTAATACTCCTCTCTCTCTCTCTCTCTCTCAACCCCTAGCCCCTAACCTCTCTCTTTCTCTCTCTCTCTCTCTAAACCCCTAATGTCCAATCTCTCTCTATCTCTGAACCGCTAACCCCCAATCTATCTCTTTATCTCTCTCTATAAACCCCTCACCCCAATCCCTCTCTCTCTAAACCCCTAACCCCCAATCTATCTCTGTATCTCTCTCTTTGTATTCGGGGAATCCAAAACTTCATAGTAGATATTGGTCAGCTTCTACATATTTTCATTCAAGACTTCACACTCTTTTGCATTCGATACTCTCTCTCTCACTCACTCTTTCACATCTCTCTCTCTCTCTCTCTCTCTCTCTCTCTCTCTCTCTATATATATATATATATATATATATATATTTCTCTCAACCTCTAGCCCCCAATCTATCTCTCTCTCTCTCTCTCTCTGGAGCATCCAAAACTTAATGGTAGATATTGTTTATATTTTGCATCTTTTCCTTCAAGACTTCACATGCTTTCGCATCCAATACTCTCCCTCTATCTCACTCTAAACCCATAAACCCCAATACCTCTCTCCCTCAACCCCTAACAGGAATCCAAAAACTTTATAGTAGATATTGTTCAACTTCAACATCTTTTCCTTCAAGACTTCACACTCTTTCACATCTGATACTCTCTCTATCTCTCTCAACCCCTAACCCCCAATCTCTCTCTCTCTCTCTCTCTCTCTCTCTCTCTCTAAACCCCTAACCCCCCAATCTCTCTCTATATATGCGGGGAATCCAAAACTTCATAGTACGATATTGGTCAACTTTTGCATATTTTCCTTCAAGACTTCACACTCTTTCACATCTGATACTCTTTCTCTCACTCTTTCACATCCGATACTCTCTCTCTCTCTCAACCCCTAACCCCCAATCTCACTCTTTCTCTCTCTCTCTAAACCCCTAACCGCCAATATCTCTCTCTCTAAACCCCTAACCCCCCCAATCTCTCTCTTTATCCCTATCTTTGCATTTGGGGCATCCAAAACTTCATAGTAGATATTGGTCAGCTTCTGCATCTTTTCCTTCAAGACTTCACACTCTTTCACATCCGATACTCTCTCTCTCACACACGCACACACAACTCCTATCCCCCAATCTCTCTCTTCTCTCTCCCTCTCTCTCTAAAACCCCTAATGTATAATCTATCTGTCTCTCTAAACCCCTACCCCCAATCTCTCTCTTTATCTCTGTCTCTCAAACCCTAACCCCCAATATCTCTCTCTTTGTATTCAGGGCATCCAAAACTTCATAGTAGATATTGGTCAGCTTCTACATCTTTTCCTTCAAGACTTCACACTATTTCACATTCAATACTCTCTCTCTCACTCTTTCACATATCATATTATCTCTCTCTCTCTCTCTCTCTCTCTCAACCCCTAGCCCACAATCTCTCTCTCTCTCTCTCTCTCTCTCTCTCTCCCCTCAACCCCTAGCCCATAATCTCTATCTCTCTCTCTCTCTCTCACACACAACCCCTATCCCACAATCTCTCTCTCTCTCTCAACCCCTAGCCGACAATCTCTCTCTCTCTCTCTCTCAAGGTTGTATTTGATTAAATTACACATATATCAAATTTATGCATCGAGATCAATAATAAATTGTGAATTTAATGTCCAAGCGACACAACTTCATATGTACAAACCATTTTAATTACCTCTCACTCTCTTTGTCTCACAATCTCTCTCTCTCTCTCTCTCTCTCTCTCTCTCTCTCTCTCTCTCTCTCTCTCGCTCTCTCTCTCTCTCTCTGTCACTCACTATATCAATGTCCCTCTCCTTAGACCCCTACCCCCCTTGATCTCTCTCCCTAAACACCTACCCCCCTTGTTCTATCTCTCTCAACCCCTAACCTCCAATCTCCCTCTCTCTCTCAACCCCTAACTAGGTTCTATGTCGGCTTTTCATGCCCCTAATCTTAGGATTAAAGCATGGTTAATGTCAAATTTTATCGCTTATTTCGGGTCACTTCGAGAAGAAAGATCGTATTTGATTAAATTACATGGATATCAAATGCATGCATCGATATCAATAATAAATTATGAATTTAATGTTCGTAGCCACACAGCTTCAAATGTACAACCATTTTAATTACCTCTCACTCTCTATATCTCACAATCTCTCTCTATGTCACTCATTATCTCTTTGTTTCTCTCCCTATACCTCTACCTCCTTGGTATATCTCCCTAAACCCCTACGCCCCTTGTTCCATCTCTCTCCACCCCTAACTCCCAATCTCTATCTCTCTCAACCCCTATCCCCCAATCTCCCTCTCTCTCTCAACCCCTAACCAGGTTCTATGTCAACTTTTCATGCCCCTAATCTTAGAATTAAAGCATGGTTAATGTCAAAGTTTATCGCTTATTTGGGGGTCACTTCGAGAAGAAAGGTTATATTTGATTAAAAATTACACAAATATCACATGATGGATCGAGATCAATAATAAATTAGGAAGTTACACGGGTAAATTTGAACCCAAAATCTGATGGCATATATGTATGAATTTTGACAAGACTTCGTTGCAAATCCGACAAACTATTCTTTTTTTAAACGTCGGTAAAAATTCGACAGATATCCGACAGCAACAACGCCTCGTCGAATCACGAACAACACATTGCTTGATAACCTACGCATTTCTTTTAATCTACATGTCGCATAACTGATGCCAATTACATCGAATATCCAACAACATGTATTTACAACAACGCCGGATAACCGAAAAAGCACACGTCGAATATCTGATAAATTCTTAGTTGATTAACCGACAACATTTAATTACCACAAGGTCGGATAATCGACCAATAGGTCGTCGAATATCCGACAACATTTACTTACCACAAGTCGGATAACCACCCAAGAAGCCGTCGAATATCCGACATATTTAACCACATCCAGAAGACCAAATCCGAAGGCAATTGTCGTCGTAGGTATAGCAACCTCGTCGGAGCTAGTTGAGTGGGCATCGGATTTGCAACGGAATTAAGGATTTTTTATAAAAAAACCATTGGGAATTATTTAAAGGAGAAGGTTGGGAAATTTTTCAATATGGCTTTGTCAATCCAATAAGCAATTTTTCTGCATTGATAATGTTTTAAGAAACATATGCACAAAGAAACATCTACACTGACCAATGTTGAAATGAAATATATTTCTCTTCTCATTATTGAATGCAATGTGCTTAATCATTTGGACCATATATTTATGGAGATAATAGTAAAAACTCTTTTTTGACATCATGATAGTTCCTGACCACCCAAAATCACTTTTGATAGATATCCTAACTTGAGTAATACACACCTAACAACATATAAATGCCCATTTTTCATTAAGAATAAGTCACTTAGCACCCAAAAATACAAGATACATAAGACATGATAGTTCTAATTTAACATTTTACATACTAAATACATATCTCACAAAGATAAAATTATAAACCAAATGAGAATTCCTAACTTGTATATAGTCTTATAACAATAGATAAGTGGAAAGAAAGACCAACTTACCATCCACTTAGGAAACAAACCATGTGCTTGATTTGACTTTTCCATATCATAATACATTGTTCAGTTAGAATATTTATTATTGGTCATCCCAACTAATATAATAACCTTCCAAAATAAAACTTAGCAAAAACACTCTATACCTAGAAACTGGTCCATTTACTGAGCTTGTGTCAAGTGTAAAGGAAATTGTCCCTATCACGTATGTCTTCAAATGTGATGGTGAGTATGATAAAGAATGGGATGATGATAACTGTTATGGATCATGATTATAACTAAGGGAGGTAACCCATGCCCATGAATGAGTAAATCAACAAACCTATAGCAACAACCTTGGATTAATTAGCATAATGGTTGGGCACTTCAGCATGCCTGAAAGTAAAATCTTAAGTAAAGTTCTATAGGTTTGTTAAGGGGTTGCATTGCATATTCTTGAAAAAACTTTAGATCATTGTTATCTACACTAGTTTCAACCTTTTTAAAACAATATATTTCCATATGCAGGTAAGATGTTATGGGGGTGGATTGGTATCTAGATATTTGGTTAAATGATATGTTGTGGGCCTTATAGTTAGAGATTAGGTTTTTGTGTTGAAGATACACAAAGGCCAAGTATTACATTCTTCACACTAGGTATGTAGAGGAAGTTAACTAATTGATATTAACAACCTGTGAGAAGTGAATCCAAGTAAGGTTTTAATCATTAGGAGATGCCATTCAAGTTACATATAAGCATGAAATTGATTAGGAAATGGACCTAGTCAAAACAAATTAGGAATATAGAAAAAGAAATAGAGGGGAATAAGTACCTATTTCCAAGTTCGAGAATGGTTAAACAACCAACTCATTCCAGAGCTAGAAAGTATAGTTGGCATAGTCAAATTCATCAGACCTTTTTGGATATGGTCCAATCTTTTCCTTCATAATATGTAACTGTAGAAAAACACAATTTGCATTCAGATAAAACTTCTTACCCTTGTATTGAGTCTCCTAGCACATGTAAATAAACCTAGTACTTGTGCTTTCGGGTCATCTACTCAGTTATGTCATTGGCATGTGTGGGAAAATGAACACAAGTAAATCACGAAGAACAAAATATCCTAATAAGCCGATACCTATGGTTTATTTCTCTCATCCTTGTAGCATAGATTAAAAAGATAAAAATACATCTATCATTATAGACACTTTTCCCACAACATCTATCATTGTAGTTGTGGGATGGAGTGATACACACTTTTTCTTTGAGAAAGTTTTTAAAAAGAGAAAAAAACAACATTTATCATTACAATTTCCATTTTCCTTGCTAGTTCTCTTTTTTAGGTCTAAGGTTTCAAGACTTCATGGCTTAAGGAAGACTGTTGCAAGAGAACTACAACAAGCAACACACTTTGTCTTGGTGATTAATAACAGCACACTCTATCTTGGTGGTTCATCTCCAACAAAGAATTACCATTGGTATTGCTCTTATGATATCTTGGTCAATTGGTGAAGGATAAAGGATGATCATCACAAGCAGGGATATCTCATGATATCTTAGTCAAATAGGATCATTGAAAACATTGTCATCACATAGCATGCCCTTAGGAATCCAACCAAAACAAGTCTTTATCAGAGATTCAAGCATTTCATGTTGATGCTATCAACTCCAACGCTAGATACAAAAGAAAGGGTTCACCTAGTAAAATCCAAGTGGAAGACTATAAATTTTCTACAAAATTCTCCAATTTCATTTGAATGGAAACATGTATTCAAAAATTCCTACAAATTCCAAGACTCCAAGTTACATTGACATAAGTTGTCTAAAATACAACATCATGTAATAGAACAAGACAATTCAAACAAGTAAGACAATTTTCTTGGTACAAATTAATTATATTACTATAAAGCTATAGAAACTAGTGAATCTTTAATATAAGGAGTATTTAACTTGATAATACCAAAGAAAAACAATGGTGTGAAATTGGTAAAAACAAGCAATTCCCTTGAACATTCAAAGTTCATGCAACATTGCTAAAACTTGTTTGAACTCATACTCAAATAAATATATAATCCCTCTATGCATGGAAATTACAAACAAATGTTCTAAAGATATCTTAGATCTTAGGTCCAGACAATGTATGTAACTTTTCTTTATAGATTGAAAACTATAGGAATTTTCAAGGAAACTAGAGAGTTTCACAGACTTCTTGATCTTCAAGTCTTCATTGTATTCCAAGCTACAAATTTCTATAGAATTCGTGTATTTTGGACCAGTTGCATCCAATATTTGTAGTTGTAACAAGGTCCAACATACTCCATCAATTCAGTACATCTGTCATAACCGACCTTTATTCCATCCATGCAAAACAACCCCAAACCATGTATGACGATGGTGCAATTCGATATATCCTCCTGTTCACACAAAAATATGTGTTTAGTTGAGGAATATCCTTGGGTACCCATTGTTTCACTAGATGTTTGTACCTCAAGGGAACCTCGATGTCGCATATTTTCTCATCATCATAGGAACATGACCCCCCTTCAGCGAGAAAAATTTCCATGCGTTTATGGAATTTTCTTCTGATATTTTGACATCTAGTTGATATAACTCTTGTAGACCTATTAGATGTCTCAGTTTCCTCTAGTCTTCCTAAACTCCCCTCGCTCGAGGAAGACATATTTGAAAAATACATGTTTGGTTCTACCTGCACCATGGGAAAAAATTTCAAATAGGACCTTGTTGGGTATGCCTAATTCGTATTAGAAAATTACAAGGAATTAAATGCATTTTCCATTGATGATGAGGTCTATAAAACACTAATTTCAACCCATATTGTACTCTCTTTTGAACACAAAAAATCATCTCAATTCCATGACCAGATGGATAAGAAGCCCCTACCCAATCCATACTCAATAGACAAAGGAAAAAGGATAAACATCATAGGTCACTAGATCATAGAAACCATTATTCAAGATGTTGAACATCCTATAGAAACCCAAAAAAAAGTATACACTAGGGAAAGAGGTCATTAAAGGAATCAAAGAGCTGTTCAAGTTGTCCACATGGTGCCTCACTATGAGAAGGATCATACACCTTAACTTTTCAGTACAAATCAACCAAAACTCGCATTGGAGTTCAAAGAGGGGTATCCACTATAGATACATGTAGTCTAGCTAGTATGAAGACATTGGATAGAAGGGTGAGAGAGGGGGTTGTTGATAGGTTGCTTGCTAAACTTGTGGCACTTGTACATTCTAGTTATAAGTTGGATAAAACTTATATTTTTTAGTATTCTTAACGTCAAGTAGGAGCACCAATATATTTTGTGAGGGTGAGTATACCTTCTATAAGATATGCTAGTCATATTGCATTGAGTTCTTCCATCCATGTTCCTTTCAATTGTCTTAAGGAAGACACGTCTGGTACCATGATTTTGGGATTGATTCACAACTGATGGAGTCTTGTAGAGTGAAGTGGCATGGTTGTTGGGATTTCTCAGAGATAGGGAGTTAACCTTGATTATATTCTTTCTTGAATATTCTTTTGGGATTGGGGAATTGACATAGTTTTAGTTGTTTGAAATGTTGGAAGTATTAACGTGAAAGATACATCGATAAATCACCTGTGAGACATTGGTATAATGTCAAGAATTATCGATTATGCTTTAGGTATCATCATAAAGAGTCAAACCAAACTTTCTCTAATGTCGGTCAAGAAATGGGCATAGGTTCGGCGTCATGAGAACATCAAACATTCATCCTTTGGTTTGACTCTATTGTCTTTCAATATAGTCAGTGAAATGTTGGTCATGCATTGCTATGTATATTTTTTATCTTATTGTATATGGGTCTTGGACTCTTAGTCATATTTTATCACCCACCTAGATATTTATATTTTATTGTAACCCTTGAAGTTTTTTTCAAAATGGAAAAAAGAAACCAATACATCTACCTTCTATGAGGATGTGTTATTTCCCAATTTCCTAGTGGACTTAGTCAGGCTGTGAATTCTAATTGTAATTCACACTTTTCACTTTATTTTTTCTTGTCTTATTGCACATGAATTCATAGGGGTCTTGATAGGAATTTAATCTTTTATGTGCCTAAATTTCAATTCAGGTAATGGTGCATGATAATTTTGATCATATGAAAAAATCAATTTCAAAAACCTTTAGTGTGAAGGGTAATTTAGTCATGAGCATAGTTTGGCACGCTTAGGGATTCTTTGGCACTTGCCTTGACACTTGGATGATATTTGGTCATGGATAGTTATTTAGGGATTGATGAACTATGGCATTACATTGAGACTGTGGTATCGACTATATCATGACGTAGAATGGCGCACTTGGACACTCTCCACACATGACTCAACACATGGTTTACTCAAGTGCATATGAGTTGAGCTTAAGCTCAATTAGAGAACATATCATAAGGAATTTTCCCTATACCACCAGTTTTTGATGCAGAAGTCGCAGTTTCACACATAGTGCTTCAAGTTGGATATTAGGTTATATATCCTTAATTTTGGCATAGCTCTAAATGAGGACATACTGAACTCCTAGTTTCACGGTCTAGAGGCCTACTTCAAGACAATCTACAATGACAAACATACTGAAGATCTTCATAGTTTGGGTACACATGGAGTAGTAGGTCTTTGCATGGTGTAAAGCACACATCAACCACCTCTAATCGGCACTTGAGATGATTTTGAAGCATGCAATGTTTCCTTGATCTTAGCATGCATCTAGACTCTAAAAATTACAAACTATTTAACTTTGAAGAATCTATTTTGATAATGAATTGTATATATAAATTAGCTATGATCTTATCTAAGTGGTATCAAATCACATTTTCATTTTTTTAATTATGAATATTACTATGTCTCGAAATGTGTTTATCTTGTATTGGAGAAAAAACTTGAGAACAACATAAAATTGTATGTTACAAGAGAAAAACAATAGGAATTAGTTAAACCAACCAAATTAATAATAGAGATTGATATTGAAATCTTATCAATGTCCTTTAAAGTGACCAATAGCAATCAATATGATTAAATACATGAACATTAAGAAAAAAATGAAGGAATAGAAAAAATACTATATATATTTAGGACACTACAATGACAAACAATATGGGAATAGGGTGACCAAAGGTAACTAGGGAAGAGAAGAGTTAGCGCGGACCCACTATCAATCTATGAGGAGAACAATTGAATTCCATGTTGGATTTTATTTACAAGGTTTTAGGTTGGTTTTGTTTTTACAAAACATTCTCTTACTGAGGTAATTCATGTTATACATTGAGACGCATGAGTTAAATTTTATGCAATGAAAAGAATACTACTATTTTTTTAAATGTAACAAGCATCTGTGTTTAGTTGGTGGTTCAACTATAAATTTTACATGTTACCCTATGTGTCCAATTACATGTTTGGATCATATATATTATATAATTAATTTAGTATTTTTTGGATTTTATTTCAATGGAATATTTTTTTTTCTTTTAGTAAATTTCCATAGAGGTTGAGAATTGTATACTCACTTTTAAGTACTGGAAAATTTGTCTATTTACATGGTTTCTCAATAGATAAAAAAAAAAAAATCCATTTATTCTATTGCAAAAGTTGTTTTTGTAATGTTATATTTTACCAAATCATACTAGATGCTCAATTACTTGGCATATAGAAGCTAAAAAGGGACCTTTATAGTAGTAGGGACACTCCTTGAAAGAAATAATTAGTATATATTCTTGGTTATTGAAATTAATAGCATTCACCAATACTAGAATATATTAGGGGACATTAATTCTGAAACAAATTTTAGTTCTCTATTTCCTCAAGTTAGTCATAGATTATTAGATTGTTTTATTACAATTCTATAAAAACTCCCATGTATTATTGTTGAATGACATAAGAAATAACATTTATGTACCTTCATTCTTTGTGGATTTTATGTATCAAAACTTATTCTAATACCATTGTTTCCATATACAATGTCTTGAAAATGATAGATGCTTATATAGTCTTGTTAATTGACACACATATGTTTCTAGTTTTTATATCCAATAGGTGTACAACTAAATAGTGTTGAAATCAGTGTTGCACCTAATTTGAATCCAAACTTGTGTCAGGGCATATGACAATCATTGTCATCTAGGTTATTTTGCAAAATTCTTCTCAATGTTTAATTTGTACTCCTCTAATCCCATGGTAACTTTCTTGCTATACTCAAAATTACTAATTCTATTATTGGATAATCTAATTGGAACGATAATGAATTTATTTATTCCTTTGTCCTTGAAAACCCTATTTGGACTAGAGCCCCTCACTATAGCTCTAGGGATAAAAATAAATCATAAAGGGATATGCAAAATGTGTGACAATTGGTGATGGCATGTTAATTGGGTTGGGTGGCCTAATCATTAAGTTCAATCAAATAGAGGTAACATCTACCCAATTGTGATTTATGTATGGACGGACTCTGTTGATCATAGTGAGTGGCCCAATATTTTGCCTCATTAGTCAAGAAAATATGTCCTTCCCTACATAAGGTATATCCTCTATAAGTTAGACTCATGGTTATACTTCACCACTTCTCCACATGCAACTTCTATGCATCCTGTTGGAAGCAAAGGTTGTGGAAACAAATTCAGTTGCATTTGAACCGGTTGATTCAAAATTCATTTATCTTAAAGCTATATCCATGGTGGGGTAGAAGGGTGCAGAGGCAAATGCAAAGGAAGTTGATCCATGAAATGTGGTTTATCCCTAATAAGTTAACCTTTAATCCATTGACCAAGTAGATATAGAAAATCCCATTGATGATTGTGTGGCACATTTCCAAACCCTGGTATATGTAGCGCATTTCCAAGCCCCCAAATTGGGAAAATTGCTCCATGAAACTGGTCAATAGTTCAACACTCAAAACAAATGTGCTCAATTGCTCTGTAGAGAAATAATTTTTTTTGGATTAGGTGTTTGGGTTGATGTTCAGACTTACCGAAGACATCTCTGCCTCCTCTGCAATGGTCTCGATCTCCTTCAGGAACAAAAGTCTATGGGTATCCTTTGGGCGTAGAGTTATATGGGTCTCTTCTGGGCACGTCGTCTCAATCTCCTCCAGACGCAAAAGTACTTTGTGGGTATCCTCTGGGCATGGGGTTTCTCTACATGTGATCCTTCTTTGTGAGTCTGAGTCGCCGATGCGGGGGTATTTGGTGGCTTGTGGGCATAGTGCAATGAAAATGGCACCACAAGAAAACCTTAATTAGGTTATAATTAAACCCCGAAGTTTACATATCTATCAATAATATTGAGCTTCTTAATGAACTCATGGCTCCAACTAATGTTAATGAAATGTTTTTTTATTGTTTTTTAAATTTAAAATAATTATATATTAATATAAAGAGCAATTAAGATAGTTCATTTATTTTTCCTTTTATCTCTAATTGTCTTCTAATTTTTGGCACAACTTCATTGTACAAAATAATGGGAAATGGTTCTATCCATGTATTGATGGTGTATTGAAGGGATTCCCTACTCATTGTACTGATATATAGTTGGTAAGCACCATAAATTGGAAAATAATTGTGGAAAATTGAATTGAGATCATTTTTTTCTTGAATTAATTCAAAATGTTTTGTGCTGACCTTTTGATGTGTCTCTTAGCGGCATACATATTTTATGTTATTTTTTGATGATTACTTATTCAAGATGTTGAAATTTTTTCTTGAATAAAAATTTTGAAACCTTACAGTGTTTCATAATTTTTAAAGCTATGGTAGAAACTAAAACTAGGAAATACATCAAAACCTTACTAACTAATGTGGGGTCCATGTTCCAAACCAAAAGAGGAAGAAGATTGGTGAAAAAAGGGTAGTGTATTTTTTTGGCTTACAATAGTACATCTAAAGGATAATGATTGATTTATCATACAAATAAAAAAAATACATAAGTAGAGATGTAGTCTTCAAAGAATGCTAAAACATTGTTGGCATGGACAAATGTTCATTGTCAAACTAAGGTATTTCACTTGAAGATAAGGCCTAATTAGTCTCCTTTTTGTTTGAAATAGTAAACTCCTCTAGTTTTCTAGCTAAATTTCATTCCAAAGTTTTTTTTTTAAAAGGGCATTTCAATTATTTCCACCGTATTGATGTTGCGGGTAGGATTATTTAACATATCCAAAACAATGTTAAATATCCTTGGCCAGTAGTCCAACAACAAATTTCATGGAATTACAATAGGTTATGTAGAATTTTGTTTTTATATTATACATTTTAGTGGTTATGAAAATAATGTTCCCATGGTGTACCATGTTCCCAAGTTTAGAGAAGAAATGAAAACCGAGGTGCCAAATTTTTAATGTTCAAGTTAGGATGTCAAATATTTTGCAAAAATATACAAGAAAATGTTAAATAAGAATCTCTTGGATTAGAATAAATCTAAACACATTATGGACAACTAGCACTCTAAAATATTTCTATAAAAATTAAGTATGTTCAAGTATCCACAAAAGACCATTGACTTTGATTGTGCTCTGCATTGATTATCAATGCAATTATGCTAACCAAAGTAGTTTTATAATGTTTGGCTAGCTTATGGGATGGTTTTATGAGGCAATTGGCCCCTTCCCAATTGGTGTAATGATCCTTCCCATGAAGCACATGAGGATATTTTAGCTTACATCCCGATGTAGGTTGAATTTGACCCAAATGCCACTATCTATGTCTTCAACTCTTGCACCAACACTAGCATTAAGACCATCATGGAACATAAAAGATACAATAACCAATTTTTGTTTTGACCAAGGCATGACATTGATCGCAATAATCATCAATCTTGTTTCTCCATGATCATACCCTAGATTTATATCCCATAAGATTAAGTCTCCAATAGCATAAATGGTGTTATCTCCATCTACATGTCTTAGCTCCTTTGTTATTAAGTTCTCTTTAGTTTTATGATCTTGATTGTCCTCTTTATTTATTCCTTGAGATTGGGTTTATATCCCTCTTATGCATCCTCTCATGGTTATTCACCTCATGAGTGATTTTAATGAATCAAGGAACCTTGGGGCATTGCAACCACTTTTGATCTTTGCCACCATCTAGGCCAACCTTTCCATGAATTTTAGAATGGCCCTCCCAAGAGCTAGCAACAAATATATCATCATAGTGGTAGTTCCATCCCTAAAATATCTATGTTTCCATGAGGTACCCTCCTTCTAATGGACTTGATAGATGATCATGACTTGAGAAGGTCGTCTCCTTCAAAGGTACACTTTTGGACTTCAATTTGAACTTTAAGAATATCTCCTCCATAAACTACACATGGCCTATTCAGGGTATCAATGTCCTATGATTCAGTATGTCAGTGCCATCAGGCGGCTTTGAGAATTATGAAGGTGTCTTAGGGCCTTCAGAATGGAATTATAGGGATGAATACCATGCCTTTGGACCTATAGAAACCATTGAGGCATCTATAGCCTCGCATAACTCCTCAAAGAATCACACATGACTTTCCATGGGTATCCATGGTGCTATGTGTCTAGGTTGTGTGGTCTTACGGTCTTGGACATGGTAATGTAGGAGACTTGCAAATAAAGTGCTAAAGGAATCTTCTAACAATGTAGGGATAAGAAGGTTTCCTCGACCAATAATAGGTGGCATTTTGGGGGTATCATTCACCTATGGTTGATGATGTTTGTGCCATTATGTGGTTTTTAGAAATATGTACGTGTCCTAGGGCATTGGGAAATATCCTAAGGTAAAGAAGATACCTCAAACTAGCACACATGGCCTCTACGTGGGTATATGTATGGAATTAGGTGGTTTTCAATAGTAGGTCTAATTCATGTGGCCTTAGAGATGTTCAAGAGATAAATCCCATGTCTTATATCATAAAGGAAGTACATGAGCAAGAATTCCTTATTTTTGGGTTATTAAATATCATATAATAATGAAGGTGAAATAAGCATTATTGTGCATTACCTTATAGAGAATTACATTGAAAGGATTAATGGCCATATCATCATCATCATCATCGATGTCAGTTTCGATACTCATTGATGACGATGTTAGTGATGATGGCATTGACGACGTCGATGTTGATGACATTGTTGACGTTGATGTGGTACTAGCTATATGGACCACACATGTTTCCAACAATTCATGAATGAACTATTATATCTCAGTTTTGTGTGTAATAGGATGTTGATATTGGTGCACATTGGGTGGTTGGATTCCTATAATCAATAGAATTACACATTGATGCTCCCCACATGAGAGTGGCAATCTATGGGGAAGTTGATCTATACTAAATTAATAAAAGGTCAATGTGAACTACTTATCAAGGCCAAGGTACATACAACAACATGTATCCAAGCCTAGAGGCCACAAGATACTTATAACCAACACCTAAGAACACATGGATATTATTACACAACCATTTAATAGGATTAAGGGAGATTTTTAATTCTATAGGATTTGATTGTGCACTATAGACATGGTAGTTGTAGTTCATGTTAAATTTTCAGAATTTACTTCAATATGATCTAGGATCTTAACTGAGAGAACAACATGTACAGCATATCTATAGCATATCAATCATGGACACAATAATGCAAGCACACAAGAGACACAGATTTTACTTGGGGAAAACCATAAAGGTGAAAAACCCCAATAACTTCCTTAGAGATAGATAGAGCAATGATACAACCAGAATACAAGAGATAGTCTTCTCCTAGCAGTAGAGCCTCCTCCTCCACAAGTGCGCCACTCTCCCAAGTGTGAGTGAGAGAATAGAATGATCAAATAGAGATCTCCCGATATCTATTTATACTAGACTTGACTTGCCTAATAACCTTTACTAGGTCAACCTTAACTTAACCACATAACACAATGCTGACTGGGTCGACACCCAATGGGGTGGTCTAATAACCCTTTGACCCACATGGCTGACCCCCACTAGGGTGGTCTAACAACCCTTCGACCCACATGACTTATACAGAGCCGACCCCAACAAAGTGGTCTAAAACCCATCAAGTATAAGTTACGACACTTACAATATAAATGACGACACTTCCGTATAGAGGAATAATAACATCTCTATAGGAATACAATATACATATATGTGGAATACATTCCGAAGTTACATATACATCAACACTCCCTCTTAACTAGGAAGGTATTTCTCGACATAGGTCTTCTAGCACAAGTCTTCTTCTCTGGATCATCATCAGCGCATCGTCATCGTCACTGCTCCTACTATCTCAATCAATCTCTGAAGCTACTCGTCATAGGAAGTTCTACAGAGCCAGTCCTTTTTCATACTGGATGTAGGCCCACCAGCTACAGGTCTTCATCATCACTGGTCATGCTGTGGAATCCTCAGGACTAATTATGTGAGTCAACAAAACCTCGAAAGAGCATCCCAAGACTGATTACGAGCACACAGCTCAACCTATCGGATCTCCCAGGATCTTTTACATGTTACTGCACAACCTGTCCACGGCCACAGAGTATCACGAAGCACAACCCAGATGCACACACACAGCACTTACACTCACCAGCATGGGAGGACCAACCTACCACCATCCGTGAAAGGCTCACAGCACTTACATCAATGACCATGGGAGAACACATCTGCCACCATGTCGAAAAGGCTCTGCACTTACATCAATGCACATGGGATAACACATCTACCACCATGTCGAAAAGGCTCTGCACTTACATCAACGCACATGGGAGAACACATCTACCACCATGTCGGAAAGGCTCTGCACTTACATCAACGCACATGGGAGAACACATCTACCACCATGTCGGAAAGGATCTGCACTTCCATCAATGCACATGGGAGAACACATCTACCACCATGTCGGAAAGGCTCTGCATCTATGTCTTCGGAACTCATCACACATAATCCAACTGATTATGTAATGTATCCACCTGATACATATGATCATCCTGATCATCATCATGACATCATCCTGATGCATATCTAGAGCAACATCCTGAAGCTCGTCATCCATGATCATCCTAATCATATCATGCATCTACCTTATGCATACCAAGTATCTACCTGATACATATCATCATACATGATCCACTTGATGATACAATGTATCCACCTGATACAAATACAAATACATGATCCACCTGATCATACCTGATACATATCAACATACATGATCTACCTGATCATACAATGTATCCACCTGATACATATATAGATACATGGTCCAAGCATCCAACATGATGCGTATACAAAATACATACAAATGATCCAACTGATCATATCCAGCATCAAACATGATGCGTACATATACATATAGAGCAGTAACGGGAGCATCGTCCTGATGCTCATCATCCATGATCCTCCTGATCATCATAGCATCATCTTCTTCAGATCATCTCATCGTCCACGAAGCACAACCCAGATGCACATCATCCAGCACTTACACCACCGACATGGGAGAACACATATACCACCATTCGGGGAAGGCTCCAGCCCTTACTTTTTCACCATGGGAGAACACATCTACCACCATGTGAAAAATGGCTTCAACCCTTGCATCTACACCATGGGAGAACACATCTACCACCATGTGAGAATGGCTCAGCAATTACATCACGACCATGGGAGAACACATCAGCCATGTTAGAAAAGCTCATGTGCATCTGCATCTTCCGGACTCATCACTTTCCTTTGGAATGAACCTTGATCTGAAGTGCACCAAGCCTCTCTCTAAAGTACTCAAACTGCACTCTGGCCAACGGCTTGGTCAATACATTTGCAACCTGCTAATCCGTCACAACATGTTCTGCTTCGACTGTACTCAGTGCTACGCAGGACTGTTTCCTGCTAAACCAAGAGATCACACCTGATCCCATACTGAAGTAGCACCCATAAGTGCTCTTCCTATCTGCAGCACTTCCTACCCAATCAACATAACCCTGCAGGTTAAACTTTTGATTCGCATCATACTTGAGCCCATAATCAACCGTACCCTTCAGGTACCTCAGAATATGCTTTACAGCAACCAGGTGAACATCTCTTGGATCCGTCAGGAACTGGCTCAATGTGTTCACCGCAAAGCAAATATCTGGTATAGTGTTCGTCATGTACATCAAGGACCCAGTTATCTGACGATACATCGTGACATCAACCGGATCAGATGGAGCATCACACAGAAGCTTCAGATTCGATGCCATAGGTGTGGCCATAGCCTTGCAATCCATCATCCCGAACCTCTTCAGGATCTCTACTGCATACTTCCCTTGTCCAAGGAAGATTCCATCTGTACTCTGCCACACCTCCATGCCAAAAACAAATAATGCATCATCCCCAAGTTCTTCATCTCGAACTCGGCAGCAAGCTTCTGCTGCGTGTCGGCAATCAATCTATCTTCACCTGTAATAAACAGGTCATCCATATACAAAAGTAGTATCACTGGATTGCCTTCCTCAACCTTGTAGTAAAGGTTGGAATCCGCTTTACTCTTGGTAAAGCCCAAACTAGATAGAAAGTTGTCTATCCTACCATACCAAGTTCTGCACGTACATGACTCCCTGTCATGTGTCTCAAAACCAAGTGGCTGCTCCACATACACTTCTTCTTCAACTACACCATTCAAGAAGGTTGTCTTGAAATCCATCTGGTGTATCTTCCATTTCATCACTGCAGCCAAAGCAAGTACAAATCTAATGGAAGTGTATCTGGCTACAGGAGCAAAAGTCTCTATGCTACCACCTGCAGCATGCTTGATCTTGTAGATCCTCTTGGAAGTCACTACAGACTCCCCTTCAGGTCTTGGGACTGCATCCCAAACATCTTCATGATCGACTGGTACTCCTCAATCATGTCATTCTTCCCAGATCCTGGGAACTTCAATATCTTCAATATGGGAACTTCAATATCTTCAATATTTTCAATAGATAACTTTGTTGCTTGAACAAATGTTGTAGTCCTTCTTTTGTAGGTGATGGTATATGATCTTTCCTACATAACAAGTTAAATTGCATGATTAGAAAACATCTCATAGTTTTCAGAAAAAATTCTTACACATAAAGAAATATGTCATATAGTCATGCAATTATTTTAGGCAATGCTTCAATACAACATTTATCCATATCCCATAACTTTCTAGATGCCTTCCAATCTCTACCAGAACATTGTTAAGAGTGTGCACAACTCCCAACATGTCAGCAAAGAGGTTTCATTCTAGATAAGTAGCAACGGAATGTTATACAGTGCCATAGGCCACTTACCCATCAAATGCATATTAGTAGTATACTGTTCATTAATGAAATCATTCTAATATGCACAATACATATCCTAAGTCTAGGAACATAAGCCTATACATCATTGAACAATTTTATTTAAACAAACACATATGTAAGAAATGACAATTCAAATACTTATCTTTGTTTGGTTGCTGGGTGGACTCCCTCTGAATCTTTGCAACTCCATTCTGATGTGGATTGTGAGAAGTGGCCAACTCCCTTTGAATATCTGCATCCTTGCAGAAACTACTGAATTGTGCTCCTTTGCTTTCTTGCAGGAACAACTGGA
Organism: Larix kaempferi; assembly: GCA_027924585.1. NCBI lineage: Eukaryota > Viridiplantae > Streptophyta > Pinopsida > Pinales > Pinaceae > Larix > Larix kaempferi. Next base: position 4,285,951 of record BSBM01000961.1, on the reverse strand, counting down.
GTGCTCGCTCTTGATCTTTGCTTCCTGGATTACCTGTCCTTGAACTCATATCCATCCTTAATCACTATGCATGCTTATTAGTATCATCATTGTGTTATCCTTGAGGTCTCATACATAATCACACATTTATTAGTATAATCTTAATACTATCAAAACACAATAATCTTAAACATGTATAGACATGATCATTCACAGATAATAAACATTAGTATTCAAGGTTTTAGGGAAGTCTTCTTTTACTCATGCATATTCTTATTTGATCATAGGACTCTTCTTATTAGTTAAATCATCAATGCATAAACCTGTGATTACTCAAACCTATACCTTCATGATTCTTCTGGTTAGTCATATCATCAATTATGGTAAGAAACATAATATGCACACAACCATGACTATTCAAACCTATGACTTCATGAATAATCATTATCAACAACACAACAGTATAAGATCCTAACACAAGGTAGGATTCTAGCTTGATATAGGAAAAACATACCTGGATTAGCATGCTAGTTAGTTATGTCTAACATACCCGCATAATGTCTTCTGGTTCTCTTCAATGGCTTGCGCTAGTAACCTGCATGTCTCATAAGTTAACCATTGTAGAACCAAGTTATACATACCTCGAAAGTAGATCTTCTATGTGATCCATGACAATGGATGAATCTTTTTCTTCATGTCACCATGAGCATATGTTCTTGACGTAGAACATGATTTGACTTTCTTGGTGTACCTTTTGTGTTAGCAGGCAACATAAACCTCATACAACACCATAATGCATTAGTACAATCATAAGTGTCACCACCCTAATCAATGAATATCTTCTATCGTGCATTCATAATTTTATTAAGGTGATACGACAAGTCTATATTTAATTAAGATTGTACTAACCGTAATAATATGAAGACAAATATACCATAAACTTAATCATGAACAAATCTCGAAACATACCTAGATAAGTCATACCTGTCGATATTGCTTGTAATCTTCTTATGTAAGGCCTTAGCCTCATCTCCCTCTGAAACGGGAACTCCTTCACTTATGCAGGTGACCAATCCATCTTCTTCTAGGATTAACCCAATCCACTTGATTTGCAAGAACTAGATCTGGAGCTGGATTAGGGTTTGTAAGAGAAAACCCAAAAATTCAAACTTTGAATTTCAAACTTCCTAAAGGATAGAAATATGCGCCTTGATGAGCTGATCAAGTTGGTATGTTCAGAATTTGAAAACTGCAAAGTTTCACTCCTCAATTTTTCCTTTGAAACTTTCGGATTCACTGGACGTGACCCCGAACTAGGGTTTGATGAAGCCCACTCTTCCACCCAATCCAAAGGTTTGATCCAAAGCTCTAAGCTTCTATTTTTCTGAGGAGCTTCAAGTCGTGGTCACGGATTTCAAAAATTCTCATTTTTGCAGAAGCCCTAATTTTCCACTTTTCCAATCAAAGTCCCGAACTAGGGTCTGATCAAGCCCAATCTTCTGCCCAACCAAAAATTCTGATCTTGGTCTCTAAATTTCTATTTTGATGAGTAGCATTCAGCCATAGTCTCCGATTACAAAAATTCCAACTTTCTCCGAAACCCTAAGTTCCGGAATCCATGAATGAAGGTGCTCAAAAATAATTCTGTTATGACATAAATATGTACCTGATTGTTTCTGGTGTAACTCCGAACTTTTCGATCCACAGGGTCTGAAAAATTTTCCTAAGATAGCCCGATCTGTCATCTTTCCATCCCGATAGGTCTAACCTCAATTGGTGTAATGTCCCCATATTGACCCTATTGCATTAATATTGTAAATGATGTAAATATTGTTATTTAGTCATGGTGAGGAGCTCAAGGCCAAGGCCCCGCCATTGATTTATCGTTCTATGTATCGGCAATTAGAATAGATGCATATGGTTCTTGTGCTAGCTATGCACAATGTAAATTCGGACATCATATAAATATGCAATTTTAATGAAAAACCCACAACCAGCTATGCAATGCAACAAAGAGATGGGGCATGATCTTACAAGGAATGGGGAGAAAAAATAACCAAACCCTTGAGCCAATGGAGTCAATCCATGTGTCAATGAGAAAACCCATGAGATCCCAACTACCCATTTTGACTTATGCCCCAATCATTAAATTCTTCCAAGAGTTGGTTGAGGCAGTTAATGCCTTGGGAATGATGAGGTATGGTAGCCAATTTCGGGTATGGGAAAGCCATCAATCTGGGAATTCAAATTTTTGCTTGCAAGGCAAGAAATCACCCACATTTTTCCTTCCCAAGCCATTCGGAACCACGGTCTTTCCTCTCTCACGCAGCCTGGGGCGAACTAGGTTTTTTCCTTCACATTTTCACCATTTCTCTACATTCTCCCATTCCTGGGAACTCGTTTTTGGTTAGCACAATGGCTGGGAGAAGAGAACCACAATTTTCTGGGGTTATAGAGGCCGTTTTTGCCCATGAAATGCCCATGGACGTTATTTTCTGAAAACAATTATGCTCCTGGGGTTATTTTCCCATTGTCCAATTTTTGTTTTGGGCTTTCCCACATTTTTTTGAACTGGTTGAAATCCCATCGTTGGGAATCCTACTGCAAAAACGCCCAGCACTTGCATTTCTAGCTGTTATGTCCCTCCCTGTTTAGTTTGAACCTGTGAGTAGGAGATTCAGGAGTGGAAGAGGACAGATTTCGCTTGATGAGCCCAATGAAGTATCCATAGCTCAATGGTTGAGCCACTAGCCTAGTAATTCACCTCTATCCATCTCTTAGCAGCCTGATAAACCCCACTGCTGATTGGCTTGGCTAATTCTGGTGTATCTTTGGCTATGTGAGAGCATGCTTTCCCCTTTTCCTTGTGGAGATCATGCCAAAATCGGGGGTGGCAGTGGTGCTGAGAGATTGAGGAGCACACTGGCCTACGGTTGGGTGGAACGTTGCAGAAGCGTAGCTGGTTTCTCAAGGACTACTTGGTTTAAGATAAGTATTCTCATTTGCTAATTTGATATTGCTTAATTGATGAATGACATGAAAATATGGAATGTATGATGGATGTTAATGGAATTAAATTCTGTTGTGTTTTCAAATGTTTATGTATTTGCATATCTCCATCTAGCAATTTATATGAATGCTTATTTGATTAAGTATGGGACTAGATGTCCAGTATTATTGTTAGTGTCCTCTCCATAGACTTATAGGATAGGAGGGACACTACATTTTGGTATCAGAGCTGTTGGTTGCAGCATTGGGCCTTCATGGGCTACCTGTCACAACTTGTAGAGGTAATTATGCTTCCTGCCCAGCATAGACTGTTAAGAAAAATTTCTATGTATCTATGAGTTTTCTGCCAAAAAAAAACTGAGCCGGCGGAAAAACTCGGTGAGTTTGTCCGCAACGGCGGAAGGACTCGGCAAGTTGTTCCACAACGTGGCAGGAAATCAATAAGTTCGCTGAAACTGCAGAAGAACTTAGCGAGATGTTCCGCAATGGCGGAAGAACTTGGCAAGTTGGCCCGAAGTTGCGGAAGTGCCCGGGGAAAGGAAGAAAAATTTCAAAAAAAAAAAAAATTCTAAGTGTTTTCGGCGGCCGGACTCGACGAGTTGGCCCGAAAATGCAGAAGGACTCAGCAAGTCGCCCCACAATGGCGAAAGTACTCGGCGAGTTGGTCCGAAAAACTTTCTAAGTGTTTTCAACGTCAAAGAAGAAATTTCGGAAGAACTTGGCGAGTTGCTCCGAAACAACGGGAGAACTCGGCGAGTTGCTCCGAAACAACGGGAGAACTAGGCGAGTTGCTCCGAAACAGCGGGAGAACTCAGCAAGATGGTCCGAAACGGCAGAAGGTTTTTCTAAGTATTTTTCGGCGTCCAAGAGAAAATTTCTGAAGAACTCGGCAAGTTTCCCTGCAATGGCGGAAGGACTCGGCAAGTTGGTCCGCAACGGATCGGAAGGAAAAACTGAGTCTTCGACCGGAAGAACTCAATGAGTTGGCCCGAAACAGGTCGGAAGAACTCGCTGAGTTGCTTCGAAACGAGGAATTTCAGCCATTTTTCAGAGAGATTTTTCAGGCGCCGAAAGTTGAAAAATGCCATGGAACTTGTGCGCCAGATTGCGCGAAATTGAAGAATTTACAAACAAACAAACAAAAACGAGGGCGCTGCCCTCGACCCGTCCTGCAGTGGCGCAGGGAAGCCACAAGGGGGCAAGCCCCCTTGACCCCCGTCATCCCCCGGAGACAGTCATTGAAAGTGTGAAATGCACTCTTGGGATGAGGAGCACGGATTGCATAAAGGGTGGTGGAACTCTCAGCAAGAGAAATTGGGTGTGATATCCATTATGGAAGATGAAAGGGGAAATTCCTCACCTTCAAACTAATTATGTTTATAGCATAAGAATTGCATATTGGAAAACAGTAAGAATGAATGATTGCACATATGTATATGTTGAATTGCTAATTCATGATAATATCATAGCTAATGATTGCTTGTATGCTTGGTAGGGAAGCCAAGGAAAGGATTAGCTATGATGTGGATGAGGAACTCCATGACAGAATGAGGAATTGGGAAGAATTCCTTAACTCCTCTCTCGCTATCGTATTTATATACTGGAAAATTATGGCATAAGGATGCTGGAAATGCAAGAGAGTAATAGATTAAAAATAAATATTGCATGGTGCATGTGAAAATGTTTGTGCATGTATATGATATTACATCTTGGTAAAATAGTGAGGTTTTACATATGCAATGAGCCACTTAAGATAGTCATTGTGGCTGCTAATAAGTAGTTATGTTCGCATTGGTCGTAAGATCAAATACAACCGAAGCATGGCTGAAGATGTGGATGATGATTGTTGCATATGACCAACAACCGTATGAGGAAGGAATGGTGCAACAAATCTATGATCATGAGGTTGGAAAAAGGACTGTGTAGCCTTGGTAAGAGGCCAACTAATCAGGTAACATCAAGTGATGTAAATGATAGCCATGCAGGTAATGGTTATTGGTGCATAAATTGCATGAATGTTGAAAGAGGATTTGGTAAGATCCCTTCAACTATGTTTGAATTATGTTGAACAGATAGTACTCATAACTTAATGCAAGGTAGCATTGAGGAAATGTGCATTAAGATATTATGCACAATCTTGTGGTTATGCATTGAGTGAATGCACATTAAAAGATTATGTGAGTGATGTAAATGTGCATTATGTATAGGTGCACATGATGAGATGCATTGTGAGAATGCATGATTGTGATGTATGTTTCATTGAAATTAGATAATAGATGGAATGGTGAACCATTATCAATCTTAAGAGCAAGAGAATAATTGCATAAAATGATGAAATCGAACCATGCAACTCTAGTATGGTAATAATTCACAGGAAGTAGATGGTTTTGGTGATATTAAAATGCTTCAGTGACTGTGGCAGCAATGAAATATTATATGCATAGAAACTTACAAAGCATTTGGCTGATTGAAGTTTCAGATTTCAGGTAGATTGTTTTGGGCATGGCAAATATGGATAAGTCCATGATGAAGATTAGAATCTACCGTGAACAAGAGCCAAACGATATAAGAACAGGCTCATGGCTAAGCGAATCAATTTCTGAAGACACATTGCAGGAAGACCAGGAGTGATGGTCTGCCAAAGCCAAACTAGATGGGAAAGACCCCATGCTTTGGAAATGGGTTTTGGGTGAAACGCCATTGATAATGTCTCAGCCAAACCGCATGTCGGTAAACCATGAAAGTGAGATGGTAAAGCTATGCCCAGAAGGCATGTGAGACACATCTGCAAAATGAATGAGTATTCTGTGACCCTAGACAAGAACATGCATGTCTAAATTATTAGGGTTAATATGCAGAGCATGCTCTATCTTATTTATATCATTGCAAACTGCTTGAGTATGATTAGGGCCTACATGGCACACATCAGAAAGGGGGTGCACACCTTTTCTGGTGCTGGGTCATGGTAGGGTTTTCAATATTGACTACACCCTAAGGGAATGGACGCATTCCTAGTGTTTCAATACTTGGTAGTGAATGATATGGAATGTGGTTAAGAATTGAACAGTAATACTGATGATCTTGCTTATCCTTCTTGTGTTGTTAGCCTACACAGATGCAGATTGATACTGCACATTAAAGGGAAAAGTGAAGAAGGGTACGCAAAGGGACTGTATGGGAATTGGCAACCTTTCTATGCTCACATGAAATATTACCAGAAGGGATGGACAGGCCCGAAGAGTTGTGTAATAAGAGAAGGTATCATCCTTGTGTGAGTAGGGGTCATGTTAACATGCAATCAAGAAAGTCACCTATAAAGTTCCTAAAAGGAACCACCAATTTGCACAAGAGAAGGAGTGGTGTCCTTGTATGAATGAATAGTTGATGTGTGTGAAGGGTTACGGTGCAAGAAGGTGTGGTGACATTGGTAAAGGCATAAAATCTCTACTGGGACAGCAGTGGGAGGGCGGGCATCGAGGACTGACTGAAAACCCTGAGATGCCTATGGCTCCATAGTAGAGCCTTGACCTATAATGGTTAGATGGTACAAGAAGGTGTGGTGGCATTGTTAAAGGCATAAAATCTCTACTGGGATAGCAGTGGGAGGGCGAGCGTCAAGGACTGACTGAAAACTATGAGATGCATATGGCTCCATAGTAGAGCCTTGACCTATAATGGTCGGTGGCACAGTTTCCTTCCATTGGTCGATGACCCAGACGAATGTGTTGTCTCGGCACTGGAGAGGGCCAACCAGGTATGGGACTGGTTGGGCACCACCAAATGCTTGGTAAATCCAGCCGATGGGGAGGCGTACTGGTTAAACATTAACTATGTCCAAGTCCATAGGCGATCCCAAGGCTTGCAAAGCGAAGCAAGATCCTGTGGACCAGAGGGAAAACGCACAATACAGATAAGTATTCGTTTTCATTTATGTCTTGTTTGGAATAATGAAGATTTCAGGTATAAGTCTTCTAACAACTAAGCTGATACACTATTGTTTCTTTGTTGGAAACCTTGGTCATTGCAGGAAGGCAAGACCCTGAAAGACTTTAAATTGCTGGTAAATCCAGAGAGTAAATGAGTGGGCGATATAAATTGATAGTAAATCCAGAGAGTAAATGAGTGGGCGATATAAATTATTAAGAAATCCAGGGAGTAGTTGGTTGAACGCTATAAAGTTCTTGATAAGTCCAGAGAGTGACTAGTTGGGCATTAACTACTTGATATGGTAAAGCAGCGTGTACGCTGGCCCAACACCCCTTAAAAAATTGATAAAACCAGTCAGAGCACTGGTCTAGCATATTGATAAAGGAAATGATTGATAAACCCAGTCAGCGTACTGGCCTGGAATTGCCGATTTGAATGATTGTGGAGTAGCCTACGTTTTGGCACAACATTCGTTATTATGTTCACGGGAAATCCAAGGCTCGTAAAGCAAAGAAGGATCCCGTGGAATAAAGTGAAGACATCCAATACAGATAAGTATTCATTTACCTTGCAGCTTCTTGCTTATGAATATACGTGTGTATATGATTTGGTTATGATTTCCTAAACTCTTGTTTAGAGATAAACCCTGTGAAAATGAACTAAACATGTGAATTGATTCAATGTTTGAGTGTAGGTATTGCTGGAAGCAAGGATTATGAAGGCATCCTAGAGATGCATGTGGACATGTGACCATCCTAAAGAGCTCAGTATGAGCAGTAATGAAAGATGGTGCTAGTGGATACGAGTGGATCCTAGCAGCCAAAGGTTCTGTAGGCAATAATGGGAAGGATGCCCTAGCTGAAAATCCATATACAGACCTTAGACACTAAGTGTCATAGCCAAGAAAGGAAAGTCAAAGCATTCACATTGAAGTGAAAGAGACTAAGAAGCATGAAACCACAGCAATGGTCTAGCTCCATAATGGAACAAGACTAAGAGGGAGAAACCCCTACTCTTCTCTTTCATTTTTATTGATGCATTTATAAAACAAAAGATTGTTGAGTGCATATCATGGCTGAAAATAGATTGTGTTTAATTGCTTGAGATGAATTGTGAATGCTGAAATAGTAAATTTCCTGTGAAAGGATGAACATGAATGAGTTCATGTGTATGTTGGGAAAGCATGAAAAGTGTGGAAGTCCCATGAATAAATCATGGGCATTCCATGTCAATTAGGAAAATAATTGACTAATATTAATGTTTATGTTATGCTTGTCCTAACAAAGAATTCCCATGATGAATTTCACAGGTAAGAAAGTGAAACAATTGGTTGCAGCTGGCACAAGAAAGTGTTGCTAGTAAGCAAAGTGTGTTCAGTTGTGCCCATTGACCATGGCAACAGACCAAGGGCTATTAGAGCTGGTTGAAAGTCTTCTTCAAACAATTTCCAGGACCCAAGAAAATCTTGGGGAGATGCTCAAGCTACAGAGGCAACAGAATGAGATAAACCATGAGGCTTTGCAGGACTCTATTTGTCTGCAAAAATAAGTAAAAAGCATTCTGGGAGCAATCAGCAAGGGAAAGGAAAGTGGATCAATGAAGAAGCATTCATCCAATCGTCCGATTAAGAAACGTTCCAGGTGGGATGACTCAAAGGAAATGGACCGGGAAAAGGTAAAGCCGCCAATGAAATGTTGGGTATGTGGAGGAAATCATTACCTCCGTGATTTCCCAACAAGAGAATATCAAGAGGGTAGCAACCGTAAATTCCCCAGGTTCATGGACCAGTTGGAAGGAAAAGAAAAGGAAGGAATTGTTTTGGAACGATGTCCTCATTCAGAGCTAGAAGGTCCCAGCCAACAAGAGAAGTTTGTAAAGACCAAAGGACTTAGTCCTAAAAAACCCAAGTAAAGGGTGAAATGTAGGACAAACCTACCACATTTTGTGAAATTTGGAAATATGTAAGTGGGTATTTATTTCCGAAGTGTTGGAACACCGAGGACGGTGTTATTCCAAGGGGAGGGGAATGTAAGGTCCCCATCTTGACCCTATTGCATTAATATTGTAAATGATGTAAATATTGTTATTTAGTCATGGTGAGGAGATCAAGGCCAAGGCCCCGCCATTTATTTATCGTTCTATGTATCAGCAATTAGAATAGATGCATATGGTTCTTGTGCTAGCCGTGCACAATGTAAATTCGGACATCATGTAAATATGCAATTTTAATGAAAAACCCACAACCAGCTATGCAATGCAACAAAGAGATGGGGCATGATCTTACAAGGAATAGGGAGGAAAAATAACCAAACCCTTGAGCCAATGGAGTCAATCCATGTGTCAATGAGAAAACCCATGAGATCCCAACTACCCATTTTGACTTATGCCCCAATCATTAAATTCTTCCAAGAGTTGGTTGAGGCAATTAATGCCTTGGGAATGATGAGGTATGGCAACCAATTTTAGGTATGGGAAAGCCATCAATCTAGGAATTTGAATTTTTGCTTGCAAGGCAAGAAATCACCCACGTTTTTCCTTCCCAAGCCATTCTAAACCACGGTCTTTCCTCTCTCACGCAGCCTGGGGCGAACTGGGTTTTTTGCTTCACATTTTCACCATTTCTTTGCATTCTCCCATGCCTGGGAACTCGTTTTTGGTTAGCACAGTGGCTGGGAGAAGAGAACCACAATTTTCTGGGGTTATAGAGGCCGTTTCTACCCATGAAATGCCCATGGACATTTTTTCTAAAAACGATTATGCTCCTGGGGTTGTTTTCCCATTTTCCAATTTTCGTTTTGGGCTTTCCCACGTTTTTTTGAACTGGTTGAAATCCCATCGTTGGGAATCCTATTGCAAAAATGCCCAGCACTTGCATTTCTGGTTGTTATGTCCCTCCCTGTTTAGTTTGAACCTGTGAGCAGGAGATTCAGGAGTGGAAGAGGACAGATTTCGCTTGATGAGCCCAATGAAGTATCCATAGCTCAATGGTTGAGCCACTAGCCTAGTAATTCACCTCTGTCCATCTCTTAGCAGCCTGAGGAACCCCACTGCTGATTGGCTTGGCTGATTCTGGTGTATCTTTGGCTATGTGAGAGCCTGCTTTCCCCTTTTCCTTGTGGAGATCATGCCCAGCTCGGGGGTGGTAGTGGTGCTGAGATATTGAGAAGCACACTGGCATACAGTTGGGTGGAACGTTGCAGAAGCGTGGCTGGTTGCTCAGGGACTACTTGGTTTAAGATAAGTATTCTCATTTACTAATTTGATATTTCTTAATTGATGAATGACATGAAAATATGGAATGTATGATGGATGTGCAATGGAATTAAATTCTGCTGTGTTTTCAAATGTTTATGCATTTGCATATCTCCATCTAGCAATTTATATGAATGCTTATTTGATTAAGTATGGGACTAGATGTCCAGTATTATTGTTAGTGTCCTCTCCATAGCCTTGTAGGATAGGAGGGACACTACAATTGGATTATCTGAGAGAGTTATGCCAAGTGTCGCAACGTGACCTGTTTATGGGATAAAACAGGAGAGCGAACTTGTACGGCATTCCACGTGTCACTGGTTCAACTTCGGCCTCTGAAAAATTTTCCAAAGATAGTAAAGTCTGTGTACTACCTATCACTTTTTACGAAATTTCATTTGGAGCTTCCTAACCCAAGTTATGACCTTTTTTCCAAGGTCACATGTTTGTGACTGAGATTTGGAAGAGGCAAAAACCCTATATTGTACAAATCATAAATCACAAAGTACAACGAATTAGAAGTTGTCCTTTGTAAAAAAGGTACATGGGGATTTGATCTTCAACCTGTAAAAGTTTCAGATCCGAAAACTTCTCCAAAATGGATTTATAGCGAAAGTTCTACAATGACTGGTTTTTGCTATATCAAGCCCTAGCATCGTAAGTGCAACAAGTGTCATACATGCCATATCATGCCTTCTTTCAGGCTAGCTCTGATACCATGCTAAATTTTCAGAATTTACTTCAATCTGATCTAGGATCTTAACTGAGAGAACAACATGTACAGCATATCTACAGAATATCAATCATGGACACAATAATGCAAGCACACAAGAGACACAGATTTTACTTGGGGAAAACCATAAAGGTGAAAAACCCCAATAACTTCCTCAGAGATAGATAGAGCAATGATACAACCAGAATACAAGAGATAGTCTTCTCCTAGCAGCAGAGCCTCCTCCTCCACAAGTGCGCCACTCTCCCAAGTGTGAGTGAGACAATAGAATGATCAAATAAAGATCTCCCGATCTCTATTTATACTAGACTTGACTTGCCTAATAACCTTTACTAGGTTGGCCTTAACTTAACCACATAACACAATGCTGACTGGGCCGACACCCAATAGGGTGGTCTAATAACCCTTTGACCCACATGGCCAACCCCCAATAGGGTGGTCTAACAACCCTTCGACCCACATGACTTATATAGGGTCGACCCCAACAAGGTGGTCTAATAACCCATCAAATATAAGTTAATACACTTACAATATAAATGACGACACTTTCGTATAGAGGAATAATAACATCTCTATAGGAATACAATATACATATATGTGGAATACATTCCGAAGTTACATATACATCAACAGTTCATTCACGGTGTTTCCTAAACAATGTGGTTTGTGAGTCATGTTTGAGTCTGGAAACCCTCCAAAACCATATATACATGTGTCTAGTCTAACCAAGCAAAATTTCAATACATATAAGCACAACTTGAAAATATTTCAACATTGGCCCCATTTAGTACATTGATTAATCTATAGGTTTTTTGTTTGATTGGAGAATTTTTTCTGTGAGTTATGTTTGAGCCTGGAAACCCTCCCATATCATCAATGCATGCGTCTAGTCTCCATGCCGAATTTCAGTCCATACAAGCAAAAATTGAAAAAAAATCAACATTGGCCCCGTGTAGTACAATAATTATTCTATAGGTTTGGTTTTTTATTGTCAAATTGTTTGTGTCAGTCATGTTTGAGTCTGTAAACCTTCCCACACCATCAATGCATGCGTCTAGTCTAACCAAACCAAATTTCAGTCCATACAAGCACAAATTGAAAAAATTTCAACGTTGGCCCCTAACTTTCAACGTTGACGTCTAGTCTAACCATGCCACCGTTGTTTAATAACATGATAGTTATAATATGTGTGGTCAAGCACGTGAGAAAGCACACCTTTTGGGTTAGCATGATAATTGTGCATTGCCTTACGAAGCTTCTCTTTGTTTCGAGAATAATTTAATATTCTCTACTAAACAGGGACAACCACGTGAAGGTGGAAGCTCATCTACCCCCCCCCCCTCACGTCACTCTCAATACCCCATAACCAGAAGAAGAAGAAGAAAATATGTACAAAAAAATAATTTATTGTGTTTTTTGTCATACTTAAGAAGCAATGTCTTTATAATATATGCCAACATACAAGAAAATGGAAACAAAACTTGAAACAATTAATTTATACGTACCAATACAAGTCAATAATTCGATCGCAATATTAATTCAAAAGATTATAGAGAGTAGATATATTAAGGCATACCTCATACACTTCAATGGACTTCATCATATTCTTCATCCAAGTCATCATCCGATCCAGATTCAACATTGTAAGGATTGGCCATTTCATCATCGTCATCGATGTCAGTTTCGATCATCATGTCATCGTCAATATCATCTTCATGGACATTGTCTGCTACATCATCTAATTCAACTAATTCTTCAAAATATTCCTCTGGAACATGATCATCTAAATCATGTTGATCATCTTCAACATCATGTTCTTCTTCAAGACCCTCTTCATTATCTTCCTCTACATTATACTATATCGGCCTTCCCCTTGGATGGTGTCTCACAATAAATGACCAACCCCCTCTACCTGGAACCTCGGAGTAAAATACTTGTTCACATTGGCTTGGAAGAACATAGGGCTATGTTCGTAGCTCAAATAACCTTGTATTAACCATGGTAAATCCAGTATCATGTTCAATAATAGTTTTATTGGGATCACGTTGATTCAATCGTAACCCTTACCATTTGACAACGAACAAAACTACTTTGAAGGATATAAAGTCACATTGAATAATATATTCCAAATACCCATAGACTTGATTTTCTGAGAGTTATGGATGTCTTTCACTTCTAGAGGAAACATTGGTCACCTCAAAGACTACTGTTATCCCACTGTTTCATCCAAATTTTTGATGCAAAATTTACAACCATTGCACCACATAGCCTTATGGTTTTTTACCTACAACAAGCCAAGCACGTAAATATTACATCATGAATTGATGATTAAGTGCATGTTTATGCTCTGTAGGGAAAAAAACACTATGTACATCAATATATTTGCAAAATAAATAAATAGTATGGCTAATTAATATGCTTGCCTGCTTATCTTTTAAACCATATGCTAAATCAATTTCCCTTTGTGTAATATTGGTATCTCCATTGCAATGAGCTGCTTTAACTAATGAAGCCACACCTTCCCATGATATTCCATGACCAAATTGTTCACATCCTTCAATCCATACCTTCATCTAATCAAGATTGTTTGCGATGTATAAATGAATTGCATCCCACTCTCAACCAACTGCTTGATGAAAATAAAATTAAAATTCAATACAAATGTATATTCACAAGTATGATATATACATAAAAATCAACAGTCAAATGTACTATACTTAATCTCCACTAGCTAATAATTACCTTTCACCTTCCTCGATCTACCTTTCCCCTTCAGGTACTCCCCTTCGAAATTTTTATTGGAGTCTGGAACAAAAATGCAACCTAAATTGAGCTTTGATGCTAATTTAGGAAGATATTCGATAATATACATCATGTTCTGGTATACCATATATCCCTCCACCATAGAACCCTCAGGACGTGCTCATTGTCTAACCAAACCCTTCAAAAATTTCAAGTGCCTCTCAACCATCCACATGGACCTTGAGTGTACAAGTCCACACAATTCAATCTCCTCAACTTGGTGTATGAGGTAGTGTTCTTGTGCATTGAAAAATGTCGAAGGTAGAAGCTTATGCATTTCACACATGAGACGAGGAATTTCTCTCCTCCAATACTTTATATCTTCTTTATGGATTTATTTAGATGACAACCATCTACAAGTGATGCAAACCAATCATGAGATTTAACAAAAATAAACATTATATTACATAACAATTAGTAAAACAAATGTCAAATATAAGTTCTACAATGAATTAAACAAATAATTTATGCATGCAAAATATCGCTACTTACCTCATGTATTTTCCAATATTATATATAACTTGTTTGACATTGTTGTTGAAGTTGCCTGAGAGAGATAAAGGTAGAACATACTGTAACAATATAAAAATCATTTCATTTTTTTTACAAAAAGTAGAGAAAAAAAATACCAACAATATGCACTAGAATAAAAAAATATAGCAATATACATACCATAATAATTACCTTGATGAAGATATGCCAATCATGTGTTTTCACCCTTGCAAAATCACCTTTCTTTGTTATGTTATTCTTCTTGTTCGAACAAAATTCGGTGGGAAATTTAATTTTCCGCATGACTTCTTTTACAACATTACTTTGCTGCTCCATTATCAACCATGGAAGTGAGTTTATATTAATTTGGTCTCCATTGTTATGTAATTGAATGGCGTCTTTCATTGCATGGTTGGCTTCCTAAATGTCATTGCAAATTTTGACCATTTTTTCTTTGTCACTCCTTCCATCCAATATTCGCCATAATGTTTCATACACATTCTTTCCGATATGCATTGTATCAAACAAATGAGCAATTTGTAGGTGCTCATAGTAGGGAAACCTACTGAATTGTTTAGGATAACTTTTCATTCCTCATGGAATCTCATTAATGCCTTCATGATCACAACGGCCATCATGAATCATAGTTTATAAAGAAATTACAGAAATCAATGTCAATTATAGTAAACAACACAAAATAATAATAAAAATCAAAACATTTCATATATGATGATAGATATACAATTGGATTCGTACGTGCCTTGACGATTTCTATTATATTGCAACTTCCATAGGTGAGGTGTCATTCTTTGTGGTTTTAATGCAATCTCTTGCTTCCTATTGAATAGATGTTTTCCAGTAGTTCGATACCTATGATTCTTAGAGAGTAAGTGCCTATACTCATCAAACACGTCCTTTCCTAAACTTTTTGAACGACGATATTTGACCTTAGGACCACAAATTGGACATGCAAATTTTCCCTTTGTTTGAAGACCTACATAAAGAGATGGATTAACTATTTCAATTATAATTATATAAAATGAATGGATTATTTAAAAAAACATGCGTGCATAATATATCAACTAGTTCATAAAATTAAATACAATCAAAGTGAAACTTATAATTACAAACCGCAAAAATGGGTTAACCCTAGGGCATCGTATACTGTCCATACAAGCATTGCATGGAACTGAAATTTTCTTTGTCGCATTGGTCTGAATACATCATACATAGTGATGCCATTCCATATCTTTAGTAGCTCGTCAATAAGAGGTTCGATATATACATTCATATCTTTAACTTGGTACTTACCTGATTGATTTGAACATATAAAATATATAATTATTACAAATATTTAGATATATAAATAATACACAAGAGAAAATAAAATATATATATGACATTATGCAACAAAATACGACAAATGAGATGCCACTAGATTAAAAAAAATGTTGTAGACACATACCTGGAATAATCATTGCCAACATTATGTGCTCCCTCTTTATTGACAACCATGGAGGAATGTTATTATTGATAACAAAAATAGGCCACACCGAGTAAATAGATCTCATCTCTGCAAATGGATTGACAGATCTACTGCCAAAGAAATCCTAACATTACGAGGTTCTTCTTTAAAGTGTGTCCATTTTTCCTCCATATCTCTAAATGCAGAACCATTTGCAGGCATTCGAATAATGTCATCTTGACTTATTTTTCATGCATGGTAATCCATATATTGTGTTGTGTTTTTGCACCTGAACAGTCGTTGCAAATGTGGAATAATGGGAATATAACGAAGAACCTTGCAAGGCACCTTTTTTGTTATTTTATATGTTCGATATCTACTGATATGAAATTCCAGACATTATGTTTCAAATTCATGTTGATTATAATATATAACATGATCATCGGGGCATGCATCAATTGCTTCATACTGCATTCCAATTTCTTTCATGATGGCAGATAAATCTCGATATGTGTGAGGTAAAATATTTAACGGTGGTAACAAAAATTCAGCTATCAATCTACAACAAATTAAAATGAAAAAACTAGTTAATATAATATATAAACAATATTAATGAAACATATTTCATCCGTATTAATTTTACTTATGAATTAACAATAAAATTATTAGAGGAACAAAGCTAACCTTTGTCATGATCATATATATGTGATGGAATATATTACATACCTTAACATCTGTGTGACGTATGTGTTTGAAAGACCACTCATAACCTTCAAGTTCATTATAAACAATATAGCAGAGAGAAGATTTGTGTTGGATCCCTCATAAAGGGGTCAGTATGCCTTCTCAACAAGAGGTACATCATGAAAATCATCAAAGTCATCATTTTCATGATCATCATCATCATCCATTCTAACATTAAATGTATCATGGATCAATATATTTGTACCATCATCTTCACCTATGTTATCAGTATGATCATCTTCTTCAATGTGATCATTAACTTGTTCTCCATTATTCATTGTTACATGTTCCTCCAGTACTTTTTCTGAAAGCACATCATCCGGGCAATATTCCGTAGGAGGTATTTCCTTTATAATTACGTGAAAGCATCAATAGATATTATTTAATATAAGAAATATTAAAATGATACATACATTTACAAAAACGATCAATATAAAGACATATATAATGAAAAACTTACCAATGGACGATATTCATGCCCCCCTTCAACGTGTCCATGTTCCCTACAATGTCTTTTGGATGTTGTGATCTTTATTCTTATCCTTTTAAAGCTCCTACATTGACTACATGGACAATAACATTTCTCATCACCCTTTCTTTTCAGTCCATCCCACAATTTAGCAAGCAATTGTCGATTTTGTTCATCTGGATGAGGAATATTGTTATGTGACATTTTCTGATACAGAGCTTGATTGATGATTATCGATCTTAAAAAATCAAGCTACACACTTCATTATTTTTAATCACGGTAACAATTGAAATAATTGTGGATTTTTGTACAAAAAAAAAAAAAAATGTTTTCAATAATTTAGAGTTTCTAAAAATAAATGTTCATCGGAGATCCGATGAAGTTATCATAGTTACCGTTATAATCTATACATCGTAAATCCGACTACATTTGTCGAATATTCGACAATCGTCTAAAATTCAACAACTACAGAGGTCAATTTTTAAAAAAATAAGCAAAATTCGTAATTATAAAGGTGGAATTCGATGACACGGTCAATTTCGTCGGATTTTGGGTTCAAATTTTGTTGTGTTAATGTCCATGCGACACAGCTTCAAATGTACAACCATTTTAATTACCTCTCACTCTCTTTGTCTCACAATATCTCTCTCTCTTTGTCACTCACTACCTCTCTGTCTCTCTCCCTAGACCCCCACCCCCTTGATCTCTCTCCATAAACCCCTAACCCTCTTGTTCCATCTCTCTCTTACGCAAGGTGCCTTATGGGCTAAGGTTCTTGCTTAACAATACACAACACACACACAAGTTCACATAGACAAGATGCAAACAACATTCCAGAAGCTGGCTTATATTACTTCTACCGAATCGACTACAATGCAAACTGCAAGGAATGAAATAACTAACTAACTGTCAGCCTCAACCGTTACAATACAAAAGTAACTGTGTGCTATCTCAGTGTGTCGACCGTCACCCTCTCCTGGTTCACTGCGGAACTCTAAGTTATGGCTCGATCTTCTCTGCGTTCGGAAGACGTGTGATTGTTCTCTCCAATCCACCTATCTTCTCCCCGAACTCTGCTCTGCGGAATCCTCCAACTGAACTCTTCTCTCCCCTATTCCCACACACAATTCTTCTACTATGTTGTTGTTGTTCCGAGATCACTTCAACTCCCAAGACATGCATCCTCTACCTGTCGATCTCCTCAGATCCTACAGACTTGCAACTGTCAGCGCCTCAACCGTGCTGCACAATCCCTGCCTGTGTTGACATTTGTCATGATCCCAACCACCTACAATAACTTCCATTAACTTCCTTATCAACCCTGAACTATTCCCAAGTACTCCCCTTGACTTCTACGCGTCCTTCTGACAGGATACAGTAATCTATCACGCTGGCCATACTATCTGTTAGGTTCCTTTTGCACTTCTAGGCTTCGCCAGTCCGCCCCTTCCTCCTTGCTTGGATCATGCCCAAACCCGTCGGAGTCGTGGTTCCACACATGTTTACCCTTGACGTCCCCACTACTACTTTGTCATCTGTCGACCCTTAACATGTCAACTCTCGACCTTCGATGCATCGATCAGTCACATCCCCAACTTCACCTGCTTGACTTATTGACTTAGACAAGCCAATCTGCTCTTTCGAACCAGTGGTCTTTGGCACTCCCTCTAGTCGGCTTTCCTCATGTTGACTAACTTTGACTGATCTTCCTAGGCCCCGATGCTTCTGCATCAAACTCCCAAGGTGAAAAAGAACTCGACTGCTCCTTTAGTCTCTTGAAATCTTTTTCGGAAATCCATGTTGCCTCCTGCAACTCATAATTTTCCCATGGCACTAAGTATTCTTTCCTTCGTGAACTGCGTGTACGCCTAACTTCATGTTCCTCTATTACTTCGGTGATTTCATCCTTCTGTCAATCTAGAATTTGCACTGTCGAGTCGATATCCAACATTTTTGCGCTTCTACTACTTGAACCTTCTTCAAACTTGTACAGATCTGAGACATTGAACGTTGGTGAAATGATAAAGTCATTCGGCAGCTCCAACACAAAAGCGTTGTCTAAAATTTTCTTCAGAATCTTACATGGTCCAATCTTCTTCAGCTTCATCTTGTTATATGTCCCTGTCGGAAATCTCTCCTTCCAAAAATGTGCATAGACCAAGTCCCCTCCGCTGAATGACTGTAGTCTCTTCTTCCTATCGGCTCTTAACTTGTATGTCGCGTTGCTCTTTTCTATGTGATTTCACACATCTTCATGCACTTCTTTCATATGCTCTGCAAATGATTCTGCATCTATGATTTTCCTGGTTTCTATCGGTAACTCGACCAAGTCCACCACTACATGTGGGCTCCTTCCCTGAACAATCTGGAATGGGCTCAACCCTGTCGACCGATTCACAGAATTGTTATATGCAACTCTGCTTGCACCAACACGTTCTCCCACTACTTGGGTCTGTCGATCTTCAAACAACTTAGAAGATTTCCCAAATTTTTATTCACCACCTCGGTCTGTTTGTCTATCTACGGATGATATGTCGAGCTAAAATGCAACCTCATGTCCAATTTCTTCCATAGGGTTCTCCTGAAATGTCCCATAAATTTGGTATCTATGTCTGATGTGATACTCTTTGGCAACCCATGCAATCTCACTACTTCCTTGAAGAATAGTATAGCAATTCATGTGGCGTCACTTGTCTTCCGACACAGAATAAAGTGTGCCATTTTCGAAAATCTGTCGACTACAACAAAGATTGAGTCGCTCCCTTGCTGCGTCTTTGGAAATCCTAGCACAAAATCCATGCTCAGGTGCTCCCATGGGGTGTCTGGTACAGGTAATGGTGTATACAACCCCGTGTTCTAACTTCTCCCTTTTTCCAACTGGAAAACTCTACATTGTCGAACCCACTTTCCGACCAATGCCTTGGTCTTGTCGATGCCAAAATGACCTGCTAATCCACCGCTATGCAACTCTCGGATTAGGTTCCCCCGTAGCGATCCTTTGGGAATACACAATTGTTGTCCCTTGAATAGGTATCCCTCTTCGATAATTTAATCCAAGTATGGAGTCCTGTCGACACTCCACAATTCACGACAAGCCTCCAATGCTTTCTCAAAATCCTCATCGGTCGCATACTCTATCTTCACCGACTATA
Source organism: Larix kaempferi (assembly GCA_027924585.1). Taxonomy (NCBI): domain Eukaryota; kingdom Viridiplantae; phylum Streptophyta; class Pinopsida; order Pinales; family Pinaceae; genus Larix; species Larix kaempferi. Next base: position 4,265,927 of record BSBM01000961.1, on the reverse strand, counting down.
TTCTCGTTGCCTGAACTATCGTCATGTTCGACTTGCCCAACTTATGTCGCAACATGAAAGTATACCCTTGTAGGAATTCGACCCATTTCATGTGCCACTGGTTCAACTTCAACTGAATATTCAGATACGTGATCTGTGTACAACACAAATTCCTTAGGCAACAAATAATGCCTCCAATTCTTCAATGACTGTACAATAGCATAAAATTCCTGGTCATAGATTGAATATTTCTACTTCACATCATCCAATTTCTCACTAAAGAATGCAATTGGTTGGCCCTCCTGGATCAACACTGTTCCAATTGCTATTCCACTCGCGTCGCAATCGACCTGGAAAAATTTGTCGAAATCTGCGAGCACTAACACTGGGCTCTCAGTGACCTTTTCCTTCAACTTATCGAAAGCTCATTGGGATGCTTCCATTCACTTGACCTCGCCCTTTTGCATGCACTATGTCAAAGGTGCACAAATCCAACTAAATACCCGAATGAACTTCCTGTAGAAATTGGAAATTCCATGGAAACTCCTTACTCCGGTCGTACTTGTCGGTTTCGGCCAATCCAATATTTCCTTCACCTTTTCTGGGTCCATCACCAACCCTTTACCCGAGATTACAAATCCCAAGTACACCAGTTCCTCCTTCATGAAGAAACACTTTTGTAGGTTCACCATCAACTTCTCTTCCTGCAACTTCTGCAATACCTATCAAATGTGCCCCAAGTGTTCTTCCTTGGTTTGACTGAATAAACTAAGACGAACTTTCCCAAGAATGGTTTCAGTAATTCATTCATCAATCACATGAATGTGTTGGGTGCATTAGTCAATCCGAATGGCATGACTAACCACTCATACATCCCTTCTTTTGTCTTGAATGTTGTCTTCCATTCATCTCCTTCTCTAACCTGAATCTGGTGATAACCGCTCTTCAAGACTATCTTCGTAAAGTACTTCGCTCCACTCAAGCAATCCATCAAGTCGTCCATCCTCGAAAATGGAAACCGGTACTTGATCGTGATCTTGTTGATAGCTCTGGAGTTTGTACACATTCTCCACTCTCCACCTTTCTTTGGCGCTAATACCATTGGTACCACGCACGGACTCAGACTCTCTCTGATCAATCCCCTGTCCAACAATTCCTGGACCTGTCGATTGAGTTCTTGACCTTCTGTCGGACTCATCATATGCGGTGCTTTGTTTGGTAGACTCGACCCTGGAATCAATTCGATCTGATGGGATATGCTCCTTATCGGCAGCAATCCCGTCGGTGTCTCATCGACTACTATGCTCTAAAACTCGTCAAGCATCTTCTCGAATTTGACTGGATTCTTCTCCATTGTCGACCTCTCAACACATGGTCCTTTCGTAATGATAGCGTAACATCCCGAGTGCTTTTCCTCTTCTGCAAGGAATTCTTTTGTTGAGCACATCAGCACTCGCTTCTCCCAAAAGTTTCTCTCGCTGTGATTACTGTCGGCTCGCTCCTCCGGCTTTGGATTAAGAGTCCTCTACATGCCATTTTTCCACACGGTGACTGTGTTGGCTCGACCATCATATATCATTTTCCTATCATATTTCCATGGTCTCCCTAACAACAGATGTCACACATCCATTGGGATTACGTCGCACAGTACACTGTCTTCAAATCCTTTGACTCTGATGTTAATCAGGCATTGTTTGGTCACCTTCACATGATGTTCTTTCTGCAACCATGAGATCTTGTATGGGTGTGGATGTTCTCGACATTTCAACCGTACCTTATCGATCACCTCTATCGACACAAGATTCTCAGTGCTTCCACCATCAACTATGGTCTTGCAACACCATTCCCTGATTCACACGTTAGTTCGAAAGATCGCCTTTCACTGTGACAGCTCTTGTTCGTCGCGTCTGTCATCCAAAACCAGTGTCTTTCTGGCTACATGGCTCGACTCTTATTCTTACCATCCTCACTGTTGTCAGATGTCGATTCTTCCCTCTCGTCGACTTGCTCATCCCTTCCACGTATGGGTTTTGACTCCTCTGCAGCATGTAGGTTCTCTGGGCATTCATATGCCTTGTGTCTCACTCCACGACACTTGTAATAGATTATGGCTGGTCTGTTAGCTCCTTTTCTGTCGGATGGACCACTTCGACCATACGCACCTCAACCGTGGTTTTCATGACCATCGTGTCTATTTTCTTGCGCTTTCTCCCTTGTCGATGTCCCTTTCATCCATCGATTTTCTTCGACATATTCCTTCCTGTAGCCGCTACTTTGTCCTTTCATGGAAACAGTCTTTGTACCCCAACCATTCATCCTGCCTCTGGTCGCTGCGGATTTCCTCGATAGTTTCTCTTCTACCTTCAAAGCTAACTAGTAGGATTCACCCACTGCTCTGAATCTTTACATGCTCAATTCATCTTGAATGGAATATTTCAAGTTGTTCACGTACTTAGCAACAGCCTCTTCTCCTTCATCGGTCTGGCCCGACCTTATCAACAATCATTAGAACTCTTCTATGTACTCCTTCACAGTCATCTCTTTTTGTCGAAAGTTCTGCAACTTCCGGAACAAGGAAATCACATAGTCATTTGGAAAGAACTTCCCTTTTAGCTTGGCGACCATCCTATCCCAAGACTTGATTTTCTCCTTTCCCTACTTGGCTCTGTCAGCCTGCACATTGTCCCACCACAATGAGGCATGACCCTTCAACCTCAGACATGCAGTCTTAACCCGTTTAGGATCCCTGATCAGCTCTATGTCGAAGTATTTCTCCATCTCTCTGAACCAGTCAATAAAATCTTCTGGATCCAAACTTCTTGAGTAGGTACGTACATCTATCTTTGTCCGACCTCTCATATCCATCAGAAGTTTGATCAGTTTGTCTTCTGGTTCTTCTCCCGCTGCTTCCCATGCTTGCACTTCTTCGACCTCCTCGTCATTATGGTCTAACGCATCAGGAATACAACCACGCCTTTGGCTTTCCTTAATCGATGTGACTTCATTTGTCAAATTTCACATTGTTCGGATGCACTTGTCGAACATCTCACGATCAACTATGACTGCTGCGCCATGCGCTCTTTGTCCAACTCCTCGTACATTAACACCTCTGTGAGCCATTTCAACCTCAATTGAAATTCCCACGTTGTCCAATTGCAACCAAACTTCAAAAAGTCGTGTACAACTCTACCCAACCGCAGTTGGAGCTGTAAACACACTTGCGCACTATATTTAATTCCAATGTCGATACCACTCGACGTATATTTGCATGCGGGATTCTTCTCCCGCTCTGATATGTCTATCCTTCAAATATCAGGATGCTATAGCTCTAATACCAACTGACACAATGTGCCTTATGGGCTAAGGTTCTTAGTTAACAATACACACCACACACACATGTTCACATAGACAAGATGCAAACAACATGCCAAAAGCTAGCTTATATTACTTCTACCGAATCGGTTACAATGAAAAATGCAAGGAATGAAATAACTAACTAACTGTTGGCCTCAGCCATTACAATACAGAAGTAACTATGTGTTTTCTCAGTGTGTCGACCGTCACCCTCTCCTGGTTCACTGCGGAACTCTGAGATATGGCTCTATCTACTCTGCATTCAGAAGACGTGTGATTGTTCTCTCCAATCTACCTATCTTCTCTCTGAACTCTGCTCTGCAGAATCCTCCAACTAAACTCCTCTCTCCCATTTTCCCACACACAAGTCTTCTACTCTGCTGTTGTTGTTCCCGAGATCACTCCAACTCCCGGGACATGCATACTCTGCCTGTCGATCTCCTCAGATCCTGCAAACCTGCAATTGTCAGCGCCCCAACCGTGCTACACAATCCCTGCATGTTTTGACATCTGTCATGATCCCAACCACCCACAATAACTGCCATTAACTTCCTTAGCAACCCCAAACTATTGCCAATTCCTCCCCTTGACTTCTACACATCCTTCTGACAGGCTACAGTAATCCGTCACGTCGGCCATACTGTCTGTCAGCTTCCTTTCTCACTTCTAGGCTTCTCCTATCCGCCCCTTCCTCCTCACTTGGCTCATGCCCAAACCCGTCGGATTCGTGGTTTGACACATGTCGACCCTCAACATCCCTGCTACTACTTTGTTGTTTGTCGACCCTTGACATGTCAACTCTCGACCTTCACTGCATCATTCGGTCACATCCATGACTGCTCCTGCTTGAATTATTGACTCAGTCAAGCCAATCTTCTATTCTGCACCAGTGGTCGTTAGCACTCCCTCTAGTCGGATTTCCTCATGTCGACTAACTTCGACTGATCTTCCTAGGTCCCGATGCTCCTGTATCACTCTCCAAACCTAACCCCCAATACCTCTCTCTCACTCTAAACCCCTAACCCATAGTATCCCTCCCTCTCTCCACCTAAACCCCTAACTCCCCCCTCTCTCTATCACCCTCTCTCCACCTAAACCCCTAAATCCCCCCTCTCTCTATCACCCTCTCTCTCTCTCTAAAGCCCTAACCCCAATCTATCTCTCTCCCTAAACCTTTAACCCACAATATCTCCCCTAAACCCATAACTCACAATCTACCCCTAAACCCATAACCCACAATCTCCCCCCTCTCTCCCCCTAAACCCACAACCCACAATCCCCCCCTCTCCCTCGCCCTAAACCCACAACCCAATATCCTCCCCCCTCTTTCTCTCCCTAATCCCATAACCCACAATATCCCCCCTATATCTCTCTAAACATTATTTGATCACTAACGTGTCATTATAAATTAGTAAAAAAAAAGTATACACAAAATACAATACATAGTGAACATTCACCAACCATATTAATGTGATAAGAGCGTGTGTGCACTACTGGCGTGTGTGCGCTCCTAGCGCAGTTAATATAGCAAAGGTTCACCACAATCTTACGTTGAACATTTGTGGTGAATGTTTATTATTTAATGCACATAGGAGCATGTGCGTGCTAATTACATGCACGCACTAGTAGTGTGCGCGCGCTATTAACACACGTGCGCTCCTCTGTCCGAAAAAGGCAGGATAACATTTCGTGTGCATCATCCAATTCAATTTTCATTGTTACACGGTAAACTCAACTCTACTTCATGCGATTTCAGTTTTCTTATTCTTGCACTCACTTTCAACTTGCATTATTCGGTAGATTGGAACCCTCTCGGCCATCTTGCACACAACATCTACACTTGACAATTCTCAGAGCTCTGTTTGGAACATTGGACCATTCTCATATAACTGTTTGACACATTGGAGTTCACGTGTTTCCCAATACAAGTAAGGAGATATTAAAGAAAGGTATGGTGACAAATTTTCTACATGAATTGTATGAGTTGTCTACCCTTGTAATATCCAATGGTTGGACATGGTGTATTCATTTAAATTTAAAGATTATAAATTGCAAAAAAAAAAATGTGTGCTTGATTTTTGTTCAAATTGATTTATATGTACATGAATGTTGCAATTCCAAATATCAAATCCATATAAAACACAATTTTTTTAAGAAAACTAATAGAGTAACAAGTGTGTAAATAAAGACATGACTTTGATTAGAATGAAAAATATGCTATACAAGTTCTTCCACAAATATGTTAACATGAGGAAAAACTTAAACTCTTTCATAATTTAGGAAAAAATTGGAGATATCACAATCATTCTCAAGTTAAGGGGAAATGTCAATCAATGGTACCTCTTCCCCTTAAACATAGTATGTGGACCAAAATTGATCATTACATACATTTCACATACAACTATGAAGCTCAAAACCAATGAACTCTATAAATCAAACTTGCCAAACTTGATCAACATGCATACCTTGGGCCTAATCATTGATACAGATAGTAGAATCCATCATAGTTCTCTATATGTGTTAACCTTAAATAGGTACAAACTCATAATGCATCACTATATGTGATCCAATAATGCGCTCTCTACTGACAAACCCCAACCACTATAATAACTATATAATGAAAAGGGGAAGCTTGAAATGAACTATACCAACCATTTTGGATCAACAACTTGATATTTACCTATTGGAGAACAAGTTTGTAAAAGGTCATATAAATCAACCAAAAGGGAAGACAAGTCCAACCAAAAAGGATATCGAACTTGTCCTCGACTCTCTAGATTAAAATTTTCCATCCATGACTAAACATATGTTAGGGAATTGGTGATTTTCCATATACCATGCTACAACACCTACACAATTGTTTCCTTATACACATACGCATGGTAAAATCCATCATACTTCTCTATCCTTGTTAGACTTCAATAGGTCCAAACTCAAAATCCATCACTATTTGTGATCCAATAATCCACTAATTCTTAGAAGTTTGAAAAGACACCCCACTACTAGACCCTAATACCAATATTTGTGATGGGAATGATAAGATATCACCAAACTAGGATTGTGTATTGACTTCTTTGGTCGCTTGGCTAGTACCAAATAATGACCCACTTATGTTTTGGACGAGGAAATTGATGTTGCAACAACTATACCCTAAGAAGTTGTATCAATTGTACCATGAGAAGCTACAATACCTTGGCTGGTACAACCACCTTCGTTGCCTTATAATGTACTTGGATGATACCAACACCTTCATTTCCTTATAATAACCTTCTACTGGAAAACCACATCCACTATAATCGTTGCCTTATAATCGAATAAGAAGATAACATATTTGAGTTCATAGTGTCTTGATTGAGTCTCCTTTGTTTTTTTGGAAAACAAAACATTCTGCCACAGACTTGGTCTAGTGAAACATTATGAATCATTATTACACACAAATTTATCTAGAGATCTAATGCTCCTCTATTGGTTTTAAGACCTTGTCAACATATTAGACATGCTCTTCCCAATATTTCCTATAGACAAGTATATTATCAAAAAGTACCAACACAAATGGCATGATCACTAAAACTTTATAATGACATTTTTGCGTTTTGAATATTTTTTGTGGAATGCCTGCTTGCATACAATGTAGATAGTACAAGACACTCGTGTAAGCATTCAATGGATAATATGGAATGATACTCACCATCTTGTTGCAAATGTTATTTATTTTGGCAAGTACAATAAACTTGTTTTCTAAAAAACGTTTTTGGAGATGGGCAACAACGGAATAGAACAAAAAAGTCTATACGGAAGGATATATCACCTGAAAAGCTCCATGATCTAAGACAAAAATAAAGGTTAGGCATGGAAAGGAATATACATACAACTACCACTGACTCATATACTAGCACAATGAACAACACAATGACTTCTAGTTCAGCTCCACAAGTGAAGCGGATGCGTCCAACAGAGCCCCTTCAAATTCCATCAGCAAGTCATCCTCCAACATATAATCCATCACCGACCAATAATGAAGTGCTTCAGTACAATCAAATATTGGTAGAATTCGAGTATGCATAAATGGATGTGCATCAAGTTGTGGATTTGCAGTCTCCCCAAGAAGACCACACACATGCCGAACACACTCCCAATTTGGAACAACATGTGAACGAAGTGCAACAACAAAGCATTGGTGGGACTCATACTTCTCCTATACCTACTTTACCTCAATTTTACAGTGCACGAAGAAGAATAACTCCTAGATGTATTCATGTTGATGAAATTTCCCTAACAAGTCTTGAAGGTCAGTTACCTAAACAAACTATTGATTGGAAATGCAACAAAATTGTCAAAGAATTTTTTGAATCTAAGAGTGATGCATCGAAATGTCAATTATTTTTAGCTTTTGTTAAAATCACATTGTTTAGACACTATTAGGAAAATTTTAGGCATAAATTTAGTTATAATTTTAGAGGATAATAGTCATGTTGTTATAAATCTCCAAGCTACATTTAATTTAATTGGAAAGACGTCTCATACAAAAGATCTTAATGCGTCCCGCCGTGTATTATCTGAATCGATTGTAAGAAAAATCACAAGGCGTAGTCGCCTTATATCACACACATATTACATATTTAAAGTAGATAGAAAGACTCTCCATAAGTATTATGTTATTAGAGAAAGACTCGACACTCCAGGGAAAAAATATTGTTGGGCATTCATTGGTAGGTTGCCTCGTTCAGAAATGAAGCTAATTGTTGCAGTTAAAGACCTAGTGCACAAGTTTTGGCATGATAACACTAGATCTTCATCCAATCAAAAAGATGTTTTGAAGTTCAAAAAATGTACTAATGAGCGTGAACCCCACATCAAACGCTTCCTTGACATGACACAAACGGAACTCTACAAGAGATTCAAGACTAAGCACACACAATTGAACTTGGGCCAGTGGTCATTTGAAAAATGCAAGCCCTGGTATGTTCGAATTTGCACTAAACACAACACATGTTGTTGCAGATACCATGTATAATTTGAATATTATTATGACGCATATAAACATATATTGTGTGATTTGCATACTAACATTGTGCAGGAATTCTCTTTCATACTACCATCAAATGCATCAAGAGATTTTATCCATGGCATAATGTGTCCAAGGGCTCAAGGTGAAAACTATTATGCAAATTCATGTCTTTATGGGACATGTTCCAGGTGCATTGGATTTGCAGGGTTGGGACGTTTCACTCATGTAAGTGAGGAGCACGAATTTGGGAACATGACAGTAGAAATGCAAAGCTTCAAATATGTAACGTATCAAATAGACAATGTGAAATAGGGAAAAAATATTGCATTGGTCAAGTCACATGTACGTGATAATTACATAGTTTCAAAATGTGCATTCAATTTCTACATACATATATTTCAAAGGTCACATTGTAATAATGCCCTTATTTTCATGGCACCAGGTACGGATATGTGATTTCATGGAGGAATTTTACAAAAAAAACCGAGCAATATGTTCAACATGTGCATGTGGCGTGGTGGCAGGATGAGCAATATAGGATATGCATGGATAGCTTCCGCATTGGAACCATATTGTCAGTTGTGTATTTTTCTGAGAACTATACTCTTTAGCCACAGAATGAGATTCAAATTCAATACTACCATTCAGACCAAGTTAGTATAATGGTTCATATCACATAAAGGCGTGTTCCAAAGAGAAGCAACGACCAAAGGATAATATTGAAGGAGACAAACTTCTACATCGACCAGAGGATAATATTGAAGGAGACAAACTTCTACATCAATGATGACAGGTGCCATGACCTACATTATGTATAGCATTGCTTCATATTTTCTATGATCATCTGAAGGGGAGATATATACAAATGGATCAACATTGCATATGGTCAGATGGTTGTCCAGGCCAGTTCAAAAATGCACATGTATTCTAGTGGTTGAGTATTTTGCACAAGACTTATGGTGTGTCGCATATATGGAACTATTTTGAGACCGGGCACGGGAAGGGAGAGCATGATGGGGAGAGAGCATGTATCAAAAACGTGCTATGAAGGGAGGAGATGAGTTGCATGAAGAACCCTCATATCCAAGATGTAGAATCCATATTTCAATGGTGCTCTGCAAAAATGTAAGATCAATCCATAAAGCAGTGGACATCAACAGGTAGAGGACATGTGGTAAGAAATTTATGGCAAGTGGTTGATATATATCGGTCATGTTCTTATAGTTGCAGTACTATACAAAGGACCCATGGATTTCATTCGGTTCAAAGCTCAAACAATCCCTTATTTTAAATATGGGCGCGGAAACTTGCTTGCTTTTGTGAGCCTTGTAGCAGTTGTGAGTGGGATGAGTGTGAATCAATGGACTAGGTTGATGAGTGGGATCATGTATCACTTGTAGTAGACCCATGTGTAGTCGTTGAAATAATCCAATTAGAGGAAGGCCAGTCCTCTATTTCGAATGACTATGATCATATATATGATCTTGTACAACCAGGTAGATATTTTTGCAAACATATCTCGGTCCCCTTCTTCTTTTTTTATTTAACCATGTTATCAAATCCCTACATGTTTGAATTTGACCATAAAATGCATTTTTACAGGACACATATACGCAGTTGTCACCCCTAAAGACAATGAATGGGGCACAAATTATTAGTTGGCACAATGAAATCCAAAGGAAGCAAACCCTCTTCACATCATCCATTGATAGTGAAGGCATTGACTTTCCGACTGGCTTGATGGTTGTTCAGGGTGAATATCTTACAGTAGATAGAAAGTCACCAAAGACAGATGGGTATGTATACATGGATTATAGACTAGGTTCACGGGTGTATCACTTTACGCACTTGATCATTTGTACAAACATCCAACTACAAATAATGTCAACAAAGAGCCTGAACAAGATACGCTACTGCCTACCTCAACCAGAGCACGAGATATTGTTGGAGACAATCAGAAACAGAGAGGATCGAGATGGCTTAATTTATTGAGGTAAATATTTCATGCTATGTACATAGATTAGTCATGTAATTATTTATCCATTCATGTCTAACGTTATTCATGCTAGATTGTTTATTTCATGTTATGTTCGATAGTTCATTTCATGTTATATAGATCTTGTTATCTTAGATTGTTTATTTCATGTTTATGTTATGTTTAAGTTCATATTACCATACATTGATGTATTCTTGACACCATTCTATGATTTACATCATTACATGTTTTAAACCATATTCATTTTCCAATCACTGTTGTGCTTCATCAACAAAATGACCATTTCCACCATCAACGTCAACACCATCCTCCCCATGCCCATGTTGTCACCATCGCCATCCTCATGATCCCAATTCTCACAATCGTGGCCATCGAATTCCATCCCCGTTCTCGTTTCCACCATCAATGTCACCACCATCCTCCTCATTCCCACATTGTCACCATTGCCATACTCATCATCCCCATCTCCACCATCAAACACCTTTGAATGCTCATGCTTAAAGGGATTGAGTCACTTTCATGTTCATGTTCTTCTTTGAATTAATACCTAAGTATGCCTTCCAAGACTAGCTTTAGAAAAACTATTTTTATCATGTGTTGGTCACCACACGGCCCACTTTCTTTTGTAAACTTTCCCTATTAGTGTGTATTTTGCATATATTCAGTCAAAGGAAGCATTTTTTCACACAATTGAAATTTCATACAAAGTAAAAATTTATTAACTAAATAAAAATTGAAGAGTAATGATATTTATTGTTCCAATGATAGAAGGTCATTACAAGAAATTTCCAATACGAATAGACTTTACTAAAAGACATAGTTAAAAAAAATAGGTGTTATCCTCCAAGTTCTTCAAAGATGAGTCAAAAATCTACTTTCAACTCCAACATTCATGTATTCTATGTGGCTCTACTCTCATGTAATACAAATACCTATGTGGATCTAGTCTCATGCAATCCAACACAAGTCTCAAAACTTCAAATAGAACAAGACACCCAACATAATTAATTTCAACGGGTATCTCACCCATCCAACAATTAATCATCCTCTTCTTTCTCTCAACCATATGAAACACAAGATTCAAACTTTCCCTTCTCTCCTAAAGAGTCCCTCATGAAATCTATCCCTTCTAGTGCTCTAGTGTGGGAATGAAGAATATGATCCAATGACCGAACTCTATAAATCTAGAGTGGTAGACCATTATCTCAATAATATCACCACTAGTTGCCTTCTATCCACTCTTGGTATATTCGAAAAAAAGACCCTAATTCGAAATGTTGTTAAACTTTCTCAAGCATAAAAGTATGTGATATAACTGGGAACCCCAAGTAAAAGTCCTCACAAAGGGAAATTCCAAGTAATTTTGAGAAAGTTACAAATTAGGTCAAAAGTAGGGCATCTTGTTCTAACACTAAGGTCACTAGTCTAGTAGAAGACATGGAGAGTGGAGCTAACACCTAACATGATTTTGGATGCTAGAAATATAGTTCTCTTTTCATGTAATTGTGTGATGTAACATGGTTAGGGTTTGCAAACCCTAAGAAAGGAAATCATGCTAGTGGTGAGAGCTCGAATGACATAAGCTTCTTGTTGAAGCCAATTAGGACTTCCTACCTATCCTTGAGATTATAGGGTGCCTTAGAAAACCCTAGGACTTAGATTTTAGCGATCACAAATATATAACCGATGGAAAAGATAAGGGTAATAGAGACATCTTAGATGATCTTGGAGAGATAGATCTTATGTGATGCTAGAGTATAAAACCAAGGGATTGGGGATTGAAATACCAGGATGGACATGTAGAATTGGATGCTAGAAGTTGAGTTCTCTAGTGATGTACTTGTGATATGTTACATGGGTATGGTTTTCAACCCCTAATAAATACAATGATGCTAGTGGGGAGACCTTTATTGACATAAGCTTGTTGTTGAAACCAATAAGGACTTCCTACCTGTCCTAGAGATGATAGGGTTGTTGAGGAAACCCTAGGATTTAGATGTTAGGAATGATGAAGATATAACCAGTTTTGAAGATAAGGGGAAGATACATTGCTAAGGTTTGCATGATAAAATATTATGTCCTTTATTTAATAGCATGTGTACTTCTCATCATAAATGTGTCATAATGTCTAAGAGTAATATGCCATAACTGTGAAAAAATCTAACATAACCTTACACAAAAAATAGAAGGTAGGATTTCATCTCTAACATAACCTTACACTCAATGGGTAGGAATTTATCTCTCATCCATTACATAGCTATGATTCCATGTTTGTTGCCACCATTTTCGTTTTCTTTTATACGAACAAATTAACAAAAAAAATTCCCTACTTGATATAACAAGATATTATATTCAATAAAAATCCCTCATTATTTCTTTTAATGTCTCTTACTAAGAGAAACCCTGGATTCCAAAATCGTCGAAATGGACAGGATTTGGGCCATTGCCTCAGGGGAGAGAGGAACCCATAGCATTATTCTAATGTCCTGGTTCTAATGGATTCTATGGTTCGTCAATCGAAGGCACGGTCATCGTTATATGGCCAATTGCAACTCGCCTCCTGGAGGATTTCAGGGACACATGTTGAATTGGTCCCGGGGCCATAGAATTTGATCTGGGAAACATAATTGAGTTATGTAAGATGTTGAAAGTGTGTTTGGGAAGTTTCGATGTGTGAACGTTGGCCATGGTTTCACGGTCAATTCATTTCCAAATTTGACCCCAAAGTGTAAGAATTGCACTATCTCTCACTAAGAGAAACCCTAAATTATAAAATCACTGAAATGTAGGGATATGGGCCATGGACCCAGTGGATAGATGCACCCATAGCATTATTCTGGTGTCTTGTTCCAATGGAGTCAATGGTTCATCGATCCTATCCACAGTCGTCGTTCTATGGCCAATTGCAGCTTGCCTCCTAGAGGCTTTTAGGGACACGTGTTGAATTGGTCTCAACGCCATAGGATTTTATCCAGGAAAAAAAGTTGAGTTATGTGAGATGCTACAAGTGTGTTTGGGAAGGTTCAATGTGTGAATGTTTCCATGAGTCCATGGTTGATTCATTTCCAAAGTTGACCCCCTTGTGCAAGAATTGCATTGTCTCTCACTGCGAGAAACCCTAGATTACAAAATCATCGAAATGGGGGGGGATTTGGGCCATGGACCCAAGCAAAAGAAGCACCCCTATAATTATTCCAATGTCATGATTCGAACGATGTTGATGGTTCATCGATCTGAGCCATGGTCATCTTTCTATGGCCAGTTGCAACTCGCATCCTAGAGGCTTTCAGGGACACATGTTGAATTGGTCTTGGGGGCATAGGATTTGATCCATGAAAAATAATTGAATTCTGTGAGATGTTGCAAGTGTGTTTGGGCAGGTTTTACATGTGAATGTTGGACACAGTTTCATGTTTGAGTCATTAGGTGAACCCTTTGTGCAAGAATTTCACTATCTCTCACTGAGAGAAACCCTAGATTACAAAATCGTTGAAATGGAGGGGCTTTGATCCATGGAACCAGGGAAGAGAGGCACCCCTAGCATTATTATGATGCCCAAATTCCAACGATGTTGACGTTCATAGATTTGAGCCACGCTCATCGTTCTATGGCCATTTTCAACTCACCTCTTGGAGGATTTTAGGGACACATGTTGAATTTCTCTCGGGGGCATAAGATTTGATTCGAGAAGCAGAATTCAGTTATGTGAGATGATGCAAGTGTGTTTGGGAAGTTTCAATGTGTGAACGTTGGCCATGAGTTCACAGTCGATTCATTTCCAAATTTGAACCCCTTGTGCAAGAATTGCACTGTCTCTCACTGAGAGAAACCCTAGATTACAAAATCACCAAAATGGAGGGGCTTTGGTCGATGGACCTAGTGGAGAGAGGCACCCTGAGAATTATTTCGATGTCCTAATTCTAGTGGTGTCGAGGGTTCATCGATCGGAGCCAGGTTCATTGTTCTATGGCCAGTTGCAACTCACCTCCTAGAGGATTTCAGGGACACATGTTGAGTTGGTCCCAGGGGAATAGGATTTGATCCAAGTAGCAGAATTGAGTTCCGTTAAAATTTGCAAGTGTGTTTGGGAAGGATCAGCATGTGAACATTGACCACGGGTTCACAGTCGAGTCATTTCCAAATTTAACCCCCTGATGCAACAATTTCACTATCTCTCACTTCCAAATTTTACTCTTAAATTTTGTCTATGGAGTTCAAAAACATCTATTGCCAATGACTTATGAATATGTCAATTAATTGGCTTTTTATTTACAATTTACATAATTTTAAATAGAATTCACCATTATTAAAACTAATTTTATCATGAAATGATATTGAGTGTTGGATATGTTTTCTCTTCTTATGAATTATATGGTTCTTTGGAAGAGCAATACTAAATTATTATCACAAAATATCAATGTAGGATTTTCTTTCCCATGCAATAAATTGGACAAAACTCCTTTCAGCCAAACTAATTAACTGATTTGTTAATGTTGCACCCACATATTCTGCTTCAGGTGACCAAATTGTAACTAAGGGATGCTTCTTTGATGCCCATGACAAATTAATCGTACCAAAATTAAAAGCATATTACCTCATGTGTTTTTCCTATTGTCAACACTGCATGTAAAATCACTGTCTGTGAAACTAGTCAATTATGCAATACAAAATTCAGTAATATGATGTACTTGTAATGTATCTTAAAATTATTTTACCAAATTGCCAATGAGTACTTCTCAAAGACTCCATAAACTCCATAAACCTTGGGATTAAACTCACAACAATCATATCTATCTTAATTGTTATTAGGTACATCAAACTTCCAACTAATTTCTTGATTTGTGTTGGATCTACAAAAGATAAATTATCCTCTTTGCTTAAACTCCATAAACCTGGATATTAAACTCACAAAAAACATAATATATGGCCTAATTGTTATTAGGTACATCAAACTTCCAACTAATTTCTTGAATTGAGTTGGATCTACAAAAGATACACTATCCTCTTTGCTTAGTTTAGTACATATTGCTATAGGTGTCGACATTGGCTTGCAATTCAACATTCTAAATATACTTAACACATCTTTAGAATACTTTGATTCTCATATAAAAATTTCATTTTTAGATTGATCAACTTCAATACCAAGGAAGTACTTCATCACACTCTGTCATTTCAAATTCATTTTTCATGGCTATTCTAAATTTGTCCAACATCAAATTACTTGTAAAAATTATATCGTTGAGATGAGAATTTTACCTTGATTATATGTTTTATGGTACAAAGCGAGGTCACTTCTACTTCTATTAAACCCATTGTTATTTAAATAGTTGTCTATATTGATATATCAAGCTCTAGGACCTTGTTTCAACCCATACAAGACCTTCTTTAGCTTATAGACCTTCTTTTCATGTCCTTTTATCTCATAACCATTTTCTTTCTTAGGCTTAAACCTCCAAAGTGAAAGTTTCCAAACCTCAAATGCCAAATCCATGCAAACTTAGCTTTATATACATTCATTGAGTTTTGAATTTCACTCGTCATCCTGAGTGAGAAAATTATGTTCTTGGTGCATTTCAGACCTAGAACTACGGTACACATCATCAATATGTTTCTTATCTCCATTTTTGGCAAATATAATCACCCATTAAGGTCCAACAAATACCTTTTTTGAATGATACATATAACATCGCATTCACCGTGAACCATGAACCAATCACATTCACCATGAGCCATGTAAAATTCATGATATATAACATCAAAGCCACATAAATAATGTAAGAATCCATAAACACTTTGTAATATACACCAGATGAAAGTTTTAAATTTGTATTGGAAATATGTTCAAAATTATATTTTTATACATTGGAGCATTGTTCCCAATAATGGATGGTCATGCCCAAAAATGGAATAAGGGAAGCTCATGTCCTATACACAAATAACCATCTCCTACCAAAAATTCCACATCATGGCTAATGCACATAGTGGGTGTATCAATCACCCCAGCCACCATCGACACCCCAACGCTCGTCTCCAAAACCAACCTTCCTCCTCTTTGAGCAGGAGGAAGATTGGGCCCCCTACATTTGGGTGTGGTATGAAAGGGAAACAAAAACATGTTAGTTTTCCCACAATTCTATAAATTACTACACTTAAAAAAATACAATTAGAATTCAAATCTTGAGTACTCACCTGGGACGAGACAACATGTCGTGATGGGGGTGTTCGTCTCCTTATCCCAGTCTCTCGGAAATGCCTCCCTGCAACAATTAGAAAAATCATTAATACATAATACCAAAATGCATTATTTTATGAAATTCATTCATGCTTTATAATATTTTTAAGGACTTATAAACTTCACCGTGAATATCAGAGGTGATGTAAGGGATTTCCCTTCCTGGCTAGGAACTGGAGCACTGGGCTGGAATACTTGCTTCGAGGCAATGGTAATGGAGGGGGGTGATGTAGGTAGGGGGGTAGGAGCTGATGTAGGTAGGGAGGTGGGGGATGATGTACGTAGGGGGGGCGGGTGGTGATGTAGGTAGGGGGAAGGGGGATGATGTGGGGGCTGATGTAGGTAGGGGGAAGGGGGTTGATGTAGGTAAATGGGTGGGAGAATATGTATGGGAAATGGATAGAGCTGATGTGGATGGAGACGTTGTCAATGGAGCTGATGTGGATGGAAAAAATGGATCCAAATGTTGGACAGGAGGGGAAACACATGATCAGATGGGTGTGTGCGGTGATATAGCCCCAGTGGTTGTACAATGTGTGGGATCAGCCTACAAGGGGATACGGGAATGATGATCACAGGAACAGATTTCCCAGTCACCTGAATCAACATGAAATGTGGGAAAACAAAACTATGTCGAATATACATAGAAATATGTGTGTATGGTGATCGTATGGCTGGAGATGGAACTTACATAAACATATGAAATACATTTCATTAGAAGAAAAAACATGTAAATTAACCATACAAACAAAATGAATTTCACCTCAAATATATAATCAATTTCACACAAGTTACCTGCATGACAGGTGATCTACTCAACAAAGGTGGAGACCTTTGCTCAATCTCCTCTGCATGCACCTGTGGAAACAGAAAAACATTAATATTGATTTCTCATATAAAATATGACAATTGCAACTAACTCAATTTTTAAATCCTACAACCATAAACTCTTTTATATACATGTATGTGAGGTGTTGCAATACTTTCTGCTGCCACCATGTCGGAATCAAGGTTGGGAGCAGTAATTTCCTCCCACCTTGATTATGTCGTTTCATCTCGAAAAAAATGCACATGCCAAAAAAATCAATTACACATTAAATACACTAATCAATTTTGATCTAACGATTATAAAATGTACATTTAAAAATGTAATCAACCATTTAAAAATCATGTACTAACCTCAAACATCAAGGTATCTCATGCACGATCCTCCATAGGGGCCATGGAAAGTATGGCCACGGTGAGTGAAACGATGGGGTAATCCTCGGGTGTCAAAAGGATCCTTTGGACCACTAGCTGACATGGATGGCCCATGACCAATGGGGCCTGAAGGACCTACACCTAATGGTTCTCCATGCTGCTTTGATGTGGCATTCCTAGATGATGCCACGAATGTACTGTGTTGCAATACGATATGAGTTAGTTGTGATATGGTAGTGACCGTCTCGACTAGGTGATCCAGTAAATGAGGTGTTGTGGAGGGGGGTTAGGCGTACGCCTAGGTGCAGGTGACCCTCTCATTGGGTTACGCATGGAGGTGGGTCGATCCTGGGAATATCCAAGACCAACCCCTGAAACTCACTAATGTCAAAGTATTTAATATGTAGACCCAACATGAACTCTGCATATAATTTCCGAAGAAAATAAAGTGGAACCTCCCTATTGTTGCAAGGAGGTTTGTCGAAAACCATAAACCATAAACTCATCCTTTTTTGTCTCCATGGCTTGTATGTTCACCAATCCATGCAAAGGCTCCTTTTGCATGGATCAAAGGGTAGTTTGGTCCTGGGGTCAATGAAATAACTAACTAGAGTTTGTTTTGATATGTTCAAGTCTTTGATTTGGTCTCTACAAAGACCAATGGAATAATATGCTCTCATCCTAGCCCTATACTTGATTATGCTCTCCAATTGATCATGAGAATTGTCAATTGCGGCAATGATGTTGTCGAGGGATGTGTCTAAGGAGAGTCTCGATGGTTCCCTAGTGGTTCTAGGCTCTTGAAGAAAGGTTCTTAACTAGTGTAAATATTGGTTTATTTGGGGTTTTGTGGTTGGGTTCTCCTCAGGGTGAATGTTTACTTTGGGGTTTTGTATGGAATGGTTGTTTTTTGGGGGGTTTTGATTTTGGTTTTCTTCCATTGTGATGGAGAAGAGATGAACTTCAATTAAAAAAAATGAATTTTTTTCAATATTGGTTGAATTTTTTGGATTTTTTATAATGTAAATATTTTTTAAATCATTGAAAATACAAACAAAAATTGTAAATAATGGATCAAAATCTTACCTAGATGATGATTGGGGGGTTTTGGTGGTGGAATTGATGCAAGCGCACGGACGTAGAGCGTTTGTGGACAGTCGGGCACTGACGGAATCAGGTAATATAGGCTAGAAATGGGCCTCGGCCCAATTTTTAATATACAAACCAGCGCAAGCGCGCTCTTAAGGCAAACACACTAAAAGTGTGTGCGCGTTAAATGTGTGCATGCGCTACTAGTGCGTTCGCACTTTTAAGGCCTACATGGATTCCTAATTGGTGTTTCGGGACTTTACCAAACCATGGCGTGCACGCAGTCTTAATGGCACGCATGCGCTATGTTTTTTTTGTGCTCACACGCTACCATTGCAATGGATTTGGGTATGATATTCGTGCGAGCGCACTATATTATAACTATATTCATTAAGCATTATTTATCATGTGATATAAGAATCATAATTATTATTATTACTTTAATTATATAATTGGACATTACGTATTATAGTTGGGCATTACATATTTTATTTGGGTAATATTATTATATTAATTCCATAATTGGGGCATTACATAGCTTTCCCCTTCAAGAAACTTTGTCCTAAAGTTACATCGTACCTAACTACATGATATGCATAATCAATACACAATATGCACCTAGATAACTAGTATTATTGTGTTGGTGGAGGTATTTACTTGTGTGGACACCATGGGTAAATCCCTCAACTGCACTAATAAAAGGATAATACCTAATACAACTAGATGTTCTCATGATTCCTTCTATTTGTTTATATTCCATACATATACATATAATGGTGGGGGTTATTTTTAACTCCAAAATGGTTAATTAAGATATAGGAGAATACCATTACCTATCCTCTTCATCTTTCTTCATAAACAAAATCCCAGGGTCTACTTCTTCCTCACACTTACTCACCCAAACGCATACCATCCAATCAACCTCCGAACACCCCCAATACTCCAGATCTATCCACGTCTCACAAGATTAAATAATATTACGTATATAGAAGGTAAATAAACTAATGTAAAGAAGAGTCCATAATTGGATGTTTCAATCAATCAAGAAGTAATACGAGCCATGCTAGGTAGTTGTACCTCCCAAAGATAAATTAATAAAGTGAGGTCTAACAGGTCTAGGTCTTCGGGTGGCAGGGGTAACTATGCAAGTAGGTAGCAGGCATTAAATGAAAGGCAGGATCTATATATTCCTATCATCCTAGTCGCTATTTCATGGGACCTCTATTGAAACTAATATAATGGTCACCCATTGCAGTGTGACCACAGCAGGCATCATTAGTCTCATCATAGCTACGAGGATTTGCATGTATAATCCTTTCTCAACTTTGACTTATGGCATCTTTTTTAAGGCTTAAGGCCTTCCGACCTTCATAGGGGTCTATGCCCCTAATTCCTCATCTAGAGGGTACCACGCATCCGGTCTAGTACGCTAACTTACATACATCAGGCATCTCAAAGGGTTGGCCCAAAACTCCCTCCACAACTCCTAAAGACCACAAGCCCAAGCATCAAAATTCCTACAACACAACTCCATTGAAAATTATAACTCTTACCAAATTCATGGAATTTAGGTATTTGAGGGGAAAGGACTACTAGCATAGATCATTGGTTGAGCTTGTACTTAGGATCTCAGTTTCCCATAAAGTGTTATACCATAATTGTTAAAGAATAGATTATCCCCCATGGATATGGGCTCCCACGAGATCACATAATGAACCAGCCTTCTAGGCCCCAGGTGCATCTCATGTCACTCCACCTCTCAACATGCAATCACAACATTAGTAAGGAATAATTTTAGAGACACATTCATTAATATGAGCATCATGGTACTGCATTCTAACTCATCTCATCATGAAACATAATGTTAACATATGGTCATCATAGTCGTGTGATCATCATAACATTTAATCCATAATATGTGATTAAATAATCATAAATAACATCCATACAATCAATTTAATCCTAGCACATGATGAAACAACAACCTCATCATTATTTCCAAGGAAAAAAAAACAACCTCATCATTATTAATTAATCCAAAATATGTGATAAAGAAGTATGATAACATTTTCATCAACAATTTAATTCCTGGCATATGATGAGACAATATAATCAATTTTATCATGATCAATTAATCCATAGCACGATCAATTTAATCCATAACATATGCAGAAACAACATAATAACATCATCATAAATCAATTAACCCATAATATGTAAAAATTATAAATAACATCAGCATGATGAACTTATTCCATAGCATATGTGGATACAACATAATAATATCATCAAAAGTCAATTAACCCATAATATGTAAAAATCATAAATAACATCAGCATGATGAATTTATTCTATAGCATATGTGGAAACAACATAATATTATCATCAAAAGTCAATTAACTCATAATATGTAAAAATCATAAATAACATCAGCATGATGAATTTATTCCATAGCATATGTGGAAACAACATAATATTATCATCAAAAGTCAATTAACCCATAATATGTAAAAATCATAAATAACATCAGCGTGATGAACTTATTCCATAGCATATGTGGAAACAACATAATATCATCAAATGTCAATTAACCCATAATATGTAAAAAGCATAAATAACATCAACGTGATGAATTTATTCCATAGCATATGTGGAAGTAACATAATAATAGCATCAAAAATCAATTAACCCAGATTATGTAAAAAGCATAAATAACATAAGCATGATGAATTTAATCCATAACATATGTGAAATAACATAATAACATCATCATAATCTCTTATATTATGATTTATTCTTTTACACATAGTATTTTCAGTAAGTATGTATGTAAGGAATGTCCAAGACTTATATCCATTGTCTACAAAATCATCAAACCATTGAAACTCGTGAATCTATTAATATTCAATTAATCTACTCAAAAAGATATGGAAAATCTCAATGTGTTGCTTCTGTGTCCTCCCAATTGGCGGTTCCCGAGCTATAGGGATCCCATTGGACCTTCACCTGATCAAGAGTTCGGTTCTTAAGCTAGTGAACCATGTGGTTTAGTATGGTTCGACCTGAATGGCCCCCTCCTCAGAAACCTGCAATCCTTCTGATTTCATTACATGAGAAGGATCAAGAACATAGTGCCTAAGCACTAAAACATTAAATACAAGATGCATTTTTCTAAGATGGGATGGCATCTCAAACTTGTAAGCAACGGGTCCAATCATTTTAAGGATCCTGAAAGGTCCAACAAATCTGGGGGATAGTTTAGTTCCTTTCCCAAATCAAAAGGTACTTTTAGTGGGTCTCACACTCACAAAAACTTCACTACCCCCCTCATAGCTTCTATCTATTCATTTTGCATATGCATAACTTTTTTATTTGTCTATAGCTTATTTAATCCTTTGTTTAATTATAACCATTTATTCCTCCATTTCTTGGAGCATGTTCGGCCCCAATGTATCCCGATCTTCTAACCAATCCCAACTCGATGGGGTCCTGCAAGGTCTCCCATATAGGAGCTCATATGGGGTTGCACGAATGAATCTATGGTAACTACTGTTATAGGAAAATTTTACTAGAGGAATGTACATTTCCCATTGGTTCTCTTAATCCATGGCATATATCCTCAGAATATATTCTAACACTTGGTTAACTCTCTCAGAGTGACCCTCCATTTCGAGATGATAAGAAGTGTTAAAGTTAAGTTGAGTACCCATATATGCTTGAATACTTTTCAAAAACCTACCAGTAAATCGGTCATATCTATCGAATATACTTTTTCAAGGCGACCCATGCAAGCGAATTACCTCTTAGAGAAAAATTTGAGCAATGGTCGAGGCATCCACGGTGTTCCTAGTAGGAATAAAGTGAGCGCTTTTAGTTAGCTTGTCAACAATTACCATGATACAATTATGCCTCATAGCTTTCATGGGTAATCCTCAGATAAAATCCATTGAAATAACCTCCCATTTAGTTTATGGCATATCCTGTGGTTGAAGAAGACCTACAGGGTGACATTGTTTGGCCTTAACCTGTTGACATACCAAACATCGTGACACAAATTGCATGATATCTCTTTTCATCCCTACCCAGAACAAAACCTTTTAAGATCACCATATATTTTCTTAACCCCCAGGTGACCTGAGTAAGGGGATCTATGGGATTCTTCCAATACCAATCTACCAAGACCCCCATTTTCAAGGACATAATTCCACCCCCTTAAACTTAAATTCCATCTCCTTCCAAGGAGTATCCTTCAAACTAATAGATTATGGGTCCTCCTTCTTACAAATGGGATTTCACTTGCTGGTACTAGTCATCTTGGAAAAGGTGACTTAAGATCTGATCCCTTAAGTCTACTTTTAAGGATATCACTAAGTGAATCATTGGTCTTCTGCTTAAATCATCTTCCACTTTAATCTCCTTACCCTTGATATAAGTTACCCGGAAATCATACTCGCTAATAAACTCACTTCAACGCCACTAGCAGGCATTTAGGTCCTTTTGGGTAAAGATATGTTGAAGACTCCTATGGTCTATTTTCAACTCAAACTAACATCCCAAGAGATAATTTCTTCATAACTTTAGGGCCATAACAGCTGCTACCAATTCCAAATCATGAGTGGCATAGTTGATTTCATGGCTATTGATCTTACGTGAAGCATAAGATATAACTCCTCTGTATTGCATTAGAATAGACCCCAAGCCTTTCCCTAAAGCATATGTACAAACATAAAAGTCCTTGTCCATGTCGACCACTCTCAATATTGGAGCACTTGTTAATCGTCATTTTAGTTCTATAAATGCTTCCTCACACTCCCTTTCCCATTCAAATTTAACTCCCTTCTTCTAGAGGGAGGTAATAGTGTACGCAATACAAGAGAAACCTTCCACAAACCTTCTATAGTACCCATCCAACCCCACAAAAATATGTACTTCCTTAGTATTCCTACGGGTTGGCCAATTCATTATAATCTCAACCTTACTAGGATCAACAATTTTACCATCTCCACTAATTATATGGAAAAGATATTGAATTTATTTTTGGAAGAAGGAACACTTAGACAACTTCCCAAACAATTTGTGTTCCCTAAGACACTGAATCACCAATATTAGGTGTTCTTGATGCTCCCTCCCATTCTGTGAGTAAATGAGTATGTCATCCAAAAATACTTGAACAAAGAGGTCTAATTATCTTAAAAATACATTGTTCATTAAATTCATGAATGTTGCAGGAGCATTTGTTAGCCCAAATAGTACCACGACAAATTCATAATGGTTGAAACTTATCCTAAAGGCGGTTTTTGGTATATCCTCATCCTTAATTCTCAACTAATGGTACCTCGATATTAGGTCGATCTTGGAGAATACAACAATGCCCTTTAGTTGATTGAACAAGTCATCAATACGAGGATAGAATACCTATTTCTAATAGTTTGCTTTATTCAGATCTCAATAGTTGATGCAAAGTATGAGGGACCCATTTTTATTTTTCACAAAGATAATTGGTGCTCCCCAAGGTGACACACTAGGCCTTATGATCCCAAATTTAATAAGATCGATGAGTTGCACACTCAACTCATTAAGCTCTATAACAGTCATATGGTAGGGTGTTTTTGATATCGGTTATGTCCTTGATTTCAAGGGAATGGAGAAATCGAATTCTCGAACTGGAAACATGCCTAGAAAATCCTTGGGAAAAACATCTTTAAACTCTTATATTATCGGGTGTAGGGATACAGAACGATTGTTATCTTCGTTGATTGTTTCCACCACATATATTTTTCTCCCTTTTCTCATACATCTCTTAACCTTATTAGTTGAGATGAAGCATATAGAAACTTCTCTCTTGATCCCCTCAATCACTACAAGCTTCCCCATATCATTGAGGCAATAGACCTCTTTCTAGTAACAATCAACCAAGGCTCAATGGAATTCAATCTTGTCCATGCCTACTATGATTTCATAAGCTCATAGAGGTGTGTTATACAACTTTATCCTAGTTACAACCTCATATTTTAACAATACAATTCCTAACCAAGGATCCTGCCGTTTGCTTAAATCTAGAGGCCATTTCTACTTGACGTAAGTCTTATTGGTCTTGGGCTGCCAACCCACATCTAGATAATGCAGAAGGATAGATGAAACTATCAATTGCACCAAGGTCAATTAAAATGGAAAGGGTAACATTTTTAATCATACTAGCAGATTCCACCATAGTATCCCGATGCTCGTCTTGGCGGTTGATCACAGTTGCATGGATTCGATACCTTCCTTGAACTTGTTCCTCTCTATCCTTTCCTTCACGATGTATGGGATTGACCTAATACTCTTGGAAGGCTCTATGATAGTGGGGGCCCTTTCAATTCCAACATTCTATTTTGTTTTGACCTGCTGCCAAACCGCGATTTGGCCCAGTGTGCTCTTGTCCTCTGCGTCATTCACGATTGTCAATCTGATTCCTCAATCTAGTGGGTGGTGCACTGGATTCCACTATGGAAAGCATGGATACTCCATCTTTCCTTCCTCGAAACCATACCTTTGAACAATGATTCTATTATCCCCTCCTTGCATAAGTGCCTTGAAAGGAACAAATCTCTTCCTTGAGGATTGTCCAGCCATACTAATCCTCTTCTGGGCTCACCCTACCAAACTTGTTTTTTCTGCCATGGTGGTTGGTTTCCACATTGCTAACTTGGATTGAATTTTTGCATCCAATCCATGAAGGAACCGTGCTGCTTGTCTTTTATTAGACTCTACCATGTAATCTACATGATGGCCTAGCAAGAGAAATTTAGCCGCATAGGCTTCCACAGATCTACCCCTCTTCTTGACTGTGTGGAATGCACCAATCTCTTGATGTGTGTACTCTTTCGATAAGTACTTGATTTTTAAGTTTTCCTTAAATAATTCCCAAGTCACCTGCATAAGGGTAATATGAAACTTCTTTTCCTTACTAAACCACTATATTAAGGAATCATATTTGAGTAGGAGTAATTCTGATTGTTCTTTCTAGATGGTGGTATAGGCCTTGTAACTTATTGCTCTCTCCACACCAAGCAACCAAGCCTCTACTTTGCTACCTTCTTATTTCCATGTGAATTCTAGCAATTTGGATTTTTGAATTCCTTTCATGATGTCAAGGGGAGCTCTTGTCCCATCCGTGTTCGATGTGGGATCCTAATCTTGATTTTTATTTTGCTCTAACTCACGTTCTTGTCCCTTCCCCTAACTTGGATTTGAGCTTGGACCTGGTTGGCCATCCAATATTTGATTATGGAATTCATCTCCCCGAGGGATCGCAAAATCGTCTGTACACTTGAGTTTTCGATCTTGGAAGTGACTTGAGGTTGTCTCCTATGCTTCGGATCCATGACTATTTTTGCATCCAAAATGTTCCCAAGTTCAAAGTTAGTTCTTTAACCTTTCCCCTTCCACTCCCTCCTTGAATCTACATCTTATTTAATGATTAACGTATCATTTCAAATTTGTTCATTTAATAGAGATGATGCTTGAAGGTTTTCAATAATGAGTGGGCCATCTATGGTTTATTTTTGTTAACTGCTATAATTTTTTCTATTACAACTTAAGACAACCGGTAGATTATTAACATGAAATTTCACATTAGAGCACATAAGCACATGGTAAGCAAAACTAAGTGTGTGTAATGATTTGCAATGTAAGGTGGAAGGTAAAACTTAATTTGGAGATTATAACAATAAATAAATAAATAACTTTAATATCATCAAACATATTAGTGATTCACATTCCAAAGCTAGAAACTCACTAATCCGACATTAGTTTTGAATGATAATCCCCGAAAATTAAATTGGTAGGTAAGACAACTTGGTTTATGTCAATCATAGACACATGCATATGGGTGGCACATGCAACACCACCTTAAGTCTATACTAGGTACAAGATGTTTTTGTCGACCTAGCCAATTTTATCTTACTGTCCTAGTGGTGTTTCTCTCATACATATGTATGAGAATCTCAAGAAATGTTCTCAATGTATAAAGAAACGGAATAGTGGGGCGCGGGTAGTATATGGAGAGTCGCCTTTGTGGAAACCACTTGTCCTCGATATCATGAGGGGCCCTTATTTTTTTAGTTATTTCACGACGGTACTCGTATAGTAATCCCAAGTGATCCATCTATTTCTCTATAAGCACATGAAATCATCATGTAACTAAGATGGCCCCTTAAGCTAAATTGTAATTGAATTTTAACAAGGATAAGTAAACCTATAGTACATCGATCTTTAAACACTAAAAAAATGTATTCTTCCATGGTTATGTCATGATGTTGTATACATATTGGCTTCAATTTTCTATTTTCCAATGTTCATTTATTATATATGACCATCCTATAATGCTACTCCGACACGTTATTAAAATCAAGTCATTTACATACCCAACAATATTTATTTAATAAACTCATTATGTTTTAATCCAAATTGTCCACCAGAATTTTAGTATTGGAAATCACTCATAAAAACTTAATAAAAAATTTGGCAATCCCTTGCTAATTTCAATATCCATGCCTAAGGCGCAATGTCCATGTGTGATGTTCATTTTGTAAGTTTGACCATAAATTTGTCAAACATTAGTTTAGGTACCTTCCAGGCTTAGCTTCACTAAAGCCCAATAAATCTCAAGTTTTTTTTTCTTTACTCTTCAACTCAATGATTCAGTGTTTGAATTAGCATGTCCAAAGCAAAATCAAATCAATGTTGGCTATAATAAAGTGAATATGAGTTTTAGATCAAAATGTGGTGGTTTGGGATTTGTGAAATATTAATGTATTGATTAATCTTCTCTCTAAATCTGTAGAGGGATTTACAATAGCCTATTTCAATATTGGACACAAACGTCTCTCAATAGACATTAAGACATTTTATTATTCCATTATTTGAATTCCTAAATTCTTTTTAATTTTCAGGTTATGTCCTCGACTTTTTTCCATTATTTATTGGTCGAGGTAGCTTTGGCAATGCTTCAAATCGGTGATTATCAGTTTATGAACCAATTATGAAATAAATTAGAAAAAATATTATAATTGGTACATTTGTTCAATAAAATAACAAAGTGTTGACTCCAAGGGATACAAGGTAAGGTGAAAAGACAATCGACATAGCTTCTGACCATAGAAGAAAAGGACTACTGACAAATGACATATATGTCACAACCCACATGCTTCAATAACTACATGAAGTGGCTTTCCCCACCAACCTCACTCATGCATTCAATGATTGGGTTAATAGTCAATAGAAGGTAATTGGATCATTTAAGGCACATGGCAGAATTAGATGAGTTCTAAGGTTGACACTTGGAAACATAGGATTTAGTTTCCCCATAGGCCCCATTTCCTCTTCCCCTTTGGTGGAATCATAGCCCCTCTAGTGATCTTTACACAACCACCTTGGACCATTTTATTAATTTCCAACATAATATTTACATACATTTCGAATTGGCATGATAAGCCAACCATATGGTCCAAATAAAAATATATACAACATACATGCCTAGCTATTCACTAGTCAGGCCTTGGCCTTGAGCTCCGCACTAGGAATCCATACTATCATATTTACATCATTTACATCATTTTGATTAAATACATTCCAAGTCAAAATTGGGGGTATTACAGTTATTGACTCCAACTGTATAGTCATATGAGAAAAGGTTTTAGTGTCCATTCAATGACTTTAGTCTTCCTTTTTATCAATTGCAATTTTGAAGATATTAGTTGGATAGCCCAATCTAGTCATGGTATTTGTTGATCAAAGCTGAAAATTCATATCTTAAGATAACCATTTTTGGGAATCTAGTAATGTAAATTGAGAGTGTGTGAAAAAAAAAAATTTAATCCGAGAATATAAATGTTTATGATCAGCCTTTGATTGCCTATATTAGGATCTAAACCATTTAATTGGACTGTAGCTTAACACGCCAACTCAAAGGCTTCTTGAGGGTATAAATGATGTGGTTATAATAAATTAATTGTTTATTTCATTCAAAAAAATCGTTTATATTGAAGAACCCATTTGAAGGATAAATAGTGATCAGGAACAATTTGGTATCTAAATGAGATTAACAAATCTAGGAAAGCAATTATCTTGAGCTGATTGTTATCTTGGTGGTCAAAGTTTTATCTTTGTTTAGTGAAATAAAATAAAAACCTAGGTTATTTGAATATATTCTAAATTATGCGCTAGACAACCCATATTGCCATTTGCTAGGCCTAAAAGCTTATTGGATATCTATTTCATTGATAAATCATTACTTATACCTTTAAGAGGAATGACCTAAACTTAAATGACCATGACCTAAGATATATTATTCTTTAAATTTAAATAATCCCAATACGAGAGGTGACATTAGAACCTTGTGTTAAGATGAAAGGAAAGCACTACAAAAGGTGATTAGTCAATAGTAAATGCACTTATTAATATCATGATAAGCATGGAAATCTAGTTTTAATTTTAATTATTTATGGCATATTACTGATGTCATCAACAAGACTATTATTGAAATTTATTGTTTTGATAGGAATACCTTGTTATGGCTCAAGATGAATGTGGCTAACTAGAAATTTTTAATATGGAAATATATGAAAATACCTAGCATGTACAAGAGAAAAACGGTGTACTAGATAGGTGTTGGATGATCTTTCTCTAAGATTAGATGTTTATGATGTGGATACTTATTTTTCATACTCAGCAGAATGATGGTGTCATGTGATACTTTTATTTTCTAGTATGTGATCAAGTTATGATGGCGATACTTATTTTCATACTCGACAGAATGATGATTTTCATGGGATGCTTTTATTTTCTAGTATATGATGTTGTTTATGATAAGGATATTTATTTTTTATGCCCCGTGGGATGGTGATTTCATATGATGCATAGCATATTTATTTCCTAGGATGTGATGTTGAATTGATATTTAATGGCTTGTTATAATGGCATATAAATGAATTTATAGATGGAAGTCATAATACATATATGTTCACCTGGGTTAGCAGGTGCGGGTGGATTCATTTATGACTCTAATGGGAACAAGCAGAAGGAGTATGCTTGGGGAATTGGAAGAAAAACAAACAATGGCACAGAATGGTTAGCCTTAATCAAGGGCGTGGAATTAGCAAGGACCATTGGCATTGAAGAGATGGTGGTTATTGGAGACTCGCTAATGGTCACAAGAGAAGTAAGAAACCTGATGAAGAACCGCAAGAATATGTCTAATAAGATGCACTATCTCCTTAAATGCATTTTTAATGAATTTAAAGCTATCAATTTCCTCCATGTGTTGAGAACATACAATCAGCAGGAGGATTTAATGGCCAACAAAGGAGCAAGCTTAAATTGTGGCATCCTGGTGAGTGACCAAAATGTCTATGAAGGAATATGGATTCCTTAGTATAGATTCCCTTGTTAAAAGAATTTTTAGGTGTAGAAATCCATGGAGCAACAATAATGGCCACTTCCTAGCTGGCGTTCGCACACATTTCTTAAACCCTCATGGTATAGTTATGATTCTAAATTTGGGATTGGAGGCATTTATGTATCGCAATTATGAAGAATATAAACTCTGTATCTCCACTCACGCTTCATTGAATTAATTGGGGAGTGTATTTAGGCTGAGACAGATGGTTTGCATGCATCAAGTCTCGGTGGTTGTCAGGACATGGTTTGGCATTAATACAGCTGGGTGGAGCATTGATTTCATTACTCTCGGTCTTTATGCTTCTCGGCATTTGAAGAAGAAGTAGCTAGGTATAGTCCTATGTGCAATGGATCATAAGGCTCAGGTTTTGTCTCTGGTTCGTGGTCTGGCTCCTCCCCTGCCTCAGTGTTTGCAGTGCAGAAAAACCATTTGAAAGCATGAGGGTCTAACAAGCCAGGACATTATGACAGCTTTCTCGGTACAGGACGACAGCCAGGTGACTTCAGACCTCCTGGTAAGCCCCTCTGGTCACGCTTCTTGTTATCTCAATTTGCTTGGCTTGGAAGGGAAGTTGTATTCTACTTTAGTGCAGAAATAATTTGGAAATATCGGTCCTCCACTGATGTTTGATAGAAACTCCATCTTGGTTGAGGTAATAAATAATATTAAGGATATGGAGGAACAGATTTGAATGCTCCACAGTGAGAACTTAGATATGAAGAGGGATATCACTCACCTCTTCTCTCTCGCTCAAGCCATGCATTCGGAGGTAAGAATCTGTAGCAGTTATGGAAAAGGATGGGTTGACAATTTGGGTGAAGTCGTGGATAATGTTTTTCCTATCGACGTGGATTCTAAAATCAACAATGTTATCAGTAATATTAAAGAAGTAGAAAATAAAGTGGACATTCTGAGAGCTGAAGTTGGGAAACTCTTCTCGGGTCTGAAATTTGGTAAAGGTTCGGGGAATGGCAGTTCTGAGGAACTCGTGCTTTTCATTCTTCCCAGGAAAAGAGAGGCTCATCATCAGTTGTAATCTTTGGGTCTTCTCTCTTGTTTCTGGATTTTTTTATGGCCTTCTTTCGTAGAAGTATATTAGTTTTTTCCATCTATGTTTTAAGGATTTTGCATCAAGTCATAGGGAGGTCTATTGCAGGAATTTTGTCCTGCCATTTTGATAAGAAGTAGATGCAATCTAGAAGTCCTTTCGGAAAGTAAGGCATTTCATATTTTACATCAATGTTATGTTTCTGTCTACTTCTTCTTGGGCAGTTTGTAAGGAGATACAGTTTCCATAGATTAGGGAAGTTTCATGACAGTTATAGATTATCAAAGGATGAACAAGGAGTCATGGACTCAATCCTCTTGTGGGAGCAATCCTTCTCCATCTTTTTGTAACCTCTATCTCTTTTATATAATCTAAAGCTACTTATCCATTTTTGTTAAAAATATAATAATACATATATGTTCACAAATGTATTGTAAACTATCAACATATGGTTTGTTATGAAGAAAGTATCACCAATGGAAAAGCAGTTCATGTGGTGTTTCTCTAGCATTATAAATCATCATTTTTTATATTTCACAATTGTAATTTTCCATCTAAATATTTCCAACATTTCTCAAAAGGTGGTTATGAGGGAGTCAATGTGGGAGGTGTTACATGACATTTGATTAAATATCTACGATCTTGGTTTATGAATTAACAGTTATTATGGTCGACATATATTGTTATGATGTGGTTATTATGCATTCATATGTTGAGAGTGGTTCCAGATGTTTCTTTTATAGTTATGTTATCATATTCTAGTCATGGTGATGTGAGATGGTTACGGTAACATGTATTTCTTGATTTCTTAGTACACATGATGTGATGCAACAATTTCACTTGATTTGTTGATATGAGATTATTATGAAGTGATGCGGTAATGTATATGGGCTTGTTTCATGATGATTAATGAATGACTATATAATTGCGAGAGAAAATGTAATAGGAATTCCACTATGGGGCATTCGAGGCTGGTTCATTCTGTGTATGATTAAAAGAAACCTAGATTAATAAATTGAGTATTATTTCATGCCTTTGTTAGTAAGCATTGAAACCATAGAAACAATGTCTCACTGTTCCAAAACTAATGAATATTTGAGAAGAATATTAAGCACACTAATGATAGATTGGAATGTTATTTATGATGTATTGAAACAAAAGAAAACTAGAAAGCATCTTCCATTGGGAAAATAGATTTTTGTTTTCCATTATGTAAGCTCAAGTACTTTTGAAGAATATCAAATGAATGGAAGAAAAATGTTTATGTTAGTTTTCACTTAAATGTGTTAATTTATGTAAATTCACAAAAATGATAATTTGGTGAATACCATGATTTTGAAAGAAAAAATTGTTTATTTATTAAATTTTATATATTTTTGTATGTAGTTAGTATTTAATTTTTTAAGATTGTAAAGATTTGGAATGACAATATGTTATTTTCACAATTTTTATGAAGGGTTTATTTAATTCACACTTCTCAATAGAAGTACAATTATTTATGTAACCCTTCATTGTTGAAGGGTTAGCTGAATATATGCCCTTCGTATTGAAATTAAGACCAACCCTTCAAATTTGAGAATTGCTCCCTAGGGGTGTAATGGGGGGTTGTGGGGCCTATTAAAGTTATAATAGTGAAAGTCATTCAATATAAGGTAGACTAAGTCCATTATGTTTGTTATTATTAAATAAGACCCATTGATGTAGTTATTACTGAATAAATGTAGAGGGACCTCATTAAAAAAGGTTCACTGGGTAGTTAGGAGGTTGTTATGGTTAGAATTATAATGTGATCTATAAATAAGAATGGATTCCTTATGAATACGTGTAAGAATATTTTAATTGGAGCTTATCTTTGGATAGGTCACCCAAACATAAGAGGAAATTGAACAGGAGTGGATTCCTTATATAAAATTATCAATTGTAAGGCATCGCCCAACCTTAAGGGTTTTGATATTAATATAATGTGGATAATTTCTATATTATTCTTGGATATCTTGTATGTGATAACATTTTTAGATCTAGGGTACACTGCAGGAACCCCTTCTGAGGTTGTTACCAATAACATATGAAAAAATTTAGATGGGGAAGGAGAAGGTGGTGTATGTGAAGAGCTGACTTCCCCTTAATGAGTTGTACTTGGCTCTGATTTGATTAGCTCATCACCTCGTTATACTTCATGTCTTGATGACCCAATTATGGCCTTCTTTGGATCAAGTTTTTTTTGGTCCCTACCTTCTTCAGGTTTCCTATTTTGCTTTCCTCTATTCTATCAAGATGCCACTCAAAATATTATTCTCCCAACTATCTATTTTGCATCTAGCTTATCTATCTTTTCATTGGCAGTCTTTGTGATCTCTTCCTCTTTTGTGATTGTTTCCATAGTCACAATCTTTCCTTTGCTTATATGTTGTCCTATGGAAGATCTTTCTTTCACTACAAGGAAAAGGTCCTCTAGCAGAGGTTATATTGGAAGCCCCTAAAAAAAGAGCCCAAAAATCCGTTTATAATGGAGGTTTCTAGCGAAGGCGAGTGAGCGTAGGTTTTAGCGGATGTTTTTTTTCGGTGCATTTAGCACCAAAACGCACCGGTGCGGCATGAAATTATACCACACTGCGATAGAGAAAAAATATCGATAAAAAAAAATTGATTGAAAAACTCAATTTATTTTAATACCCCTAGAGCAGTGCGTTAAAATATACTACACACACCGGTGCATTTAATTGATGATAACGAATCGAGTTATCAATATATTTTTAATAGAAAATATAGTAACGGTATGTTAGATAATACTAAATGCACCGGTGCGTGTTTAATTAAAAAACGCACCACTTTTTATTATGAAAAAATTCTTTGCAAAATCCGTTAAATTTTTATTAAAAACCCTACTTTACAGTGTGTCGTGTTTATTGTGTGCACCAGTGCGCTGAGGCCGCATCACAAAAGAAAAAAACTATAAATCAAAAAAAAAAAACTCGTATTATTTTAATGCCCCTAAAGCGGTGTGTTACTTGATACTACATGCACCGATGCATTTTACAATAAACGCCTTGGTGCGTTACTGTAATGTCCCCATTCAAATAAGTGCATAGTAAGACAATCCCATCAATCCTACTAGTTTCCTAGGTTGGATGGGCACATGTGGGATGGTAATAAGGAAGCTAATAAATGATATTTAGACATTAGAATGGTTCAAGCATTTAATAAATATGGTGAATAAATAAATTCAAGAGAAATTCTAGGTGGCAAGTGGTTTTGGAGACATATGGAGGTGGTGGGACCCACACTAGCTTGATTTTTCAATGACACATGGCAGCTCTCTCTTGCCAATTCGAATTCATGGGAAGCTGAACACTCTTGGGTGAGTTGGTAAGTCATAAAACATGGCATTGAGCATCTTAGGTCGAAATGGGATGGAATAGTAACCTCCATGGGAGAGGAAGAGTCAAATTGGAGACTAGTGGACACTTGGGCTAGATTCCCTAGTTTTATGACAACAATAATGAAGCATCTATGACATTTATGACAAAATTCAGACCTGACTTCTTACACCTGACCATTATGACATGTCAGCCCCAAAAATAGGCTCAAGGAAGGTGCTCATGGAGTTGGGGGAATCTAAAGAGACTCAAATTCGAATTTGGGAGAAGATGTAAGGTTGGAACTAGGAGACAAGTGGCAAATGAGGAATATTTTCTAAATGGAAAATTATTGAATCTATTGAGAGGATTTCGACCCCTTGAAGGATAATTTTGGTTATAAAATGTAGAAATCAAGTATGAGAATGGCTTTTTATGATTTGAGAAAAATTGCATTTGTGAAGAGAGAACTAGTGGATGACTAGTTTCTTGCCTTAGCCAATTTCAAGGATGAAAGATTGTCACATCCCCATTTTTCACCCCCTTTTTCATTAAATTGTAAATGATGTAAATATTGTTATTTAGTCATGGTGAGGAGCTCAAGGCCAAGGCCCCGCCATTGATTTATCGTTTTATGTATCAGCAATTAGAATAGATGCATATGGTTCGTGTGCTAACTGTGCACAATGTAAAAATCGGGCATCATGTAAACATGCAATTTTTAATGAAAAACCCACAACCAGCTACGCAATGCAACAAAGAGATGGGGCCATGATCTTTACAAGGAATAGGGAGGGAAAATAACCAAACCCTTGAGCCATGGTGTTAAGCCATTTCATTGAGGAAACCCATGAACTCTCAACTACCTATTTGGTCTCATGCACCCAATCATTTAATTCTTCCAAGAATTGGTTGAGACAATTAATGCCTTGGGATGGGAGAGGTATGGCTGTCAATTTTTGTGTATGGGCAAGACAGCAACCTGGGAAATCGAGTTTTGGTTTGCTGGGCAAGAAAACCCCCACGAA
The DNA here is from genome assembly GCA_027924585.1 of Larix kaempferi. Taxonomy (NCBI): domain Eukaryota; kingdom Viridiplantae; phylum Streptophyta; class Pinopsida; order Pinales; family Pinaceae; genus Larix; species Larix kaempferi. The sequence goes on along the minus strand of BSBM01000961.1, from coordinate 4,230,194 downwards.
ATTGGCCCAAAGCCATTCTACACCCATGGCATTCATCCTCTCACGCAGTCTGAGCTTGTTGGGGTTTTATCCTTCACGTTTTTCACCATTTCCTGCATTATTCCATGCCTACAAACTCGTTTTTGGTTAGCTCAGTGGCTGGAAGAAGAGAACCACGATTTTTGGGTTTAGGGAGGCCGTTTCTGCCCACGAAATGCCCATGAGCATTTTTCTGAAAACGATTCTGCTCTCCTGGGGTTGATTTCCCATTTTCTCCTTTTCATTTTTGGTTGCCCACGTTTTTCTGGAATTGGTAGAAACCCATTGTTGGGAACTTCAATATATAAGCGTTTTTCTCATGCCCATCACTTACACTTTTGCTGTTATATGCATCCATCTCCTAGCAGCCTTAGAAACCCAACTGTCGGTTGGTATGGCTGATTCTGGTGTATCTCTCGCTACGTGAGACCCTGTTGTTCCCTAGTTCCTTGTGGAGATCATGCCCAGCTCGGGGGTGGCAGTGGTGCTGAGAGATTGAAGAGTACACTGGCCTATGGTTGGGTGGAACGTTGCAGAAGCGTAGCTGGTTGATCAGGGACTACTTGGTTTAAGATAAGTATTCTCATTTGCTATTTATGCAATGTCTATACTTAACAGCTATCATGAAATGCTAAGTGTATGCTAGATAGTAGCATGACTTTAATTCCGCTATGTTTAATTACAATATGCTTGTGACATGAATAGCTTGAATGTCTTGAATGCATGATGGACGTGTGAAAGATTTATCACCCTGCTGTGTTTTTAAAATCTTTATGCATCTTCATATCCCCATTATATTATCTGAATGCTTATGCAATAAGTTTATGGGGCTGGATGCCCGGTTTTAGCCTCACGATCCTCTCCATTGCACCGGTATGATGGGTGGGGACGTGACAGAATGGTATCAGAGCTGCTGGTTGCAGCATTGGGCCTCTATGGGCTAAATCCAATTGCAGTCATAAGGAAAGAAAGTTTCAAATTTTTCCAAGTGTCTTTTAAAAATACGTTTAAGTCTGTTTCGGAAAGAATTCCCGAATGTCTTCCGAAACTGCGGAAGCATTTGGTGAATTGCCCCGAAATTTCGGAAGGAATTCTCTTCCGAAATTTCGGAAGAGTTCGGCGAGTCGTTCCGAAATTTGCGGAAGACTTCGGCGAGTCGTTCCGAGATTTGCGGAAGACTTCGGCGAATCGTTCCGCAACGCGGAAGAGTTCGACGAGTCGTTCCGAAATTTGCGGAAGACTTCGGCGAGTCGTTCCGAAATTTGCGGAAGACTTCGGCGAATCGTCCCGCAACGCGGAAGAGTTCGGGAAATTGTTCCGAAATTTGCGGAAGACTTCACCAAATCGCCCCGAAATTTCGGAAGCATTCGGCAAACCGTTCCGAAATTGCGGAAGCATTCCACGAATGGCTCCGCAACTGTGGGAGCATTCGCCGAATCGCTCCGCAACGGAAGCGTTCCGTGAATAGCTCCGCAATTGTGGGAGCATTCGTCGAATCGCTCCGCAACGGAAGCGTTCCACGAATAGCTCCGCAATTGCGGGAGCATTCGTCGAATGGCTCCACAACTGCGGGAGCCTTCGCCGAATGGCTCCGCAATTGCGGGAGCGATCGGCAAACCGTCCCGCAACGGTGGCAGGCGAAAAAAAAAGAGTAACCAAAACTCAATTTTTGGATAGAGGGAGCATTCGGGCTCAGAATGGGATGATTCCTGTGGGGCTCGGATGCCATTGACGAAGGCCATGAAAGAACCAGTGAAGACCCTGAGCCCATTACACTCCGATTTGACAGAAAATGGATAATAGTGACTTTTAAAGGATGGAGCCCCGAGGCTTGACAGAAGGTCGGTTTGAGCTGAAATTGATATGAGGCAGTCATGAAGCAGGCACGATGTTAAGTTCAGAATCTTGGAGCCAAACTCCAAAAGATGAAAGTTCGGGGTGAGCAAGAAGGCCAAAAAGCACTGTTCCGGGCCACTTTTTCGGAATTTTGAAAAGCTTGTGGGTAGTAAAAGTGACCCTGGATGAGGGAATCAAAAATTTTACTGAACTAGACATTTCATATTCTCATTAAGACGAACAGTTTCCGTTAGACGAAGATTTCCCAGAAATGCACCGTTTGGGAGATAGCCATTTTTGGCCCAAAATTTGGAATTTTGGAAAGATGTGAAAAGTGAGAAGTAGTAAAACCCAGAAATTCATAGAAGATGAACGGTGCATCGGAATTGAAATCCTTGAATTGCTGAGTGTTCCTTGTTATATGGACTAACTTCGCCCGATAGATATGTTTTCGTGATTCCTCATATATTTTCTTCCGCAGGTGGCTAAAGCTGGCATTCTAGACCAAAATGCAATTGTGTAAAATGTGCGGAATTAGAGTGAAAGTTGTCATTTTTTAAAAGATGCAGTTCCCGCACCCGACGTCGGAATGGGGCATGAAGATAGGCATTAGAAATCTTTTCCAGCAGGGAACAATGATGCATGACCAGAGTTTGAATGAGGTCTACATATATCATAGATATTTGGTGCAGAAGAATGCCAGCGGCTGTTTTGACAAACAAATTCTGTTGTCAATATGGACAATTTCTACAATCGCATGATATGGAAGAGGGAATTCCATGTTACGGTGAGGGATCGAAAAAGGGAAGAATTCCTTAAACCCCTGTTTGTTATCATACTTACAATTATGAAATTTTCATATGGCATAAAAATGTTAAAAATGTAAGGGATTATATAGATGTATATGCACTAGATGGCATCTTAACAAACATTGCATAGTACATATGAAAATACTTGTGCATAAATGGGATATTGCATATTGGTAGAATAATGGAGTCTGCATATGCAATGAACCACTAATGGAAATTATTGTGGTTGATAATCACTATTGATGTTGGTATTGGTTGTAGGATCAAAGATAACAAAGAGCATGGCTAAATGTGTTGAGGATGATTGTTGCATATGACCAACAACCGTATGAGGAAAGATGGTGCAACAAACCTATTATCATGAGGTTGGCAAAAGGACTGTGTAGCATTGGTATGAAGCCAACTGATCAGGTAACATCAAGTGATGTAAACGACAGCAATACAGGTAATGGTTATTGGTGCATGAATAAGGAAAGAGGATTTGGTAAGATTCCTTCAACTATGTTTGAATTATGTTGAAAGCATAGTACTCATAACTTAATGCAAGGTAGCATTGAGGAAATGTGCATTAAGATATTATGCACAATCTTGTGGTTATGCATTGAGGGAATACACATTAAAAGATTATGTGAGTGATGAAAATGTGCATGCATAGATATAGGTGCACATGATGAGATGCATTGTGAGAATGCATGAGTGTGATGTATGTTTCATTGCAATTAGATAATAGATGGAATGGTGAACTATTATCAATCTTAAGATCAAGAGAATAATTGCATAAAATGATGAAATCGAACCATGCAAATCTAGTATGGTAATAATTCACGGGAAGTAGATGGTTTTGGTGATATTAAAATGCTTCCGTGACTGTGGCAGCAATGAAATTATTGTATGCATAAAAACTTACAAACCATTTGGCTGATTGAAGTTTCAGATTTCAGGTAGATTGCTTTGGGCATGGCAAATATGGATAAATCCATGATGAAGATTGGATCTACCGTGAACAAGAGCCAAACAATATGAGGATAGCCTCATTGCTAAGCAAATCAATTTCTGTAGGAGACAAAATTGTAAAATTCATGTTGAATTTAATTATTAATGTTATTGATTGGTTATGAAACAATCATATTTGAAGCTTATTGTTAAATGTTGCTGACTGTTTGGCTATTTGATGAAGTGTGCCAGGGTGACACATTGCAGGAAGACCATGTGTGACGGCCTGCAGAAGCCAAACTAGATGGGAAGGATCCCATGCTTTGGAAATGGGTTTCGGGTGAAACACCATTGATAATGTCTCAGCCAAACCGCATGTCGGTAACCCATGAAAGTGAGATGGTAAAGCTATGCCCAGAAGGCATGTGAGACACGTCTGCAAAATGAATGAGTATTTTGTGACCCTAGACAAGAACATTCATGTCTAAATTATTAGGGTTAATATGCAAAGCATGCTCTATCTTATTTATATCATTGCAGACTGCTTGAGTATGATTAAGGCCTACATGGCGCACATCAGAAAGGGGGTGCACACCTTTTCTGGTGCTGGGTCATGGTAGGGTTTTCAATATTGACTACACCCTAAGGGAATGGACGCATTCCTGGTGTTTCAATACTTGATAGTGAATGATATGGAATGTGGTTAAGAATTGAACAGCAATACTGATGAGCTTGCTTATCCTTCTTATGTTATCAGCCTACACAGATGCAGATCGGTACTGCACAATAAAGTGCAAAGTGAAGAAGGGTACGCAAAGGGACTGTATGGGAAGTTGGAAACCTTTTCTATGCTCACGTGAAATATTACCAGAAGGGGTGGACAGGCCCGAAGAGCTGTGTAATAAGAGAAGGTATCATCCTTGTGTGAGTAGGGGTCATGTTAACCTGCAGTCAAGAAAGTCACCTATAAAGTTCCTAAAAGGAACCACCACTTGCACAAGAGAAGGAGTGGCATCCTTGTATAAATGAAGAGTGATGTGTGTGAAGGGTTATGGTGCAGGAAGGTGTGGTGGAATTGGTAAAGGCATAAAATCTCTACTGGGACAGCAGTGGGAGGGCGGGCGCCGATGACTGACTGGAAACCCTGAGATGCCTATGGCTCCACAGTCGAGCCTTGACCTATAATGGTCAGATGGTACAGGAAGGTGTGGTGACATTGGTAAAGGCATAAAATCTCTACTGAGACATCAATGGGAGGGCAGGCACCGATGATTGACTGGAAACCCTGAGATGCCTATGGCTCCATAGTAGAGCCTTGACCTATCATGGTCGGTGGTGTAGTTTCCTTCCATTGGTTGATGACCCAGACGAATGTGCTGGCTCGGCACTGGAGAGGGCCAACCAAGTATGGGACTGGTTGGGCACCACCAAATGCTTGGTAAATCCAGCCGATGGGGAGGCGTACTGGTTAAGCATTAACTATATCCAAGTCCATAGGCGATCCCAAGGCTTGCAAAGCGAAGCAGGATCCTGTGGACCAGAGGGGAAACGCACAATACAGATAAGTATTCGTTTTCATTTATGTCTTGTTTGGAATAATGAAGATTACAGGTATAAGTATTCTAACAGCCAAGTTGATACACTATTGTTTCTTTGTTGGAAACCTTGGTCATTGCAGGAAGGCAAGACCCTGAAAGACTATAAATTGCTGATAAATCCAGAGAGTAAATGAGTGGGCGATATAAATTATTAAGAAATCCAGGGAGTAGCTGGTTGAACGCTATAAAGTTCTTGATAAGTCCAGAGAGTGACTAGTTGGGCATTAACTACTTGATGGGGTAAAGCGGCGTGTACACTGGCCCAACACCCCTTAAACAATTGACAAAACCAGTCGGAGCACTGGCCTAGCATATTGCTAAAGGAGATGATTGATAAACCCAGTCGGCGTACTAGCCCGGAATTGCCTATTCGAATGATTGTGGAGTAGCCTACGTGTTGACCCAACATTCGTTATTGTGTTCACGGGAAACCCAAGGCTCGTAAAGCAAAGAAGGATCCCGTGGGATAAAGTGATGACATCCAATACAGATAAGTATTCAGTTACCTTGCAGCTTCTTGCTTATGAATATACGTGTGTATATGATTTGGTATGATTTCCTAAACTCTTGTTTAGAGAAAAACCCTATGAAAATGAACTAAACATGTGAATTGATTCAATGTTTGAGTGTAGGTATTGCTAGAAGCAAGGATTATGAAGGCATCTTAAAGATGCATGTGGACCTGTGACCGTCCTAAAGAGCTCAGTATGAGCAGTAATGAAAGATGGTGCTAGTGGATACAAGTGGATCCTAGCAACCCAAGGTTCTGTAGGCAATAATGGGAAGGGTGTCATAGCTGAAAATCCATATGCATACCTTAGACACTAAGTGTCATAGCCAAGAAAGGAAAGTCAAAGCATTCACATTGAAGTGAAAGAGACTAAGGAGCATGAAACCACAGCGATGGTGTAGCTCCATAATAGAACAAGACTAAGAGGGAGAAACCCCTACTCTTCTCTTTCCTTTTGATTGATGCATTCATAAAACAAAAGATTTTTGAATGCATATCATGGCTGAAAGTAGATTGTGTATAATTGCTTGAGATGAATTGCGAATGCTGAAATAGTAAATTTCCTGCGAAAGGATGAACATGAATGAGTTCGTGTGTATGTTGGGAAAGCATGAAAAGTGTGGAAGTTCCATGAGTAAAGCATGGACATTCCATGTCAATTAGGAAAATAATGGACTAATCCTAATGTTTATGTTATGCTTGTCCTAACAAAGAATTTCCATGATGAATTTCACAAGTAAGGAAGTAAAACAATTGGTTGTAGCCGGCACAAGAAAGTGTTGCTAGTAAGCAAAGTGTGTTCCGTTGTGCCCATTGACCATGGCAGCAGACCGAGGGCTATTAGAGTTGGCTGAAAGTCTTCTTCAAACAATTGCCAGGACCCAAGAAAATCTTGGGGAGATGCTCAAGCTACAGAGGCAACAGAATGAGATAAACCATGAGGCTTTGCAGGACTCTATTTGTCTGCAAAAAGAGGTAAAAAGCATTCTGGGAGCAATCAACAAGAGAAAGGAAAGTGGATCAATGAAGAAGCATTCATCTAATCGTCCAATTAAGAAACGTTCCAGGTGGGAAGTCTCAAAGGAAACGGACCGGGAAAAGGTAAAGCCGCCAATGAAATGTTGGGGATGTGGAGGAAATCATTGCCTCCGTGACTGCCCAACAAGAGAATATCAAGAGGGTAGAAACCGTAAATTCCCTAGGTTCATGGACCAGTTGGAAGGAAAAGAAAATGAAGGAATTGTTTTGGAACGATGTCCTCATGCAGAGCTAGAAGGTCCCAGCCAGCAAGAGCAGTTTGTAAAGACCAAAGGGCTCAGTCCTGAAAAACCCAAGTAAAAGGTGAAATGCAGGACAAACCTACCACATTTTGTGAATTCTGGACATATGTAAAGTGGGTATTTATTTTCCGAAGTGTTGGAACACCGAGGACGGTGTTATTCCAAGGGGAGGGGAATGTCACGTCCCCATTTTTGACCCCCTTTTTCATTAAATTGTAAATGATGTAAATATTGTTATTTAGTCATGGTGAGGAGCTCAAGGCCAAGGCCCCACCATTGATTTATCGTTTTATGTATCAGCAATTAGAATAGATGCATATGGTTCGTGTGCTAGCTGTGCACAATGTAAAAATCGGGCATCATGTAAACATGCAATTTTTAATGAAAAACCCACAACCACCTACGCAATGCAACAAAGAGATGGGGGCATGATCTTTACAAGGAATAGGGAGGGAAAATAACCAAACCCTTGAGCCATGGTGTTAAGCCATTTCATTGAGGAAACCCATGAACTCTCAACTACCCATTTGGTCTCATGCACCCAATCATTTAATTCTTCCAAGAATTGGTTGAGACAATTAATGCCTTGGGATGGGAGAGGTATGGCTATCAATTTTTGTGTATGGGAAAGACAGCAACCTGGGAAATCGAGTTTTGGTTTGTTGGGCAAGAAAACCCCCATGAAATTGGCCCAAAGTCATTCTACACCCATGGAATTCATCCTCTCACGCAGTCTGAGCTTGTTGGGGTTTTATCCTTCACGTTTTTCACCATTTCCTGCATTATTCCATGCCTGCAAACTCGTTTTTGGTTAGCTCAGTGGCTGGAAGAAGATAACCACGATTTTTGGGGTTAGGGAGGCCGTTTCTGCCCACGAAATGCCCATGAGAATTTTTATGAAAACGATTCTTCTCTCCTGGGGTTGATTTCCCATTTGCTCCTTTTCGTTTTTGGTTGCCCACGTTTTTCTGGAACTGGTAGAAACCCATTGTTGGGAACTTCAATATATAAGCGTTTTTCTCATGCCCAACACTTACACTTTTGTTGTTATATGCATCCATCTCCTAGCAGCCTCAGAAACCCAACTGCCGGTTGGTATGGATGATTCTAGTGTATCTCTGGCTACATGAGACCCTGTTGTTCCCTAGTTCCTTGTGGAGATCATGCCCAGCTCGGGGGTGGCAGTGGTGCTGAGAGATTGAAGAGTACACTGGCCTATGGTTGGGTGGAACGTTGCAGAAGCGTAGTTGGTTGCTCAGGGACTACTTGGTTTAAGATAAGTATTCTCATTTGCTATTTCTGCAATGTCTATACTTAACGGCTATCATGAAATGCTAAGTGTATGCTAGATAGTAGCATGACTTTAATTCCGCTATGTTTAATTACAATATGCTTGTGACATGAATAGCTTGAATGTCTTGAATGCATGATGGACGTGTGAAAGATTTAACACCCTGCTGTGTTTTTTAAATATTTATGCATCTTCATATCCCCATTATATTATCTGAATGCTTATGCAATAAGTTTATGGGGCTGGATGCCTGGTTTTAGCCTCACGATCCTCTCCATTGCACCGGTATGATGGGTGGGGACGTGACAAAGATTCCCATCCAAGTTGGTGTTTGGAGAGGCCACTCAGGTCTTTCATGGTGCTTTAATGGAGTTTTATTTGCAGGTAGCAGCTATAAGAAGTTTCGTGGTTTGGTTTAGTGCAGCACTTTCTCTCCACCATTTCCAATTTTGAAGGCATATTCGGGCTCCTTGAGGGATTGCACTTTGGGTGAGATCTTGCACTCATTGGGAGAGCTTCATGTGATATTTTTCTGATTGTAATAGCTTCATATCCGCTGTTCTTCATATTCAGAAACTCTCAGGTCTAAATACCCATTGAATGTATGCAAAATTATTGATTAATGAGCAAACAATGTCCATTTCCCCAATGCTTTGATGTATGACACTATAAGGTTGATTATTTTGAATGGATGGATGATTCTCTGATATATTTGTGATTTATATACTGCCATGGATATATTATACAATTTTCATGTACTGTACTTGAGCATTTGAATCATTTTTACTCAGTTTGTTTGTATTGAGAGGTGAAATAGTGTCATTTCCCCAAGGGTCGAATTGGGGGTTTTTGCTGTTGAATGTGAGAGAGTTAGAACAGTAGTAAAAATAAATTAATGGTGCATATGAGACCTTAATCACATACTTAACACATTACATACCTCTGTTCATAAATTCGTGGGAGTTTGGAGGCATTTGGAAGGCCATTTGCAGTGTTACCCCGGGGGGATTTGATGCACAATTACTAGTCAAAATTACATATATTGATCAGAATACAAATCAAGTTTGCAGAAGTATTTGGAGGGACATAAAACATCCCTGAACCTAATATTCAAGTATAAATACCATTCATACACTCCTACAGAAGATTTGGGAGAATTTGGGTTGATTTGGAGGTCAAAACAGTAAAACTAGTCAAAGGTCGAAATTGGAGAAAAAGTGGAAAAATTGGCATTTTAAATAAATTTGGAAAAGGGTCATTACAGTTACATAGACTATAACGCACTGAATTATCAATATATTTTTAATATCAAATCTCATACCGGTTCACTAGATAACAGTAAACCATCGATACGTGTTTAATTAACAAACATAGTGGTTGTTATTATAAAAAAATTACTGAAAAAACTCGTTAAATTTTTATTAAAAACCCTACTATTTGGTGCATCGGGGTTATTGTCCACGCTGATGTATTTTATTGTTGGTCGCACCAGAATAGGGTTCAATAAAAAAAATTGCAGGTTAAAACTCATTTTTACCCTTCTCAGTGCGTTTTTAGCCCAAGTGCACCAGTGCTTTACCTTACCCACTTGGATGCCCTGACATCTGTGGTCCACATGGACACATTATTCACCTATATTGGCTACTATTTCTAGTTTGAATTTTGACAAACGGTGGTCAAAATTCAAATTTTCCATACATCATTGAGATGCCTCCCCAACAAGTCGTTTAGCAATTACATTGATTCTTACTTCATAATTTAATTTTTTAATGGATTAGTTTTAAAATTCAGCATTAATTTGTTTTATTTTTGAAAAAAAAATAAAAATTTTGCGCGGTGCGTTTGAGCCATTCAACTCGCACCAGACACCAATGCACACTGTAAATTATTACAGGACGCACCACAAACGGTGCGAACCAAATGGCTCGAACGCACTGCGCCACCGTAAAATTTATATAAAACATAAAATTTGCAATCAGTGCATTCAATATTTGGGAGCATCGGTTATCCGATGCACTTAGATATATCAAACGCACCAATTAACAATACCTTATAAACAAACAATTAACTTTTATGGTGCGTCTAGAGCATGTCACTGCACCGGTCTCAGTGCTTTGATGTGGCATATGCGCACCGGAAATAAATGCACCGCTACACCATTAAATTTATATAGAACGTAAAAATGGCAATCGGTGCGTTCAATATTTGAGAGCACCAGTTATCCGGTGCACTTAAATATATATAATGCACTGATAAACATTACCTTATAAATGAACAATTAAATTGTACAGTGTTCCTAGGGCATGTCACGTCACCGGTATCGGTGCTCTTACGGGCCATAGGTGCACCGAAAATAGAATAGAATAGATAATTGACGATGCTCCTTGGTCAAGTCATGGCACCGGTGTCGGTGCTCTAATGTGACATAGGTGCAGCATCAACAGTTTAATATAACAATTTAAAATATAATAAATTGTGGTGTGCTTCATCCATTTAAGCACACCAGTTACGGTGCACATGTCTGGATGACACGCACCATCATGTAAATATCTAAACACACCGTTTGATTTAAGGATTTTATCAAAATCAATGACGGTGTGCCCATGTCACATCAGTACACCGGTGTCGGTGCTCACACGTGACATGGGCGCATTGTAATTAGATTTTTATAAAATCATTAAATATAATAAACAACGGTGTGCTCACGTCATTAGAAGCACCGGCACGCTAATGTGATTTAGGTGCACCGTTCAACACATTTTATAAAAAAATTCAATGTGTTGGATATTTGGCACGTCGTTTAAATAAATTTTAAATGTATTAAAATATAGTAGTGGTGCGGTCGTTTTATAAAGCGCACCAGTAGCGGTGCAATTGGTTAACTTAAGCATTGTATGAGGTGCACGTAGGTTATTTAGGCGCACCGATAGTAACAATTTATTTTTTTGCATAAAAAATTATTATTGATGTTATTAAATAGGATTTTAATTGTATGAAATATGTGAAACAGAGACGTGAATGGCAACAAGATACTCAATGGGAGCGTGCACAGTTGGACCAGTACAACATGGTTAAACAATGGGAGGCTAGGGAGAGGGAGAGGGATTTGTACACTCACCCCATTACTGCTCATACTAGAGAGCTCTTGAGAGCTGTTGGCCTCTTGAAGTTCTATCAGGAGGCTACATCCCTTAAGGGTAACTCTTCATTATTATGTCAATTCATCTGATGTTGGGATCATCATAGGAAGGAATTTCGTGTTGGATCCATTCAATGGTTACATCCCACTAAGGAGGATATTTATTTCATAATAGGGATATCTAGGATAAGGTATGATTTACCGCAGTTCATCGATGTCCTAGCTGGTGCTATAGTAGAGAGTCAACTAGCTTACTCTCAGAGATATATCAATGATGTAGTCGTCCATCCCTCTGGATTTACGGTGAGTGGTGGGCATCTTAGGATCTTTGCTTTTGTTCGATACGATATTAGGTGCCTCTCTCTTTTTCTTACAATGATGGCGCACTTCACTAGTGTTGGGAAGTGCATTAGTTTCCCTCTATTGTATTATGTTGACTCTTTAGTGCAGAGACCTAGATGCATTAGGTGGTATGCCAATTTTTTGCAGCAGTTTTGTTATGCTTTGGATAGATTTCATGTAGTCGTTGATGGGAGGTCTAACTTCCCTTACGGTTCAGATATTTTTTGTTTATTTTTTGAGCGATTTTCGGCCACCGGGACATCATTTGAGCGCCTACCCCCTAGGCCAATGACCAAGGTGCGTATGCACATGTGGGGGAAGATGATTCCAAAGAGGGGGCATCCTGAGTTCCCAACTAGGGTCACTCCAGATGTGCTGGAGATGTTGGGAAGTGAGGAGGACCATGCACTAGTGATGGTGACATATCCATATGCCATCTTGGACTGGAGAGGCTGCCCCAAGATATTCTTCACACCGGATGAGCCACTTGATGAGAGAGGTAATATTATCACTATGTTTAAATTATTCTAGTTTCATTTTATTCTCTTTATACTTAATGCAAATGAAATATATTATAAATATTAATTTTTTTAATGAAATTGTCTAATTATTATTATGTACTATATATTTTGCAGACATTGGCACATTTGATGGTAAGGTTGGGCTACCTCCTCCCACTCATGAGGATGAGGATATGGAGGATCATGATTGGTTTGGGCCACAGTTGGCTGGTAGACATCCTGGCCACCATCCACATAGGCCCCAATATAGGTATCATTAGGATGTGGCAGACATGTTAGCCACATTGTTGGCAGATGTAACATCCCGATAATTCAATAAAAATTTAAAAAAATTGAAAAACAACATTAAATGTTTAAAAACTATAAATGCGGAAATAATAAATGTTTAAATAAAGCAGCATTAATACTGAAGTCATAAATGCTGAAAATAAATTAATCATTGAGTCTCTTTAACTAATAACCTCTTTAATGACAGCGACACATCATACTTCCTTTAAAATGATTACGACACTAGTTTTGCTTGTAATAACTGTAACTCAAAATATTTTGCGATAGAGTTTCATTAACAAGGTACTGACAGTTGTTTTATGATGATGAATGGGGTCCTACAAGGTACCCTGAGGCTTACTTAGCTATGTCAGCTAAAGCTTGTGAACCTATTCTTCTTGCGCACATTCGCAGGTAAGAGTAATGCGACAAATCAAGTACTAAGAGTATTTATGTTTTACAATTAGCTGTCAATATTTGGTAAAATTTCTAAGTACTTCCTTGCTTCAGGTATGGATCTTTGTCTAACCTAGATGTGTTATTTTGATCATAAATACATTTTACAGAAGTTACAATAATTAATATATAATCTACACTCATTAGTGAACTTGTCAAGATGAATTACCTATGCATATGAATTTCCAGAATATGTACTAGTTTACATTATCTAAATACTATTATGACACTATTATTATCTTTTCATTTCATAAGAAGTATTATTACTATGTAAATGATTCGACTTTGGGTAGAGCTTTATACTATCGACATCATGAAATAATTAATGTAATTGGAAAACATGAATGTTTTGAAAACAATTATAATTACAAAAATAGTATTTATGCATCTCTATTTGCATAAACAAACATACTATTGAAATAGCATTCCCTAAATTTCTACCTTTATATTTATGATGGTTCCACTATAGGACTTGCACAAATTATAGAGATTGACCTTTTAAATCCATTATTCATATAATGAAATGGGCTATGCTATGTGAATATATTAATACGATGCATATAATGGGACTCTAACTATAGGATATGACATGTATCAATTTATGAAATATATATATAATATATGCGAACCCAACCTTTCCATTATCAAACTTTGAAAAGGTGTATAGTGATCGTTGTAACCCTAAGTCTGATCGTTGGCAGGTGAAATGATGGGGTCTTAAAGTTTGGAGTACGATTATGAATGCATCGTTCCAAAGGCTGGATTGACATTTAATTCATCTAACTAAAGCATTGAATTTAGTAATACGTGGATGCTCTCGTGGATGAAAAGCACGTGAAAGTTTTCACACTTTAAACATGAACTGTCAAGCTGTAGCAGGCTTGATCCGCAGTCTACCGAGTTGGAAACGTTGTGGTTGGAATAATAAATAAGGTGTTTAAAGTAGAGGTTGCCCAAACTCCAATGAGCCTGGTTGGCAGCAACCTCCACCGTTGATCTGTGGATTCTTTAGATTGCAATGAAACCCTAACTACACTCTCCTTTAACGTCGAGAAAAAGTCTTTTGTCTTCATTTCGTTATGGTAAAAGCTTTGGTGTGAGGACGACAGGCCGAGAGGTTCTAGGGTCTTGGTAATTAGGAGCTTCCCAAGCTCGAACACGTAACCTGTAAGCATTTAACTTGTGAGTAATGTCATGTTAAGAAGTCGAATCTTCGATGGAAGTTGCAGTAACTTAAAAGTTTGAAGGATTAAATCCTTAGATGGTTTTTCTTTGGTAGTTTGAGGAGTGTTTGTCCAGGGTTTTCGTTGAAGTATTTGAACTGGCTTCGATTTCCATGCAGTGGTAAAATATTGATCTCGAAACTGGAACCCTCTCTTCCATATGTTGGATGGATAGCTTCATCGGTTATATTTGCAGGAGTGTCTCACGAAAAACGCAGGTAAAGTCCTTTCTATACAAACCACTGTTATTTCAAAGCATTTTAAAAACCATTTCTAAATTCTCATTTAACCATTTACAGGTTTTCTTTGTCAGGTTTTCTCTCGTCGAAGGAATCATTTACATGAGTCTTCATGGGAGAGCATTGCATGTCCACCGGTAAACCTCGGTAGTTCCTTACTTCGTTGGTTCTCCTAGTTCAGTTGTGGTCGACGCTAGATGTTTGGCAAGGTGTTGATGTTTGGTTTCTGGCACGGATTTTGTCCAGTGTTTGTAACTTTTGGGAAGCCAATGTTAAGTTCCCAGCTGCTAAGATTCTTGGCTAGTCTGGTTATTGCAATGTTTACTGTAATTTTTTATTTAAAGGTACCGTGTTGGAGATGTAACTGATAGGGGTAAACCCTCGTTATTTTGAATGGAAAAAACATTTTTTAAAACTACAAAGATTTATTGTGTGATGTCTATATTTCATTTCGTCGGTGTAGAATAATTAGTAACTGTTTTGGTAACAAGTTTTATGTCATTGGTTGACTCATAACTGTGAAAATTAGAATTTTCGTGCTATGTAGGTGTTTAATGAAAACGAAATACTGTGTTGAGTTTATGGTAGAAATTAGAGACTGCACATTTTCAAATGGCTAAAGTTTTCTATCTTAAGTTTAGAAAATAAAAACTCTACTCTATAGGTTTTGATGGTAGAAAAGTTTGACTAGCAAGAGTACCGTCATTTTAATGAAAGGCCAAGTGCCGAATGTTAGTTGGTTTTCTTGAAACGAAACCTTGAATTAACAATGTTTGAGTTAGAGTTAGAATGATGATGATTCTCGTTTTCTGGTGTTTGAGGCATCACAAAAGAAAAAATGGTTTAAGACAGTAATGAAACTCTCTCTCAGCAAATGACTTGTAAAAATAGTTAACATAAGTATAGTAGTTGGACAACTGAAAAGTGTTTTGGTTTTGGAAAACTTAATACAAGAGATTGATGTTTATGTCTTAAACTGACTATAGAATAGTCTTAGGGTTTTAAAAGAATAATATACATGTTTTCAAACTTCAAAAAGATGAAAGTTTAGTAGTAACAGAACTGTAAGATTTTGGAAATAACATCTAGAATATATTTATTCTGCAAAAATTGAAATATAGCAAACTATTTAAAATACTGGAAATACTGCTAATTTTAACCCATGGAAAAATTTGGCGAAAGGAATGGAATGAGAAATAAAATGCATATATTGATTTTGTTTAAAGAATATTTTTCAGCTGTTAAATTTCTAAAAACAATAATGTAGGGAATAAGTGGAAACATAACATCTTCATGTTGAAAAAGAAACAACAGTAGATTGCAAATCAAAAAGAACATTTAGTAAACATTTGCAGGCCTAAACTGGTGCAAAGATGAATTTATTTTACTTTTATAAGTCTGATTTCTATGGTAAACTATTATGTTTCTTAGTTTTAAACATGAAGAATTAATAAATCAATATTAAGAGAAATTATTACCGAGTTATTATATCCAATCAATTGGCAATCTGCCTATCATTCATTTGTCTTAATTCAATTCTATGTACTGGAGTACGATGCAAAAACGGCATGGGGAAAAATATAGAGAAGGTTATCGAATCAATCATTTCATAAATCATTTTCATTCAGACATCATACTTAGGTCAGAAAATAACAACAGAATTGTAGAACCTGATAATTTGTAGGAGAAACAAACCACCCAAGGAGCCTGTTCCACCCAACCTACTCTTGAAGACATCCAAATTAATTGCCTTAGGACCCCCAAGCCTGTTCACTGAACCACCAGGAAGAAGAATCTGTAGAAGCTTTAGGTCAATCCTCTTGCAGTAGCAAAGTAGTTCATTCAATAGTATAGATTCAGCAGTCGAAGAGACCTGCACCAGCACCTCTGGTTCTCCTCCCAGAATATTTGAACAGCCTTACAATTCACTTCCACTTAGCCTCCCTATTCGAATCTCTCAATGATCACCTGATACACTTGAGGAAAATATTTCTGCAGAAAATATTGTAGAGATGCCTGCCCAATTCGAATTGCCTTATCTAGGCTGCCTAGGCCTTTTAGTGGTTAACCTGGTCATTAATGAGCTAACAACTCTCTTCCACCCACATGGGGGATAATGCCACAAATTTAGGGGTAGTTGTCCCATAACCAACAGCTAGTGGTGGAGTGCAAATGCTGCCATCTATCACATGCCTTCTAACAGCTTTCATTCCTCCTAATGGGTCAGTGAACACTCATTTAACAGTTCCCTTGGGTGTTTGTCTCCTCTTTAATTTATTAAATAATAAGAAGAAGTCATTACAATCATACTTGACCAGATTTGGTCATAGTTACAAAACTTTGTAATAAAAATTAACATAATGTATTTTTCAATAAAAATAAATAGTCTCCAAATTTGGGTAGGTGACAGCAAATGTGGGTGTTCAGCATGTGTGGGTGCATGATGTTCTTTGACATCCTCATCTTGTGGAGATATGGATGATTATTCCTCATCATATGAATTTTTTGATGAGGAATGTTGTCAGTGCACACATTCAGTTGGATTCTAGGAGGGATGACCATCATCCTCCTCCTCCACCTCCACCCCCTCCTCCATCAGCTTCGACATATCCTACTCCACCTTCTCCTTTGATTGCTAACATAGCCTCCACATCCTGTGCACCTCCTCCAGGCCTCAACCTACGACATCTCATCCACCTCGTCCTGATACTCATTTATCATCACATACATCTCCTCCACCTCCCTCTCCTTCGACCAATCTAGATTATGATTCGTTATACCTATCCGACCGACCAGCCTCTATAGATCCATCATCTCCCGATGATCCTCATCCACTAGTCCCCTCGGTTTTGGAGAGGATGCTCAGATCGTGTGAGATAATTCAGATTCCTAGAGATGTCTTATTTGTTCATCTACACGCTATTTTATTTCCTAGCAGAGGTATTGATCATGCCTTTGGCTCTACTGCTAGAGGTGTTGATACATCTAGTGGGTCGACAGATAGTGGTGATGATATGGTTCCAGGGGTAGACTAGACATGTGTATTTGAAATTTATCATCAGTTTGATGTTATTGTATGTGTGTGTGTGTGTGTGTGTACATACATACATATATATATATATATATATATATATATATATATATATCATTTTCCACTTTGCAGATGTTGATGTTGATGATTATGTTGATGGTCATGATGTGTATGTTAGGTCAGGTCGATGATGTTCATTAGATGTTTGTGTTTTCCAATTAATTGCAAATGTTGATGTTGATGTTTATTTATATGTTGATGGTCATGATGTGTATGTTAGGCTAGGTTCGATGATGTTCATTATATGTTTGTGTTTTCCATTTTGCAAACATTGATGTTGATGATTATGTTGATGGTCATGTTGTGTATGTTAGCTTAGGTTCAATGATGTTCATTAGATGTTTCTGATGGTTATGTTAGAAAATGGAACTTGTGTTTTGTTACGTGTTATTGTTAGATCATATGTGTGTTAGATGATGTTTAAATTTGTAATATATATGTGTTAGATGAATATGTAACGTATTGTTTATGATTGTACGTTCATGCTTATTTTTATTAGTTTTATGATAATGATGGTATGATGGTGTTTATTTTTATGTTTGTTAGATGGTGTCAATGATAATGATGGTATGCTTATGTTAAATGGTGATAATGATGGTGTTTAAAATTATCATGCACATTGCCCCTCTGCATGTTTTTAAATGTTATGAAATATTTGAGCTATTTTCTATTGTAAAATATATATTATAACTAATTGATTAATGAAGGGGAAGACACATTTTACATTTCCAACTATTTATTTATCATATTAACATTTAAGTCGTCAAAATCAATTTTTATAATGAAGAGTAAATTTATATAAATTGGATTAACTATTAATATATATTAATCAAATTAATTATATATAAATTATTGTAAATTTATATTAATTCAATTAATTATTGATGTTTTATTACTTGTTAATGTTATTATATTTAAAGGATTGTTTTATTACTTTGTTAGTATTATTATTTTTTACTTTTTATTTAATAACATTAAAAAAATTTGTATTGAATAATTATTTCAAAACTATTCAAGATTTAGGATATCAAATATTCATGTTTGAGTTTGTCAATGAATATATCTAATTTCGATAATAGTATAGATTCATATTATTTATATAAATTATATTAACATAGAATTATGTTATTATAAATTTACATTAATAAAATCTAAATCAATGATTATATATTGATACATATATGAAATATTTTTAGTCGAATATACAGCCATGGCTTTAATTTACAAATCAAAACTACGTACTTATTTACAAACCATAAAATATGGTGCATAAATACTAAGCATATAAACATCTTTGTTAACTGCTTCATCTAAATCCTTATTGTCTCAACCAATTCTAAGATGGATTTTAACATCCTAGAAATAGAGAGATGAAGAAATTCAATCCAATTTAATTAATATAACATATTTAATTATTTTATTACAAAGGAAAAATAATATTCTCTCTTAAAACCATTTTTTCTCCTAAAGAAGATTCTGGCATACCTACACCTTCATCCTTAAAGCCATTTTTTCTCTCTTACTGTCATTCAAAAACATTTGCAAACATTGTAACAAAAGTGTCATAAAAAAAAATTAACAAAAACGGTTATTTTTTATTGGGAATAACACGGTTGGGCCGCAGCCTAATCAACCCTTCTTACACTTTGCCATTTGTAGAAGAATACGTTATCCAGTCTATTACAAAAATGTAAAGAACCTTCCTTTTACGGAATAGGAGACCACAGAGAATCATCATCATTCTTGATCATCTCGGAATGAGCTAAGAGACAGCCCTTATTTGCCATTGCATCAGCTTCCTTATTAAGATGCCGGAGAATATGAAAAAAGGAGATGGAGCTGAAATTTTGCAGCAGAATACGGACCCTCTGCAAGATCTTATTGAGCACTGAATTTTTTAATTTTCCTTCTATGATTAATATTTTAATTAATATTTCAAAGTCCCCAAAGATTTGAATGGCTTGGCCACCATTTCTATGGGCCAGCTGACAAGCTTTGAGAAGTCCTAAAGTTTCAACCTGGTTATTAGTGCTCTGTCCAAAACCCCAGCTGAAAGTGTCTTTACTGTGACCGTCCGGACCGTAGAGAATTCCTCCAGCTCCTGAAATCCCTGGATTTCCTTTAGCTGCACCATCAAAGAAAATTGTGAGTTTGCCCTGATTCTGCCACCACTGCTGAAATTCTGATTCAGTACTCCAAATTCGCCAAGAAGGGTTGTTGATAGGACACGGGTAGTTCTTGTTCCTGACCTGCTGCAAGGGAACTCCAATCCAACCAATCTCTTCAGGAAGGAGTTGATTATCATGATGAGAGGGGTGATTATTTAGTGTTTCTACCAACAATGCTTTGGCTTTTGCGACCACAGTTGAAGGGGAGCCCAAATTGTTTTGAAAGATACTTTCATTCTTGGTTAACCACACTTCCCAGCAAATGTATTTAGGGAGTGCTAGCCAGATTTTTGACCAAAGAGATTTGCTTGTGATCACATGAGGGTATCGATCTTTCCAGGTAGAAAATAAAATGACTATCGTGCTCTGCGAAGGAGTATGAGCGTTGAGCCCCTGCAACACCTGTGGCCACACTTCCTGCGTGTAAGGGCAATCAATAAAAATGTGGTATATTGTTTCTTGAGACATACAATAGAGAGGGAATCTGTGTGGTCCAACTATACCACTCTTAATTAAATTCTCCCCTGTCAAAATCCTTTTGTGCATAAGGACCCAGCTAAAAAAATTGATTTTTGGGATGCTAAAGGGATCCCAGATGTGCTTCCACAAGGCGGTAGTATGAATCATAGTTTGATGCGGTTGAATAGCAGCAAAGCCATGGGAAGCAGTGTAATCTCCAGTCAGACCCCATCCCCAACTGTCCCGAGCTCGAGCGTGCACCGGAGCTATCCCAGAAAGTGCTTTGAGCAGAGTGTATTCTTGCTCTTTCATCCATTCAGGAGGTCATGGAAGATACCAAGCATTCCAATTACCACAGGGATCCCAGATAGAGATGTCTGCTAGGTTATGAATGCCACGCTGAATGAGCCATTCACGCAGCTCAGCAAATCGGTAGACAACCTGAGAGGTTGATTTCCCATAATATTATCATCCCACAACCATATGTGCTTACCATTTCCAGGAATTTGATACAGTTGGGATTCAAAGAAATCCCACGCTCGACTGCACAGCTTCCAAAGTGTTGTGCCCTTGCTAGAAATGCCCTCATCCATGCTAGACAAGGAAAGCCCATTCAGATATTTTTTAATAAGCACCTAGCTGATAGGATGTCTTTGGTTTGAGAAAAGATGCCACAGAATCTTACCTCCCATTGCTAGATTTTCAAGCCCTAGATCTCCAACCTGGATTCCTCCTTCAGAGTAAGGTCGTTTCACCATGTCCCAACTAACAAGATGAATTTTTTTATGATTTCCCTTACCTCCTTGCCATAAAAAAATTTGAATAAGCTTGGACATCTGATCAGAGATCCATTTTGGAGCCAGAATAAATGAAGCCTGGTAAATGGGAAGAGAAGAGATAGTCGTTTTGATGAGAGTAAGCTTTCCTGCGTTGGTTAGCCACTGATCACCCCAGGTTGCCAATTTGGCTTTGATTTTTCTAAGGATTTCGAGCCATTGAGTTGCCTTCATTCTTCCCAGGGTTAAAGGCAGGCCTAGATACTTGATGGAATCCCACACAGCATATCCTGAGAAACCTAAGGAGTGGTCAATTCGAAGGATGGTGTGTTGATCAACCTTCCAGCCATAGACAGCACTCTTTTTCTTATTGACAAGAGCACCAAAGACTCTGCAGACAATTTGGATCACTTCATTGAAATCATCTGCTATTTTAACAGAGGCACCTCCCAGTAGGAGAGAATCATCGGCGAACAAGGCATGATTTAAAGGTTCCAGCTCTTTCACCACCCGAATGCCTAGAGCTATCCCTGCTAACTTCGCAGCTGTCAATTTTCAGCTAAGAGAGTCAACCATCAGGATGTACAGGAAAGGGGACAAAGGGCAGCCTTGCCTAATGCCCCTCGAGCCTTGGAAGTAATTTGCTGGCCTTCCATTTACCAATGGGGCGATCCAAGGCTTTCCTATACAAGCTTTTATCAGCCTTACAAATTCAGCACAAAACCCAAAAGAAAGGAGAATATGGAAGAGAAAGGAGTGTCTTACCTGATAGAAGGAATTAGCCATATCAATCTTAATAAGCATCCCTTGCTCCTGCCTATGGAAGCTGGAATGGATGGTTTCCTACACAAGAACCACATTATCCATAATATGTATGCCTTTGACAAACCCACCTTGACTAGGAGAGATAAGTTTTTCTAGCAGAATCTTAATTCTGTTTGCCAGCAGTTTGGACAGAATTTTATAAGAAGAATTGCACAACGAAATAGACCTGAAACGCTCGAAGGTCCCAGGCTTTGATTCCTTGGGGATTAAGGCTAGGAAGGTTGAATTTTTGCTGCCTCCAACCTTGGCGTTTTGAAGGAAGCCTTTGATCATCCGGTGTAAGTCAAACTTGATAATTTCCCAACAAATTTTGTAGAAGTGAATGGAAAAGCCATCAGGCCCTGGAGCTTTGTCCAACTCCATCGACCAAATGACATTGCAGATTTCAGTTTCAGAGAAGGGCTGCAGAAGACCAGAATTATCCTTCTCTTCAACCAGATGGGGTATGTGATTAAGAAAAGCAGAAAATTCCTCCTCAGAGTTTGTGCTTTCTTCAGTGAAGAGCTGCTAGAAATGGGAAGTTGCAGCCTCTTTTAATTGATCTAAATATGTGTGGACAACACCATCAGGAGACTTGATTTATTCTATGTGATTACGAGAAAGCTGGGCTTTGAATTGTTTATGAAAGTAGTTAGTATTTCTATCTCCCGACTTGATCCAAAGACTTATGGACTTAAGCCTCCAATGTTCTTCTTCCTTCCTGTAAGAAGGAAGGGTGGAAAGTTGGGATGCTTGCTCATTCTGAATTTCTGAGAGAGTAATATCTTTATTCTCCAGCTCAAATTGCAATTCAAGCAGCTGATTGGTAGTCTGCTTTCGGCGAGTCGAAGGAGAGGTGGTGGTATTTTTTAACCAATTTTTCAAGGCCAGTTTGGTAGCTTTAAGTTTTTGTTCCCAAACAAAGCTGGGAAAGCCTATGACAGGAGTACTCCAAGCAGTCAAAACCATATCAACAAACCCTTCTCTTTCAGCCCAGAGAGGGCTGAACCGGAAGGGGATGGGTCCCAGATTTACTTCTTCCTCAAATTGTAATAAGATAGGCTTGTGGTCAGAAGTCATCTTTTGCAGGACTTTAGTGAAGATAATAATTTTTTCTACCAGAAAGGTACTTTGCAAAAGGAATCTGTCCAACCGAGATGATATGTGTGCCTCCCCAACTCTGTTGTTTGACCAGGTATAGAGCCCTTTTTTTTGTTTGAAGTCCAACAAATCCACTACTACACAAGATATTCAACAAAGGGGATAAAATGATCTCTGCTCATGTTTCCTCGTCGCTTCTCCTTAGGTTCAAAAATTAAATTGAAGTCTCCAGCAAGAATTATATTCTTGGGAGAATGCAACTCTAAGAACTCAGCCAAAGAATGCCAACATTCTTTCTTTTCTGAATACATAGCTGGAACATAGAGATTGACAAGGGAAAAGGTCATCTTACTTGTAGCATGTCGGAACTTAGTGAAGATCCAATGTTGCGTCTCGAAGGAGATTTCCAGGTGTAATTTTTTTTCCTCCCAAAGAGTATCCAACCCTTTGGAGGAGCCCCTTGCACTAACAACTTTCCCAGCTTTTTTTTTTCACTTCGAATTACTGATCTCGAGGAGGGATTCCCCTCCAATTTTGGTCTCTTGGAGCGTGAGGATCTCAGGGTTTTCAGAATTCAACATATTTTTTACAGCTTCGGATTTGACTGGATTCCCCAAACCTCTACAGTTCCAAGAGACGAGTCACATTATTTACCAGGTAGAGGAGGAGTAGGGCCTCCCTTTCCTACTCTTGTTCTGGTTTTTCTGCCAATGGAAATTTTGATGGTAGCTTGATTGCCTTGCATTTTTTGTCTTTCAGCTTCTTCCTCTCTTGCATCTTTGAGAGATTTTCTTCCTGCTCTTTTCGTTGGTTTCTCAAACGTCTCATCTTCCGATGAGCCAGAGTTTTCCAAAGGCTGCTTCCTTGTCATTTCGGCATAGGATAGTGGGGAGGAGGTTCCACTTGGGGAATGAGCTAGAGGTTTAAGAATATCTGTCATTTATTTTCCCCTTCGAGAGGGGTGATCTGCTGTTCTATCTCCAAATTTGTTGGTTCTGGCATGTCTTCCACATTGCTGAGTGTTGCAAAGGAGTTTTTGTTAGCTGTTGGAGCTATAGGTGCTATGTTTTCTGCCCTTGGTTTTACTGCAGTTGTGCTTCCTTCACATTTTTACTGCCCTGCTGAAGATGCATTGTGTCCCTTCAATATATCTTTCCCTTTTTTACTATTATTTTTCTTTGACTTGATTGTTTTCTGCACTTGAGACCACTGCTCAACTTTATTATTGCCTCCTCTTCTTCATTTCTCTTTTTGCAATCCCTGGAAAAATGGCCATAACCATGGCAGAATCGGCATTTAAAGGGTAGTTGTTCATAATCCAAGTCTTGGATATGTGTCCAATCTCCTATTTTTAATTTAATGGCTTCCGAGAGACCGATTTCCAAATCAACCTCTACACAAATTCTTGCACAAGAATATTGATCCCTTCGATCAGCACGATAAATGAATTTACCCAGGGTGTTGTTGATTGATTCTAGTGACTTCAGATTCCAACAATGAAGTGGAAGGTGGGGTAGGTGCACCCAGAACGGAACCGTTGATAGCACATCCTGAGTGGGATCAAAATCTAGAGTCCAATTGTTCAAATACAAGCCCTGAGGGTCCATAAAATACGAATCATTCTTAAATATGAGGTGCCTGTCTTCTGCACTGTCAAAGATAATTACAAAGAATCCTTTACCCACCATATAACTTTTGATACCTTCCGAAGTAAGAGGTCTCCAATTTCGTTGAACCCAAGCCTCAACCGCTTTGGGAGAGGGCCATAATCCCGTAAATTGTCCTATTAATCCCCTCTCTGCAAGGTTCAGGGAAGATCTGCAAGCTTCAGCTTCTTGTAAGGCTATAGTAGGGATGTTGTCCAGTTTTCTTACAAACTTCTATGAATCATCACGTTGTTTTCTCTTGCCACTAGTTGCAACCAGCTTTCTAAAGGCAATGATCTCAGGTGGAGGAAGATTAGGACCCCCTTCTGGTCCCATGATGTAGGCCCAAATATAGTGCAGCTATTCGAGCCCCATACTCCTCCCAAAAAAGGTGATGATCCTTCCAAAAAACTGAAAATCTACCATAGATTTGAATCCCACAATTCTTTTCTTCTCTCGCGCAAGGAAAGAAACTCCAAGAAGCTCTGAACACCGGTCCAAGAACACAAAATCATGGGAGCTCAGCTCCAGGGAGGAAGCTCGGCTCCACGAGCTCTGTTCTCAGATAACCTAGACTGTATCAGCGTTGCTCGGCTAGCACACTCGGCTCTTCTTGTTCACGGATTTGAAATCCCACAAATCTTCTCTTCTCCCCCGCAATGAAGGAACCTCCAAGAAGCTCCGAACACTGGTCCAAGAACTCACAAAATCAGGGGAGCTCGGCTCCACGAGCTCTGATCTCGGTTAACCTACTCTTTATCAACGTTGCTCGGCCAAGCTCGGCTCTGTATCAGGTCCACTCAACCACTCCTTGAACACCCAAAACGTAATGTTTCCACAAACATTCAAATAATGATGGAGAAATTAAAGAGCACCATAATTTTTGTTAAAAAATTCATTGTTATCAAGGCCATAAATTAAGTAATTGTAGAGCTTAACACTAGTAAAAAAATTGTTGATGTTCAATCTCCATCAAGGTTACAAATGTGTCACTTTCTATGTTGAAGTTACATTATAAATACAATCAAAAAATCAAAAAACATTACATTATAACAAAAATTCAATTCAATTGAATCATATAATAAAAAACATTACATTCTAAGAGAAATGTCATAAATTAATCCAATTATAATTCTTAACATTATTTATAACAAAAACATCATAAAATACAATCATTGAAATATAAATAATATGGAAATTTGAGACCACTTTCAAATCAGAAAGAATATGTTAGCCTTTACATTCACTAAAATAAAATTGAATCATGTAAATTGTTTTCATGGTGTATTTATATGTATACACAAAACAGAATATGAGTAATTTGGGCAATGACATATAACCATTCCATACAATCATAAATTACTTCATAGACATAAACCATATATATTTAGCATAATATTGGTTGTTAACCAACCGAAATTGTTTAAACACTGCATCCAGTAATCAACTTTCTATTTCCACTGTCATAACATGAAAAATAAACAATATAATTTGGCAATCAAAGATAATAGTAACAAAATGATATATCAATCTGTAAATGATGAAATAAAACATGTACATATCACTCTATGTTGCCATCACCCTCATTATCTTCCTCAGTTGGCATGATAGCATTGTTGTTCTCAAAATCATATTTATATCTAGGGTTGTGTCTTAATATGAACCACCAATCTCTATCCAACACATCTGGGTAAAAGAACACTTGGTTGCAGTGTTTTAGGAAAACATAAGGCTCCTTACTTTCATCCCACATCTTTCTAGAGTTGATACATATCAACGCACTATCACAATCTTCCTTTACATTATTCATGTCGAATGTGTCCCACTATCTGCACCTAAAAATAACACATTGGAAATATGAGAAGCCCACTTCAATGATCTCTTATATATTTCCGACATAACCCAACATCCCTCCTATCGAGTTTCGATCTCGATGGCTAGCATGACTAGATTGGTCGAACTCGACTTCCACTCCTCAATCTTGTGTAACACGACCATCATCATCATCTTCAGTGCAAAAATGATGTCCATAATCCCACATAGATGGAAACGAATGCACCTATAAGAAAATTTAACAAATGATGGTGTCATATGTAGAAAACCCAACCATTAATATATTAAACATAGATGTTATAATCCAAAGTTGTATTATAAAGTCAGAAATGTACAGAAATACTTTATTACCAAGTTGTTGCACCCGATCCCAATGTTTAGCGCATCCTCCTCTTCAGGAGGGTAACGAACGGATGCACCATATTTCTCTCTGACTTGGTCTACAACCCAACTGTTGGGACGTATCATTGGCATATTTTCTTTTAAATGATCTGGAAAAGGCATGCTTCTACCATGCAACAACATGAATTATTTTATGTCAATGTCCCATTTCCTCCTCTTCTCTTCATACAATGCGACCCACGGCTGTGTTGCCTCATCATTGCAAAGAATGAATTTATTGATTGCATCAATTTCTGGATTTGTTGTTGTATACATGGAAACAAAACCAAATTCAGCAAGGATGGGATCAAATATATTAGATTTTGAAGTTTGTTGTGAATAGTTACTATGTGGAAATTTGAAGATCGAAATATAAGTGACTTACTCTTTATCATGTGTCTTTTTCCATTTGTTTCTAGTACCTCCCCTTCCCTTTTATCCTCATCATGTTCATCATCCCAAATCACTGCGCCTGGTGTGTGGTCTATTTGCTTGATGTACTTACTAGCATAATAGAACAACTCATATACTATGTAACCCTCTGCCACAGACCCCTCAGGTTTTCCCCTTTGTCGAACAAATCCCTTCACTTTTTTCATGAACCTCTCCAAGAAGAACATCCAGTGACATGAGACCACCCTGACTAATTCAACCACATCAACTAGGTGAATTAGAAGATGAACCTGCAAATCCATGAGACTCGACTTCACTTCCTTCTCAAGTATTCAAACAAACTCGGCTATCTCTTGACGCCACCGTGGAATGTTAGCGATATAAATCTACTTTCATATGTGATCCACCGTACAAATGCAGATATTTTAGATATAGTACGCCGCGGGTCATCGAGAAAGTCATGGTTCACACACCCACGCACGAACAACGGATAATGACACTACAAAGTAGACACAAAAAGTGAAATGCATTTTAACTTGTGTGGTAAACGATATAAATAAAAAGTAAAATAAAATAAAAAAAATTGACATTATACATACCCTTAGTAGGTTGAGATGGTCATGTGATTTCAAACTTGACAACTCTTCATCTGCAGTGAAGCGGTGTCATAGAGTAGACCCATCAAAATAAGGTGCCTTCACACCCAATATAACTTCCTTTGCTGAATTAAGATCATCTTTCTTCAAAATCCATGGGACATCCTCTTTTCTAAATGAAAAAGAGGGTCCATCCTCTCCTCTACTTTCTTGTCTTGGCTAATGCTTCTTTTTAGTATTTGAAGAAATAATATATTTCTCAATAGCCAACTTGTCACTTTTTTTGGATGATATGTGATGCCACAAAGAACATGAAACATTTTTAAATATATGCATGGGATCTAGTAAGTGGGAAATCTTAAGATGCTCCCAATATGGGAGCTCATAAAATATTGATTTCCTTTTCATCCCTTTGGGCATTTTCTCAACATAGGTGTTGAATAATTCAGGATCATCGATCACAAGTTGCACATTTGAATCGAACATCTCTACGTATTCATACTCCTTATCTCTATCATATTTCCTAATCCAGTCAGTCGGTTTCATTATGCCATTATTTCAGGCCTTTGGGCTCTCTCTCATTTACCATTGAAAGCAAATATTGCTCTTCTATAAGAGTATTTTTCTGGGAGGAATACCCTAGAGAAGTCATACACTGTTTTTCATAGGTATTTGGACCACCGAGCCTTCATAGAAGGTCCACAATATTTACATCCATAATAACCTTTTTGTTACAAGACCTACGATGTTATAGTAAAGAGAGCATGTTAGTGTTGAAGATCAAGACAGTCACACCAAATTAAATATGCCAAAAAGTAGTGCTTTGAATATAAACAAATCAAATAACATATTTACCTAAGAAAACTCCTAACCTCGGATAATCATGTGTGGTGTATGCACATATTCCATACAACGTAAAACTCCTCTCTGATGGGATGGGTCTCGACACATCATATACTTGTATCCCTTCCCATATTATTTGAATTCATCAATCAATGGTTGTAGGTAAACACCCATATTCTTCACTTGTATGTTACCAGGGACTACAAGAGCCAACACAAGATGTTCATTCTTCACGGAAAACCATGGGGGGATATTGTTATTGATCACTACTACGGGCCAAATAGTATAGATGTTTTTTGGTTGGAAATATGGGTCGACGCCATCAATGGATATGCTCAATCGGAGGCTATGTACTTCATCCTTGAATTTATCGGGCCATCTATCCTCGATATGATTCATGGCGATTGAATCTGTTGGGATTCGCATAGCTCCTTCTGCACTTTGGTGCGATGCATTCCATCCCTGCAACATAGCTAATTTTTTGAAACTTTAGAGACTTTAAATCCTTAGGATTATAGGCATGTGCCTCAATTTATTATGAGGAGGACCATGTGCATTAGCCTTCTTTTTCGATTCTTTGTACCTATCATGCCCACATTTTGGACATATCTATTTGTTTGCATATTCACCTCTATATAGAGTACAATCATTGGGGGACGCATGATATGATATGTACTCTACACCCAACATTTTCAACATTTGCTTTGCCTCTTCGTAGTTGTTGGGAAAGACATTATCATTCGGAAGTACCTTATCTTCGAATAACCTACAGTTAGTGGGAAATAAAAATGTACAATGTCATTGAATGTTCATAAAATCGACCATTTGCAATGATTATTGTGTCACAATATTCCTCAAAATATAATGTAGTTGATGGTCAGTTACCTCAACATTACCAAGAAACATGCATATGACATGCCATAATTTTCTTTCAAGTTGTACAGTAACATTGTTGTCCCCAACTGTGTAGACTTTGATCGTCCAGGTCCAAAGAGAGGTGTGGAGGAAGCCAATTTAAGGCTTTCGAAGAAGGCTTCAGTGATATGAGTATCATCCCCTAGCTCATTGTCCTGGAATGTATGTAATAACATATGCATCCATGGAACACCTTTGTTGTAATAACTCATCCATACCAACCTCTACTTCATTGCCTCCATTTCCAACATGTCAATAACTACTATTAATGTAGGCATTCCTAATTGGTCAGGATGGACGCAGTGGAAATTTAATAGGTGGTTCATTCAACCATGCTTGGTATTCTTCTTCTCCAAGCTGCACTCTTTTTTCAGCCTTCTCTCGATTTGACGTTGTACTAGGGTGCAATGGAAGATGGTAGGCAGGTTGCTCATCATCAAAATCCGGATTTCAAAAATATTGAGCATTACATCGATGATGTTAGTAAGCACAATGCAATTGGTTTGATTTAGCATTATAGAAATGAATTCTTACAGAATCACGAGAATCACTTCCAACAAAAAATGTTAAGCTGCAATCAATTTATAAAGTAAACGTTTAGATTGAGCAATAAATTAACATCAATTCCACATTAAATATAAAAATTTAAAATTGAGCAACACATTTTCAAATTGAATTTATAAATTAAATTAACAATTTATAAAAACATAATTTCAAACTAAGCAATACATTAACATGAATCCCATTTAAAATTAACAAATACAATTAATCAATGTTTTTTTGTCTTACGCTCCAAGGGAATGTCTAAAGGTAATCACAATGAAAGGCGTCTCTGAGGAGTGGTTGGTGGTCTACGAAAGTTATAGTTTATTAACAACTCGTCACCATGAGACAAACTATGTATTGCATGTACAACAACAAATCTGGACACTTTCATTTTCATAAAGAACTCCTGGTCATTGAAGTGTTCCTCAAATGAACAATTTGGAGACAATAAAGAGTACCTAGAACTATTTATGAACCCTGCAATGTTCCCATGAGTGCGCAGAACACCATCTATATACAATATGTTCTTCATGTTAAAGTTTCCTGAAACATAACCATGCATGCACATACTATACATGGAAATGTTGTGCTTGTATTTAACAATATTCAAGTAATCAAACCAACAATAGATATGTCCGCAAAATGGCATAAGTGTTATTGACTGTTTGGGAGGAATGACTACATGTCAAAATATAAACAACCCAAGATTTGCAACATCTATATTAGACTTGGTAATCATAAAACGATTACCACAAAAGGATAATTCAGTTCCAACCTCGGGTATAGGTAGAGATGACGGCCAAGTGCCATACAAAGTGCGGTTGTAAGAAGTTTGATATTTACTTTGCAAATTCACAGGAAGGGAGAAATCATCGCTACCCTCCAACAATTGGACGGACCTTGGTGTGTACTTGGATATTTTTGCTCTCAACTCATGCAACTTTTTGGATCTTCTAGTAGAGATGGGTTGGGTGGAATTCATATCATACTTTGGATCACTAGAACTTTCAGTTGACTGAACATAAGCAGAGGGGATTTTCAATTTAGGATGAGACATAGTTGTTTTGGCTTCCAACTTTCTCAAAAATGAGCATAGGGAAGTGTTCATGTGTTTCTTTTCTATATCACCTATTAGATTTTTTACTACAGTAAGGGGTATTAGACCATCGACATTGGGTAATCTATCATTGGTGTAATGGGTGAGTGTGACACACCAAGGGTTCTCCTTCAACCTTTGACATTTTCAACAACCACAAACTACTAGGGTGTCATAAAATAGTTCCATCTCACGAAGAATTACCGTCGATGAACCAGGATGGCGGCTTGAAGATGGCATGTTATAATTGGCAGGGTAAAGTGGCACCCATTTTCATCCACAAATTGCTTGCGGTATCTTGCTCCTGATAAGAGCTTACGACGTTTTGAAACTGATGGAATGTCTTGTGCATTTGAACTCGAACCTGAATCGAGATCCTGCAATAAAGAATAAATCGATATTCAAATTCACATGGAGAAGTAACATAAATTCAAATAGTAGTCAAAATATAAATAAACCTAAACTTACTGGGGATTGAAAGGGAGAACTCGTCGAATTTTGAACAAGATGGAATGAGCTGGAATATGAAGAATTGGCCATTTGATACGACAACATTTTCTCCCTGCATTTGAGCCAAATCAACAATCAATATACGTCTCTACAGTCCTACAATATTTTCAAGAACTATATCACAATCTAACTTTCAATATAGTTTGGAAACCATTTTGTAAGAATAAGGTGAGTTTAAGAAACATATATATACTAAGAAATATTGTAATTGGTGTGGTTAAATACTAAAAGAACATTTTGGATGAATATATAATTTTAAGTGGACACAGAAAACTAGAGGATTTTCAAATTAAACTGGTGCGTCTATTCTAGTATATACACGCACCGGTGCACTCACATATACAAAATGCACCGTAAAAGAACATACGCAAAAGTCCCCAAAATGGAAAATATCCGCTACATTTGGCAACAGATATTTCTACATGCATTTTTACAACATAATTCATACCAGTGCATTTCCTACATAAAAGCACATCGAGACGTTCGAAATATACACACACCGCGGCACGAGTTTTTAAATTGTCGTTCGGTCAATGTGTTTTACTTATGTACGCACTGGTGCAACTTGACAACATGCGCACCAAAATGCCGAAAATCAAAATTTTAAAAAAAATCATACAAACTCTTTTTTCCCTAAATTAAAAAAAGGCGGCAATTTAAAGTTCAAACGTAATTCTAAATAGTGTTTAAAAGCAAAAAACCTAAACATTAATTCATTCTTTTGCCGAAAATTTCAGGGGAGAGTTTTGGAAGAGAGACTTACGTGGAAAGAGTTTGGAGCAACTGGAAGGAGTTATGAGGGTCGAAATTTTTTAGGTATGGTGAATCAAACAAAACCTTGCATAATAGAAATTTCAAGTATTTAAATATTATTGTTGATCTTATTATCTTATTTAGAATTTAGCTAGATTTAGAAGAAGAAAAAACTTCATACTTACCTTCAATGTTGCAACCCTTATTTTCTCACTGCTTCTTTTCGTTTTATGTGGCTACAAAATTTTACATTAGGGTTTAAATCCCTCTATTATTATACCGAATTACGATTTCACCTTTTAGGGATTTTGGATTTATTGAGCTTGTGATTATATATAGAAAGTGTAGGGTGATACGGGGCCACTTTCTTGGTCAAATTCGTAACCATGTCGGTCATGTTAACTTTTTTTTTTATTTTTTTTTTTCATTAAAAAATGTATGCATCAATATTGATGCATTTGTATTACGACAATGCACCAATACGGTCATGAACAAAGTGCACTGGATATGAACCCGCATCACGTCTTTTTTTATTTTATAAAATTGCAAATTTTGATTTGCGTATATAAGTTCTCTATTCACGGTGTGTCTGATTTAATTTAACGCACTGGGGTGTTTCACATATTTAAGCACACCAATATCATATTTATTCATTTATTTTATTTTATTTTATTGTCATATTTTGAAGGTCTGTAATTTATTTGTATAATATATTGAGAGCTTATGTATTTAATGGTACAGGTTTTTTATTGATAGAAAATGCATGGTATGAGTTCAATGAACAACAACTTTAATCAACAAGATGGGAGCACATCCAGAATTACAAAGAAGGCAAGTGTTTTTAATTAATTTATGTATTTAAATTAATTTGTTTGAATTATTTGTAAATTTAACTAATATGTATTGGTTAATGTGTGACATGTAGAGCCAAAACATTAGGAAGATCGATAAGATTCTTACCAAACTAAGTCCAGAAGAGCGTAAAATGTTGATGGAAAAGTTGCAGACGGATGAATCAGGTGAATAAAAAATAAGTCAATATGAATTATGTCTTCAAATTTGAGTAATAATCTACTTAAGAAAATTCACTAATATGTTTCAAATAATGTAATTCACACATTATCAGTGATTTTAATAATATATGTCATATCGGTGCGCATATACTAACATTAAGCACTGGCGTTTATACACAAATATTACGCATCGGTGCACATAGAACATTATGCACCGGTGTGTATATATAGCATAGCGCACCAGTGCATTTTATTCTATGCATTGCACCAGTTCATGTAGATGACTTATGTGCACTGAGAAAAATCAAAGTTTATGTCGACCGATTTTTTTTGTTTTTAATCCTGACGGTGCATTTGATGTGTTAAAATGCATCGGGTCATTTTGATAGTTTGTAAACACCAAGGCGTTTGAATATTAAATGCATTGGTGTGCTCTGATAAATGGACAGCACCAGTAAAATTAAAAAATGTACGGTGTGTATGATTTAAAATATCGCACCGGTGCATTTATGTTGTAAAAAAGCAGCGGTGTGTGTATTCTATACGCAAGCACCGCTGCGGCATTGAAATTTGATTATTTCCAGTGCTTGTTCTATTTGAGTGCACCGATGTAGCTATTTTAATTGTACAGCACAGGTGCGTCTTATTAAGACATGCATCGGTGCGCGTAATTTAAATTAATCACACCGATGGAAAAAACAATCGATAAAACCTCTGGCCACCGAGTATTTTTAGTTATAAAATATATTCGTTATGACCTTCGTAAAAACATCCACTACCATTGGTGGAGGTCATAGTAGAGGTTTTTTTGACAATTTTCGTCAATCTTGTAACACTAAAAACCTCCTCTATGACCTCCGCTAAAGGGCATTTTCCTTGTAGTGTTTGATGGTCGTATGTGTCCATGTACCTAGATGGAAGTCGAAGAGAGAATTCTTGTTGGTTTATGAACAACATCTAGAAGGAAGGTGAGATTCAAAAGGTATCCCTTGCTTTGCTAGGCCAAATTGTTGTACAATATGAGATAGAGGAGTAAAGGTAGACTATAAGTTTGCATTTTTCATCTCAGGATCTCAATAATGCCCTAATCGTCTCCTCCTGAAAATCCCATAGCCTACATGTTGGTCATGGTTTTGGGATAGGCTGGAATTTCTTGGGATTTCAATGTAGTGGGTTCTTCAAGGGGAATATATTTCCCTTGCTTGGACTTTTCCATAATTTCTTCTAATGGGATTGTTTCACCCAATGCTTCCTCTAGTTCATTGTCGGCATCTTGGTTGTCGTCGTCATCATCATCATCATCGTGTACATTGCCATACAACGTAGATAATTCATCATATTGGGGTATGAATTGGTATGAAGCCTCCTCGGGAATTTTCACATTCGCCAGTAGGTTGCCATCTTATGTATGATAAAGTTGTCTTGGTAGAATACAATTCACTTTAGCTCTATATGAGCAGTGAGTTTCAATTCTTCTTTTGGAACCAAAACATCCTCAAGCCTATGAAAAGTATAATATGTAAGGATTTCTTGTTTTTTAGGCTTGGGCTAATGTCTCTAAGGGATTAAGGTATGCTCTCAAACTAGCCTCCACTTCTTCATAAGTGTATTTGTTGGCCAACCTATCTATCAACGGTTTAGACACATGATCGTAGGGATTATGATGTTTCCTCCCTTTTCAGCTCCCAATAAGAGGTGAGGATCATACTTCCATGGTCGATCTTGTGGTGTTGCATTATTGGAGGATATCAATGGAATACTTAGGGTCCCTTTTGACATTTATAACATACCCCCAATCACTATGGGGAAGGTCATCCTTCCCTTCTTCCTAGATCCAAGGAAATGGATCTCATCAATTTTGTGACTGGCTTCCTAACATATTCTAGGACAAATGTTCTTGGAGTAAGCAGCTTGGGTAGTCTATAAGGTGTTTATTTCCCATACATTATGATTATTTTGAAGTCAAGTCCCAAAAATTAGTCACCTATATTATGAGTGCCTCCTAGTTGTAGGTAAGACTTTATTTCAATGGGAATTATGTCAAGCTCACCCCTTGGGATTATAGAGAAGGAAACATGCACAGATTGATTAATAAATTTGAAGAAATATGACCCTAGTGCCCCTTTCTTAACCCTAGGTAACCAGTCCATGTATTTGATTGCCTAACCATTCTTTGTTTGTTGCAAGTTCAATAAGGAGAGATGGGCACTCTGATAAAAGATAAACATATAAACCAAGTATGAAGGATACTTGAACACTCCATCTGCATGGAAATTTGCAAGTTGATGCCTAATTCCAATTACAAATGTTTCTGCATATCTAAATGGGGGGATGAAACGTGCATTGTAAGAATCTATTATGGATATCATTCCTTCATCAACAATGGCATCATCATCCTTTCCCAAAATTAGAGTGAGCATAGATATGCATTCTCAGGCCCACTTAGCAAAATCATTTATCTACCCTAGTTATAGGACAACCTGTAAAAAATGGTTCCATTATAATCCTAGTTCAAGCCTCTTAATATTTTTGTTTGACTCTCATGTGATAGGGCCACAATGCTCAAGGAGATGCCAAGCATTTGAGAGAATGTCTGAGCATTTATCAAAAATATTTCTTCTTGCCCCAATCAATTGGCAAAGAAGTGTAGTGGTCATATGTGGGGGGGGGCACCTGTGTGAAATCGTCTATGATTGGTAGCAGTCTAGAGGAAGAGACATTGTTGGTATTAGAGAGAGAACTTGCAAAGTAGGAAGAAGAACCTCCTAAGGAGGCATTCCTATCCTTTGGCATCTTAGTAATATTGGGTTACAATAGTGGGATATCCTAAACGGAATTAGACGAAAGAGGGAAGGAAGGTTGGTGCACTAGTTTAAGCTTATGGAATTAACTACAATTCATAGGAGTGTGAGCTTGAAAGAAACCTACTCAATAATAGTAGGAGGTAGAAAGAATTTGTAGGTTGGTGACAAGGTGGAAACATTGTTTAGTTCAAATAAAGACCGAAAATTGAGAATTGTCAAAAGATATTTGTTTAGTTCAAATAAAGACTGAAAATCGCTTGAATGTAGCAACAAAATGGAATGATGAAAATTATGGAGGAATTCATTTGAAGCTCTTAAGAGGGGAAATCCTTTCTCATGCATGAATTAAATTGTCATCACTTCAACATTCAAGTTTGGATCATGGTGGTATTGACATTTTTAGTTTGAGTTGGTGGGACATGTGGAAGCTTAACATTGGTTTCATTTTTCTTAGTTGATCGGGTCTCGCCTATGGGCTTAGAACCATGGTGGATCTTTTGTGTTGGATCCAGGTTGAGATACTATGCAGCACCACAAAATTCATTGTTGAAAAATGGAATCCCACAAGTAAACATGAGCCTTAGATCTTCCAACCTGACTAAATCTCAATCATTTGTGTTATCCTCCTTTTTTCGAGTGCCTAGCAATGTTTCCTAGCACAAAGGAGTTTTGATTGTTGATCTAGGACGCTCGATTAGATCTCAAGCATCCATACTATACTCTTTTCGAGGCCTTGACAACATTTCCTAGCACAAAGCATTTTTTATCATTTATCTAGAACCCTCAATTAGATCTCAATCATTTGTAGTACCTTTCCATTTGCAAGACCCCAACGAAACCTACCAACATAAAAACATTTAGACCATAGATTGTGTGGGGCTAACTAAAATTTGGGTCGTATGTGCTTCTTTCCATTTTGTGAGACCCTCATGAGACCCCTGAATGCAAATAATTGTGAGCCATTGATCTAGGGGGCACATACAAATCTCAATTGTTCAAGAAACACCCCTCAAAAAAAAAATTGTGATCCATTGATCAGGGGGCACGAATAATTCTCATTCATTCACACTGAGGCCTCCCTTTTGGGACCCCGATGAGATTTCCCCTTACCAACTCCTTTAGACCGTTCAAATGGAGAACCTACATAAATATGGGTTGTTCACATTGAGACCTTTTCGAGACCTCGATGATACCCCCAACACAAAGACTACAAAGCCAATGAACTTGGGGCCCCAATTAAATCTCAATTGTTGGAGTTGGAGCTTCTTTCTTGGGACCCTGACAAGATTTCCCCATATGAATACTTCCAAATCGTTGATTTTCATTTGGTGGGGACAATCTCCACCTTTGATCAATTCTTTAGATAATTTGATGGTCCTCCAATGGGGGTGCTCCTAATAGGGCAATATAACCAAGTTGAAACAAAACATGATTATACATATAGCAACAAGAGGAATACTCCACCAACTTAAATACATGCATAATCAAATATCCTGAGCAATAAAGTATATCCCAACTCACACCCTCAAGCACCAAAAGGATTTAAAAGATCTATTTTAGTAACCATAGATTGCATCCTTATCCTCTTAGCAAGACAAAGTAGTACATATTTCAATGATGACATAATCATAGACCAATTTAGAATGAGAATGTTTGGACTTCCACAAGCATTCGGCATGGGCATGTTCCCCTAAATAGTGGAATAAAAATACAACTACAACATGACCAACACCATCTTTGACTTGAAAAAATAACCACAAGGTGATAAACACGGTACAAATCATAACATTGTGGATTTCCAAAACAAGGACCTCATGCCATGAACAATTAATGTTATTAAAGCAACATGGGAGAAATTATAAAGATGTAATGTACCCAAACCCCTGTCTAGGCACACTAACTCAAAAAATGACAAACTGGACACACAAAGGGTAGGCTTGACCCTAAAATTGAGAAAATGGTTTGTCAGTAGGCACATTCTAGAGGCATCACACCTAAGCAAACCATTTGGTAAACCAGATGACTGAAGACAATTTCCCCAGGAATTATGTGGAATCTTCTGCTTCTGGTGCACAACTGGAAACTATTGGACCATTGGGATGTTGACTGGAAAGTCTCCAACCTACTATGGATATTAATAGACTTGACAAACAAATATTAGCCTAAAGATTGGGTGCCTAGGTGCAAGGTTCAATACTTGGACTAAGTGAAGGAGATTGTTTCCAAACAAATTCAAATGGTATCAGAGGATCCCTCATTCCTATTTTGAGACTTGGGATGGGTTCAAATACTTTAGATCTAGATGTATGTACCTTCAAATCAGAAAATAGTTAGGCTCGTCAAAACAGAAAAAATGCCAAATTTCTAGACAATTGCGCAAACAGTGAAATCAGTCACTTTCAAATGGCATTCAGACGTCACAAATTCTACAATAAACTTAATGGATGAGATCAACTACATTACATTGAACAACATGCTTCAATCAGACTTTTTGGGTTACTTATGGAAGTATAATAACATAGAAAACAAGCTTGTATTAGCTCTATGTAGATTTTGACATTGAAGATTGCAACTAAGAAATATGGACATGAAATTGTAGAAGAGACATAACCAAACTTTATTTTTATGGGAGTACACCTTCAGAACTTCCATGGCTGTAAATACGGCAGCAAAATCAGATAGATTTGTTACATTTGATAGGAAAATAATCCCAGATGATTTATAGAAGAAGCTATTGACTGAATAGCTCAAGAAAATGGATATTTCACTACAATAACTCTTCTCTCCTGAAGGAAATCGACCCCTAACCTTTGTTCTGCAACAATGATTGCACCCTCCACCTTCTATAGAGGTGTTAGAGCCAACACAACATCCCAAAATATTTTTCTCCCTTTCACGGGTGCATCTTCCAAGCCAAAAACCTCCACAATCTCTAAAACTAGCTCTAAGAAAACACTGAGAACATAAATACTATTTCAAATGGAACTCTACCACACTGAACTAGAGCTCAACCACACCATACTGGAGCTCAAATAAGACTTGAAAAAGTACTTTAATGCTACATTAAACCTCCATGAAAAGAACAGTGTGTTCTCTTCCTCAAACTCCGATTGAAGGATCTCGCAATCTCTCAACTGGATCATTCGTTGCAAAGGGGCACATCTCCCAATGTTGGCAAGGGGCACATCACCCAAGCTTCTGAAAAGAACAGAGCTCTCCAAGATGAATAAACAAAAATGAAAAAAAGATTCCTAAGGAGACTCATACTCCTTTTATAACCCTCTGGTGGATTTCTTCCTTTCTCTAAATCCTTCCTTCTTGAAATTCGAATTAGTGATGAGTGGAGGCTTCTTTGGCAAGTTGCTTTTGCATTTGGACTCACTTGCCTCGTCAATTTCTCCCTCACTAGATAAATTTGGCTCTTGCAGCATTTTTTTACTGTTGTTATTCTTTCTTGAGTGCAAAAATCAGAAAAACTTCTACCTTTCTGCTTTGTGATGTTTTTCCTGCTTTTAGCTGCTTTTGCCAAGTTCCTGCTTTTAGGCTTCCTTTCCTGCTTTTAGATTTTGTTGCCAAATTTCTTGAGTAATTCAATTCACATGAGTCCCAATCAACCCCCTATACACCCTCCTTGACCAAATTAATTTAATATTCCATTAATAATTAATATTTTGCCTCATATATGACCAATTCATGGTTTAGGCAACCAACATTAATAAATTTTGGCCACATTTACTTATTTTCACCAAGGAATAGATTTAAATATTTGGGGACATTACAGTCCTCCCCACCCAAGATTTCTTGTCCTCAAGCAATTTAAACCTGAATGGTAATACTTACTCTTCATCCCAACTACTACTCATTGATTTTCTGCCTCTTCCCTGATGATACTGCAACCACTCCATCAACTCCAAAAAGAATTGGTGTATTAAAAATTCATACATATGAAGGTCAAAACTAACTCTCACCTCAAGATTCCAGTTCCATGCACATTTGAATGTAGAACCACCATGTTTTTTCTACGCCACTCTTATTATAACCATCCCCTCGAGAAACAACTTTCTTCCCCCATGCATTTGTATCATAAACCAACTGAAACAACCAAGTCCTAAAATTATCCCAAGGTCCCAAATGAACATATCTAATACATCCACACTAAACAATACCAGGATCCCACAGTTTGTGTTGCACTCCCTTATCCATCACTAACATCTGAAACAATCTATCATTCTAAGGAATGCCAAGATCCCACAACCAAATTGAAAGTTCACCACTTCCAATGCCTCTAAAAATATTTTCTATTAGATCCAACAAAGTTTGGATCTCCTCCTGTGTCATTTGATTTCTTGCATGCACTGATGTATTCAACATGCCATAAGTGCAAATTGAACTTCTCTTACATGGTGATTCAAAATCTGCCATGTAGTTGCTCACCCAACCCAACCCATGGATGCATCAAGAATGGAGATATCTAATGGCTGCAAAATATGTCTTTGTTGTTGTTCACTTGTCAAAACAATGTCAGGCACAACAAAGATTTCATTGCAAAAACAAGAGGAACATTTACCTCCCAAAGTCTTCATCTCAATGGTGCATCTATCATACCCAATCAATGAATGAATGAACACCTTTGTTTGTTGATCCATATAGGATGTGGTCAACCACCTCGAGCAAAAGATTATTTCCATATAGGCAACTCATGAGGTCTTTCTTTCAAGGCATGCATGTCAAACAATTCTCTACGGATGCAAGCAAGGCTTGTGCTTCATTGGACCTCCATATCAGTGATGTACTTGTCTACCCAATCCTTGGATAAACAAATACCATTGCTTGCGGACTCAAATGGTATGTCCTTAGCTATTTCTCCCATAACTAAGTCCTCCTCTATGCCCTTCTGCATATCAACAAGTGCTTGGCCAAAACATTATACATCTTTGCTCTTCATAAGCACCGACAAATCTTCTAAGTCCTCCTCTATGCCCTTCCGCAACTCATGAGGTCTTTCTTTCAAGGCATGCATGTCAAAAAATTCTCTACAGATGCAAGCAAGACTTGTGCTTCATTGGACCTCCATATCAGTGATGTACTTGTCTACCCAATCCTTGGATAAACAAATACCATTGCTTGCAGACTCAAATGGTATGTCCTTAGCTATTTCTCCCATAACTAAGTCCTCCTCTATGCCCTTCTGCATATCAACAAGTGCTTGGCCAAAATATTCTACATCTTTGCTCTTCATAAGCACCGGCAAATCTGAATTTTCCTCATGTACAACTCTCACATGAGGTTCCTCCATCAACCCCGGTGTATTTCCTGCCATGTGCACATGATCATTTCCATGCAGGATGGAGGGTGTGTCATGCTTGACACCCTACGAATCTAATCCATCTACAATCTTGATTCATGAAGGACCTCTTGTGCACTCTACAAAGAATCACAAATGGCTTCCAATTAATTGGTGAGATTTTTTGTTTCTTCTTCTTCCTTCTTGTGTGAATGGTGGTACATGTTTGCAACCCAAAGAAGTTGGCTTCTATCTGAGAGTAGGTTCAAGTAACTCTCTTTCATCTTGGCCACTTCTCTAAGTGCTTCAAAATATTCCAAGAAGGATTCTCCTTCCAAGTCTTCTCCTAAAGCTCTCCAACAGCATCTTGTTACCAAGCCTCATTGGTATCTACTAAGTGCTTTATGGCTGCCTTGAGCTTCTCTTGATTTTCCCTTAGTGTCCCACTCAAATGATATGGCTCACAAAGAAGATCCTCCTCCAAGTTTGCTTCATCTAATGGCTGACAAACAAAAGCATCTTACTTGTGGCATGAGTCCACAACATATGGTTCACACGGATCCACAATACAAGCATTTGCAATACCACTTTCATGGTATGAAGTGGAAGGTATTTTAGAGGGTTGCAATAAAAAGTGACTGCTGCAAAACTCAAAATTGTGATCATACCTTTGTGGCTCTTTTTCATCCTCTCCAAGTGGCTGATTTGTATTGGCATGCTCTTCCATTTTCTTGTCCATAGGAGCACTCACCTCTACAACTTGTGGCTTGCTCTACTTCAACTTGTGTTTCCGTGTTGTTGGTATTAGAGCCTGTGTTAAGATCTATTGGTATCTATTGCTATAGTTTGTGTTTCTCTGTTACGCTTCATTCCCTTTTGAGGTGGGAAGAGTTATTATATTCAAAGACTGGTAATTAGTGTATCGTTGGCATACGCATTCACCCGCTCGGAGTTGTCAACCATCAAGGGTACTCAGGTGTTCTCCTCCAATCATCGCGCTACATTTCTCTAGGTTCATACTTTGAATTTATCTCTTCCATCATGGATTCTTCAAATAGCAGCTTTTACTTCCCTGAATCTACTTCTTCTAGAAAAGATAAACATACTAAGTGATGGTCATGGTTACACAAATATTTAAACAGAACTGATTTCGATACTCTGTATGATACTCGTGTCGTATCTCAAGAATATGAGCCTCATCCAAATTGGTCTTTACCTGAGATTGATGTTGATAAAATATATGATCTTCCTATGTTTAAGTTTTGTGCTGCTCAGCTGTTTCGTTTCACTTCTGTGAATATACCCATATCTGTTGGTCAGTCCGTATACCAGATCCCATTAATCAAATCTGAAGATATTGCTTGGGGATTGGAACATGAATATGTTAAGTTTAAACCAAATAGACTAGCAAGATCACTGAAAGAAACATAATCACAAGATAGACACAGAATTTACCCTGGGAAACCCTCATGGGGTAGAAAACCCAGCAAAGCTTTCCTCAATAAGATGATCAACCAAAATACAAGATGTGCTCCAAGACTTGACCTCCTTCTTTACCTCCTGTGCAGACCTCCCAAACAAGTGCGCTACTTTTCTGAGTTGTGCAAGTGTGTCTAATGAGGAGTTCACCTCCTCTATTTATACTAACTCCCGACTGACCAAAATCCCTAATGGGGCCAACCTCTCCTGGAGAAGTCTAATAACCCCTAAAATATAAAATCAAGGTCGACCCCCACATGGTGGGTCTAATAACCCTAGTTACCACAAACCTTCGGAGGAATAATCATCTCCGGATACATAATAGAGTTACCTCGGAGGGATGAAACATCTCCAGAATAATAATGTACAAATATAATATTCTTAGAAGTTACAATATTCAACACTCCCCCTTAACGAGAAGGATATTATAACAACATCTGCAGGAGCAAGGAGTCATCGAGTACATCATACATGATACATCTATAAATCATCGGAATCTTTCTTCAATTCATCATCATCAGTGACTCAATCAGTTACTGGAACATCAACGTCATCAGCATCATCATCACACGATCATTAGCATCGTCATCACACGATCATTTTACAGGATGATCAATCCTGCTCTCTTTAGGACATAGGTCCATGGATGATACAATCCAGATCAAGTTCCAGGATGATCAGTCCTTATCATTTTAAGACAAGTCTCATGTCTAGGGACGATGAAATCCCATCACGTACATTTTGAACCCAGTTCATGGATGATGCAGTCCTCACACGTACCTTTAAGACAAGTCTCATGTCTAGGGATGCATCACGTACATTTTGAACCCAGTTCATGGACGATGCAGTCCTCACACGTACCTTTAAGACAAGTCTCATGTCTAGGGATGCATCACGTACATTTTTAACCCAGTTCATGGATGATGCAGTCCGCACACGTACCTTTAAGACAAGTCTCATGTCTAGGGACGCATCACGTACATTTTGAACCCAGTTCATGGACGATGCAATCCTCACACGTACCTTTAAGACAAGTCTCATGTCTAGGGATGATGCAATCCCATCACGTACATTTTGAACCCAGTTCATGGACGATGCAGTCCTCACACGTACCTTTAAGACAAGTCTCATGTCTAGAGATGATGCAATCCCATCACGTACATTTTGAACCTAGTTCATGGACGATGCAGTCCTCACACGTACCTTTAAGACAAGTCCCATGTCTTGGGATGATTCAATCCCATCATGTCCACCAAGGACTTCATTCTCGGAGACATCATGTCTACAGTTCTCTTTAGGACTGAAGTCCAGGGATGATCCAATCCTCTTTCTTTCTCGGAGACACTTGTCTACGGCTCACTTTAGAACTTGTGTTCAAGGATGATGCAATCCTTACATGTATACAAGTACAAGTATCCTCAACCATACAAGTACATTAATCAATACATCTA
Organism: Larix kaempferi; assembly: GCA_027924585.1. NCBI lineage: Eukaryota > Viridiplantae > Streptophyta > Pinopsida > Pinales > Pinaceae > Larix > Larix kaempferi. The sequence goes on along the minus strand of BSBM01000961.1, from coordinate 4,185,789 downwards.
TCATCAAAAGCATGTATTCTCACTAATACATCTATCATCAAAAGCATGTATAAGTAAAACTAAGTATTCTAAGTATAAGAGTCCTAAATCTAAATAATCTGAGTATCCAAGTGTAGTAAGCAGGTAACCTCATCATCGACCTTGCAAGTCGATGAGACAATCTCATCATCAGTGACTATACTACTCCCCCTTTCAAGGAGGGTCCTTTTGAACTACACCAAGCTTGTCTCGAAAGTATTCAAATTTCACTCAAGACAGAGGTTTGGTCAAGATATCAGCAATTTGATCCTCAGTGCTCACATACTTGAGCTTGATAGCTCCTCTCTACACCATATCTCGTATATAAAAGTATCGGATCTCTATGTGTTTTGACTTATCGTGGAATACAGGATTTTCTGTCATCTTAATGCAGCTTTGATTGTCACACATAATTACAGTGGGATCCATTTCTAAGTCAAACACTCCAGATAACAGCTTCCGAAGCCACACTGCTTCACAGCTAGCAGAGCAGGCAACTATATATATTATGCTTCAGCAGTACTGAGAGCCACACTAGATTGTTTCTTGTTGAACCATGAGATCATGGCAGATCCAAGACCATAACATCCACCTAATGTACTCTTTCTGTCTGAGACACTTCCTGCCCAATCAGAATCTAAGTAACCATGTAGTCTGATTTCATGACCTCCAATATAATATAGACCAAAATCTAATGTACCTTTTAGGTATCTCATTACATGCTTTGCAGCTATTAAGTGAACCTTTCTAGGTTCTACTAGATACTGACTTAGGATATTTACAGCAAAGCATATATCTGGCCTAGTATTTGTTAAATACATCAATGACCCAATGATTTGTCTATATAGAGTTAGGTCCACTAATTCCGATGAGTCATTAACTAATAACTTCAAGTTGGAGTCCATGGGAGTGGTCATGGGTTTACACTCCAACATATCAAACCTTTTTAGAATCTCCACAGCATACTTACCTTGATTTAGAAAGATTCCTTTTGGTTCTTGCCATACTTCTAGACCTAAGAAGTAGTGCATTAATCCGAGATCTTTCATCTCGAATTCTGAAGAAAGCTTCTTCTTGCTTTCAATGATTTGTTTCTCATTTCCGGTTAGAAATAGATCGTCTACATATAACAATAGTATAACTGGTTCATCCTCCATCACTTTGAGATAAATATTTGGGTCAGCTTTACTCTTGGTAAAGCCCATGCTTGTTAATAAATTGTCAATCCTTCCGTACCAAGCCCTGGGAGCTTGCTTCAACCCATATAATGTCTTTTTCAGTTTGCATACATGAGTTCTCCCGTCTTTAACCTCAAACCCTTGTGGTTGCTCTATGTACACTTCTTCTTCAATTACACCATTCAGAAAGGTTGTCTTAACATCCATTTGGTGTAATTTCCACTTCATCATGGATGCAAGGGCCATGATAGTTCTAATTGAAGTATACCTGGCAACTGGTGCAAATGTTTCTTCATAGTCAATTCCCTCCTTCTAAGATAATCCTCTGGCTACAAATCTTACCTTATATTTTTCAATGCTACCATCTGCAGCATGTTTTATTTTGAAAAATCCATTTGGAAGAAACCACACTTTTATCTTTTGGTTTGGGAACTACATCCCAAACATCATTTTTCACTATTGACTGATATTCTTCTGTCGTTGCTTCTATCCATTCTTTCTTCTGAGCTGCCTCTTCATAGCTAGTAGGTTGTTGATCCACAAGATCACACATCAAAGCCATATAGTTGGATACTAGCTTTGGTTTCTTTCTTTCTCTAGTGGAGCCTTCAGGAGCTCCATATCTTTCAGCTCCTTGAATAATATCTCTAGCCCATGATGGTCTTCTTTTCTTAGATAAATCTGTAATAGGAGGTTCTTGTGGTTCCAGCATGTCATGATCCTCTGGTGAATCATCTTCAGGGATGTGCACATCCTCTATAGGAGATGTATCTTCTTCATAGATTTCTTCAAGTTTGCACTTTCTGGATTTCTTGAGAGCTGCTTCTTCATCAAATGTTACATCTCTATTTATTTCTATATGATGAAAACCTGGTATGTAAATTCTGAAGGCTTTGGATGATTCACAATAACCAACAAATATTCCCTTCTTACCAGAAGGATCCAACTTGGTTCTCTTTTCTTTTGGAATGTGGATGTACACAGGACACCCAAATATTTTGATATGACTTACCTCTAGCTTCTTTCATGTAAACACTTCTTCTGGAGTTTTGAATTCAAGAGCACTATGGGATAGTCTTTTGCACATAGACTGTTGTCCTAGCTGCTTCAGCCCATAAATACATAGGTAGATCTTGGTCATGTATCATAGTCTTTACAGCTTCCATGATGGTTCTATTTTTCCTTTCAACAGCCCCATTTTGTTGGGGATTGTAGGTAGTGGTTAGTTCCCTCTTAATTCCGGATACTTTACAAAAGTCTTCAAAGTCCTTTGAAGTATATTCTCCGCCATTATCTGTCCTAAGAATCTTGATTTTCTTTTCTGAGAGATTTTCTATTAAGGCCTTGAATTCTTTGAATTTTTCGAAGACTTCATTCTTACCTTTTAGAAAGTATATCCAAGTCTTTCTTGAATAGTCATCAATGAATGAGAGATAGTACTCAAACCCACTTAGGGAAGTGGTGGACATTGGTCCACATACATCTGAGTGTATTAGCTCCAAAATGTCTTTAATCTTTGTTTCACTCTTTGGAAAAGGGTTCTTGACATTCTTCCCTTTCTTACAACCTTTACATAAGCCATTATGATCAATCTTCAAATCTGGTAATCCTATGACCACCTTGCTTACATAGGGTAAGGCTTTGTAGTTAACATGAGCTAGTCTTCTATGCCATAGCTCACTGGGGCTAGAGGTTTCATGAGCAAGGGCAACTTCTGGATGTCCCTTGAGCTTATAGAGACCTCCTTCTTCTTCACCAATGACAACTGCATCTTCAATTGATTTTCCTTTGGACCACATGAATACTTGTCCATCTATGAAAGCCACTCTAAAACATTTCTTATCTAGTGCTGAGATAGAGAGTAGATTCTTCTTTAAACCTGGTACATATAGAACTTCTTTCATTTTCAAGGGGTTTCCAGAATCAAGCTTGTAGCTTGCTTCACCAATTCCCTTGATGGGATATTGATAATCATCTCCTAGAGATACCTTTTGTGGTGAGGACTTTTCTTCAAGTCTTGAGAGAGTTTTCTTTTGACCTGTCATGTGCTTTGAAGCACCAGTATCAATGAGCCATGTATCTTCTCTAGGAGACACAGATCCAGAGAGTGCAGAGAATAGGACATATTCTTCTGGATCTTCTTTCTTTACTTTAGATCTTTTCCTTTGAGGCCTTTCCTCTTCTTCTTCTTCTTCTTCTTCTCCTACTTCTTCTTCACTATCATCTTCTGCCATATGTGCATGATGTCTTTTGTGAACAAACTTCTTCTTCTTCTTTCCTGGTAAAGTACAGTCTCTAGCATAGTGTCATAGTTTAAGACAATTATAACATTAGACTATGGAGAGGTCTCTTTCTGAGTTTGTTCCTCCTTTCCTTTTGAATTTATGAGAGGGTTGAGACCTTTTGTGATTCACTTTCTTGAAGTGACCCCTTTGTCCTCTTTTAGTGTGGGTAGCCAAGGCTTGGTCATCCTCTTTGAGAAGAGCTTCTCTGTTGGCTACCCTAGCCTCTTCTTGAACACAATCCTCCCATACTACACCAAACTTCATGCTTTCTTTTCTGGCACGCATAGTTTGTATGAATGATTCCCAAGGTCTAGTGAGACCATTTAGGGCAGTCATCACAAGTTCATCTTCATCAAGAGTATCACCAATGGCATCTAGTTGCTCCTTGACTTGGGAGACCCTTGAGAAGTAGTCTTGAATGGATTCTCCTTTGTGCATCTTGGTACTCTTCAACTGAGTCCTTAGGTTCATCTTCCTATTGATGTTCTTTCCTTCATACATTCTTCCTAGGGCATCATACATTTCCTTTGGAGTCTTCTTGGAGGCCACTTGGGGAATCAAGTGGTCTTTAATAGAATCAGCTATGATTCTCTTTGCCCTAATCAAATCCTTCCTATGCTTCTCTTTGGCTTCATCTCCTTAAGGTTCTGCAGCTTCATCCTTGACATAATGAGCAAGATCATTCTCTTCAAGAATGAGACCAATTCTGTATTTCCATGCCCGGAAATTCTCTATACCTTCTAGCTTGTCTTCAAGCTTAGTACTTGGAGCCATCTTCTCTTGGGGGAGTCCAAGAGATAAGAGACAGAGTAGTACTTACCCGGAAGTATTTAACCTTTTTACTTTTCCGGATCCTGGGATAGAATTTCTGGTTTATCGCACTTTTGGTAAAACTAGGGTTTGACTTTCCCGGAGTTCTACCCAACCAAAAAGTTCGATCTAGGGCTCAAAAGATTGGTTTTGAGAAGGGCTATCCAGCCATGTAATCAAAATTCAATAATACCAACTTTTTTGCAGAAACCCTGGGACAGATTTTCTGGTTTATTGCACTTTTGGTGAAACTAGGGTTTGACTTTCCCGGAGTTCTACCCAACCAAAAAGTTCGATCTAGGGCTCAAAAGATTGGTTTTGAGGAGGGCTATCCAGCCATGTAATCAGAATTCAATAATACCAACTTTTTGCAGAAACCCTAATTTTCACCGAAGAGAGAGAGAGAGAGATATTTTTACCTTGTGAAAGATGTCCTATTCAGGCTAGCTCTGATACCATGTTAAGTTTAAACCAAATAGACTAGCAAGATCACTGAAAGAAACATAATCACAAGATAGACATAGAATTTACCCTGGGAAACCCTCATGGGGTAGAAAACCCAGCAAAGCTTTCCTTAATAAGATGATCAACCAAAATACAAGATGTGCTCCAAGACTTGACCTCCTTCTTTACCTCCTGTGCAGACCTCCCAGACAAGTGCGCTACTTTTCTGAGTTGTGCAAGTGTGTATAATGAGGAGTTCACCTCCTCTATTTATACTAACTCCCGACTGACCAAAATCCCTAATGGGGCCGACCTCTCTTGGAGAAGTCTAATAACCCCTAAAATATAAAATCAGGGCCGACCCCCACATGGTGGGTCTAATAACCCTAGTTACCACAAACCTTCGGAGGAATAATCATCTCCGGATACATGATAGAGTTACCTCGGAGGGATGAAACATCTCCGGAATAATAATGTACAAATATAATATTCTTAGAAGTTACAATATTCAACAGAATATAAATATATCCATATTGGGTTTGTACAGTTTGGTATCAATCCTCTTGTCCGTCCTGGATTGAATACTTCTTGTTTATCATGTGTTTTAGATTCACGTCTTAACAAGTTTGAAGATGCTTTGTTAGGAGGATTTCAGAGCCCTCTGAACAATGGCCCTGCATGGTCATCTCTTGTTCCCCGATATCAAGTTTCTCTTATAGATCCGTATATTAATGAGTTTTTGCAAGCCTATATCCAGTTTTCAGGCTTTGATGTTGCTCCACAATCTCAGATCGCTCAGTTGCATTGTTCCATTTGTATTCGTTTTGTGTCAACTACCATGCCTACAATTAATCCCAAATTGCAGAAAAGAGCATTACATGAAGGAGTTGTTGTTGGTTCGGGAAACACTACTCCCCTCCAACTCGGATTTTATTAGGTAGCCTTACCTAAAGAATGGAATAGCACATACCAACCACTTTCTCAGAGATATCCAGAACTCCGTGATGCTTCCTCCAAACAACTTCGTGTTGTCCAGCATCCCGATGGTAACACTTTTCTTAGATTTGCTCCTGCATTTCCTCCACCATCACCTTCAATTAGTAGATCTGTTTCCCATTCTCAGTATTTACCACGCAGGTCAAAAACCCCATTACGTTCATCTGCACATATGCAACCATGTGATTCTCAACTACACCAACATATGGTTAACCACAGTCAGTTTCCTTCTGCATCCCGCAAATTTTGTAAAGAAAAACATACCCCACAAAAACAAAAAAAATTTCAGTCTATTAATTCACCCTCTTCATCCTCATCTTTTGTTGATCATAAAGGTCAGCATACTGATTGTCCTGATTGTTCTTCTTTGTTTCGAGATATTAAAAGTTTGTCTCTCCCTCGAGAAAAATCTGGAAACTTGTCCCAGATTTCAGCAAGAAGATTAGATTCTGGCAATTCCAGTCCTTCTTTTAAGGATGGTAGTTTATAGTCAAATTTTCAATTTGTTAATTTGAGAAGCCCGAATGATCCTAAACCTGCAGAACAAATCCAGTTACAGAATTATGCTAACTTCCAGTCTGTATGTATAGCTCAAAACCTAGATGATGTTGCTAGAGATGTTCTTGAGCTCAAGGCTCATCTGCAGACACTACATGGATCTTTAAATCATATTTCGGATACTGTTGACTCTTTGGTTAAGAACCAAAAAGAGCAGACAGCTAGGTTGTCAGATATTGAAGTTGGTCTCGATGTTATTACAAGATTTGTAGAAAATCTACAATCAGCACTTCCAGCTCCTTCTTCTCCTCCTGACTATAGTCAAATCAACCAAGAAGGCTATAAGTTCAAATATCATTCTAGTAGCTCAAGCCCCCAGAAATTCCTGAAACAGTTAAGTCCACATAGACTACAAAGTATTCAGCATGGTGCTGAATTGGCTAGAGAAAAGTATGAATTGTTGAGACATAGAGTTCTCTCACTTGGTTGCCATGACATTAAAATGGCATCCTCCACTATCTCTATGGATTCTGAGATAGGTGAAGCCTCTAGCAACCCAAAAAGAAACAGAGTTGAGTCACATTTCTTCCAAAATCAAGCTAGAAGAGTTTCAGGTCAAGATGTCAGCCGCAATAAGTTTCACAGTCCATTCAGCAAATGGACAAATGAATTAAAAAATGTAGATATCAAGATTGATTCCAAAGATCTGTCCAAAGGCTTTGGTAACACACTGATTATTAATTTTGATTGCTTGGAAAATGATCAGATTCTAAATCTGTTCCAAAAGATCAATGCATGGGCATTCCAGAGAAAAGTAGAAACTAAAGCATCCTGGAAAGATATAGCGATGCAGCTTACTTGGGCATTTACAGGAATAGCAAAGCTATGGTGGGAAAAACTTTCAGAAGAAGAAAAAGAACATTTACTAGAGAATGATGATCCTTTAGAAGCTTTGTTTCAAGCCCTTGCTCATGAATTTCTTAGCGCATTACCTCCTGATGCATCTCATACTGCTCAATTGTACATGTCCCAAAAATTATGTGATATCAATCTTCTTCAAGAATATTTTTGTACGATGCAGACCATGTTGTACAAAATTACAGATCATCAGAATGTTGCCTACCTTCGCCATTATCTTGCCTCTCTTCCCGGCAAAATCCTAGTTCTTGTAAATACCTATTTGTCAAATCATCAAGTCAAGATTGAAGAGTTATCTCTTGTTGGTTTACATCAACATGTGCTCACAGCCCTCCAAAAAGAATGTGTCGCCATGAAGACACAGAAAAATCTCAAAAACAAATTTTTGTTTCTCAGTCAGCCTGTCAGCAATTTCGTGAAACTGTCAATTATGGTTGTTTCAAGCCTCGTCCACATAAAACATCTGCATGCACCAGCCATTCCAAAAAGTCTGGTGAATCTAGTTCTCGACCCCATCCCAGATTCCGGTCTTCCTCAAAAAGAATCTCGAAGTATCCGAAGAAACCTTTTTTTCAAAATAGAAAGAATAGGTTTGTCTTTAAGAAAATGACCCAACCGCTTCGAAAGTCTACCTGTTACATCTGTGGCAAGCAAGGCCATTGGGAAAACAAGTGTACAGAGAAGAAGACAAAGTTTCAGAATAAAATCTGTGAGATTTTTACAGCAGAGTACAATCCTGCTGAGTGGGATGTAGTTCCTGAGTTACAATCAGAAGATGAAGGATTCTCCATTCATGAGTCTGTAGATGACTCTGAATATAATTCTAGTTCTGATGAGTTAGATCTCCAAAAGCTTTCCATTAATTCTTCGGATAGCTCTGATGATGACCAAACCTTTATCAGTAATTGTTTTATGTTTTCTTTTGCTTCTCTCAAAAGTCAAATAGAAGAATTAGAAGAAAAAAAGGCTAGTCTTTCTCCAGGCCTGGTCATAATCAGAAGAAGACTACAAGAAAAGATTGATGAGTTGACAAAAAAGTTGCCAGAACCTTCACAGTGTGTCCCTACATATGAAGGGTCAGATCCAAGTGAGGCAGATCTTCTCAGGAAAAAATAAAAAATAATAAAATAATAAATAATAAATAAAATAAATAAAATAAAATAAAAAATAAAAATTTCTTTGAAAACAAAGTAAAAAGAGATTGCTTTAGCTCATTGGTGCAGGCGTGCTCGAGTTGAGATTGATCTTCAGGAACATATATGTTTCTCTCATATCTTCCGGGAACATAATGGGCAGGCGGATGGCTTATCAAAACTTGCATTGAAAGGGATTGAAGGCATTCTGGTTTGGGAAGAATGGATGGACTCCTGTTTGCAGGATGGCGGACAAATCTATTTCTTTTAGATGATTTTGGAATTTTTTTCTTTTTTGAACAGATCCTATATATTTCTGATGATGTTGATGCTTAATTATGATTGGAACATCTTCTTGATGTTGATTTGAGGACGCTGAAAATTTTGGTTTTGAACCATATGGATATACCTTTGTTAAAAGGGTGGAAATCTTTGTACTATTTGATTTTAAGGAATAGCAATAGTACGTTTTTTTTCGGTTGAAAAAAAAAAGTAAAAAGAGAGAGAGAACAGTTAGCTAACTTAGCTACAAGTATACAAGGATCTCTACATCAACTCGATGAACTGAACTCTGAATATATCCATCTAACAATGAGAAAAGCTCACAGCTTTACCCCAGCTCCAGAAACAGCAGAAGAACCAGTCCCTGAACAAAAGAGTTTAAGAAAACGGATGGTTGTACCTATCCAAATCAAAACAGAAGGGTATAAAGCTTACGACTTGGATGCACAAGTAGATACAGGCACCATGAACAGTTGTTGTAAATACAAAGCCATTCCAGAATATTTTTGGCAGCCTATCTCTATTCACTTCAAAGCAGTTAACAAAGAACTCATCAAGGTAAATTTTATTGCTCCAGATTTTCCTATTTTGTTAGGAAAAATCAAAACATATGTTACTTTATATTGTTTAGATACAGGAGCTGACATATTACTAGGACAAGATTTTGTCAAGAAACACCTGCCAATGTCAGTTAGAGAAGATTCAGTTGATTTCACAGTCCAAGGAACTGTGACTTCCATTTCAGTAAAGTTTGCTTTCACTATCATAATTTCTCCTGAAAGCCAGACATTGTCGAAGAATCAGTCAAAGATTTGGCAAAAATAAAAAAGATTGTCAAACATGCAGACCTACATGGTCAAGACATCCTTGCATAAATAACTCAGAAGTTACAAAAGGAATGTACTTCTGATCATCCAGATGCCTTCTGGAAGAGAGAAAAATATTATGTCACTTTTCCATACAAACAAAATACATAAATAAAACCTCAGAAAGCCTCAGCAAATAATATGAGTCCTACGAAGCAGCAAGCATACAAAGAAGAAATCCAACAATTGTTGGATAGGAAGCTGATAGAACCTTGCAAAAGTGCTTAGGCTTGCCTAGCATTTTATGTCAATAAGCATTCTGAGCAGAAAAGAGGAAAGAAAAGATTGGTAGTTAATTATGGAGAATTGAACAAAGCTTTAGAACCAATCAAGTATCCTCTACCTCATAAAGATTTAATTCTGTCAAAAATAGCAAAAGCCAATGTCTTTAGTAAGTTTGATCTTAAGAGTGGTTTTTGGCAAATTGGCATAGCACCAAAAGACAGGTACAAGACTGCATTCGTAGTCCCTCATGGCCAATATCAGTGGACAGTAATGCCTTTTGGCCTGAAGAATGCTCCATTAGAATTCCAAAAAAGGATGGAAGACATTTTTCGTTCTTTAGACTTTGTTATTGTATATATTGATGATTTGCTCATTTTTAGCAGAGATATAGCTGAGCATAAGATCCATTTAGAACAATTTCATAATTTTGTTTTTAAGCATGAGATTGCACTTTCGTCATCTCCAGATAAGTTTGTTATTGCCAAGACTTCCATTGAATTCTTGGGCCTCCAGATGTCACAAGGAAGAATAATTTTGCAGCCACATGTTTTGCAGAAACTCGAGTTTCCTGACATATTGCAAGATACTAAACAGGTTCAGCGATTCCTTGGCTGCTTGAATTATATCAGACAGTTTTATCAAGCACAGGAAAAAGACACAAAGTTGTTACAGAAAAGATTAAAGCCTGGCACATAATGGATACCAGCTATCACTGACACAGTCAGAAGAATCAAAGCAAACATCTAGAAGCTTCCTCCCCTTGCTCTTCTAGTCCTAGATCTACCTTTTATTTTAGAGACTGATACTTCTTATCAAGTTTGGGCAGTTGTGCTATTGCAAAAGCATTCAAAGAAAGAGGAGGTTTGTGCTTATACTTCTGGAACATTTTCCGAAGTAGAATCCAAGTACACATCATCACACAAAGAGATCCTTGCTGTCAAAAAGGGTATTCATCATTTCAGACTTTCCCTCAAAAGTGTCTGTTTTACAGTTAGAACAGATCTTAAGCATATGAAGGGTATGCTTGGTAACAAAAGACTTCTAGAACATGGCAATGCCAGAGTTCTAAGATGGGCAGTCTGGCTTCAAGGTTCTGATTTTGAGATTGTCTACAAAGCCGGCAAAGATAATCATCTTGCTGATATGTTAACCCAAAAAGGATCACAATTCTGAGAGATCAAATTTTTTGAAAAAGGCAAGTCTTCATCCTCAGCAGCAGACAATTCAATTCTTGTTTGTCATGAATGCATTTACTATTATTGCAGCGATTGTTTTCACAACAAAATCCAGACTCTTCCTTTTGAAATCCAACAGCAGATACTTCAAGATCGGCTAAACTCTCCAGAGGGACACCGAAGCTACAATATCAATTTCAATAATCCCCTTCTCAGAGTCAACCATGTCAATATGATTATTGGGCATTTTCATTTGCTTTCAGGGGAACAACAATTTTTTGTTTACATGTTTTACCCTGCTATTAGATGGATAGATTTTTATGCCATTCACCAGCTTGCCAGAGCAAATGGCAAAGTTATTGTATGTTTCTTCTGTGATGATCTCCATACTCGTCAGTGGAGTCCTTGGATGAAAATTTTACTCTTTTTGTATGTTCCCAGAATCTCGGCCTTAGAGCATGCCTCTCCTCAGGTTTTCATTCCTGTCCTGAAAGATGAAATATATGGTGCCTCTCTCATCTATGGTATTTTCCAGTTCGATATCCTTTGGAAAGGTGCTACTGTCCACCCCTCAGTTACTCCGGGACAAGAATTTCGGCTTGTCATCAAACATCGTTTCTTTGGTGATGTTTCTGTTCCCAGCTACATGAGGCCTGAACTTTTCTGGCAGTCTCATTTCTTTGCATGTTTTCGAGAAGATGCCCCTCACTGGATGGAGGATGTAATACATTATGGTACTGATTACCACCGCCAATACTTTCTACAAGATTCTTCAGATGAAAGCGACTTAGACCATGATGGATTTGGTTCCGAGGGATTTGATTCTGATCATAGTCCGCCTGACTATGGTTAGCAAATCTGATTTTTGTATATATCTCTTTATTTGTCTTTTGTGGGTTCTCTCATGAATCTCCACTGTATAAATCTGTCCTGCAGATCTTGTCTAGTTTCAGCATCTTACTTTATGATTGTCTTTTGTGGGTTCTCTTACGAATCTCCACTGTGTAATAAGCTTTAGTACAATACAATCTGTACTATTGAGATGCCTTCCGCATTATTATTTTCTTAGTGGGTTCTTTGAAAAAGAATCTCCACATTGTACAAATAAGTCATCTCATGGTGCGGATGGCTCTTCGTGAGTTACCCGAAAACCAAAGATGCCTTGTCAGTTACAAGAAAAGCATCTCCGTGCTTCATGAGTCACAAGTTTAGGTACAGACAGCCTCTACTGTATAAGTTGTCCTGCTTAATGAGTCATCGATTCCTTTCTTGCGATGCACTCCTCTCATTTTGTATTTATAGGAGCACAAGGGTTCATTCTAGGCATTCGGAATTCAGAACTAGAGCCTTTGAGTCTAAGTCTGAGTCGAAGAGTATGCTCTGCAAGTTGCTCGTCTGAATATAACATTGCATCAAAAATTCTCTGTCTGTAAAGTCTCCCGATATTAGTCTATATATGCTGATGTCCCCAGGTAGCTTGGTATTAAGCTTTAGCCTAGCTGATGTCTGAAACCTAAAAGGGCTCAGTACTTTGTATAGAGATGTCATTGTCTGTGTGTCGCAGTGATGATCTTCGCTCTCCAAAGACAATCTGCAAAAATCTGATGTGTTCATGTACTCTGGTGTTCTTGTGATTAATAAAAGTATTCTGTTGTGTTTCACTTATTCATTAGATTGGAGCGAATCTATGCATAAAGTTTCATTCTTGTCTTCAAGCGCTTATGCTTCCATGCTTTCCTCCTTTAGGGAACTTGGTGCTTCTTCATTCTTGGTTGCATTAGGATCAAGTCTTTTGGAGACTTTGCTTGAAGAATAACCAAATAATCTCATAGAACTCCCATAAAATGGTGTTTTTGGTGTAGCTTTGCCTGTTGTCTTCTTGTATTCTTTAATCTGAGTGGTGGAGCAACTTGGTTCCTTCCTAGATGGGCTATTGTCTATGAGCAAATACTCATATGCATTCTTAGGCTCAAATCCACACCTACAATAAAAAATAATCTTTGAAAAAAATGGCCTTACAAGCCTCTTCCCCCAAAGCAAGATACTCCTGGTGGTGGTGGAGAAAGTTTTCACTTGTTGCTATTATCTTACTAAATCAAGATTGACCATTGGTGGTTCGTCACTACTATCTTCACAGTACATTTGATCACAAAAGCAACTATCATCATCTCGGTGTAGGCCTCCATCAATATAGATGATCTCTTCTTCCTCATCCCAATCGGAATCTTCTTCATTGAACAAGGACATGGCTGCAATTCTTCTTTCAACTAGACAATAGAACTTCGTCTTGTTGTTCACAGGTGCAGAGGACCATGCTCTAATACCACTATAATGTACCCAAACCCAGGTATAGTCACACTAACTCAAAAATTAACAAAATGGACACAGCAAGGGTAGGCTTGACACAAAAACTGAGAAATTAGTTTCGATAGTAGGCACATTCTAGAGGCATCACACCTAGGTAGACCATTTGGTAAACCAAATGACCAGAGGCAATTTCCCCAAGAATTATGTGGACTCTTTCACTTCTGGTGCACACTGGAAACTACTGGACCATTGGGATGTTGACTAGAAAGTTCCCAACCTACTATGGAGATTAATAGACTTGACAGACAAAGATTAGACTGAAGATTGGGTGACTAGGTGAAACTGAGAAATTAGTTTCGACAAGCACATTCTAGAGGCATCACACCTGGGTAGACCATTTGGTAAACCGAATGACCGGAGGCAATTTCCCCAGGAATTATTTGGACTCTTTCGCTTCTGGTGCACCATTGGAAACTACTGGACCACTGCGATGTTGACTGTAAAGTCGCCAACCTACTATGGAGATTAATAGACTTGACAAACAAATATTAGACTGAAGATTGGGTGACTAGGTGCAAGGTTCAATACTTGGACTAGTGAAGGAGACTGTTTCCAAACAATTTCGAATGGCATCAGAGGCTCCCTAATTCTTGTTCTGGGACTTGGGAAGGGCTCAAATACTTCAGATCTAGATGTACGTACCTTCAGATCAAATTCTGGAAGCACAGAAAATAGTTAGGCTCATCAAAACAAAACAAAATTGCCAAATTTCTATACAATTACGCAAGCAGTGAAATCAATCACTTTCAAATGGCATTCAGAGGTCACGAATTCTGCAATAAACTTAATGGACGAGATCAACTACATTACATTGAACAACCACATGCTTCAATCATACTTTTGGGGTTACTTATGGAAGTATAATAACACATAAAACAAGCATGCTTTATGAAGATTTTGGCATTGAAGATTGCAACTGAGAAATATGGACATGAAACTATAGAATAGACATAACCAAACTTTATTTTTATTGGGAGGACACCTTCAGAACTTCCATGGTTGTAAATACAGCAGCAAAATCAGAGAGATCCGTTACATTTGATAGGCAAATAAAACCAGATGATTTATAGAAGCTATTGACAAAACAGCTCAAGAAAATGGATATTTCACTACAACAACTCCTCTCCTAAAGGAAATCGACCCCTAACCTATGTTCTGCAACAATGGATGCGCGCCCTCCACCTTCTACAGAAGTGTTACAGGCAACACAACATCCCAAAATATTCTTCTCCCTTCCACAGGTGCGCCTTCCAAGCCAAAAACCTCCACAATCTCTAAAACTAACTCTAAGAAAAAAACTGAGAACGTAAACAATGCTGCAAATGGAACTCTACCACACTGAAATGGAGCTTGACCACACCATACTGGAGCTCAAATCAGACCTGCAAAAATACTTTAGTGCTGCATTAAACCTCCATGAAAAGAACTATGTGTTCTCTTCCTCAAACTCCAGCTAAAGGATTTCACAATCTCTCAACTGGATCACTGATTGCAAAGAGGCACATCTCCCCAATGTTGGCAAGGGGCACATCACGCGAGCTTCTGAAAAGCACAGAGCTCTCCAAGATGAATAAACAAAAATGGCCAAAAGATTCCTAAGGAGACTTTCATACTCCTTTTATAACCCTCTTGTGGCTTTCTTCTTTTCTCTAGAGCCCTCCCTCTTGAAATTCGAATTAGTGATGAGTGGAGGCTTTTTGCAAATTGCTTTTGCATTTGGACCCACTTTACTGGGCTCCTATAACTTATAAGAGTTGTAAGAGTTGGTAATAAGTCCATAAGAACCTCTCTCTCATTCAAACAGGAGATGCTGACCACCGTACCTGCAATGTGACTATCCTAGAAAGACAGGTTAAATATTATATTGCATTCCTCTGCAAAATTATATTGCATGTTATGATTACTCGATTCCAACAAATCATAAAATATTTCGAGTTCTGGTTGGTCTGCCCATTAAGCAGTTTTGTTATGACAGTTGATCCTTACATTGTAAAATGCTTTTCTTTTGACATTATGGCATTAAAATGTATTGCTGCAAGCCACCACACAATATTAGAACACTCTTGATACCATAAAATCCTCTCTCAGATTCAAACAGTCCGTTGGTTCTCATTCAAATGTTAGGACCATGCAATTACAAGAGCCCCTTCAATGGGTTTTTGTTAACATATGGATTGAATGTATTATAAGATTTTATTGGAATAACAAGAAACAAAGCATTTAAAAGTTACTCCAAAGATTTACACTAACTTCCTTGAGGTCATATGAACCTTTCAGATTCAAACAGTGCATTGGCTCTAATTCAAGTATTAGACAGCAACTACAAGTGCCGCTGCAAGGTTTTTTGTTAAAATATGGATTGTATACATCTAGAGATTTTACAAGAATAATAAGAAACAAAATAGTTGACCAGTACTCATTCCAAACATTTAATTTTGGATAGCTTAGAATATATTTCTTATGTACATCCAATCACATAAGCTTAATGCAAGAGAGTCTAGATATTTAAAACTGTCAATTGAATTGCAGTTCCAACCGTTACCAAGCCTTCCAGATTACTGCCCTTGTTTTCCCATGAAAAAAATGACCCCTACATTTCTCGTCAGAATTCATCTATAATAGAAATGGAATGCTCTCAGTTTACTTGTCAACTCTTTTGTGAACAGGAAAACCAGTCACCTTACCCCAACACATGCAGTTCATTCATACCATGTGACAAAATATATGCATTAATCATAGAAATTTCCATACAGTTTTGTATCAAAATTGTGTCTCTTGTGCTCAAATCACTGGTAACAACTAAGTACATTGGGAATGAAGAAAACCGTGGTGCCACAGTATGTAAGGCAAGTACCTCCTTGCCTTTACAGTATAGTAGATTGGACATCATGAACAATATCGGCCAAGTGAAAGACCACAAACCAACACAACTAAGTAAATGCTAAAATCTATCGACAGAGCACTTACTACCTTCCTTAAAACGACTAACATCTGCAAAACATTTCCGATCTTATTAGCCATGTTCCAAGCCTCTGATGTTGAATATGTTTCTTCAGAAGTAGGATCTATAATATCCTCAGGATTTGCTTTTTCGGAAGTCAAGAGCATAGTTGCCATAACTAGTGTTACATCTGTTAATATTATTAGAAAGAATGGCCATGGAGGCACAAAACGTTCCAGCACACCACCTAGAGGATTATTGAGAGATAAAAGGACACTGTGAATGACCAGAAAAACAGCTATTGCTACAGCACACAAGACACGAGCACTTTCAGAAGCATCAATAGCATAACTGAATTTATTTATTGTGAAGAGACTTGAAAGGTTTGATGCAGGGTACTTCTTTCCTTCTCTTTTCTTGTGCTCTGAAGTGAACGAATCTAAAGATCTCAATGCCAAAGAACCTTTTTCATCTCCCAATTCTGCAGTATTACTGTGACCTCTTGAATTGACTGCAAAACGATCTAGCATAGCTGAACTGCCATTCATACTAGCAACATCAATAGAAGGTTCATCTGCAAAAGAAAAATCTGAAGATCTTAATGCCAAAGAACCTTTTTCATCTCCCAATTCTGCATTGTTACTACTAACTCCCGGATTGACTTGAAAATGAGCTAGCAAAACTGAACTGCCATTGATTTCAGCAACATCGACAGAAGGTTCATCTGCAAAAGGAAGGATTGAATAAAACATGTTACATGAAAGTGCATGCCCTCCTATATCCTGAATAAATATTACTACAACTAAAACAGAGCAGGGGATTGCCTCTTCTACAACTAACATGCAAACTGTTTCCTGAATACAAATGAAGATGACAAACCTAATATATTGTAAGTGCTACTCCAGTCCCATCCTATGTGGTATGTATTACGGGAAACACAAATTTACATCTGAAATATTAGCAGGCCAACATTTTATCTTTTAAAGCTTGCAAGACAGCAATTCACAAGGCAAGAAACTTAGAGAAGTTGAAGCATTCAGTTATTATTTCATATTTCATCAAGTGTAGCAGTATGTTCAAAAATCATGGCCATTTTGTATTCTGATCACCATGTTTGCCATATCAGCATCTGAACATATTTATACTGGCATAAAAGTCAAAAAACTATTAGAGTAAATCTAGTGCATGCAAGAACTACAATTCATTGCGATAAGAATCTATACAAGGAAACCAGTAAGAAGCACAGTCTTATCTCCCAAAGGGATTGGATCTATTGGTGAGGAGCAAAGAGTTTTTCAACAGTAACTAAGGTTCAATTCTCACGAGGGCTCTTCCTGGACCAATGGGTTCTGGGATCACCTTGAGGTAATGGTCTAATGTGTGGTTGCATCCAGAGAGATTATATTAGCTGATCTTTTGACCAGTGCACATGTAAGTTGATCAAAGCACACCCCCATGTCCTTCAATCCACTGGGCTGGCTTTAGTGGTTGAATGCTTTGAGCTTGATGCATGATGTCCCAAGGTCAATTGCCAAGGTGGCTGCCTAAAAACATGCCAGACAACATAACTATCTAGCAGAAGCTTCAGTTGAAACTCAGTCAACAGATAGAACTGCTCAAATCTTAGTTGACCAGCAGACCAATGGATCACATTAGCATCTGTGACAAGATATCATCACAGATTGGATGTTAAACATGATAATGGATTCACTGCCTATACTTCCATGACAAAATTCCATTTGCATTGATGACTACATTGACTGCACATGTAGCATTACCAAAATCATTGTGGTCCTCCTTTAATTGACGTTTCTTGAGAATCCAATATTCCCAACGATGGCTTCCAATATAAAATAAAGTCAAAAAAATGACCCCAGAAAATCAAATTCCAGGCTTATATTGGCTTTTCTTCACAATCTTGGCAAGTTTGGGTGGTGTTTTTGAAAGAAAGAAAAATTGTGACCTTCCCAGTTTTCCAGAAGTGCCAATTTTTCCCTGCGATTTTTCATGTTGCAGTTCAACAAATGATTTTTTGCAATTTTGCCCATAAATTGGCTATTTTTTCAACTATGGATTTGGAGAAGATCCAATTCCAGGTAATGTGGATGAAGAAAAAGATTGTGATAACAAGGATAAGGAAGCTCTTACAATCATTGGTGCGACAGTTTCAGATGAATCATATTACATGTGCAAATGCAAAGACCTCTCTAGATTCTAGAAGCTTGGGATAGATTGAAAGCTTTGTATGAGATCTAATTAAACCGAGGTCCTCTAATGGATAAACAAATCATATAGTTTGAGAATGGAAAAAAGTGAGTCAACCACAAGATCACATCATCAAACTCAAACAAAAGGGCCCAAAGCTTATTGCTGACTTGTTTCTATCACCCCTAACATTTGCCTCAGTCTTTTCAAGTGTTTGTAACAAGTCTTGGCTTATCAACAAGAGTTTGACATTTGATATGTTAGGATGACTGCTCTTGTAGAAGGGCAAACAAACTCTGTGACAGAAGCATGAACATGTCTTTGCAATAAAGCATAAAAGCAAAGGCAGGTAAAGTTTTGGCCAACAAAGAGATATGGTGTTGGGATCCCCCCATTACATCATTAGCGGGGGCAACGGTATCAGAGCATTTTCTTGGGAAAAAAGGGGAAGAATTTACTTTTCTTTCTTTTCATTTTTTGCAGAGTTTCATGAAAAAAAATAGGGCCACAAAACAGATCAATTTCTGAAATTTTATATGCAGAAACTGAAAAAACAAATTCCTCTAAAAAAAATACGCTATTTTAAAAAACAAATCTCTCAAACCAGAGTCTGGAAAGTGAAGATATCTCTGATTTAAAATCAGTTATTTTAGTGGTTTTTTCTGTTATGACCACAAATTTATTCTGAGTATTGCAGAAGCAATAACTTTTGATAGGTTGTCCAAATTGAAGCCAAACCAAAACTAGGCGAAAGAGCACTTCAGCAGCTACAATTTGACATGTTATATGATACACTTCTGAGCCGTATTGAGGAGGCTACAGCCATCTTCAATTGCCGCCTCAAAACCCTAATGGAACCGAATGATGAAGGGACATGATCCAATAGTGTAATCAAAAGTTGGAACCTTGGAAAAATATTGAGGAAATTGTCAATGTTCACATTGGGATCCAACAGTGTAACCAAAAGTTGGAACTTTGGAAAAATATTGAGGAACTTGTCCATGTTCGCATCGAAAGTAAATAAACCCTAGTATATGACAAATAGTTGTATGTTATGACAAATAGTTGTATGTTATTGAGGAACTTGTACTATTTTTCACTTCCATGAAGGTAACTACTTTCAGCTTCTCTTTGATGACCATATTCCACCATATGATGTGAACGTCATTGAGGACAATCAGGCATGAGCCGGCAAAGAGTTTCCAGGCTACCCTTTCATTTGAAACTTTCACAAAGATGCAATGCCCCTCACTGAGCCGCCTCCTTGAGTTCTTGAGTTCGTCATCCTTGGCCTAGGTCTCTAGCTGGCTTAATGTCGTCTTGGGGTTTCCACCACTTAGGGAGCCTTCGATTTTAATGAAACGTTTGGCTAGTAACTGACAGGTGATGATTGATTGCTCAGTTCTTGGGATGATACAGGTGACAGTTTACAGGTTGGTTCAGAGAATACGTGTGCAGTTTGTGATAATGGCACTCAACGAAGTCGGCATAATCTCATGACGTAGCATTATGGTGCTCTTGCCTTCCTTCCCGTCAATCCATACCTTTCTCATTAAGGTGCTGGGTCCCATTCAAACTTTCTCAATTATGGTATCAATGCTGGACAAGGTGTGGCTCCCTCACAGGAGTGCTCAGAGAATGAAAAGCCCGTGAGCATATCCTCTCTTAGTAGTATAAGATAGTTTAGAAAAGTGTGTGCTAATTATGTTTTCTTGTTGCTAAGCATTTGTTTCCTTGGTGTAAGAGTGCAATAGTGTGCTGCTTTGTTGCTTAGGATATAGCATTTAGAGGGTGTATAAATAGAAAGTCGGTGTTGTTGTGAAGCACGTAACCTTTGTTTGACTGTTATGAGTGAGATGTGAAGAAAAAGAAATCAACATGGATCTCAAGATACCTTTCGAAGACATGAAAAAGAAGTGGTTGTTGTCATTGCTCTGAGAAGTGTGCTAAATCAGCTAATGTTTCCTGATTATGTGACCTGCATGGCTAATACGTTTGCTAGATGATTTGTGAAGGAGATTGCTCGATGCTTCTGTGCAATCGAGCAAATGGATGAAAAGATTGGCCAAGCACTAATCATAGAATTTAGTTGATGCATTGAAGAGAGTCTCCAACGGGTTGAGGGCACAATCACACTGTGAAGAAGAAGGTTTAAGTTATTGGGTGAAGAATCAATTTGTTGCAGCGATGTGAAGTCCTTGTTGCGGATTGGTGGATGGGCGGTTGTTGTTGTGTAAGATGAACTCCCACTTTGTGTCAGTCAACCTAATGTTGTGTCGAAGGGTCTGCATCCAACAACATCCTGGATCTTGATAAGAGGGGAACACATTCTTGGAAATAGTGATGAAGAGCGTCTGTGTGGCAGATGGCAGAAAAGGATAAGACCAACAACAAAGACCCCACGCATCATCACCAACAAGGAAAGACAAACATCATGATTGGAGGAAAATTTGGGTGTGCAAAGGAAGAGGACCCAAGGCACTTCATGCTGGATCATAACATTGGAGTGCAAATCCATTGAAGAGGGCACGAGGCAAAGTGATTCCGTGTAGGCTTTTGGAGCCGCCAAAAGGCAGCCATAGAAGGAAGTAATCAAAGCCATAAGGAAATGATCAACAACTAATGAAGAAAATTGATAGCTAGAAAGTCAAACCAAGTGTTAAAGAAGGGTAGGTATATTATTTTTGCATTGACATTATGCCATATGCATGGAATGAAAGAAACAAATATTCTTTATAATGAAGTTTGACCACTATATTAAATAGCATTTTGAGTTGTAAGGAGGATGCCTTCTGAAATTGTTCTAAGTGATGTTCATTAGTGAAATGGTGAAAAAGATGATAATATAATGACTATGGCTTTTGCAATTGTATTTTTGCAAAAGACATAGTTTTGTTACTGGGGACAAATTTATGTTATAATACTCTTACTGCAAAGAGAGTATAAAGTGCATTTTCAGTGGTAATCGACACTTCTTGAATTTATGTTCTGGTTACAAACAAAGTTGTAGATATTGAGCCTCGTGAACTCAAAATAGTTTCATTGCTAGAATTCACTACTCTAACAAGGAACATCGCATGCAAAATGATTCTCGACTCTGGACACCAAACATGAATGGAGAAAGACAAAGAAGGCAGACCCTAGGCTCTAGGGGATCACTTAAATGTCAATGATCAAGAGGCAAAATCAAAGCTAGGAAGTACTGGAAAGAAAACCTAAGGAGAAAAAAGGAGAGATGTCATGGACAAATTGAGCATGGCCCTAAGCAATAAACCCAAGGATGCCACTGATCCAGATCAAGACTATGGCACCCCCATTCCAAAGGCAAAAGATGATTTTATTAATAAGTCTCTCACTCAGTTTTTCAATTCTCTTTCCATTAAATTATATGATTCTTGGAATTCCCAAAATGTGACTAAGTTGAATGGCTCTCAAAACCCATCAGTTGATACGCTTGCCCCTTCACCTTTTGTCTTAGCCCATAAGGTTGAAGATGGCCCTCAATTTTCGAAACCTTCTCTGGAAATTGCCTCACAACAAAAACCCCTAGTCGTTCCAAAGAAGCCCTCTCCCAATGCCAAATCGATGGCCATCTCTATAAGGAAAAAAGATTCCATCTCTAATCCACCAAACCTCTAGAAGGGGAATGTGAGGGCACTAAAATTTATGGGAAATTAGGGGTTGACACCAGCCAAATCTCAACAGACGGAAATCCTTCCTAAAAATTGCGAACAGAAGAGAAAGCGGAAAGAGAAAAATCTTGAAGGGAAAAGAAAAAACCATTGTAGGGGCTCTTAGAGAAGGAGCAAGCCCATCCATAGTTTTAAAATGATGATAATGTCCTTCCATATTAGGGGATTAAGCCGGCCCCATAAAAAAAAAGTCCAAGAAAGACTAGTTAGGATTCATAAACTTAACAACATGTTACTAGAAGAGGTCACAAGGGGAGAAAACAAATTCCTTGATGCATTATATATAAAAGGGTTGCTCTGTTATTGCCTTGAATTATGTAGATAAATCGAGGAGGTGGCTACAACTAGGGACCAGTCGTTCGCTTTCCATAATTCTTACATGTCAAATCTAGGATCTAGATAGATTTGGTGTCTTTAAAAATAGGACTAACCCTTTTAGTGACATTATATTGATAGGTGGGTGCTCTAGGAAGAGTTTTTAGCCTTCGAACTTTCAAGAACAAGCATGTCATAATTGAAGAAGATCTTAATTTTGTTTTAAAGTAAAGTGAAGGATGGGGGGGGAATCTATTAGCCATCGGAAAAAGCGGAAGATTTGAGGTTGTGTGATCAGGAACCCATTGAATAAATCCCTAAAAAGAGAAATTTCAAAACGAGGGAAGGGGTCTCCAAGATACTTGATAGCTTCTTATTAACAGAATATGTGATGGAGAAAGTAGTAAAGATGAGGCATGGATTGGAGTTGGGGGAATATTAGATCATGTTCCTATTAATTTTTAACATAGATCTGAGATTTAATAGCAGTAACAGTCTTCTTTTAAATTATAGCAGACTTAATAACTTCAAATCTGAGATATAGCAGCAGTAGGTCATCAATAGTAAATCATGAGCAATATGATAGAAGATCAAGCATCCACAAGAACACAAATTTTACCCTGGGGAAAACCTTTCAAGGTATAAAAACCCCAGCAAAGAATATCTTCCTTAATATGAGATGACTGAATTTTACATGTACAAATGCAAAGAGCAGACTTTACAATTTGACTTGCCTCTAGGCCACTTAAACCAAGATATCAAACCCAGCATAACCATGAACTGATGACTATTGACTGAAATTGACTGTTGACTGTAGTTGGCAGTTGACTGAAGTTGACAGTTGACTGAGGTTGACTGTTTGACTGCTGCTTACTGTCTGAGCTGCATCTGACTAGCTGTGACAAGGTTCGGTCAACCTCTTTTTGACTGAGAAAATATGCCACTGAATTCGGCCTCCCTGTAGCTGAACAGTAGAAACCCTCACTGAGGCTCGGCCTCCCTGCTGCTGCTAAGAAATGGCCCTAAAGGGCTCGGTCTGCTAGGGCAGACCCTAAACTGCCCTCAGCCTGCTGAAACAGGCTCTATCTTGTTCACGGCTGAGTGGAGGTGCTCTAGGAGAGGGTTCGTCCTGCTAGGGCAGCCTTCTCCAGGGCTGCTGAGTTAAAGACAGCCCTATCTAGGGTTCAGTTGGCAGCCCTTTCTCCAGACCCTAAACTGCCCTCAGCCTGCTGAAACAGGCTCTATCTTGTTCACGGCTGAGTGGAGGTGCTCTAGGAGAGGGTTCGTCCTGCTAGGGCAGCCTTCTCCAGGGCTGCTGAGTTAAAGACAGCCCTATCTAGGGTTCAGTTGGCAGCCCTTTCTCCTTAACAAAAACTCAGCTGTCTCAATAAAAGAAGAAAAAATTCAGACCTCAAAAAATTCCTCCAACTGCTGCCTTATGAAGATAATTACCCCAAAACAGTTATTCCAAAAATCAGAGATAAAGGTATGTTGATGATGATGTTTCAAATGAGAGAGCTCCTCTATTTATAAACCATCATGAGGGTTGTATCCTTAGGTTTAGGAATTAAAAATTTTAAAAATTCAAATTCAAATTAGTTAGAATTAATATTTAATTTTAATTTTTATCTTTCAACTTTTAACTTTTAACTTGGGCTTTTGACCCTTCACAAGTGAGTTCTTGGACATTCAAAGGAACTCAAGGTCACCCATAGGGGTTCTTGATCATCCAAAGGGTCTCATGGCCACCTATTGGGGTCCTTGGACCATCAATGGGTCTCTTGGTCATCCATTGGGGTTCTTGGACCATCAATGGGTCTCTTGGTTATCCATTCAAGAACATCATCATATATAAGGAAGATATTCTTTGGATACCTTGTTCTCCCCATTAACACCAAGATCATGTGCTAGGTACTTCAACAAGGGGTGGCCAATCCCTTGCGAAGGTCCCACAGCCCACTGATCAAGGAGAGGAGTACAACACTTGCCTAGATCCAATCTAGGTCTTCACATTGATTGAATCAACGTCCTGGTCCCTGACCAGGTTCTTCAGCCCCAGGCTGAAGGTTGACCAAAGTCAACAACTTGGTAACTGACCAAGTGCCTCCATTCTTAAAGAATGGCTCTTAGCCCCAAGCTGATCTTCAGTCCCAGACTGAAATATGTTGATCAACCCCTGGTCCCTGACCAGGTCCCCCATTCTCCCAAAGAATGGTTCTCGGCACCAGGCTGAGTTTCAGTCCCAGACTGAATGTTGATCAACCTTGGTAACTGACCAGGTGCCTCCATTCTCTCGGAGAATGGCTCTCGATGCTGCTCAAAAATCAACAGTTCCAATATTTCATCAAATGGAAAGAGATGAGCAAATGCCTCCTACTCCTTTCAATCTCACCTCTCAATGGCTGCAAAATAAGGAATTTTCAAGTATAGTAAAGAATCAATGGAGAAGGTATCATCCTTAGGTGGACGAAAGTGCTATGTTTCAATTTTCTCAAACCTTTAAAGGATTAAGAAGGCCACAATGAAGTGGGAAAAAGAAAAATACAATACCTCCCAAAAGGATATAACTGAAGTTGAAGAAAAGATAAATGAGTTGTTTGGCAAAGTCACAAATGGCATATTTAATGAGGAAGAAAAAACATAATTGAAGACCCTTGAAGATAAAAAGAGAACCATGTTGAAGTGTGAAAAGGCAAAGTGAAGACTTAAGACCAAAGTTGTCTAGTTCTCCCAAGGGATGAAAATACCAAATCCTTTCATCGTTTTGCTAGGGGGAGAAAAATCAAAAACACAATTTGGGAGATTCCAAAGCCTAATGGTAGCAAAGCCTCATCCTTCTAGGAAATAATTGAAATAGGGGTTAATTTCTTTAGCCATCTATAGAAAGATCCTGAAAGATCTAATATTGCAAATGTGTTCAAAGAAGTAGAGTTATTTCCTAAGTTTGTAAACCAAGAAGAAAATGATTATCTAGAGGTTGAACTATCAAAAGAACTTAAAGAAGTTGTTTTCTCCTTCCAAAAGGATAAACACAAGCCAGATGGGTGTTTGGGTGTCTATTGACTTTTTTCGAAACTTCTA
Organism: Larix kaempferi; assembly: GCA_027924585.1. Taxonomy (NCBI): domain Eukaryota; kingdom Viridiplantae; phylum Streptophyta; class Pinopsida; order Pinales; family Pinaceae; genus Larix; species Larix kaempferi. Next base: position 4,160,360 of record BSBM01000961.1, on the reverse strand, counting down.
TAAATGGCTAGAAGAAGATATCCTTGTTGTAGTGGAGGAATCAAGAAGATTAGACAATGTGCTAGAAGCCTTTCACTTTGCATTACTAGCCCTAATTCAAAAAAGGATAACCCAATCTCTCATTGCTCAATGATTTTGGACCAATTTTTTTATGCAATTCAATCTACAAAATAATCTCTAAAGTTATTGCTACAAGTTTAAAAGTGATCTTCTCTCATGTTAATTCCATGAATCGGTGTTGCCTACTAAGTTGTACTTAGTTGGATTTCAAGTGACCCGACAAGGTTTGAACAAGGATACTCATTCATGATCAGAGTTCAGAAGTCCTTTAGGCCTTCTAGGCCCTTTTATTTTTTCCTCATGTTCATACCCCCTTGGGGAAATTGTAATAAAATGTACTAGCATGGTGACTTTTTGTAAAGAACATGACCTTCCTAGGACTTAAACATCAATCCGGTTATTCCAAGGTGTTTTTTCCCTTGTTAATTATGCATTGTTGAACAAGTTGTGTATAATTTTCGAGTTTTTCACCCGCTCCTCCAAAGTTGGAATGCCTGTCTTGGTGGTTAGTCCTTAGGAGGTTATTAAAATTCATGTGTCAATGTATATGACCATGCTAGGAATTAATTTTGAGTCATATGGACATGTGCTAGGTCCCCCTAAGGTTTTTTATGTTCCGCAAAAAATAATGTTTTCTGTAAACTTAGGCTATTATTAATAGTTTAATTGGAAAAATCAAAAATGTAATAAAAGTGTGGTTAGGAGGTGAAATTCGCTATGGGGGTGCTCGTTTGCTAACACGGAGCACCCATAAAACCCCTAAACCCACTTTTCCTAAGTGTTTAAGTGATTATTTATCACTTAGGTGGATTTTCTCTCAAAAAGTCAAAAAAGTGAATAAAAAATAGAAAATTAATAAATAATGAGAGAAAATCAAGTTCCTAATTTGATGGAATCTTGTCTCAATCAGGATCTAAGTTAACTGAGGATTAGATTGGAGATGATTGAGGATCAAATCAATGAAGATTGGCATCAAATCAAGAGAGGGCGAGTTTGCTCCTAAAGAGGGGGGCGCATATCTCAAAGGTGGGCGACTTATGTGATGTGGCAGCTTTGGAATGGAGGGTGAAAAATCCGATGTGAGGGCGCATCTCTCTATGGAGAGGTGGCGCTACCTCATATCAATCAATTACAATCCAATCCCTTGGATCTCTCAAGCACTCGCCCTCATCTCCCTCTCATGGATGCTCCCTCCCTCTTCCTTTTTGCTATAAAAGTGAGGTCATTCCACTCATTTGACATGAAGTGTGAAACCTCTACTCCTAATGTAATTCTCTTTGTTGAATATTTGTTTAATGAAATAAGGCTTTAGAGGTCTCAAGCGGTGTCTTCTTTCAATTTGGATGAGCATTGTTTCATGTTTTTACTGAGGTAAACTGTAGGATTTATTTACATTTGCTGCTTTCTTGTCAATCTCTAGCCTAATGAATGATTAGGATTAATCAATAGGAATGAGTAAAGTTGTTTCATTACTTATTTAAAATATCTATGTTAAAAATTTAGGATTTTGCATACTTATTTGTTTATGGGTATGCTCTCTTTGTCTTCAATTTAGATTTTTACTAAAAGATTTGACAAGTTTTGTGCAAGTGTGAAAGGGTCCACGGGTGCTTCGTTGGATTTTATAAGAGATCTTGTTTGCTTCTCTTGTTCTCCAGCTCTTTGTGAGAAACATAGTCATTCTCGAAGCCACCAGAGCGATTCCATTGCCCATTTCTCAAAGGGGGCATTTTTTTTCACTTTCTTCTCTTAAAATTTCGAACAATATTTCTGGTTACTTGGTTACTTCCTCTTATTGGTTAGATCTACTTTTTCTAATAAGCTAATATCATTCTAGATCTTATTCATAAGAGTAATTTGCTTAGATCTAAAGTTTATAAAGTTTCATCATTCAAAAACTAGATCTAGCTTAGAAACTAGTTTGTTTTGCAAGTTCCTTCAAAGTAAATTTTTAGCTTGCTAATTAAGTAGTTTCTTTTGAGTTAAAGGGTTTAAATCTAGCATCTAAGTGCTTTATTGGCTTCCTTTTCAAGCCTGTCCAAGACCCTAAGAGGGTTGGTCTCAAGCCAACTTATCTTAGTTCTTTGTTTTATTAAGTCTAGTTTTCAACTTAGAAAAAAAAAATTAGTATTTTTCTAACTTGCCCAAATCACTTTTGAAGTGATTTTGGGCACTTTTTCTACTAAAACTCTTTGCTGGTTTTTGTATTGTGACAGCAGATAAAGAGGCTTTGGGGCACCAATTTTGGCAAGATCAAGCAAACCATAACCTCCTTGAACCCTCTTCTTTCTTCCTAGCTTCTTCCAAAAGCTTTTGTAACCTCTTTTCTCCAAGATCTATAAGGAGAAAGAAGACTTCTTCCTTTTTAATGTTCATTGTAAACTCATAATAAAATGTTTTGAGTGGGCTCATAAGAACCCACTCCCCATCCCCCCTGGGGGGATTTGCGTCGGTGTCCTTTTTCATGCGATTTTGTTTCTTTAGTTTTCTTAGTTTTATTAAAATTAACTTAGTTCAACTAAAATTTATCCTTTGTTGGTTTCGTTTCAACGGCAGACTACAAAGTCACTTAGGACGTAGGAACATTTCAATTATGGTGTAGGAAGTAATACTTTGATTATTGTAATTTTGTCAATTATCTATTGCAAAGTAAACGGATACTAACCCGCTACTTTGGTAGTGTAGTAATTAGATAACCATTTCCAGTTTCAGTCTTTTATTTTGGTTAAAACGAACCCCCTTGCTTTCCTGAATTACGATTCACGAACAAGGGCTTGCTCGAGTACTGGACCGGAAAAGACTCTTGGGGTATTAGTCTAAACAAGAAAAACATTGTTTTAAAATTCTTAAAATTTACCAAGACTTTGTCCCCGTATGCTCTGGATCTCTGCAGCTTTGACTGACCAGTTGATCAAACCAGAAAGGGACTAAGTAACAAGTAATTAGTTTTTCACATTTTCAAATTAACCTCCCAAGACGAAAATCCAACGTCTCATTTTGCTTCGTTTGGGAAAATTTCACAGAGAAAGCAGGAACAACTAGAAAGTGACAACAGGGCCCCATCAGGCTACACCCTCGATTGGTGTAGTGTTGGACACACCCTCGTGACTCCATCTGGCCCACATTTTCTCGTGTGGAGCCACACTTAGTGAGTCTGGACATATTCCATGTACCTTCGTGGTATACCGAGAATCCCCCCTCCCTATTAATCAACTCATCTCTCAATAATTTAAAATCGACCAAGAGCAATTCGCAATACATTTCGGCACTACAACAACACTCCAATTCGACTCCATTTTCAGCACTAGTCTTTTTGCTTTTTATCATATAATCATTTGCTTAAATCTATCATGTGTTGAATATATGATTTATATGTTGTTTATGTTGTTGTGTTAAATTCACTATTGCAATCTCTTGTTTTAGTTTTTCACTTCATAAACTCCCAAAAACTTATTTATTTACAAATCACTAAGCAGCTTAATCAGCCTTAGTAACTTTTAGGGACTACCCCCTTGGCTTCGTTAGTAGTTTGCCTTAACGGAGGAGTCAAGAATCAAGTGGCAGTACTTGACTCGAGGCTTGCCCCCAAGGACACACCGAGCAGCTTGAAGATTTCTGTTGTGTTAACCCCCAGGGGTGTGAAAGGCGACAACAAAGCAGTTTGGATTTTTATAGGTGAGACAAATTCATGATGCAATTGATTTCTCTCAAGAGGTATTGCATTCGATAAAGACTAAGAAAGTTGCCTCAATGTTAATCAAAATTTATTTACTGAAGGCATATGATAGTGTAAAGTAGCTTTCTCTCATGCTCATTCTTGTACACATAGGTTCGATCTACCAATAATCAAATGGAATGAAGTATGCATAAAGTCATCTTTTGAAATGTTGACAAATGCCTTAGCTTCTAAGTTTTTTAAGTCTTCCAAGTGACTCAGACAAGGTTGTCCATTATCTTCCCTGTTGTTCCTTCTAGTTGTTGAAAGCTAGAGCGGGATCAATTGAAGCCTATAAAATAAATTGGAGTATGAATTGGAAGAGGTGTGTCCATCTCTCACCTTCTATTTGTAGATGATGCCCCTCCTCTTTGGAGCAAGATCTATTAGAGAAGCAGGGTCCTTAAAGGAAGCCCTGTACATCTAAAGTATAGTATAGGAAGTCAATGTGAGAAAATCATCCATCTCATTATTTGGGTTAAATGACAATCAAATGAGAGGACTTAGTCAAATTCTTCCCTTTCAAGTTCTACAATTTAACAAAGGCCTAAAGAACCTGGATTTTACTTTAAAACCAAACGAGTATGGATACAAGTATTAGGACTAGTTGTATGAAAATGTGCGAAAAGGCTATCAAGGAGGTGCAGTCGATGGCTATCCAAAAGGTGAAAATGTAGTAAAATCAGTTCTCAAAGCCACATGTGTGTATTGGCACTCTTTAGCATACATCCCTATCCTTACAATTGAAAAATTAGAAGGAAATGCATCAATTTTCTCTAGAAAGGAAAATCAAATAAGAGTATCCCACTAGTATAATGGAAAATATTAGCAATACCCAAGGGAATGGGGCTTACAATCTTAAAAACATCCACATTTTTGGAAAATCCCTTGCAACTATAAGCCTCTGGAGATTACTCACAGTCCCTGGATTATGGGACAGTGTTATCCTCTCCAAATAAATTGAGTCTCTCACTATTGAGGAATAGATACACCAAAGATCCAAATATTTTGCAAGCTCATCCATTATGTGGAAAGCTTTAGTACTAGGCTTCCCCTTGATGGGAAATCGGCCAACCTAGAAGATAGGAAACGACAACAATGTCAGAGTTGCTTTAGATCCCTAGGTTGAAAATGATGGTAGTTTTACGTTGAATAAGGGCCTGCTTAAGAAGCTAGGTCAACACGAATCTATAGACCTAGTTGACGTTGCAATTCATGATGAGGCAATTTATGGCAAAATGGATGGAAGGAAGCTGAGACGATTGGATTAAAAGGTCAAGATGTTGAACAATGGAATGATTATATAAATAGATTGAAGATGAGTTACATTTTCATGAAAGAGTGATGATCTAGTCTGTTCATGGAGATCTTATGAAAAATTCATTACAAATCTAGGCTATAAGGCCATGTTTATAAATGAAGCACTAGAAATAGAATGATGGTGGAAGCCCTTTTGGAAAATCAAGGCCCCATTAAAACCCATACTATTATTGTAGCTAGCTCTAAATAATAAGGTGCTTACTTGGGAAGTACTTCAGAGGATATTTAGGGAAGGGCTAGGTATCTATATGTTGTCTACAGCTTATGAAGAGGATATCAAACACTTGTTAATGGTATCCCATTTATTAAGGAGGTATGGAAGGAGGTTTTTCCTTGGTAGGTAAATGGAGAAGAGCCTCCTTGGTGGATGAACTAAAATGTTGGATGGATAACACAAGTTTAGTGGATCAGAAAGCTCTTCCTTGCATTGTGTCTCTTGGTCAATCTAGATCACCGTAAATGATATATTATTCCAAGATAAACCTTATTCCCCACTAGAGATGTTTTACAAATCAAGTACATTTATGAAGACACATACTTGCCACCAAAACAGAATGCAAAATAATCCAAACCCTCCTACAATTAATAAAACTAAATGTTGGGGATTCTTTGATGGAGCCAACCAAAGCAACCCAAGTCCATGTGGAGCAAGAGGAGTGTTGCATCTTAATGACAAATGCTAAACTGCTTTCAAATTAGATTTAGGCAAGGGTACAAATAATTGGGTAGTGATTTATGCTTTACTCAATTTGTTGAAGAATGCTTTGGGAAAAGACTTAATCAGGTTGCAAGTGTTTAGGGAATCCAAACTTGTGATTGAATGGGTCAAAGGAAACTTTATATTGCAAAATATCACTCTAAGACCTTTCCTCAATCTAGTAATCATAGTTGCAACCTAGTTTGAAGATATCACTTTCTACCATGTAAAAAGAAAAGTTCAATAAGATTGTTGATGAGCTCCTTATGCAAGTTTTGTTGGGGAAACAAGGTATGCTTCAAATAGAAGAACATAGCAAAGAGGATCCTCCATCTATGCTTTAACAATACCATCCAGTGTTCTCTACATCAGTTGTTACTTTTTATGAAGTTCACATGCCCCTATGGTCATACGAGATGATGCTTTAGAACACTTGAAATATTATGAAACAATGTACTTCTTTATGTTGGTAGTCAGTTTGAGGCCACAGTCCTCCATTTTCCTTGTGATATTTTGTAACAAGATTTAGCTTGCCCATATATGGATTATAATATGTAGTTATGTGGTAAACCTCCCTAGGAATAGTATGGACAATTCAGGGCCTTTGCATATTTTTTGTGGTGTCTGAAACCTTCGAAATGTAAATTATTTCTCTCTATGAATATCAAAGTTACAAATTTTCCATGGTCAAAAAAAAGGTCTTTGGTCTATGGAAAACAATTGTAGGCAAATTCAATTATTGAGTTGGAAACAAGGAAGCTCCTCCTCTTAACAACCAATTGTTTGATGTAATCATCCCACTTAAGGTCTAGGCCTCTCAAAACAATGTTGGAAGAAAGATAAGAGTTCAAAAATAATTTTTATTAAAAGAGTTACTAGGATCCTAAAGTGAAAATATTATTCTATTAATGTGAGTTTAACCTAATGATCACCTACACATAACAACAAAACATCCAAGAAAAGTTCTCCATGCATAAAAGACGTACCTTATCTATTAAAATTTCATGCAAAGCTCTCATCACCTAACGATTGAAATAGGGAGAGATGGAAAAATACTTGCTTAGATCCAACTTAACCATGGATCTATCAAGCACCGAGAGGGATCAAATCCCTCAAGGTGCAAACCTCAAGTCTTTACACCCTCAAATAGGTTTTCACCTTGAAGGAGTTGATCCCTCTCGACACTTAATAGATCTAGGATTATAGAAGCTAGTTCAATAAGAACAACATTCTAACGCATTGAGCTCCTTCGATCAGCTAAATTGCAACCACAATGTTGAAATGCTAAGATAATTGTGGCTCCGTTGCGAAGTGTAATATAACATTATATTCATTGATTATCAATGACTATGATTGAACTGAATACTTTTATATCTATAGTTAATGATGAGAGACATTGTATGCAGTCTCAAAAAAATTCGTTGTTTACTAAGAAAGGGCATGAAAAATTTGACTACTGTGTTCACTTTAGAATTTCACAACTTGGGTTGGATAATCCAAACCATCAAAAATAGAGCAAAAACAACAAAATCTACCCCATTCAAACAAAATCTCACTAGTGCATATAACAATACTCAAAACAACAAGGAGAATTGAACTTAAAGTCTACACTCTAATAATTTCAAATCAATATAAGCTTAGTCCAACATAAATACCTATTAGTGTCGCTTGAATGGCATCTTTCTTTGAAGCCACAAAGGCACAAATCGAAATAGTTCTTCGAAGTCATCAAAGCCCAAATCCAATGTTGGAGAAGCCCAAATCCAAATCATTCTCGAAATCCAAGAAACTTGATTGATTATGTTGTTTGTTATTTAATTTTCTGTTGGTGAATTGTTATATATGTGGAATGATTTTTTCATTTATAAGCCAACATGAAATTTTTTATTTTTTCAAAATATTTGATTGATATTGACTTTGGCATCACCCACCAAACACATCTCCTCCACTTGGGTTGTAAAGTGCACCTCTCAAGACAATAAATCAATATGAGTCTCTATGCTTTCCTTACAAGCAAAGTGAAATTGAGGATGAGGTGCATGTGATGTTCTATTGCCATATGTATGAGCAAGTAAGACAAACACACACAAATAAAGCATGAAGATTTTAATAGTTTGCAAAGCTTGTTGAGTTTCCTTACTAAACAAGTAGGAAGCTATTTTAAAAATGTTTTAGAGCATTGAAAAACGAGTGTTAACAATATACATATGGCATGTAGAGACAACCTTGATGTAGATGGCAACTACGCTACAAAAAAAATCGTCAAAAGTTTATTGTAACTTTTTACTCTGTTCCATGGATCCTACAAGGTCTCTTGAGGACTTAAATAAAAATATTATATTCTATTCTAGTAATGAATGGAAGTCGTATGATAGGAACACAATCACTCTTGAGATACCTTATATATTCTGTTATATTAATGAATTATCATGTCACCCCACATCTTCACATCACGCCTCATTCATTACCCAAGTTAGCACATTTAGCAAACCAAACTGTCATCCTCTCAAGTGCATGCATTTCTTCAACGCAACTCCATAGATTTTATTTTGTTTGTCTCAATATTGATAATGAGAACCATGGAGGTCGAAACAAAGAACAAGAGAGGTGTTATCACCAAACTTGTAGTTGCCCCTAGAGATGAATCCAAGATGGATGGAAGAAGGGATGGGCAACCAAAGAGGTGCAACCAAGATAGCCTCGACTCCGAATGGATGGTTGTCACGTCAATTGAGGCAATCTTCACTTTATGTTATCTAGCCCAAGACAACAACAGGGGAGACCCAGATCTACTTCCGATAGGAGAGATCAAACCAAAACACCAAATCAAATCAAGAATGGGTGAAATACGTAAGCTGTATGGTGAACCCTAGATCTATGGATGAAGTCACAAGATGAGTAATAGGTTGGATCAAGGGGTTTAGACAGTGTACCTTTGGTCCATTATGTATGTGAGAGTGACTTATGATATTTGATATATGATCCAGGATTAGGGTACTAGTCAATTATGAGAAAATAAATTGCCTTGGGAACCGTGTTCACTGCAGGGTAGTTAGGGACCAAATTGGGGCTAACCAGTACCAAAGGTGAGCTTGCGGGATGGATATGACAGTGTCAAGGTACTCAAGCAACCACAACAAGGATCAAACCACAAGCAAACTCAACAGTCCAAGAAAGTCGAATTGGCTTCGAGAAAGATTAGTGCCTTGGGAAATTGGCCAAATGGAGTCGGATGTCCACCAAATTGTAGATCAGGAATGTTGAGGTGTTGGGGTAGGTGGATCTTGAAAATTAGGATCATCCAATGGCTAGATCTCAGTAGATCTGAGATTGAAATGTATCACAAAGTGACCCAAGTGGGGCTCAACCCTCAAAATGAGGAATGGGGCCCACAAGGTGAAAATCACTGAAGTGACACACTAGGGGTAGGTTATCAATCATGGAGATGAAGGATCAAGTGGGATCTCACCTACCCAGGTGCTAGATCCTTGCAAACTCACCCCTCCTAGGAAGTGCGACCTCCCTTGGAAAAGCTTCTTTGCCTTGGGAAATGGGTTAAATGAGGGCCAATCCTCACCAAACTATCGATCCGAATCGCCGTGGATGCTATAGAGGTGGGTTTTAAATTTCATACCCAAAAGCCATGTGGATCTTGCTGGATCTGAGAAAATGTAAAATGAGGGTTTGAAGCACTTAGACAAATGGATAGATCATGGAATGAGAAATTACCTTGAGATCATACCTGACTGATGGAAGTAGATGCCTTGTTGTTGAGGAAGACTCTCGCAGAGATCAAATGAGAAATTGTTGATGTTGCTTGCCGAAATGACGCCCTAGCCCACAAGTGCGACCTCCTCTACCTGTCAAACCAAAGAAAGTCAATTCAATCAGTCAGATCAAGTATGGAGGAAATACAAGCGAAATGCAATGATAACATGAAATAGAAGGTCAAAGACAGTAATACTCCCTGTTACCAACGAAGAAACCCAAGGAAGAAGTAGGGAGGGTCCTCCCCTACCAATACGTCCTCCTCAAATGAATTCGGCCTCCACCTGTAGATGCAAAAACGTGGTACAAAATATAGCAAGACAAAATCTCCAAGAACCCAATGCAAAGGAAGAATCAACGAACGAACTCCAAAAGCATTCATCACAACACAACAGATAGATGCAATAATAATTCTCTATTCCAATAATCCAGAGCCAAAAGTCCCCTTTACAATGAGAAACTATCTCCTTTAAATAGAATGGAGAGAGGCCACAATCCTAACCACTTTTGAATGAGTGGCTAAGATTAAAAGATCAAAAGATCTAATCAATGGTTGAGATGAGCTCAACAATAAAAATACATGGATCAATAATAAAATATAACAATAAGTGGACAAACTCACCCTAAGAGAGGGGATCCCACCAAATCATAATGATAAAACATAAGAAATAGCACATGGTGGGTCCAAGGGGTAATTTCTAACACCCTTGGTCAATCCCCATGGCACAATATCCAAGAATAAATGATCTAGACACCAAATCGTGCCTCTGTGGGAAAGTCGTGAGCCTTAGGAGGCTCCAGAAATCATCAAAACGTGCCATAAGTGATGGATGTGGGTCTCCATGAAGCTGAAACTGTTGGAGAAGGTGAGGAAGACATCCCACTCATCATCATTGATCATCCCATGCCATAACCTTGCCTTAGTAGCCCAAACCGAATTCCTTTGTAGCCATTTTTACCATTTCTGGACTGCCTCGAGAAGTGTGAAACTGCCCAAACTGCCTCTTGGAGTGCCTGGCTCCATAAAATAAAATCACCAGACTGTCTGGGAGGGGGGTAATATGGTAGTAACAAGTGGCTGGACCACCCCCTCTATCAATAGCGCTCTAGGTGAACCAATCATATCTCAACTCTGCTCTAACAGGGCCTCCAACAAGCCAAAACTGCACTAGGATAGCCAATTGAGGCTAAAAATCACTGTAACTGCCCGGAACTAAAAACAGACTATCTGATTGGACTCAGAAGGTCCAAATCCATCTAGGGTGTGTACTCATACACCATATAGTCCTCTACATGGTCCAAAATAAATACTCATCATATTCGGCAGACCAAATAATAATAATCTGTAAAAGTGTTGAAAAGCACAAATCATCATCATAAACCCGAAACCACTGCATAATCCCACCATGGTGACCTGTACCAGACCATATATCATCTATCTATAACATCTGAGGTCTGCCACCTCATGTCCTGTGGTTGACTTTTGGTTGACCAAGTCAACATGACCAAAATATAACTCAAACTATCATCAAACTGCTGCAAGGTGTCAAAGGTTAAAACATGCTTTACAATCCATTCAAATAGCAATTATAACAAATAGCAATCATTACTAGCAATCTAAATCCAAATATAATAGGTCATTAATTATTATTATTACTCAAACAAGACTTTCAAGGTCATACTCACTTCATAGTTGTGATCAATTTGCTAGTGAAGGGTGAAGGCTGAGAATAACATGGCTAGGTCAAAGGATGACTTACTGACTTAACACTATGACACTTTGGAAATGGAAAAGGGAATACACACCATAGCATATAGTGGACAAGCAATAACACAGGGAATGGCGGTGTCTCACAAATGGGTAAGTTGCTCAAAGAGTGTTTATTCACCTTGACAGATGTGCACAATCCATAATACAAATGAGGCCAACAATCTTTTTGATATAGAGTTTAAGTTCCATTGCCTTTTTTGGGCCTATAGTTTCCATAGCGTTTGATCTATGTGTGTTTATAAACACATTGCATAGATTTACATTTTATTTAGGCTTTTTGCTACAGGTGTGTTTTTAAGGCACTTGTTTACCTAAGGACTTCTAGGTGTGTCATAGACAGCTTATTTACCTAGGTATTTACATTTCACAAAAGATATAGCATTTGATATTTCAGAGCCATTTTCATTTGGCTTGCCTTTCATTCATGTGTGTTAAGAAACACATTGCATGAATGGGCTTTTCATACAAGATACAACATTTCATTTCCATACTTTGTATTCATGGCAGCATTAAAAGTTTCAGGTTTAGCCAACAACATCTTTAATGACTAGGGGGAGTTCACAAGGAAATCCAACTCACCATAGGTAAGTTTTGTCACCAACTCAGAGCCAAGACACAATAAACAAGGAAGCTCATCCAATACAGAGGCTACAGTGGGGAAAGGTCCTCCATGCCACTAGTCAAGTAGTAAGTCAAGGTAATGAACAAACTGGGTAAGTCATGGATGGATGAAGACAGTGAACAATGAAACCGACACTAGCAAGCCAAAGTATGGCGGGAATGATCACCTCTATTCTCCCTAGGGAGGGTAAAACCAATGAGTATATGCCAAGAACTTCTAAGTCTGAGTAAGGACAAATATGATATATATATATAAGTACAACCAGGTCCACATATCTATATGATCGCCAGATCATGATACTAAATGCTAAGACATGTTAAGAAAATGGAAATAAAAGCAATATAACCACAACACCATAATATACATGCTAAGTCATATACCTGAAAGATCATCTGAACCATCATCTGTCCTCTGAAACTGCTGCTGTAACTCTGGGCACTACTGACTGCTCTGTACAAATGGCTAAATAGCCACATTGATCATCTCTCTGAGTGTCCTGAGACTCAGTCATGGCATGGAGAATAAAACCGTTGTCCATAATCTAATAGTGATCCATAATAGATGCTCATCTCAGCATCTCAATGCAAGGGAACTGGTTGAATAGTGTACTGGAATCGGAAAAATAATGTATGGTAGCTCGGCTACTATATATGTGATAACAAGAGGGATAAGGCAAAACCTACCAATAGTTACACTCCACTCAAGACAAGCCTCGAAAGAACCCTCTCCCTTATGATGTGTTTCTCAACAATGTTTTTAATCCTCAAGTTATTTTAGTTTCACTTTCAAGCAGTCCCTTTTAGATCCCATCCAAACCCTCATCTTGCAAGTTTCATTTCTCCTTGTTTCATCTTTTTTTGTTACTTTCAAGTTTCCCTCCAACCCATTATCTTTACCATTCCCTTCTTAAACTTTCCCCTAAGACCTAAAGCCCTTTCCCTCTTCTCTATTTTTTGGATTAACCCTCCTTGTTAAATGGAAAACAAAAAAACTAGATCTACAAATTGACATTTGATTAAACAAATCACAAAGCCCTTGCAAGAAATTTAAGTTGGATACAAGTCAAGATTTAGAAAGTTCTATTTGTTAGAAGAGTAACACAAAGGGTTGCCCGCATGAACAACATCAATGATATGACAAAGTCATTAATCATTGGTCCTATTAAATTAAAATTAGAATGTGTAATCCCCAAATCATTAAAAAGGATAAAGAGCTCCTACTTGTGAAAGGAAGAAAAAATCCTGGCAAGAGAAGGAATACTTGCTTCATATCACTTACAAAGGCTCATTCTAGACTTAGAAGGACTAGTAGGTTTCTTTGAAAAGATAGTAAACAAAAGCTTGTTTTCAAAAAAGAAAATCAAAAGTTCACCAAAAACCCAAAGGGAGCAAACAACATGAGAAACAGAAGAAATAGAAAAGAAAATCTAAACGATGAACATCAAACAGTGGTTTTAAAAGGAGGGAAGCTCTCTTAAATTCAGCCAAGATAGAGTTGTCTTACATAATAGCAATATGAAAGAATAGTTCTCTTTGGAGGATTTAAAAGACTTGAATGAATGGAAAGAGGATGACAAAAATAGGTTAACGACTCTAACAATGGACATGAACCCCATCCTAAAAGACCTCAAAGATGCCATGTAAGAGTTAAGCTCTATGTGTGACGGCGATTTTTTCTATTCATGCAATTCACCTCAATCTAGAGATGAAACAAATGCTCATAGGTTTCAACATCAACCTACTTTAATGAAAATTTAGATTTCCAAGTAAAAGCTTTAATGTAATCACTCTCATGGGAATGAGATTAGTCAATACACCAAGAAGAGCAAAACAACTCTTTAGCCACAAGGCTTAGCTCAAGTGGTTTTGAGCCAGACGTGAGATCTCTCCCCCCAAAGTTGGAGAGGTCACAGGGTCAACTCTCCTGATCCCCTTGGGGTTAGGTTCTGTAATTAGGGTCGATGGTTTACCCAATTTATCATCCATAAATCATGGGGAAGTGTACTTGGAGAGTTTTCGCAATTCATTCAATCGAGAAAAAAAAAAGCAAAAGACTCTACCTAGATGATTCGCGAGCATATTCTTCAAAAACTAAAAGCTTTGGAGTTCAACTTATATGCCTTGCTCTCTACAATAGTTATAGACATCACATATCTAAAGATGGAAATATTAAAACATATTTGAGCAAACACGGTGATTGTTGGAGGTGGTGGAAAGGAAAAGGAGCACTATCCTATTGATGCTTGTAGCTTAAACAGGAACTTCTGCACAAGTTTAGTGTCAAACGTGCAAGAAGTCATCCAAGTCAAATTTAGTTTGTAATTCACTTTATTAATAAAGCAACAGTCTTATATTCAGTTGTTGAATCTAATAAAGTGTTAAACTAATCTCAACCGTAAACGTCACCGAGAGATTAGGGTTTTGGTAGATTAGGGTTTCAACTAAAAGTATAAAGGCAAGTCAAGGTAGAGGATTAAGACACATTCATTCTTTACTCGAAGATAGCTTGGTTAGAAGGTGAAGCAACTGATCCAAGTAGTAGAGTTAGAGTGCTGAAGAGGAGCCCAATTCAGCAACCAGGTAGCAGCAGAAGCAAATCCATACAGTCATATGGATCCGTACAGCATATACATACAATCATACTATTCGTACAAAATTCTATACAGTCGTACGTATAGGTTGGTACAGTCGTATGGACAGCTATATAGCTGGGAAGCAAGTAGCAGCTAATTTTCTTGATTTCTAGTGGGCAGATTTCCTTAGTAAGTGAGCAGTGTACCATACAACGAAATGTTTTTGGCAGTTGTGGAGGTTTCCTTGCAAGCTTTGATCTATTAATGAAAAGATGATTTGAAGGAGTAAATTGTGTGTGTACTGTGTTTATGCTTTCGTTGTTCATTTTCCAGCTATATGTGTGAATATTGCTATGGGAATTTCATTTCTGCAAATTAAATATACCATAAGGCCAACATTCACCTAGGGTTTGGAAAATTTACATATCCATCCACATCCAAGTAATGCTTTTAATAGTTTTTGTTAGAGCATTAAAACCTACTAAATACTTAGGATATAATTTATTTCTTTTTTTATTACTTTCCTAGGTAGTTTTACTATTTTTTTGGCCACTTGTTGACTTCCTTGGTCCACCACTTGCCATCCTTATCCACATAAGCACATTCATGAGCATCCTGGCCTGGATGCTTTTCTGGCTGTTCTAAGTGTCAAAGGTGCCTTTCCTACTTTTGCATTGTTTTTTCTGCTTTTTAGTAGATAAGGTAAAAGCTAGGCACTCTAGAGGTTTTGGCCAATGCTTGTTTTTGTGGCCAACACACCTTTCCTCTTTTTCACTCCAAACGCTACCATCTTTTTCTAATTTCATCCTACATCACCTTCCAAAAGCAGTTTGGAGAATTCGTGAGCTTTATGGTTGAGTTGGAGATGGATGTTTCTACCTTGGAGGGTTTTAGCTAGTTTAGTAAACCTGCTTTTTGTGAGCTATTCGAGTGCATCCAAAGCATTTAATTCTATATATTTGCAACCACTTCATGGTACATGGTTGGCTGATGTACATTTATGCTAATACAATTTAATATTGTGCATAATTCCGAGTCTGATTTTGAGTGTTCTTGACAATTCTAGACTAGCAATTTGTGTGAGAAGTGTTATTCAATCTTATGATCAGCCTGGGAGCACAATTACATCCAGTAGCGCACCAAAAGCAAGGAGTTTCCACAGAAGTCCTGCGGATCATTGCCTTCTACTCTTGAGTTTAGCTCAAGAGGTCTACCTGGGCATGATGGACTCCTAAAAGTGCCTACTATCATATTGTTGAGCTCTATAGTTTGAATCAGTGTTAAAATTTGACAGGTAAAAAGCCGTCATTTACCATTTTAGACGTCAAAATACGGCCACTTCATAAAATTAAACGTCATTAATGAAGTGTGAATTTTAATTTCACCCGTCATTTTGAAGTGCATTTTTATTTTTACACATCATTAATATATATATCCCAAGCCCATATATATAGAGAGAGAGAGAGAGATTCTCTTTATATTTTTATTTCTAATATGAAAATTTTGATTTTGACATGGTTTGGTTGGTTCTCCCCTTGTTAGGTAAACTTGACTCGATCATTAATTTTTGAGGTTATATATATATATATATAACTAATAAAAGATATATAACAAATTAGTTATTAGGAATTAAATGTTATATATACTAATAACTAATTTGTTATATATCTTTAATTAGTTATTAGTAATTATATATTATATATATATACCTATTTGATATTTCTAATATGGAAATTTTGACTTTGTCATGATGTGGTTGATTTTCTCTCCTTGTTAGGTAAACTTGATTCAGTCATGGTTTTTTGGGCCCATGGCATTTGGTGGCCCATTGTATTGCTTGTGAAGAAGCCTATTTAAAGGTTTTGAGGATAAACCTTCTTTGTCATTGTGTGTGTGCTTGGTTTAATCATTATTTTTTTTTTTATATACATTTTTAAAACTTTTTTATTTTTTTATTATATGAAGCAAGATATGAGAATTCAATGTTTCATATAGTTATTATAAATGTTATTTCAAAAAGAAAAACAATTATTATTATGACAGGTAAAATTAAGATTTAACGTCAAATGAAAGGCAATGTTAAAATTAAAACATCATATAAACATTTCTTGACGTGCAAGGTAAGACGTCAAATTTCAACCTTGGTTTGAAATATTCTCCAGAGAGTTGTTTGGTTGTGTTTTTGCAGGTACATATCAATCTACAGTGCGCACCTCAGCTTGCTCATGGATCCATCTCAGAATGTGCTTTTGAATCAATTTAATTATTTTCAATGGAAGGCGCAGATGGAGATTTTGTTGAGGTTGAAAGGCATCTACAGAGTAACAATGGGCATTGAAGCAGAGCCTACTTTAGTTGTAGAGAAGTCTAAGTGGCACAATCAGGGAGATGAGGCTTATGGCCTTCTCTGCCTCAGCACATCGACAGATCTTCTATTCCATTTGGATGGTTTGACTTCACCGAATAAAGTTTGGGATAAATTGAAATCTTTGTTTGGTAAAATTGATGATCTAAGAGGACATCAACTAGAGAATTAGCTGATTTCTCTAAGTCCAAGCAGTTTCAAGTGCCTACAGGATTATTTCTCCAAATTCAAGTCACTAGTTTTGCGGTTGAAGCAGTGCAGTATTGATAAAAAGGATAAGCAGTTAGTTTTGGCAATCCTTTCAAAATTGGAGCAAGACTACTCAATTTTTGTCTCAACTTTCCATGCTACAAAACTCGTTGTAAAGAATTGGAAGATGCCCAGTCTATCTGAATTAATGGAGTCTTTGACTCAGGAGCAGAATAAGCTTATGTTGATGGGTGCTTTGAAACCTTCAAAAGATCAAGCTCTAACTGCTGGTGACTCAAGGAATTCGAAGGGTAAGAAGAAGGAAAACTCCAAAAAGCCTTCTGAGCAAAAGAATGAGAGATCAAAACCACAAGAGGAGCCCTCCACCTCCAGAAAGGATCAACAAAAGATGAAGGAGCGAACCAAGTGCTCATATTTCCGAAGGGGCTTTCATCTTGAAAGCTCTTGTATAAGAAAGACCATAGATCAGATGGTACAACTCCTTGAGAAGAACCATATCCCCATTCCTGAAGGTGCAAAGAAGAAGGAAGGAGGTTCTAACTCAGATGACAAGGAGTGAGTCCATGCTCTAATGGAAAACACATCTTCATCCACCTCTTACAACATTGATTTCGGAGCTTCAAGGCACGTGGTTGCAACCAGAGAATCATTTGCTACTCTTAGTTCCTCTGATGGCCCAGGTCCTATCATTATTCTTGGAGATGACTCAGAAACTGGTTCAAAGGGTAAAGGTAGAGTAGATCTTGACAATGGCTCATTTTTTAATGTCCTTTATGTTCCAAGTCTAGTTGCAAACTTGTTGTCTGTCTACCAAATGACCCATACTGGCTCACCCAAAAGAGTTGTCTTCACCCCTAATGATGTGGAGGTCTCTAAGATCTCCACAGGAAGAGTTGTTGCATTAGGCACTGCGGATCATTCCACCAAAGTCTACAAATTTTCACAGTTTTTGCCTATCTCTCCACCAATAGTGCTCCTCTCTCATGCTAATGAAGCAATCAAGCTTTGGCATGAGAGGTTTGGCCATCTAAATTACAGATACCTTCAAGAACTTCATGATAAAAACATGGTTGTAGGGTTGCCAGACATCACTTTCACAAAGGGAGTCTGCTACATTTGTGTTCTAGGAAAACACCCAGAGAGAAAGTTTGAGACATCAAGGCCTGAGAGAACCTCTGAACATTTGGAGCTGATCCATAGTGATATTGTTGGTCCTTTCCCTCACATGTCACTGAAGAAAGCCAGATACCTATTAACTTTCATTGATGATCATACTAGGTATTGCTAGGTCTATTTTATGTTAGTTTAAGTCTGAATTTTTTGCCCATTTCAAGGTTTTTAAAGTCTTGGTTGAGAACCAGTCTTGAAGGAAAATAAAGGCAATCAAATCTGATAATGGGGGAGAGTACATCAAATCTAATTTTCAGCAGCTCTGTGCAATGGTTGGCATCCACATGCAACACACTGTGCCATACACTCCTCAGCAGAATGGAGTTGCTGAGAGAAAGAATCGATCTCTTAAGGAGATGGCAACTTGTATTCTGGAAGTAAGGTCTTTACCACCAAATTTGTGGGCTAAAGCAATCAACTATGCAACCCACATACAAAACAGAGTCCCACATAAAGCACTGAAAGGAGTTATGGCTCGATATTACACATTTCAGGATTTTTGGTGTTAAGGCTTGGGCCAGAGTGCCATCCGAGAAGAGAAGGGCCTTAGAGCCACAGAGTAGGCCATGTTTGTTTTTTGGCTACTCATAAGACTCAAAGGGGTACAAACTTCTTGATCTGATCACCCACAAAGCATTCATCGAAAGAATTGTTCAGTTTGAGGAAGAGACCCTACAAGGAGTTGAGATTGGAGAGTCTTCTCAACCACCACCGGAAGAAGAAAATGAAAAGTTGAATGAGGCTTCTGATGATGAATCTTCAGATTCAGGTTCTGATGATGATGTTGATGATATGATTGCAGACCCAAGCTCACCAACAAGGCCAAAGTGGGCAGCAAAAACCATAGAAGTTGCTGGTGAACTTGTTGGGAATCCTCGGGATCCTAGGAAGACAAGGTCACAATATGAGAATGCACTTTCAGTGAGGGATCCAAATCTTGCTAAGAAATGTTTTCTCATGATTGAATCAGATCCTCAAACATATAAAGAAGCCTCAGAAGATCCAAGATGGAGATCTGCTATGGATGAGCAGTTCCACTCCTTGCAGAAGAATGAAACTTGGGAACTAGTCAAAGTTCCACCAGGCAGAAAACTAGTAAAATGCTAATGGATCTACAAGACTAAGATGGTTGTTGATTCTGATGCAGTCAAGCACAAAGCAAGGTTGGTGGCCAAGGGATTTTCACAAGTCCAAGGTCTGGACTATAATGAGACCTTTACCCCAGTGGCAAAAATGGATTCTATTCGACTAGTTTTGTCAGTTGCAGCAGCAAAGTGTTGGGTAGTTCACCACATGGATGTGAAGTCTACTTTTCTTCATGGTGATCTCGAGGAGGAGATCTATATGCAGCAACCTGAAGGCTATGTTGCAAATCCATCACTTGTGTGCAGGTTAAGGAAATCATTACATGGACTCAAGCAAGCTCCCAGAGCTTGGTATGCAAAAATGGACCTGTTCTCACATATATAGTAGCCGGGCTACCATACATTTATTTTTCTCATTCCAGTACACTATTCAGCCAGTTCCCTTGCATTTGAGATGCTGAGATGAGCATCTATATTGGATCACTATCAGATTGTGGACAGCGGTTATACTCCCCATGCCATGACTGAGTTTCAGGACACTCAGAGAGATGCCCGATATAGCCATTATACCATTGGTTCAGAGCAGTCAGTAGTGCCCAGAGTTACAGCAGCAGTTCCAGAGGACAGATGATGGTACAGGTTGATGTGCATTCAGGTATATGACTCAGCAGGTTTATTATTGTGTTATGGTTAGATTGCTTTTATACTTATTCTTATAGCATGTCTTAGCACTTAGTGTCATGATCTGGCGATCATATAGATACATGGACCTGGTTGACCTATTATTTATATCATATTGTCCCTACTCAGACTTAGAAGTTCACTATTCATACTCATTGGTACATACCCTCCTTAGGGAGAATAGAGGTGATCATTACACCATACTCTGGCTTGCTAGTGTTGGCTCCATCATTTCATTGTCTTCATCCATCCGTGGCCTACCTTTTAGATTATTACCCTGATTTGCTACTTGACTAGTGACATGGAGGACCTTTCCCCACTGTAGCCTCTGTATTGGATGAGCTTCCCTGTTTATTGTGTCTCGGCTCTGAGTTGGTGACAAAACTTACCTATGGTGAGTTGGAGTTCCTTGGGAATTCCCCCTAGTCACTTAAGTTGTGTTGGCTAAACCTGAAACTTTTGGTGCTGCCATCAATACAAAATCTGGAAAAATGAAATGCTATATCTTGTATGTGAAAGAAATGCCAATTGAAAATGGCCATGAAAAATAAAATGTTATATCTTTTGGAAAAATAAATACCTAGGTAAACAAGATGTCCATGACACACCTAGAAGTGCTCAGGTAAACAAGTGCCTTAAAAACACACCTGCAGCAGAAAGCCTAAAAATAAATGTAAATCTATGCAATGTGTTTGTAAACACACATAGATCAAGGCTATGGAAACCTCAGGCCCAAAAAGCAATGGAACTTAAATGTTATATCTAAACAATTGCTGGCCTTGTTTGTATTATGGATTGTGCGCATCTGTGAAGGTGAATAAACCCTCTTTAAACAACTCATCCATTTGTGAGACACCGCCATTCCCTGTGTTATTGCTCATTCAGTATATACTATGGTGTGTATTCCCTTTCCCTTGCCAAAGTGTCACAAAGTCAAGTCAGTCAAGTCATCCCTTAGCCTAGCCAGTTATTTCAGCCTTCACCCTTCACTAGCAAATTGATCACAACTATGAAGTGAGTATGGTCCTGAAAGTCTAGTCTGAGTAATAATAATAATTGACGACACTATATATTTGGATTTAGATCGCCAGTCATGATTACTCTGTGTTATATTGGCTATTTGAATAAATTGTAAAGCATGTATTAACCTTGACACCTTGCAGCAGCTATGGATGATAGTCTGAGTTGTATTTGGTCTTGGTTAGACCTAGTTTGACCATGGAGGACCATGGGACATGAGATGTTGGACCTTATGATGATATGGATAGATGATATATGGTCTATGTACACATACAGGATGATTCTATGCAGCAGCTACAGGGTTATGATGATGATTCTTGGGATACAGCAGTGTTTGGTCATTTACAGATCATTATTATTGGCCTTGTTCCGGTACATTGGATATTTATTTTGATCATGCAGAGATTCATATGGTGTATGAGTACACATCTTGGATGGATTTGGACCTTCTGAGTCCAATGGGACAGTTTGTTTTCAGTTCCGGGCACTTACAGTGATGATTTAGCCTCAGTAGGCTGTCCTAGTGCAGTTTTGGTCTGTTGGAGGCCCTGTCGGAGCAGAGATGACTTTTATCCGGTTGACCTAGGGCGCTGATGATGGAGGGGGTGGTCCAGCCACTTGTTTTTACCATATTACCCCCCTCCCGGACACATTGGTGCCCTCACCTTGACAGCGCCATCACTCCAGGAGGCTGTTTGGGCAGTTTCACGCTTCTCGAGGCATTTCAGGATTGGTAGAAATGGCTATTGAGGAAATCGATTTGGGCTACTGAGGCAAAGTTATGGCATGGGATGATCAGTGATGATAGATCGGGACCTTCCGCACCTCCTCCTGCAGTTTCAGCTTCATCGGGGCCCGCATCCATCACTTATGGCACTTTCTGTGGATTTTTGAGGTCTTTTGAGGACCACGACTTCACCTTGGAGGCACGATTTGGTATATTCATGATTATTTATTGGTTATTGTGCCATGGGGATTGACCAAGGAGGGATAAAATTACCCCTTGGACCCACCATGAGCCTCTTATGATATTTTGTCATCATGATTTGGTGGGATTCCCCTCTCCTAGGGCGACTTTGTCCACTTATGTTATATTTTATGTGTGATCCATGTATTATGTTGTTGAGCTCATCTCAACCATTGATTAGATATTTGTATCTTTTAATCTTAGCCACTCATTCAAAAAGTGGTTAGGGTTTTGGTGCCTCTCCTTCCTATTTAAAGGAGAGAGCCTCTCATTGTAAAGGGACTTTTGGCTCTGGATTATTGGAATAGAAAATTATTATTGCATCTATCTCCAATGTTGTGGTGAATGTTTTTGGTGTTCGTTCGTTGGTTCTTCCTTTGCACTGAGTTATTGGAGATCTTGTTTGCCATATCTATTGTACCACGATTTTGCATCTACAGGTGGAGGCCGATTTGCTTGGAGGAGGAAGTATTGGTAGGGGAAGACTCTCCCTACTTCTTCTTTGGAGCTCTTCGTTGGTAACAGGGAGTATTACTGTCCCAGGACCTTCTATTTCATGTTACTATTTGCATTTCTCTTGTATTTCTTCCATACTTGATCTTACTGATTGAATTTTATTCCTTGGTTTGACAGGTAGAGGAAGGCGCACTTGTGGGCTAGGGCATCAAATTGGCAAGCAAATCAACAATCTCTCATTTGATCTCTGCGGGAATCTTCCTCAACATCAAGGCATCTCAACCACATCATTCAGGTATGATCTCAAGGTAAGTTCTATCTCCATAGTCTATCCAATTGTCAAAAACACTTAAAACCCTAATTAATTAAAACCCCAATTTTGCATTTTCTTAGATCTACTGAGATCTAGTGGGTTGTTGGGCATGATATTGAAAACCCACCTCTATAGCATCCACGGCATCCCGGATCTATAGTTTGGTGAGGATTGGCTTCCGTTTGACCCCTCTCCCAAGCCAACTTAGCTTCTCCCAAGGAAGGCGCACTTCACCATTTGAGCAAGTTGACCTAGATCTAGGACATGGGTGTTTGAGATTTCACTTGATTTGACATCTACACATCAAATAACATACACCCAGGTTGTCCCTTTCTTGAAATTCACCTTGTGGGCCCCATTCCACATTTTAAGGGATTTAATCCCCATTTTGGACCACTTGGAACACTTAAACTCAGATCTACAAAGATCTAACCGGTGGATTGCCACGAAATTATAGATCCGTACTCCTACTTGACTGATCTACCCGGATCTAAAGTTTGGATGCCATCCGACATGATTTGACCCACCTAAACCCAAATTGAAGCCTCCTTAGGGAAAGTCGCACCACCTTGGAGAAGTGAGTTCACTCACTTCGAGGAACTGGGTACTTGAGATTCTTGCAGATCCGAAATCAGAATAATTCAAAACCTAGGTCTAGACTGTCACTTTGTCAAATCTTGCCTTGGGGACTGCATTCCTTGTTTTAAGGGATTGTGGTCCACTTGGGTCAAACCTAGATCTAGACACATTTAATCATCAAGACCTATACTGTCCACTTATCTCATGTTGTAGGAGTCATAAACCATAAGTCAACCCTACTTTGACTCCACTTCCCAATTCCCAAGGCACTGGTTTATCTCCAAGACAACCCAACTCTCCTAGATTGTTGGATTGACTTGTGGTTTGACTTTTGCATGGTGAACTATACCCCTAAAGCTATCATGAATCATGGTCAAGCTTGTCTTATGTACTAGTTAGCCCCAATACATCCCTGAAAACCATCCTGCATTGGACACAGTTCCCAAGGCGGTGGATCTTTTGACTTTGACCTAGTACACTCATCCTAGATCTCACTTCAAACATTGTAAGTCACTTTCACATCAACTATGAACCAAAGCTATACCTATTGAACCCCTCACTTGGCTTGTGACTTTACCCTTAGGTCTAGGATAAACCATACACCTAACTTCACTTAGCAATACCCTGATTTGGTGTCTTGGTTTTGATCTCTCCTATCGGGAGTAGATCGGGTCTCCCCCTTTGTTGCCTGGGCTAGACAACATAAAGCGAAGGTTGCCTCGACTGGCGTGACAACCATACATATTGGAGGTCGAGGTGATCGTGGTTGCACCTTTCAAGTTGCCCTTCCCTATTGCCATCCATGACTGGATCCATCCATAGGGGTAACTACAGTTTAGGTGATAACAGGACCATTTCCTCCCGACACAAGATTTTCACCGGTGCAAATCTTATCCAAATGTGTATCTTAAGCACACCAATGGTAATATTGTGATTATAGTATTATATGTTGATGATTTACTAATCATAGAAAGTGCCACTGATGAAGTTTCATCACTGAAAACAGCTTTGCATCAAGTTTTCTCCATGACAGACTTGGGGATTCTCAGGCAGTTTTGGGGGCTTGAGATCACTCAGTCACCCTCAGGAATCACTGTAAGTCAATCTAAATATGCTTCTAATCTGCTAAGAAGGTTCAAGATGGCAGAATGTAAGGTTGCAAAGACTCCTTTCCTTTCAGGAGTCAGGATAGAAGAAGGGGATTCTACACCCTTGGTGAACAACACTCTCTACAGGCAACTAGTTGGAAGTATGTTGTACTTGACTCACTCTCGACCAGATTTGGCATATGCAGTAAGTCATGTTGCAAGGTATATGGAGCAGCCACATGAGCTCCATTGGATCTTAGTTTTTCATGCATTCATAGCATAATAATTTAAATGCATAAATTGGATCTTCTAGTAGAAAGACAAAGCACAAAACAATAACACAAGAGTTTAACCTGGGAAACCCAAACGGGAGAAAACCCAGCAACCTTCGTATAGAGATGATAATTCTAAGATCAGAGTACAATCATAAAAGAGAAAAGATGGAAATGCTTTCCAAGATAGAAACCCCAAAATAGTCTTCTCCTGCTACAGTGCGAACTTCTCTCTCTGGGTGATGCAAACTTGTGTGAAGTGAGTGAGTGAATAATGAGGTGACTTTACCTCTTATTTATACATGTGCCAAAACTGGCTTTTACCCTAAATGGGCTGACTTCTCTATTTGACTGGGCCAACTTCACTTGGGGAGCAATAAATAATATAAATTTAATTTTTCTTTTACTTGCTTTTCATCCCAAGGTTTACATTGATTCTTTCAAGGGTTTACACAATTAATTACATCAAGTTCATCTCCCTTAGGAGGTACAATCAAGTACAATAAAATACAATAAATAATATCTTCCGAAGTTGCACAAAATCCAACACTCCCTCTCAACGAGGAAGGTATTCTTCGGTCTTCATCTGCATCATGATCATCTGGGCTTCATTTGTACATCTATACCGTCTCCATCATCTCTATACATACTCAAGGTTGTCAGCACAGTCTCGGTCCTTCGAGAAGTGTCTTCATCCCATCAACTCCACCAAATCCTTCGGTGAGTCCAAGAGAGTCTCTCCATCCTACCTGGATGTCTGAGATAAGCTTACACCATCTCTACTATACCATCTGCTACCTGTCTGTCTCATCTGTCGATGGGATTTCTCCTATACCTGGCTAAGATCCCGGACGAGCAAAGGGGCACGACCATCTACTACATGTTCGTCTCATCTGCCGATGGGGTACTCCCATACCTGGCTGAGAAGCTGAAAAAGTAGAGGTACCTATGCAATCACACGGCCATCTACTGCCTGTTCGTCTCATCTGTCGATGGGATTTCTCCCATACCTGGCTGAGAACTTGGATGAGCAGAGGCACATGTGTGAACCCGACCATCAACTACCTGTCCGACTCATCTACCGATGGGATGTTTCCCATACCTGGCTGAGCACCTGTACAAGTGGAGGCACCTGGGTGAACCTGACCATCCACTACTTGTCCGACTCATCTGCCGATGGGATTTCTCCCATACCTAGCTGAGCACCTGGACGAGTGGAGGCACCTGGGCGAAAGCAGGGCAAGCATCTATATGTCATCTTTCCCTCTCAAGGAGGGACACGTTCTCTTATGCTCCAAGTCTTCCGCAAAAGTATTCAAACTTCACCTTGGGAAGAGGCTTGGTGAGAACATCTGCAGTTTGGTCATCTGTCGGCACGTACTGTAACTCGACTGCACCTTTCTGCACCATATCAAGTATGAAGTGATACCGAATCTCTATATGCTTCGACCTGTTGCGAAATACAGGATTCACTAACATCTGCACACAGCTCTGGTTATCGCAGTGAATCACGGTTGGCTCTGGAATCTGGCCAAACAATCCTGACAGGAGTTTACGAAGCCATACTGCTTCTCGAGTTGTTGTACTAGCAGCCATGTACTCGACCTAAACAGTACTGAGTGCTACTGAGTTTTGCTTCCTGCTGCACCAGGAAATCACTGCAGAACCCAAACTGAAGCAACATCCGGAAGTACTCTTCCTATCTGCAGCACATCCGGCCCAATCTGAGTCTGTAAACCCCTACAATCTCAGGTCACATTCTGAAGCATATCTCAGGCCATATCCCACAGTGCCACGCAAGTATCTAAGCACATGCTTTGCAACAATCCAGTGAATCTGTCTCGACTCGCACATGAACTGGCTGGGATTATTCACAGCAAAGCATATATCTGGTCTGGTGTTTGTCAGATACATCAAGGACCCAATCAGCTGCCGATAAATAGTAGGATCAATCAAATATGAATCTGAAGCAGAATCTCTCAGCTTCTTCAAATGTGCATCTATCGGAGTGGCCATGGACTTGCAGTCCAACATTCTGAATTTCTTCAGAATATCTATGGTGTATTTTCCTTGGCCTAGGAAAATCTCTTTCTGCCTCTGCCATACTTTTAATCCCAAGAAGTAATGCATCAATCCAAGATCCTTCATTTCGAACTCAGAGGTGAGTTTCCTCTTACACCATACGATAAGTTTCTCGTTTCCAATGAGAAACAAGTCATCAACATATAGTATCAAAATCAGTGGCTCATCATCCACAACCTTGTAATAAAGGTTGGGGTCTACATCACTCTTGGTGAATCCCAAGCTCACCAGGAATCCATCTATCCATCCATACCAAGCACGGAGTGCTTGCTTGAGTCCATACAGTGCATTTTTCAATTTGCATACGTGAGACTCCTTTCCGTGGACAATAAACCCTTATGGTTGCTCAATGTATACTTCTTCCTCAATAACACCATTGAGAAAGGCTGTCTTAACATCCATCTGATGCAACTTCCATCCCATAGCTGAAGCAATAGCAATGATCGATCTAATGGAAGTTATCGAGCCACAGGGGCAAATGTTTCATCATAATCGACTCCCTCTTTCTGAGAGAACCCTCTGGCAACAAATCTGGCCTTGTATTTTTCAACACTCCCATCTGCTCCATGCTTGATTTTGTATAGCCTCTTGGAAGTCACTACTGACTTCTCCTCAGGTCTCGCCACAGCCTCCCACACATCATTCTTCATGATGGATTGATGTTCTTCCATCATGGCATCCTTCCAAATTTGATGTTTGGATGCTTCTTCATAAGTGGTTGGTTCTGAATCAATGATGTTACTTATCAATGCTACATAACTAGAAAACCTCTGAGGTCTTTTGCTTTCTCTGAAAGCACCATGTGGAGTTTCATGCCCCTCTGCATCATGCAAAGTCTGTTGTGCCCATCTAGGTCTTTTCCAACCTGCTGCAACATCTCTGGGGATATCAACTAGATCAATAGGATCGATGTGTTCATCCTTTTCTGCTAACTCCCTCTAAACTGGAGGGGGGAATGACCTCATCTCCTTTGGTTCTAGCATTTCTTCATCATCGATCTCCATGTCTGATCCTCTGCCTTTCCTGACAGCCATCTCTTCTTCAAAGGTCACATCCCTGCTGACTTCAATCTGTCTGGATCCTGAGATGTAGATTCTATAAGCCTTTGAAGACTCACTGTATCCCACAAAGGTTCCCTTCTTGCCTGAAGGTTCTAACTTCGATCTTTTCTCCTTGGGAACATGTATATAGACTGGACAGCCAAAGATCCAGAGGTGGCCCACTTTTGGTTTCACTCCTGTGAAAGCTTCTTCCGGAGTCATATTCTTCAATATCTTCTGTAGGCATCTATTTTGTACATATACAGTTGTTTTGGATGCTTCTGCCCATAAGAACATTTGAAGATTATGATCATGTATCATGGCTTTGGCTGCCTCCACAATTGTTCTATTCTTTCTTTTTGCAACCCCATTTTGGTGAGGGTTGTAGGGAACTGTGAGCTCCCTCTTAATTCTTGCTTCCTTGCAGAAGTCATTACATTTTGTAGAGGTGTATTCTCCACCATTATCAGATCTCAAAATCTTGATCCTCTTTCCTGACAGATTCTCGACTTATGCTTTGAATTCTTTGAATTTGCTGAGTACTTCCTCGGATTCCTTAGACTTGAGAAAGTATATCCAAGTCTTCCGTGAGTAGTCATCAATGAATGTTATGTAGTAATGATATCCACCCAATGAAGCAACTGTCATGGGTCCGCAACAAGTCAAAGTGTACTAGATCCAAAATCCCTTTAGATCTACTCTCACTATCTGGAAAAGATCTCTTGGTATTCTCGCCAAGTGCACATCCTCTACATGTTCCATCATGGTCTACCTGGAGTACTGGTAAACCTATCACTATATTCTTCAGTGTTGGGAGAGCATGATAGTTTAGATGAACTAGTCTTTTGTGCCATAATTCGCCCATACTTGTAGAGTCATGTTCTAGGGCTTGGACTGGTGGAGTGTTTAGACGATACAAGCTCTCCTCTCTTACACCAATAACCTTGGATTCATTCATACTTGAGTTCTTGTGCCACACAAGTACTTTCCCTTCAGAGAAGGCTACTTTATATCCCTTGTCCTCCAATGCTGAGATGGAGACAAGATTTCTTTTCATACCAGGTACATAGAGCACATCACTCAAGCGTAGTGTATCACTTGATTCTAGTTGAAGGGAGGTAGCCCCAGATCCCTTCACAGTGTAGTTAGCATCATCTCCAAGTACAACACGGAGATGAGAATCTTTCTCAACTAATTCTGAAAGATTTTCTCTATAACCTGTCATGTGTCTAGAAGCACCACTATCTATGAACCAAGTATCACTAGTAGTGGGAATAGTACCTGATAAAGATGATATGAAGAGAAATTATGCACGATCTTCATTCCTTTGCTTCTTGTGATGATGATCTTCTTCTACATTCGCAGTTGAAGCTTCATGCTTTCTTTTACCTGAGCTTCGACAACTACTGGCATAATGACCATATTCCCTGCACCTATAGCAGTGAATCTGAGATATGTCCTTCTTCTTTTGATCTGGGCAAGGACTTGATCTCCTGTCTTGGTATTTGTGTTTGTGGAACTTCCTTCCTTTTCCCTTACCTTTCTTGGCATGGGACACGAATGCTTCATTTTCCTCAGGTTGAGTGCCATGAAGTCTTTGTCGTGCAGCAATTCTTGTTTCTTCCTGAGTGCAATCTACCCATAGTTTATCAAACTTAGGTAGTTTGGATCTACCACTTATGCTTTGGATGAAAGACTCCCAAGATGGCGGAAGACTATTCAGAGTGTTGATAACAAGCTCCTTATCATCAATGGGATCTCCACTGGTACTAAGCTTGTCCCTTAGTTCTGTGAACCTCATGAAGTATGAGGCAATGGATTTTGACTTAGACATCTTCATATTTGATAGTTGGTTCCTCAAAGTAATGGAAACATTGATACTAGTGTGTTCAAACAACTTTTTTATGGTCTTGAACATTTTCCTAGCAGTCTTCTTCCCTGAGATCTGTGGAACTAAGTGATCTCTAACTGAGTCCACCAGAATCCTTCTTGCTCTGGCATCATTCTTCCTCCAGCAGGATTTGTCTTCTTCGGCTTCTGGTTCTGGGACCTTCTCATTTATATATTATAAGAGATCATTTTCTTCTAGTAGTAGAAGAATCCTAGACTTCCAAGAGATAAAGTTGGAAGCTCCTTCCAGACGATCTTCAACCTTCATTCCAATCATCTTGACTACAGATCTGATTCAAAAACCCTAGCAGGAGCTAGGTCAAAAATTAAAGTTGGAATTTTGAAAACTAATTCCACAAGTAGATGCGCCCTAGCAAGGCGAGTTGAGATGAGGTAGGGCTGATCCAAATCTATGGAGAAAAGTAGGTAAAACCGAAAACCCTAATTTCTACTGCAACTGCAGAATTAGCTCAAAAAATGAAAATTCTCGAAATTGAATTATGTCTTTCACCAAACGATGTGCCCTCCTTAGAGCAAAATTCCCAATGCTCTTTTTCTTCCAAAAAGTTGAGTGAAGACTTCAAAAGATGAAACCCTAGTTTCGACAGGGTTCCAACAATGTTCCGGCAATGGCTTCTTCTAGTACCACTCTGATACCATGTTAGTTTTTCATACATTCATAGCATAATAATTTAAATGCATAAATCGGATCTTCTAGAAGAAAGACAAAGCACAAAACAATAACACAAGAGTTTAACCTGGGAAACCCAAACGGGAGAAAACCCAGCAACCTTCGTATAGAGATGATAATTCTAAGATCAGAGTACAATCATAAAAGAGAAAAGTTGGAAATGCTTTCCAAAGATAGAAACCCCAAAATAGTCTTCTCCTGCTACAGTGCGAACTTCTCTCTCTAGGTGATGCAAACTTGTGTGAAGTGAGTGAGTGAATAATGAGGTGACTTTACCTCTTATTTATACATGTGCCAAAACTGGCTTTTACCCTAACTGGGCCAACTTCTCTATTTGACTGGGTCGACTTCACTTGGGGAGCAATAAATAATTTAAATTTAATTTTTCTTTTGCTTGCTTTTCATCCCAAGGTTTACATTGATTCTTTCAAGGGTTTACATAATTAATTACATCAAGTTCATCTCCCTTAGGAGGTACAAACAAGTACAATAAAATACAATAAATAATATCTTCCGAAGTTGCACAAAATCCAACATTGGAGGGCTGCAAAAAGGATCTTGCACTTTGTGCAAGGCACCAAGACACATGGGATCCACTATGCTGCCAAATCCTCTTTGGATCTAATTGCATTTTCTGACTCAGATTGGGCTAGAGATAGCACAGACTGTAAGTCCACTTCCGGTTTTGTATTCATGCTTGAAGGAGGTCCTATATGCTGGTCTAGTAAAAACAAAGTACAATTGCACTCTCTTCAACAAAGGCATGGTACCGAGGAGTAGCGAATGCAGCTACTGAGTGCATCTAGTTGTAAGGAATTCTTGGTGAGTTCCGAATTGACTTTAGCACTCCCATTATTCTTTGGGTTGATGTGCTATAAGGATATCCTCAAATCCAATACTCAGACAAAGAACCAAGCACATTGAAGTGCACATGCATTACATCCGGAATCTAGTGCATGAGAGATTGATTGTGTTGGAGTATTGCCCCACTGCTGAGCAAACTTCTAACATTTTCACTAAATCCTTCACAGAAAAGACTTTCAGCCATAATAAGTTGTTGCTTGGAGTGGCAAAACATGAAGTGAAGGCTGCTTGAAGATCAGGTTTCAAGTTTTGTTCTTGTCCATTTTGAGGGAGGGTTTTGTCCCATGAGGTTTTCCCTGTTTCCTTGGTTTTTGGACAACGATATGTAAAGGGTGACCAAGCCTTTGTTGTTGGGCCCTAATATTTCTAATATTGTTTGTCTCATACAGTCAGGCTTAAGGGAGGGTGTTAGAGCATTAAAACCCACTTAATACTTAAGATATAATTTATTTCTTTTTTTATTACTTTCCTAGGTATTTTTACTATGTTTTTGGCCACTTGTTGACTTCCTTGGTCCACCACTTGCCATCCTTATCCACATGAGCGCATTCATGAGCATCCTGGATGCTTTTCTGGTTGTTCCAACTGTCAAGGGTGCCTTTCCTGCTTTTGCATTGTTTTTTCTGCTTTTCAGTAGATAAGGTAAAAATTAAGCACTCTATAGGTTTTGGCAACTGCTTGTTTTTGTGGCCAACACACATTTCCTCTTTTTCACTCCAAAAGCTACCATCTTTTTCTAATTTCATCCTACATCACCTTACAAAAGCAGTTTGGACAATTCGTGAGATTTATGGCTGAGTTGGAGATGGATGTTTCTACCTTTGGGGGTTTTAGCTAGTTTAGTAAGCTTGTTTTTTGTGAGTTATTCGAGTGCATCCAAAGCATTTTTTTTTTGTAATGCTGCAAAATTCTATTAATCGAGAAGAGTTAAAAATAGAAGAGAAAATACATTCTGAGGTGATCGGATCGGAAAGAGCCACCACCCAAGGAGATCCAAAGGGCCATAGAGGTTCTGCTCAAAATTATACAAAAAACCCTGCCCTATGCAAGGAGACCAGGGGAGGCTAGTGGTAGTATCATGACCATAAAAGCCTAAGAACCAGTATTCTGGTGAACTATGTAACAAACTAAGAAACATATTAAGAAAAAGTTGTTGAAAAACACATGGAGGAACCTCCTTAACCGAGCACTGGAGGTGGTTCTGCATCAGAGGGAGTTTCTTCCAGGATTGGGCAGTCGTAGTATTCTTCATCCTCTGAGTCTTTCGCAGAGGGCTAAGTGTCTTTCGCAGGGAGCTTAACCGGTAGGGGTGCAGTCTTCCGGCTGGTGGGAGCACTTCCTTCCTGGTCGTTGCGAACTCTTTTGGTGAGAATAGGGCCCATAGTGGTGGGGATAGGGAAGGAGAGATGAGCTGGCTCCTTGCACTTCTGCTTGTCTAGCTCCCTGCCCTGATGAATGACCGTGTTACCAGGTGTCACGTAAGCTTTAGCAGCTGAGGGGGTGACTATGTGTGCGCTGCCACTCGGACAGAAGTCACAACAGAGGTGCCTGGTAGGGGCATAAGAGTCCCAACTGAGGGTGTTCTCCAGGGTCTGAGTAGCATGCCTTGTAGTGGCCCAATGGGTGAGCATGTCATCCATAAGCTCGCCCAGCATGTTCTTTACCAACCAGTAAGGATCCCAAGGTTGTTCCTGACTCCCCTTGGAGAGACTATCTGCAATGAGCCTTGCTTCCCAATTATCGACGAGCAGGCGAACTGGAATGGATACCTCTGCTCCATAACCTTTCCTTGTTTTCCCTGCTTCCCGATGGTTGTCGTTCTTCTTATTTTTCCATTTCATGCCTTTTGGTCGTCCCATGGAATCAGACCAGAGGATAGAGCGAGCGAGAGCGAACGTGAGCCCGTGGAGCACAAAAGCAGGCAATGCCCAGGTCGCTGCCCAACATAGAGTGATGATCATGGCTGAAGGCCGAGCCGTTGAACCTTTGTACAAACTGAAGTGCCAATCAGCTGGCGATCTTAACGCCGCACGCCGAAGAGACACGGGTGTGGTGCACGAACTGTCGTGCCAAGCTGGTTGAGGAGACGTCGTAAGCGGGAGGCTTAATGCGGCCAGCGATCAGACGTCCCTCCGATTATATGCTCGACCATATCATTGCCACAATGTTGTTTATCATGCCCAAGTGTCATGTTAGTCGCCCCACGTGTATTGCTGCCACCCACATCCGAGGAATTGAGATCCAAATTGGCTAGAGCTTGGCATTGCAGAATGATCTCCCTGGAGCTTAAGGAGGTGAGGGCACCTTCTTGATAGGTAGAGTTGCAGGTTACCCCTTCATTGGCAAGGCAATCGGCAAGCGCATTAACTTTTCTTCTGACATGTTGGAAGGAGACTGAGCTAACAAGAGCACGAAAAGTGGCTAGTTCTTGCAGTCGCTACGCAAGCCTCCAACTTGACGAGAGTTTTTCGACCCTGGCACCATTGTGAAGACGGCCAGCAAGAGAGATAATGATCTTGGAGTCTCCTTCAATGACAAGGGGAAGTAGGCCATGATTGTGAGCACATTTGAGACCTTTGAGGAGCCCCGTGAGTTCCACTGCGTTGTTGGTGTCGTGGCCCATGGTGCCCATGAAGACTAACTTGACAGAACCGAAATCATCGCGAATGGCTCCTCCAAAGCCTGCTGCTCCAGGATTTCCCTTGGAAGCCCCGTCAAAATTGAGTTTGAAGAACCCCGAGGGGGGCTTACTCCAGTGTTCCGGACTTGGCGAATCCACAAGAGGCTTGCAGAGAGTGTTGGGAATGGATCTGAGGAGAAGGTTCCAATCTGACAGGATACCCTGCTCCAGGGGTAGAGTGGGGAAGTCAGCGGAGCTCCAATTCTTCAAGGAAAGAGTTTCCTGCAAGTTGTTTTTTAGAGTGGCCCAAATCTCCGGGAGTTATTTCTTCTTGGAATCAAAAATTCTTCTGTTTCTTTCTTTCCAAATATTCCAAACGACCAGTCCTGGAATGAGGTACCAGAGTAGATTGACAATGGCGCTCTGGATGGGAGTAGGATCCCAATTGGCCATGGTTTGGACAATATCCCCTCTAACTCTGTTGGTGCGTTTGTAGATACGAGCCACGTTGTCCCAGATTTCATTGGCAATATCGCAAGAGTTAAGAAGATGATCAATGGTTTCGAGGTGAGTTTCACACATGGTGCACCGTGAAGGGCCGTGAATGCCTCTTCTCTGAAGATTATCCCAGGTTAGAATGTGCCTGTGGGCCAGGAGCCAGAGGAAGGAAGAGACTTTACGCCAGAATTGTGATTCCCAGATTCTTTTCCAGATAGGATTCGGCTGTTCTTCCGAAGTGCCTATGAGAATGGACTAGGCCTCTTTAGTAGAGAAGGTTCCTGTTTGGAGGTGTCCCCATCTTAGAATATCATGACCATGACTTATTCTTATCTATCTGGTTTGAAGATCTAGCCAAACTTGCTCAGCGCTGTCAGCTGGAACAGGCAAGGCGGTTTCCACTTACGGATTGTGCTGGAGTCGGAGGGAGTCCAGTAATCCTGTATCAAGAGATGTCTATTGTGAAGACAAAGTACCTGGAGTTCCAGAGTAAGGCATTGAGTATGGAGGCTAGGTAATTGCTGCCACTAGTCGAACCAGAAATTTGCATGTTAGCCGTCTCTGACTTCCCAGACACTGTGATGCTGAATTAGGGCTCTTCGACAATTAGTTGCTCGCCAAATTAAAGATCCTGGGGGATCCTAGTCGTAGCGAATGCGCAGCTGAGTTGGCCAATTGGGTGCATATTTGTTGTTCCGGAGAAGGCTCCAGGGGGAGGCCGTGTCAGTGACCCATTTCCACCAGATTTTAGCCGAGAAGACTTGATTGTTGATTTTCGTATCCCTAAGTCTGAGGCCTCCTTGTCTTTTTGGCATGAAGAGAGTGTGTCATTTAACGAGGGCCCACTTGCGGTTGTTGTGGCTTCCCCCTAAAGAAAGGACTTTTGAAATTTTCTCATTGTTTTGAGGACCCATTTGGGAGCTGCAAGGACCGAGAAGAGATAAAGGGGCATGGGCTGAAGGACGACTTTAAGGAGCACAATTTTGCTGGGAGCGAAAAGTCCAAGAGGAGATTTTATTTTCAAGCTTGTCTAGGAGTTCTTTCCAGGAGGAGTGCTTGATGGCCAAGTCAAAGAGAGGGGCACCAAGGTATTTGAAGGGGAGGGAGGAGGTTGAAAAACCCAGGATACATGAGACGTTTCGTTGAGTGATGGGGTCTGTGTGGAAGAAGTAGATCTGAGACTTTTCAAGGTTCACAGTGGTGCCTGAGGCTTCCAAGTAGGTCTGAAGAGTGCGCTTGAGAGTAAGGGCTTCCTGGACAGAGGGATGCCCAAAGAGTAGATTGTCATCCACAAATTGCTGGTAGGCCGTGGGGGGGTTGCCATGCAGGGAAATACCACGGAGGGTGCCAGCTGAGATCTCGGCTTTTAGCATTCTGCCCAATACCTCGACCATGAGTATGAAGAGGAAGGGCGAAAGAGGATCCCCTTGACGGATGCCTCTGGTTGGGGAGAAAGTGGCAGAGGGGTACCCATTAACCAAGATGGAGAAGAACGCAGAGGAGGTTACGGACATGACCCAGTTGGTCCATTCTTGGCAAAACCCAAAGGCAACGAGCATTTTTTCAATGAAATCCCAACTGAGTTTGTCAAACGCTTTAGATAGATCCAGTTTGACCAGCATCCCAGGGGTTTTAGTCGTTTTCAAGGAATGAATCATTTCATGAGCCAGGATGATTCCGTCCAGGATCTGGCGCCCTTCCACATACCCAGTTTGTTCTGGCGATATGAGGATCGGAAGAAGTACTTTGAGGCGATTGGCCACAACTTTGGTCAATATTTTGTAAACAACGTTGCAAAGGGAGATAGGCCTGAACTTACCCGAGCTGGTGGCTCCGATTTCCTTGGGGATAAGGGTGAGAAAGGTGGCATTCAGCGCAGGGAGGACCCACTTCTTAGTCCTGGATTCTTCAACAACCTCTAAGATTTCATGTTTTAAGAGTTCCCAGCAGTAGTGAAAGAAGTTAATGGTGAAGCCATCTGGTCCAAGGGCCTTGCTTTCCTCCATCTGGTTTACAGCTGCCTCAACTTCAGCCATCGAGATTTCCTTCATGAGAGTGGCGTTGTGGTCGACAATAGAATGGCAGGGATGTGGTTGGTTACCCTGCTGATGGCCTGGGTTCTGTCACGATCTTCTTCAGAGAGCAAGGTCTAGAAATGATTTACCAGCTCTTGTTCAATCTCCTCTTGGTTGCGAATATTGATTCCTTCAGCAGATTTGATAGTGGCGATCCTGTTGTTCATTCTGTGTTGGACGGTGGTGCGGTGGAAGAAAGTGGTGTTTCTCTCTCCCTCTTTGAGCCAGTTGATTCTAGATTTCTGCCTCCACAAAATTTCTGCTTGATCGCAGCGTATGTCCAGTTGATTCAGGGTTTCTTTCTCCTTTTGTTTGAGCTCTTCAGTATGTCCCTACTCCATGATGTCTTTTTGGATGTTCTCCAGTTCTTTTTCTAGCTCACTCTTAGCGATGAAGATGTTGCCAAAAGTTGTACGATTCCAGGTTCGCAGCCAGGATCTAAGCAGTTTGAGTTTCTAGTGAAGGGTGGCCATTTTAGATCGGCCTTCCACCTTCATATTGATCCACCAGTTGCGAATAGTGTCCTGAAAAGAGGGGTGAGTTAACCAAAAAAATTCAAAGCGAAAGGGACGGAATTTTTTGTTACCCCAGTGCTGCCAGTTGAGTGAGATCGACCAGTGGTCCGAGCCAGCTGAGGATAGAACCGTTGTGGTGAGCAATCCTCCCATGTCAACAGCTTTTTCCAAGATGAGGAAGCGGTCCAAACGTGAAGCAATTTGTTGAGCTCCACCTTTGCGATTGTTCCAGGTGAGGAAGCCCTCAGAAGGTAAAGGATCAATGAGCCCGCAGTCGTTGATGCAAGTTTTGAAGAGGATGTCTTCATGGGAAAGATAGCGGCATCCTCC
The DNA here is from genome assembly GCA_027924585.1 of Larix kaempferi. Classification (NCBI taxonomy): domain Eukaryota; kingdom Viridiplantae; phylum Streptophyta; class Pinopsida; order Pinales; family Pinaceae; genus Larix; species Larix kaempferi. The sequence goes on along the minus strand of BSBM01000961.1, from coordinate 4,123,024 downwards.
TTTTTTTTCCTGGAGGGAGGTAATCATGTTGAAGTCCCCCCCGAGGATGAGAAGGGAGTCAAGATGTTGCGTGGTGAACCAGGAGATGTTTTCTAGAAGCTTCAGTTTGAGAGAAGGAGCTTGAGGCCCATAGACATTCATGCGGTGGCCAGAGAGGTTAGTGCCCAGAATCTGAAAGGAGGCAGAAAGAGAGTGGGCCGTGGCAGCGAAGTCATTCAGGGTTATCAGAGAGGGGTTCCAGGCTATCGTAATTCCTTCGAAGGCTCCCATTGAATCAATCGCAATAACTTGGCATCTTTTCCAGAGTTTGGACAAAAGGGAATGGACCGAATCACTGGAGCATTTCGTTTCCTGTAGGAAGATGACTGTAGGTGAATCTTGCATTAATTTGCGCTTTAACATGCGGTGCTTAGTAAGTCCGTTGAGCCCTCGCACGTTCTAGGAGATTAGTTGCATTGGGAACCTTGGATAACAGTGGGGAAGAACTCTGTTAGCTGGGCATATTGCCCTGATTCCACCACGCGGGTTCCCAGCTGACTAATCCTCTAAAGATCAATTTTTCTTCCCTGCTTCTTGTTGTCCCGTTGCAGTTTGTGCTTTTCTTTTTGGGGGAGGTTGTGAACTCCCAGTTTGAGGTGTTTTACCTTGTTCAAGGCTTCCTTCAGTAACTGAATCTGCTTAGGTGGGATGGTGTTGTAGGCTTTTCTGGTGCATACATCTTCCATGCCTAAGATGTCCAGTTCGCCAAGCTCTAATTCAATCATCTCCTCATCCATGAGTATTTCAGTTCCTTGAGTACTCCCATGCTTTTGTGGCATTTTCATCGGAGTCCCATGCTCCTCCATCGTTGGTCCTTTGTTGGGCATGGGCCTATCTTTGAGGTTTTCAGACATCTCGGGGGTCACATTTTGGATCTGATCGGTGGTCATCTGGGCGAGAACTAGGTCTTCTGCTTGCTTTTCCTCCGCTTCAAGGTTTTTTGATTGTCCTTCAAGAACAGTAAAGTTGTTGTTGGTAGTTGGGTCGTTTGATTCGTTTTCCTCCGTTGGTGCTTTGCGGTGATGTCGTCTTTTTTTCCAGTACTTCTGGAAACCCTCTTCATTCTTATTAGCTTCTGGTGGGTTGTTGTTGTTAAGATGACAGTCATGGTACAGGTGTCCGTGTTCATGGCACTTTCTGCACTGAAATGGGACATGCTCATAATCTAATGGTTGTACCCATTCAGAATCTTCATGATTGAGGCAGATCGAGTCGGGCAGAGACTTGGCTATGTGCATGTAAACGCATATACGGGCATATGAGGTGTACTTATTGTTTCTTGTTTGCTCTGCTGCTCTAACATATGTACCAAGGGTGTTGCCAATGTCCTTGAGAGTGTCTTCATCCCAGTACTCTTGAGGGAGTGAGTACATGCATATCCAGACGTGCGCCCAAGTAAAGTCCTCTCTATCGAGGTTGAATCTTTCCGTCCAGTGTCGAAGGAATAATCCGGCTGAATTAAAGAAGTATGGGCCTCCATCTTCAACTCTTGCTTTGTCCTCAAGCCGGTGGAAGATGATGGTAAAGAACCCCTTGGATCCAAGCTGCAGATCAAAGTGAGCCTTGGGTTTCCATTTGGCATCCAACCACGAAGGGCTTGCTTAGTTGGCCAAAAGCCAATGAACTTGCCGACCAGGGCATGATCTTTGAGTTTCTGCGCTCAAGCATTGATGCGTTGCGCTGGAAGCGTGAGCTATGGTCTTAGCTTTTGCGATGCATGTGGTCGTTCCCGTTGTTGGACTGGAGGCCAAGGTGTTTTTCTGAGCACTCAGGGTTTCAGGGTACGATAGAGGGACCTTAGTCGTCCCGATTTGTACTGAAGCAGTCGGATTGGAAGAAGAGGGGGCTATACAGAGGGGCCCTCAGCCCCTCCCGGTGGGTCGGCCATTGGTTGTGCCAAAGGTGCAGGCGTAGGGGAGAACGGGGAGATGCGAAGGGGTGAGGCCAACGGGAGCTGGTCAAAACCCTAGAGATGGCATGCGAAGGGGTGAAGCTAACGGGAGCCGAACCCTAACAGAAGGACACTTAACAGAAACTAATCCTCATGGGTACTTACTTCGCATCCAAAGCATTTTGATTTTCTGATGTAATTCTATATATTTGCAGCCACTGGATGGTACATGGTTGGCTGATGTACATTTATGCTAATATAGTTTAATATTGTGCATAATTTTGAGTCTGATTTTGGGTGTTCTTGACAATTCTAGACTATCAATTTGTGTGAGAAGTGTTATTCAATCTTATGATCAGCCTGTGATCTGATTTCACAGTTTTGCTATACATGTTCCAGTGATTGGTATTTCAATTTGGTTTCTAATAGATGTATAAAGGAGGGGATATTTCTTATACCTCAATGACTTTGATACTTAACAGACAGTAAATCATCTCGCAAGCTATTTTATCGAGTCCTTTTGACTATTATGTATGTAATGAAATTAGCCAATTAGCATGTTACCAAGCTCAACCTTTTGATGAGATAACTCCCAACTAAAGCCCACCTGTTATATAAATAAATTTTCAGGGGATTTTTCTTATACCTCGAGGACTTCACAAAGAGAATACAGGTCACAAGAGAGATTTAAACCCATGTGAAGAGGATAACAATCCCCCTCTCAACCACCTGAGCTAGACCCAATCAACAACAAATCTTTTGAGTATTTTCTAAATAATGAAATTAGCCAATTAGCATATTGACAAGCTCAACCTTTCACTGTAATATTTTTAGGATAAAGCACCTATTATATAAATATTTTTCAACCTAAATAAAATGTATTTGAGGTTTTTATAGCCAGCTTTGGCTATAAATTTTACTTCCAAATACATATATCTCCATTTGCATAACGAATGCAGAATAAGGAGCATTATGTTAGTGAAGTGCACCTCGGAGAGTCTTTAACAGCACCAGATTTGGACATCTGTTCAACAGCACCGTAGAAGATAGAGAGGATGCATTAAAGTTCTCGAGGAGGTGCATCACTCTTGCTTTAGAGAGGGAAAGGTCACATGCATGCGCCACCACCAATTAATCTTAGAGGCAGGCAGGCATGCATGCATGCACCTGCCAGTTAAAAAATCAGTTTGGCTTTATTTTTTAGTAAATACTATTTCTGAGTTTGACTTATGATAAAGAAAATTTTGTTTCAGAGTTTGAGTCACATGCACACCTGTTTTGCAAACCCTAGTACGCCCTTCTCATATCTATAAGAGAGGGTAGAGGTGTGGATTCATTCATTGAGTCTTGAGTCTGGCAGCTAACAGTCTAGGGGTAGTTTGCTGTAGCAGGTTTTTCCATGTTCAGAATTAATAAATGCAGTGGCAGGTATTGGCAGTGACCTATTTTAGTTATCATTATATTCTTTAACTGTATGCATTCATAGACTCTAGCATAATTTAAAGATAGCTGTTTTGAGTGGCATTTATTTCAGACTGTTTTAGTTTCCTGTAGAAACAGTTTACACATTACAGAATCTGTGTACCACGTGTTAGAAAATTCTACACATTGTGCTCCTTATTATGAACACCTATGCCATTAAAATCATTTCTCAACTTTGTAGTCGGGTTTGAAACTTTGAAGTAGCCCAATTTTATAAAAGCTACAAGAATCCATGTTAAATATGCAATAATGGCCTCTAAATTGAAGAATCCTCAACATTTAAGATTTGCTACTGTCACTACTTCTATTATAGCCATAAATTTATTTCCATCATAGAATAATATAACTGGGGTTTCATATGAATTAATCCACTGTTTGAGATGTGAGTTCCATTTTTTTCTATAAAATGAAATACTATCATTGTCAGAAGAACAAAGTTGACATGCATTTTTAAAAGGGATATGATGATACATTGGTCATGATTTGTTGAAATGTACATAGGGCACTGGTGCTTAGCATCTTATATTTCAAACTTCATTGCGATCAAGAGGACTTCATCTGAAATACTTCCATCTAGTTCATGTCAAAGCTTAGTCAATAAAAAATTTAAGAGTGAAATATGAGCATCTGGTAGGAAACAATGCCCCTGGTATTTGTAGTCATTAATGTGATTACCAACTCATCTCAACCATCCTTTATTATAAATAAGTTTAAAGAAATGGGGGTCAGAATTATATTTTGGTTGTTTAGAATTTGATTTTGTAATTGGAACTGGCCATGTGAATGATCATTCTATAGTGTTGAGTGTTTTTTAGCCTGCCAACAACATTGAGTAGCTTTCAAAAGCAAAAAAATAAAAAAATAAAAGCCTTTTCAAGGGAAAATAACCATTGGACAACTTACCCAAACAAGCATATCGACAATATAACAGGTGCAAAAGCCTGAGAATACTATACAATTTACTTTTGTTATGTGGCCTTAACTGCTTCCATTACAATTTTTTACATGCTCAACCTCTTCCCAATTTTTACATGTCATTCTTTCATAGCCTACAAAATGCAATAGAAGCAAACTTGTCCTTTGGTCGCTCAACATCCTTGACACGAAACATAAGACAATTCCATCATGAGCACGAGAGTGAACACGAGAGCTTGTCTTCTCTCAGCCGCTACTAGAAGAAGAAGAAAGCGACACAATATAGAAATAACATCAGGTACATCAGTCACAATTTTTAAAGACCAATAACCAATTTGATCCGAGGGCAACGAATAACCATTTCCACCAAAAGTTGGTCACTACAACCAAAATTACATCCTCACCCGAACCTAATTTATAAGTTTCTTTGAATCCACATGTGAGATAGACACTAAATACGCCCAATATCTCCAATAGAACCATCATACTTTCCAACAACATATAGCGTTGCACACCTTGACTTTATTAGTGTGCATATTACACGGGTATTAGACATTCCACTAGAATTTTCCCTGCTTCTATCATACTCCTTTTGAATAAGTGGTATTTGTTGTGGAAGGAGCGTGATTATATTTCGGGGTTGCCGATTGGGATTCGATGCCACTCGGAAGTTTTTCCTTCCCTTAATTTCTTTCGATTTACGGTAAATGCTCGCCTTAATTGTTCTCCGTGTTTCTAGGTTCAGTAAATTTCCCCATGCATTGACTCAATTTCTTCAATCTATTTACTCCACGTTGATATATACTGTACTCTACTATTGGTAGTAAATTGCATCTTAGTTGACAGAAATTTAGAGGGTTTCAATTCTAATTAGACAAACAATAATTTAAATTATGCGTTTTATATCATACGAAAGATATCTGAGGCCAAAGGAATTATCCGAGGATTGTGAAGCCAAACGGATTTCAAGCGATTGTCATTGAGGGTTTCAGGCATGTTTAGGATTTATTCAAGGAAAACCCAAAAGGATCCCCGGAATTTTTTTCACGGAGACGCGATGATAAGAACGAGGGTAGGAAAGAAGAATTACCGTGACTTTCAATGGATGCATCGCCATTTACGAGCCTGGCAGAATTGTTGCCCCGATCGAGAGAATCGGCGGGCGGCTCTACAGGTGTAGGCAGGTACTTGCGCTCCCCGGTGATAAATGCTAATCGATCTGTGCCCCTTTCCAAGATCTTCCTCCGTCGAGCCTCTCTGGCGCTCTGCATTTTGGTTTGTTTTTCTCCTTACGCATTCTATCTTGGCAAGGCCCGCATACCAGCATTTGGGAGGCGGGGATTATATGGCAGGCCTCTCGAGTTTCAACCCATCACGGTTAAAAACCCCTCGATTCGGGTAGAGTAGCGTTAATTGCACATCGGAATTGTATGGTTTATAAAAAAAAACAATATTTAACCAGTGGAATTAACTTAACTGGCTTGGTGCTCATGAAGTAAGTGCAAGTTGACTTAGTAAAGCATCAAGTGGGTCGAATGGTTAAGAATATATGTTATCTCCATGGTGGTTACAGGTTCAAAACCGGCAAGGGGTAGGGTTATTCATTGGCCCATTGTAACAAGGCTCGAAGGGTAAGTGACCCCTGGTATAGAGGCTCAACCCAATGGGCTTCGGAACATCTCGACCCTCCTGAGTCACAAGTCACTGGTATATCTGGGTTGCGCACTGTTGGGTATTCCCTTGGGAGGTTGTTGTTCCCATGGTAAAAAAAACATTAAGTTGAGTTAATATAAATTGAATTACTAACATTGAGTATCATTTAATTTAAAGTGTTTGAGGAAAGAGTAGATTAATTTTGTTATATAAACAAGACATAGTTGCGAGACAGCCTAGTCCCTATCAATGTTGGAAGTATTAGGAGCAAAAGTAGAGGAGATTCGGAAACAATGACAGGTGGCATTGATACGAGATTGTGAAAGTCAAGGCAACAGCAAGAGGAAACAATTGGATTTCGACTAGTGATGAGCAAAAAGGTACAAAGGGTTGCTTGGGCTATTGGAAACATTTTTTTTGTGTTTTTTTTCAAGTCCCAATATAACGGAATTATACTAGGAACAAACCCTAGGTTATTTGTTGGACACATAAACCCCAGGTTATTTTGTCACTACTACTGTGGTTGCTTGAAAACCAAATGCAGGAGCCAAAAATCATGTTGTTTGCACAACAAATGGATGGGTATCTAGTCAAACGTAAACCCCTGCACCACCTTTAGGATTTTATCCGTGTTACGGTTTTTAAAGGAAATTGGTCGTGAGTTAGATTTCTAAATGCCCAAAATTTAACATTAATTACATAGTTGAATGCATATGACGGAATGTGTTGTGCCTCGATGGAGCAGGGAAGCAAGTTTATTTGTTCTAAAGACATTCTTTTGTCATTTTATGGAGAAATAAGGGGCATTGCGAGAATCGCACCCAGGACCTCTCCCATCCAAAGCAAGAATCATACAATTACATAAAATGCCCTTGTATGACCAGTAAGAGTATTTAAGTTCTCTTGTCATAGGACATGGAGTAAGGACAGTATGACTAATCCATCAGACATGGAGTGAGGAGCATTAATCTCCTTTTTGAAGTAAATGCAGCATGTCCAAGCAATCGAGAATGATTCATGATTGCGGAGTACATTCATGGCATTAGGGTTTATGTTATATGTTTAACTTAACTAGATTCCTATGACTACGATTTTGATCTGTGGTCCCATGAAACAGTGAACCAAAACTACTTTATGTTAAGATTTAATATGCTAAGACAAAAAATATCAGCATTACATTCCATTTCACAACAATATCATATACAGGATCACTGAAAGAACAACAAGCACAGCATAAACACAAGAGACACATATTTATCCTAGGAAACCCTCATGGGGTAGAAAACCCGGCAAAGCTTCCTCAATATAGATGACCAACAAATACAAAGATGTAATCCACAAACATGAGCTCCTTCTCCTCCATAGCAGATCTCTCTCTCACCCATGCGCTAATCACAAGTGAGTGAATGTGTGTTAAATGAGGAACACACCTCCTCTATTTATACACAACTCCGACTTGACTTTTACACTAACTAGGTCGGCCCCAACTTTAACCACTGGGTTAAACACCCCATTACAACTAACTCTGAGCCGACCCCACTAGGGAAGTCTAATAACCCAAGTTACCACATTCCGACGGAGGAATAAACATCTTCGGATATACAATAAGGTTTTCACGGAGGAATAAACATCTCCGGATATACAATAAGGTTTTCACGGAGGAATAAACATCTCCGGATATACAATAAGGTTTTCATGGAGGAATGAAACTTCTCCGGAATAACAAAGTACAAATATAATATTCTTAGAAGTTACAATATTTCAACACTCCCCCTTAACAAGAAGGATATTATAACAACATCTGCAGGAGCAAGGAGTCATTAACTACATGATACATGATACATCTATAAATCATTGGAAGCTTTCTTCATACATCATCATCAGTAACTCAAACAGTTACTGGAACATAAGCATCGTTAGTATTGAGTCTTCATCTTCTATAGCACTCAATCAGCCACAACATCATCATCTGGATCTACCGATCAACATCATCATCTGGATCTCTCGATCAACAGCCTCATCGTCTGGATCTACCGATCAACAGCATCGTCATCTAGATCATCAAGATCAACAACATTGTCATCTAGATCATCATGATCAACAACATCGCCATCTAGATCATCACGATCAACAGCATCACATCATCAACTAGATCATCTCAATCAACAACATCATAGCAGCATACCCTGCAACACACATGATCCAATTATGGGATGATCAATCCCTCTCCTTTTAAGACAATTATCATGTCTATGGATGATGAAATCCAGATCCAATCCCCAGGATGATCAATCCTTATCAATTTAAGACAAGTCTCATGTCTATGGATGATGCAATCCAGATCAAATTCCCAGGATGATCAATCCTTATCAATTTAAGACAAGTCTCATGTCTATGGACGATGCAATCCAGATCAAATTCCTAGGATGATCAATCCTTATCAATTTAAGACAAGTCTCATGTCTATGGACGATGCAATCCAGATCAAATTCCCGGAATGATCAATCCTTATCAATTTAAGACAAGTCTCATGTCTATGGATGATGCAATCCAGATCAAATTTTCAGGATGATCAATCCTTATCAATTTAAGACAAGTCTCATGTCTATGGACGATGCAATCCAGATCAAATTCCCAAGATGATCAATCCTTATCAATTTAAGACAAGTCTCGTGTCTATGGATGATGCAATCTAGTCACATACATTTTGAACTAAATGTTCAGGGACGATGCAGTCCTATCATCAATTCTCGGAGACAAATTTCTACGGATCAATTCAGGGACCGAAGTCCGGGGATGATACAATCCCCTCTCGTCCACTAGGGACCACTTCTCAGAGACATATGTATACGGATCAATTCAGGGACCGAAGTCTGGGGATGATACAATCCCCTATCGTCCACTAGGGACCACTTCTAGGAGACATATGTCTACGGATCAATTCAGGGACCGAAGTCCGGGGATGTTACAATCCCCTCTTGTCCACTAGGGACCACTTCTTGGAGACATATATCTACGGATCAATTCAGGGACTAAAGTTCGGGGATGATACAATCCCCTCTCGTCCATTAGGGACCACTTCTCGGAGACATATGTCTACGGATCAATTCAGGGACCGAAGTTGGGAATGATACAATCCCCTCTTGTCCATTAGGGACCACTTCTCGGAGACATATGTCTACGGATCAATTCATGGACCGAAGTCCGAGGATGATACAATCCCCTCTCGTCCACCAGGGACCACTTATCAACCTTATCGTTGATATCATCGACCTCATCGTCGGGACAGGTAACCTCATCATCGACCTCATCGTCGGAACAAGTAGCCTCATCATTAGCGACCATATCACTCCCCCTTTTGAGGAGGGTCCTTCTGAGCTACACCAAGCTTGTCTCGGAAATACTCAAACTCTACTCGAGACAGAGGTTTGGTCAATACATCAACAGCTTGTTCATTAGTGCTCACATACTTGAGCTTTATAGCTCCTTTCTACACCATATCCCGTATATAGAAATATCGGATCTCTGTGTGCTTTGACTTATCATGGAACATTGGATTCTTATTCATCTTGATACAACTCTGGTTGTCACACGGGATTACAGTGGGGTCCATCTCCAGGTCAAACAATCTTGATACAACTTCCGAAGCCATACCGCTTCACAACTAGTAGATCAAGCAACTATATATATTTCTCTTCAGCTGTGCTGAGAGCCACCCTAGACTGCTTCCTGCTAAATCACGAGATCATGGCAGATCCCAGACAATAACATCCACCTGATGTGCTCTTTTTATCTGATACACTTCCTGCCCGGTCAGCACCTGTGTATCCATACAATCTGAAATCATGATCTCCAAGATAACATAGACCAAAGTCTATCGTACCCTTTAGGTACCTCATCACATGCTTTGCAGTTATCAGGTGAACACGCCTAGGTTTCACTAGCTACTGACTCAAGGTGTTTCACAGCAAAGCATATATCTGGCCTTGTATTCGTTAGATACATCAATGACCCAATAATCTGTCTGTACAGAGTCACATCCACTAACTCTGATGAGTCATCAGCTAACAGTTTCAAATTGAAATCCATGGGAGTGGCCATGGCTTTGCATTCCAATACATCAAATACTTTCCTTGGTTGAGAAAGATTCCTTCTGGGCCTTGCTATACTTCCAGACCTAGGAAGTAATCAATCTGAGATCCTTCATCTCAAATTCTATAGCTAGCTTCCTCTTGCTTTCCATGTTTTGCTTCTCATTTCCTGTCAAAAAGAGATCATCCACATACAATAATAGTATCATCCACAACATTAAGGTTAGGATCAGCTTTACTTTTGGCAAAGCCCAAGCTTGTCAAGAAGCTATCAATTCTCCCACTATGATTGAACACATTCACACTCTGCACTGAGTGATCTTCTGCATATCTATCCATGCCATCTCCCATCAAATAGGTCCACTGATATGAGCCTCAAGATCATTCGAACTCTATGGTGAGTTCCTTCTTGCATCCATCTAAGAGAAGAATTTCATCTGTATATAGACACCATCTTCAACCTTGTAGCAAAGGTTGAAATCCGCATCACCCATGGTGATCATTAAGCTCATCAAATGACTATTGATCCCGGGTACCCATACAGAGCTTTCTTCAATTTAATCTTGGGAGTTTTCTCAATTCATACTTCTTATACAATTACACCATTAGGAGAATGGTCTTATCTAGCCACTTGCAGCAAACATCTCGTCGTGATCCTCTTCTTCTTTCTAAGAGAATCTTCTAGCCACAAGCCTTCTATATTACGTTTGATTTGTAAGTCTTCTTGTTGAACATCTATCACTTGTTCGGTGTTCATCATCCTTCTTTTGTAGATCATATCACATGATCTTTCCTACAAATCAAAGTTAATCACATGATTAGTAATACTTCTTGATCATCAAATTAAGTTGACATGATAACCTACTATGCATACTGATATGATTCACATAGTCATGCAACTATCTTGACCAATATTTTGGCACAACACTTTTCCATATTCTGTATGCATACAGTGGCTATCTAGATGCCTTCCATCTCTACCAGAACATACTGTCAAGAGCGTGCACAGCTCTCAGCATGTCAGCAAAGAGGTTTCATTTTAGATAAACAACAATGGAATGTTTGTCCAACTTAACCATCATAGTATATATGAATTCTCACACTATGCATGATATATTTTAGGAATAAGCATACAGCTATTACAAGCAATATCATTTACTATAACAATTCAAATACTTATCTTTGATGGTTGCCTCCCACTTGATCTCTATATGTCTTTGAACTTCTTATCCATCCTGCACCACTATGCATGCTCAAGTGTGCACTAGTGTCATCCTCATGATCTCATACATAATCATACGTTCATTAGTATAGTCTTAATACTATCAAAACATTATGATTCTAAATAATCTTAAGTATGTATAGTTATGATCATTTCATACACAGGTATAGTTACCTAAGATCCTAACAAAGTAGGATTCTAACTTGATATAGGAAAACATACATGGATTATCAAGCTTGGTTATGTCTTAACATACCCAAACAATATCTTTTTTGTTCTCTTCAATGATTTAGAGACCTTGTGCTAGAACCTGCATATCTCATAGGTTAAGCATAGTAGAACAAAGTCATACATACCTCGTAAGTAGAGCTTCTATGTGATCCATGACTATGGATGAGTCTTTGTCTTCATGTCACCATGGTCATATGTTCTTGAACTAGAACTTTCTTGATGTACCTTTCATGTCATCAGACAACATCAACCTCATACAACACCACAGTGCATTAGTACAATCATAAGTGTCATAACCCTAATCAGTGAATGTCTTCTCTCATGCATTCATACTTTTACTAGGGTGATAAGACAATTCTAAGATTAATCAAGATTGTACTAACCTCAATAATATGAAGACAAACATATCATAAACTTAATCATGAACAGATTTCAACACATACCTGTATCTCCTCAAGTCATACCTGTCGATATTTCTTGTAGTCTTCTTATGTAAGGCCTTAACCTCATCTCCCCCTGAAACTGAAACTGGAGCTGGATTAGGGTTTGTCAGAGAAACCCTAAAAATTCAAATTTTGAATTTCAAACTTCTGAATGGATGGAAAGATGTGGCTTGCTGAGCTGATCAAGCTGGTATACTTCAATTTTGAAAACTGCAAAATTTAACCCCTCAAAATTACCTTTGAAACTTCTGGATGTTCTGGACAGGATCCCGAACTAGGGTTTGATAAAGCCTGGTTTTCTGCCCATCCAAAAGGTTCGATCTTCTATTCTAAACTTCGATTTTTCTGAGGAGCTTCCATCCATGGTCACATATTTAAAAAATTCCAACTTTTGTAGAAGCTCTAATTTTCCACCTTTCCGATCAAAATCCTGAACTAGGGTTTGATCAAGCCCGGTCTTCTCCCAACCCAAAAATTTGATCTTGGTCTCTAAATTTCGATTTTGATGAGGATCATTCAGTCGTGGACTCCGATTCAAAAAATTCCAACTTTCTCCAAAGCCCTAAATTCCCGCAGTAGTGACAAGCCAAGAATGAAGGTGCTCAGAATCCAATTCTGTTTTGGCAGAAATATGCACCTGATTGTTTCTGGTGCATCTCTGAATTTACGAATCCACAGGGCCTGAAACTTTGGCCTGTGGTAGCCTGACATGTCATCTTTCCAACCCCATAGGTCTGACCTCAATGGGATTCTCTGAGAGAGAGTTATGCCAAGTGTCGCAACATGACCTGTTTATGGGATAAAACAGGAGAGCGAAATTGTATGTAGTGCCACATGTCACTGGTTCACCTTCGGCCTCTGAAAAGCGGACCTATGAAAGTACAGTCTGTTCCCTACCTGTCACTTTTTACGAAATTTCATTTGGAGCTTCCTAGCCCAAGATATGACCTTTTTTCCTAGGTCACCTGTTTATGACTGAGATTTGGAAGAGGCAGAAACCCTAAGTTGTACTGATCATATCTCACAAAGTACAACGAATCTGAGGATGGCGTTTGGGCACAAGGTACAGGGGGATGTTGTCTACGACATGTAAATGTTTCAAATCCTGAACCTTCACCAAAACTAAGTTATAGCGAAAGTTCTACGATGCCTGGTTTTTGCTATATAAAACCCTAACCTTCAAATTATCGCAAGTGAAGCAAGTGTCGTAAGTGCCATACATCACCTTCCTTCAGGATAGCTATGATACCATGTTAATATTTAATATGCTAAGACAGAAAATATCAGCATTACATTCCATTTCACAACAATAGAATATACAGGATCACTGAAAGAACAACAAGCACGGAATAAACACAAGAGACACATATTTATCCTGGGAAACCCTCATGGGGTAGAAAACCTAGCAAAGCTTCCTCAATATAGATGACCAGCAAATACAAAGATGTAATCCACAAACATGAGCTCCTTCTCCTCCATAGGAGATCTCTCTCTCACCTATGCGCTAAACACAAGTGAGTGAATGTGTGTTAAATGAGGAACACACCTCCTCTATTTATACACAACTCTGACTTGACTTTTACACTAACTAGGTCGGCCCCAACTTTAACCACTGGGTTAAACACCCCATTACAACTAACTCTGGGCCGACCCCACTGGGGAAGTCTAATAACCCATGTTACCACATTCCGACGGAGGAATAAACATCTTCGGATATACAATAAGGTCTTCACGGAGGAATGAAACATCTCCGGAATAATAAAGTACAAATATAATATTCTTAGAAGTTACAATATTACAAAACTTTATGCTTATTTTAGAACGCAACAATACAAATTGGGTTATGTATGGATGTTCCTCCATTGTTAATAGTTAAAATAGATTTTGCTAACAAGAATTTCAAGATAATGGGGATTTTGATTACCATAAAATGTACTTTAGATCCGATAGCTAGCGTGCAAAATGACAAAGTAAGGAAACACCAACAAACGTTATGCCCCAATCTTAAACTGTCAGTAATGTTGTAATATTGGTTCAAATGAAATCACTAATTTATACAAAACTTTCAAGATAATGGGGATTTTAATTACCATTAAATCAACTTTAGATCTGATAGCTAGCTTGCAAAATGAGAAAGTAAGCGAATAGCAACAAATGTCATGTCACTGGGTTGGCAGGTATGGGAGAGTCCTTTATGACTCTGAGAGAAACAAGCTGAAAGACTTTGCATGGGGAATTGGTAGGAGATCCAACAATGGTGCAGAGTGGCTAGCTCTGATTAAAGGTTTGGAAATAACAAGGAAGGAAGGAATTGAGGACCTGGTGGCTTCGGAGATTCAATGCTAGTCATTAGGGAAGCTAGAAACTTGATGATGAACCATAAGAAGTTTGTCACTAAGATTCATCATATCTTTAAATACATTGTCAGTGAATTCAATACCATTAATTTCCTTCATCTGATGAGGATAAATCATCAGAATGTGGATGCAATGGCTAATGCCGGAGCTGGTCTTGATTATGAAATTTTGGTTAGTAATCGTCAAGAGTTTGGAAACAATTGGGTCCCTTCAATTTTTCCCTTTACTAGTTATGAAGAAGAAGCATAAAATTTTCCATTGCAATTGGAAGTGGCAACTATCCTTGGCATGGAGGAACCAAATCGTCAATCATATGATTTATATAACATTGGGACACTTTAGCATTGGTTTTTTGATACCCAAAGTGTTCGCTTCCCCCTCCATGGATCCTCCTCGCGTCATCTCAGTGGCTCTGGAGCCTTCCACACGCTCGATACACCTGGCTGGCATGCAGGAATTGATGGTGGTAGAAGATTGAGGCAGAGCTAGCCTACATTACGGATGGGGGTGTGTTACTTCTGGTAATATGAAGTTGGGTAGTATTCGCATTCAAGGCAGAGCGAAAGAGGTATGGGTTAATATGGACGAAGCCTCTCCTTCTATCGTTTCGAGCCTTCCCTCGCTACAATGTTTGTGTCGTAAGAAGCATATCACGACCTTGGGAGGAAATGGGTGTGTAGGAGTCCTGAAGATGTCTTTTGCGAATGAATCCTGCCAGGAAATGGACCTCAGTGGATCAGTCAAGGTGCAGTAAGCTCTGCATGACCACTGCAAAGCTGAGGCGTTGGGATTGGGCAAGAATTGGAACTCCTCTGTAGGAGGAAACAATAGAAACAAAGGCCCTGCGCCTTCGTTGGGTTTTGACAGCCTCCCAGATGAGGTTCAAACATACTTGAAAGAAATGGAAATTCAAGTTCGCAAGCTCAGAGGGGAAAATTCTGAACTCAAACAGGCCATCTCTCACCTCTACACTCTCATCCAAGTCACGAATTATGAGGTTCGAAACAACAGCAGCAAGATAACAAAGTAGGCTGCCAATCTGGCCGAAAATCTCTATAAGGGATGCCCTTGTTTTGTCAATTTGGACACCAAAATTATGGCATTGCATAATAGTCTTAGGAGAGTGGAAGCCAAGATCGATAGTATGAGAGCAGACATCAGAAAGAGCACCATGAAATTACAAGGAGGCGCAGGAGGCATGGCGGGAGGAGCTAATGGGAACAAGGTGGACAATTCACACCAGTAACTCGTCTAGCATGGGTCTTTCCAGCTCTTTAGGAACATTTTTGCTTAATATTTTGTTGTATCAGAATTATAGTATAGAGTCTTTTTCGGTTATACATGTAGCAACAACATAATAGATCTTCTAAGGTTTGTCTTTTCAACAATGTTATGTTTATGTATTTTGATCCAAGGTCAGTTTGTAAGAAGGTATAGCTTCCGCAGATGAGGATTTTATCATGAACATTACATACTGGTAAAATATGAGCTAGGAGTCTTGGCAGCTCTTCTATTTTGGGAACAATCTTCCCAAAGTTTTTGTAACCTCGATTTCCTTTTTATATAAAAGCTTGTTACTCGTTTCTGTAAAAAAAATAAAATGTTGTGTCACAATCTTAAATCCTCAACAATGTTGTAGTAGCTAGCACGCAAGTACTATGTAGAGGAGCACCACCAAAACCATGTTAAGAGCCAAACACACCTATGTATTGGCTAAGAAGAGGTGCAAATGCCAATGTTTTGTGAGGGTTTTGTTATATTGTGCCACAGTAGCAGGTTGAAAGAAATCAAATTAATGTTATGCATTGGAATCATGACACACAAATAACTTTAGCAATCATTACATGGTTATAACTACTCCCAAAGGCTTCATGGAGCAAGAATTAGGATTAAGAGAAGAAATTCATGTGCCAATGCCAAAATATATCCTGTAATTACATAATTTTGATGTTTCAAAGGTCTCTTGTGATGATAATCTCTATTTTGAAGTCATGAAAGGGTTCTTTTATTTATATATGATTATTAGGAGTGTGACTGTGATCCATGCCAAGGGGTTTGCATAATCCTATTGTTAGAGGCAGATTATAGGATACAAGAGAGGCAATGTTGCTTGGTCCTATGGAAAGATGCAACTTGGCATAGAGTGCATCACAAGGTTTGATAACTTGGTATTGATTGCATCACAAGGTAGGCTCATCGTATGTATTGTGGATCCAACCTTATAAGGATGAATTGTGTTTCATTTTTTAGTGTAACTCCATGAAGGGCTTGCATGTCAAGTCGAAGGAATAGTAACCAACAGCCAAAAGTAAAGTGCAACAATTGAATGATAAATTGGCAAATGTATTATGATATTTACCTCATAGACTGCCACTCAAGATGGGACATGTACACATCATTAAGCTAGAACTGTATGCAAATTGGTCATTGTCTTTCCCTGTATATATCCAAAGTTATTTATGTTAAATTTTGAACAAATATGATGAGCTTTGAACTTTAAAACTTTAAGTGTGGAAATACAAAATACTTTAATCAATTAACCATTCAATCACGTGAAACATTCAACCATAACAAAATATGTACCATGGGGAAAATCCTCAAAACAATGAGGATGAAAAGCCCCAGCAAATCTTCAGAGTATAATTATGATCGATAGCAGATAATGTCTTTTACAAAATAGCATATTTCTTTCGGCACCCCACGTGCTAGATAAGAGAGAATATTGAGTAATAGAGAATAGTGTTAGAATTTTAAATGCAGTAACAATAAGGATCACTGAAAGATAAACAAGCACAACATAGACGATAGTACACAATAATTTATCCTGGGAAAACCCTAGTGGGGCAGAAAAACCCAACAAACTTCTTCAATATAGATTCGTCATAATGTACAATAGTAATCTTCGTGCAATAACCCAAAACAAGAAGACTCCAAAAGCAGCTACTCTCTTTGACTCTATTTCTCTACTCATGTGAACTTGATGAGTGAGTGAGGTGACCAAATGAGGAGGACGAACATCTCATTTACACTAATCAGTGACTTGACCTTTTTCCCCAACAAGGCCGACTTGACTCTCCTAACAGGGCCGACTTGTCAAGTTCACAATAAAATAATATTTTCTGGATCTTTCTAGGCCGACCTAACAGTTAGGGTTTACATTGAATCTTTCAATGACTTTTCCATGATCAATTACATCAATAATAATTCTCGAAGGAAGTACAATACAATTAATACAAATTATACAAATAAGAATATCTTCTGAAGTTACATTCTTCAACACTCCCTCTTAACAAGGAAGGTATTCTTCTGACACTATCACCATCGTCTTCCAGCTACTGCAATTCTGTACTCTGACTATTGACATCTGACATCTCTCGAAACTATACATCATAAGAAGTTTCATAGAGCCAACCCTTTTTCATGTTGGATGTATCTAACCTTGCAGCGCTAGCCCTCTTTCATGCTGGATGCAACTTTCTACAAAGCCAACCCTTTTTCATGCTAGATGTACCTTTCTATAGAGCCAATCCTTTTTCATGTTGGATGTATCTATCTTGCAGAGCTAGCCCTCTTTCATGCTAGATGCAAACCTCTATAGAACCAGTCCTCTTTCATACTGGATGTAGCCATCCTATAGAGCCAGTCCTCTTTCATACTAGATGCACCTCTACAGAGCCAGTCCTCTTTCATACTGGATGTAACTATCCTACAGAGCCAATCCTCTTTCATACTAGATGCACCTCTACAGAGCCAGTCCTCTTTCATACTGGATGTAGCTATCCTGCAGAGCTAGTCCTCTTTCATACTGGATGCACCTCTATAGAGCCAATACTCTTTCATACTCGATGTAGCTATCCTGCAGAGCTAGTCCTCTTTCATACTAGATGCATCTACAAAACCAATACTCTTTCATACTGGATGTAGTTATACTGCAGAGCCAATCCTTTTTCATATTGGATGCAACTGTCCTGCAGAGCTAGTCTTTTTTCATACTAGATGCAAATGTCCTACAGAGTTAGTCCTTTTTCATATTAGAGGCAACTGTCCTCTTCCATGAACCGAGAAATCCATCTGGTGGGTTCAGCCCAGGAGCGTCCATTACGTTGCACACCGCAACCACCTACATTACCTCACCACACCTCCAGATCATCTTGTAGCCTAGGAGTCTCAATTACGTCACATAACCCGTGACTACCTGCTACCTTGTAAGTGCTACATCACTCCCTCTTGATCTAGACCACTCCAAGCTTGTCCCTGAAGTGCTCGAACTTCACTCTCAATAGAGGCTTGGTCGACACATCAACTATCTGCTCCTTTGTTTCTATATACTGGAGCCTCACTGCTCCCTTCTGCACCATATCCCAAATATAGTGATACCTGATCTCGATGTGCTTCGACTTGTTATGAAACATTGGGTTCTAAGACAACTTCACACAGCTCTGGTTGTCACAAAAGACACGAGTTGCCTCTAACTCGAGATCGAACAAACCTGCAAGCAACTTCCGAAGCCATACTGCCTCGCAGCTTGTCGAACAAGCTGCCATATACTTGGCTTCAGCTATATTGAGTGCCACACTCGTATGCTTCCTACTAAACCATGAGATCATACCCGATCCCAAACTGAAGAAACACCCTGATGTGTTCTATATCCGCGACACTCCCAGCCCAATCCACATTAACATAACCCTATAGGTTAATCCTCTGATCCGATGCATATTTGAGGCACCTCAACACATGCTTTGTCGCAACTAGGTGAACACGTCTCGGCTCTAACATATACTGACTCAATGTGTTCATTGCAAAGCATAAATTCGGCCTCGTGTTCGTCAAGTACATCAATGAACCAATCTTCTGCCTATATACTGCAACATACAACAACTTCAGATTCGATGCCATAGGTGTGACCATGGCCTTCCAATCCATCATCCTGAATTTCTTCGGGATCTCTTCTGCATATCTCTTATGGATTATGCCACAACGTATCCTTGGTGCCTGTTTCAAACCGTACAAGGTCTTTTTAATTTGCACTCATGTGTCTGCCTATCATGTGTCTCAAATCTACTACACCATTCAGGAAAGTTGTCTTCACGTCCATTTGGTGTACCTTCCACTTCATCACTGTAGTTATCACAAGTATAGTTCTAATCGAAGTGTTCCTTGCTACAAGAGCAACAAATTCTCATCACAACCGACTCCTTCTTTCTGAGAGAAACCATGAACCTTGCCTTGTACTTTTGTAGTATGTTGATTTTGTAAATTTGCTTGAACCTTCATCACTTGCTCTTTGGAACAAGTCTTATCATCCTTTTCTTGTAGGTCATAGCACAAGATCTTTCCTACAAGTCCAATTTAGTCATATGATCAGAATCATTTCATGTAATGAAAACTTTGTATGCATAACGTACATAGTCATGTAACCAATGCACATTAGCCAATGCTTCAGCACAACACTCATCCATATCCCGTGTACACATGATAACTATCTAGATACCTTCCATCTCTACCAGAACTATTAAGAGTGTGCACTGCTCTCAACATGTTAGCAAAGAGGTTTCATCCTAGACTAGCTCCATGAGGGGCTCATGGGATGTTGTACAACACTATAGGCCACTTACCCATAACATGCACTACATGAGCCCACTACTAGTCAATCTTAGTCATATATAAGTGCATGAAAGAAAACTGTATCATAGAGATACATGTAACTGTTATGAGAAATATCTTTCAAAATACTCAGGAATTCAAATGATAGTAAATACTTATCTTTCATGTGTTTTGTAGGCTCTCTCTTGGTTTCTACCTCCTTATAGAAGTTACTAGAGTATATGGAAGCTCCATCATCCAATTTTGAAGACCTTGATCTTCTTCTTCGTATAGTCTGGAATTTTCTGAAGTCTTTATCCTTGGTCCTCATGTACTATATTCAAGGTCTCGTTCGCTTTGTTATCACTTCTTGAAAACAAACTTTTCACGTTCTTGCCTCATGCACATCCTTTGCATATGCCTTCATGTTTTGTCTGGATCTCGGGTAGACCAGTCACCATTTTGCTTACGATCGGTAAAGCCTTGTATATATCCAAACCTTCTGTGCCATAGTTCACTTGGTTCCATAATGTCATGGACGAATGCTTGATTTGAGCAAGCCTCCCTCTTACTCTTCAAACGTTCAAGACATAGTCTTCTCTTACTTTCTTCTTTACTGGTTCATCATCCTTTGTAGCATGAGCATGATGCCTCTTCTGATTTCCTTTCTTGTTGTTGCCTTTCTTCTTGGGACAATTTCTTGTAGCAATGTGTCCCATTTCATCACAATTGTAGCATTTGAAATTTGAGCAATCTCTGGGAGGTCTTTGACCCTTGCAGAGTCTTCTAAACTTGTTATGATGATCTTCTTTCTTGCTTCTCTTAGCATGAGTTGCCAGACCTCGATTATCTTATTCACCTAGCTTCTCTTGCAAGTTTCCCAAAGTGCACTAAATTTGATAAGTTTCTTCCTGGAACATATACCTTGAATAAATGATTCCTGTGATCTTGGAAGGCCATTCAAGGTGGTCATTACAAGTTTTTCATTCTCGACATGATCTCTAATAGCTTCTAGTTTATCTCTGATATGGGAGACCCTTGTGAAGTAAGATTGAATGATTTTACTGCTTTGCATCTTTACACCCTTGAGTTGAGTTCTCAAGGTCATTTTTCTATTGATGTTCTTTCCTTCAAACAAACTCTTCAGTGCATCAAACATCTCTTTCAGAGTTTGTAGAGGTGAGATGTGGGGGATCAAGTGATCCTTTATGGAATCAGTAATGATCCTCTTGGCCTTTATCAGGTTCTTCTTATGCTTGGATTTGTCCTCACATCCCTCTGGCTCCGTAACTTCTTCTTTGATATAATTGTCCAACTCATTCTCTTATAGAATGAGCATCACTCTATACTTCTAGGCACGGAAGTTATATGCTCCTTCAAGCTTATCCTCAAGCTTGGTATGGTTTGTCATCTTGACAAACTTGATAAATGAGAACCTCAAATGGAAATAGAGATAGTATAACTTACCAAATGTCTTATGAGATCTGACTTCAGGACGACTTAGGGATTGTTAGAGAAACCCTAATTTTTCAACTTTGGAATCTTGAAAAACTAACTGGAGAGAGAGATGTGCCTCCTCAAGGCGAGTTGATGAGACCCTTCTTTCATCCAAATCTGAGGACAGAACCGCCAAAAATTGGAAACCCTAATTTCTACAGTTGTTGTAGTTTCTATAGAACTAGGTCAAAAATTGAAAATTCTCGGATCTAGAATTTGCCTTGACAGGAAGTTGCGCCCTCCCAAGGCGAGTTGAGCAAAGGTCCTTTTCTTCCAAATCTGTGGACTAATCCTCCAAAAACTTGATGCCCTAGTTTTCTCGAGCAGTAGTGGTGGGCCCAAAATGAAAATTCTCCAATCTGAATTTAGTCACCACAGAAAGATGTGCCCTAGTGAGACGAGTTTCTTTGACTCTTTTTTTAATCCAAGCTATGGCGAAAAGCTCCTAGAAAATGAAACCCTAGTTTCCGGCAGTTGCAACTGCACAATGTTTTCTTTCGGAACAACTCTGGTACCATGTTAGAATTTTAAATGTAGTAACAATAAGGATAATTGAAAGATAAACAAGCACAACATAGACAATAGTACACAATAATTTATCCTGGGAAGACCCTCGTGGGGCAGAAAAAACCCAACAAACTTCTTCAATATAGATTCGTCGGAATGTACAATAGTAATCCTCGTGCAATAACCCAAAACAAGAAGACTCCAAAAGCATCTACTCTCTTTGACTCTATCTCTCTACTCATGTGAACTTGATGAGTGAGTGAGGTGACCAAATGAGGAGGGCGAGCCTCTCATTTATACTAATCAGTGACTTGACCTTTTTCCCCAATAAGGCCGACCTGTCCAGTTCACAATAAAATAATATTTTCTAGATATTTCAAGGCCGACCTAATAGTTAGGGTTTGCATTGACTCTTTAAATGACTTTTACATGATCAATTACATCAATTATAATTCCCGAAGGTAGTACAATACAATTAATACAAATTATACAAATAAGAATATCTTCCAAAGTTACATTCTTCAACAAATAGAGATCAACAGTATCAACTTGCCATGTGCCCAACACATTAATAACAAGCAAGAATAATATCTCGCACAAAGAGAAGCGCCTTTCCTTTAAGGGAGAAGAGAATTCGCTTCACATTGAATTCATCAATCCTGTATAACATATTTATACATTCTTCACATGCATCGGCTTCTATTTTTATCTTCTAACTTCATGATGAACTCACCCTCCATCTGGATGTATCAATCTTGAATGAAGAAGAGCACCCCACTTCTCATGCAATGCATTAACTCACTTAAATGAATCTTGGGATGAACTTGCCCCTTCACTGAAATAATTCCCACTTAGTTCGGTGGCTAACTTAAGTTTTGCAACTCAAGTGTCGTCTTTTAGTTTAACATAAGTGTTGTCATGCAATAACACTAAGTTAACTAGATCTTCTTTGTTAGCACTTAGTTAACTTTCTTTATCATAATTGTCGTCATGCAATAACACTTAGTTAACTAGATCTCCTTTGTTATCACTTAGTTAACTCTCTTTAACTGAAATCATGTTGATTGATTTACTTGTAGTGACTAATGTGAGTTCTTTAATTAACCGAGGCATACATTGTGGCTTTAACTGAAGCTTAACAATTCGAGTTCACTTAGTCATCTCATGAACAATTCAAATTCTCTTTTTCTCTATGCATTTATCTTTAGCTCTTATCTTTACTGCATGGTCAATATGTGTTAACTTTAATTATCTATCATATCAGATTATACTTAGAATATTTTTTAGATGCTTTGATCATATTATATTACTCTATGACCAAATGATCATATTCTAAAGTAATTCACTCTAAAGGTGGTCAGTCTGTAAAGGAGAATTAATAGCTATCGGTGACCATGGTTAGTAATATATCACACAACATTAATGCTTCAACCTACAAAGCATCTACCTCTATAACTGGAGGTCCACCCCATGGGTACCTACTATAACTGGAAGTCCACATGAGAATCTAACTTGACATGCACGTCCCGAGCCTTGTCCAACAAGACTTTACAACATCATCACTTTGATACATCAAAACATTCACCTCAACATATGGGGAATATCCTTTTACAACTGAAGGCTTAGTCATTCTTAAGTCCAACTCAAGGATCTACTCCAAGTTCCTGAGTCCAACTCAGGATCCCTACCTCAACACATGAGGCCCAATCCTGGTTGCACAAGAATTGGCTTGGAGAATGACTCGTGATGCTGTACATTTAACAATTTAAGGACAAGAAAGAAAGAATGAAGAATATTGTAGGAATTATTGGATATGGGTCATTTAGATAGTAGCAAAAGTGCCTTTGCATCTCCATTGGGCTCTTTCCATATATACTAAAACATTGACTACAAGGAATTAAACAAGACGATTATTAAAAATGGATTCCATATGTCACGTATACATGAATAACTGATAGAACTACATGTAGCAACGCTATTTACAGAAAATTGATTTGGGATTTGGATATCGCTAGATAAGGGAAAGGGAATGTAATGAATTTAAGACAACCTTTAGAACTGGTGATGTCGACTATGAGTTTTGGGCAATGCCTTTTAGGCTAATGAATGCACCAACCACATTTGAAGGTTGTAATGAATCAAATCGTCAAGCCATTCTTGAGGATATTTATTTTCATGTTCTTTGATATTGCTCTTATTTTTAGCAAGGATATGAAGGATCATTTTCATCATTTGATAATTGTTTTAGAACTCATATGACTTGACTCTAAAGTAAAGTACAAGTTTGGAAAGATTTAGAGATGACCTAGCTAAGAGTCCGACCATTATTAATGGCCACTCCAAATAATGTGCCATGTACTTGTGTACTTGCAGCACATCATATGTAGGGACAGAGCTAGCACCGACCCAACCAAGAATGTGACATAGTTGAGAGAGCTTAATGGGCTATGAAGTTTCTACATAGTTTATTAGGAAATTGGAGGTCTTGTGGCACTCTTAACTGACCTCCATAAGAAGAATCAATTCAAAGCGATAGAGGCTACGAGGTATGGCTTTCAACATATGAAGAAGATAATGACTTCCACCCTTGTACTAACAGTCCAAGATTTCACACAAACCCTTTATAGTTGAACATGATGCTTCTAGCATTGGCATAGGGGTTGTTCTCATGGAAAATCAATAACAAGCCAAATGGGCAAGCTAATTACAAGGTTTTGATTTTAAAATTGTGTACAAGAAGTGGGAAAGAATGTGGTGGATGTAGCTTGCATGGTGCCATCATCACACCACAGTGACAGGTGAACGATGGAGGCCATAACTAGCACCTACTATGGGCTATATTTATGCTTATCATCAATGTATTTATCAAGGTTCTTCATTGAGATAATTTGTCAAACACCTTGGTATTGTTAATCATATACTTTGAATTTATCTATAAAAAATGCAAATGATATGCATGATGCTTAGTTATCTATAGGCTTCTCGATGCTAGGGTGAGATAAGACCAATGAGCTATAATAGTGCTCAAAACCATGGGATAGTCCAATTGAGAGGGAAATTATTAGCATTTTATGAACATAGTTTGGAATGGGTAAGATCAACTAAAATCATATCTCGGTGCACACGAGCACTCCTAGAATCGTTAGGTAAGGAGGATCCATTCCCAATGTAAAAAAAAGAACTATTCATGTGGATGCTACACATGAATCAAGGCCCTCTAACTGAAAGGAAAATCTATTTAAAAACTAAAACTAAATGGAAAAAACTTAGAAATAAAGATTTTTGAAAAAAGAAAACTTAAAAAAAAAGACGCAATTACCATTTTCTTATGTTAGAATTTGGAATGGGCAAGATCGGCTAAAGTCATATCCCCTAAGCACACAAGCACTCTTATAATCGTTGGGCAAGGGAGGACCCATTTCCAAGGTTAAAACAAAAACGAATTATTGATGTGAATGCTGCACATGAATCAAGGCGATCTCCACAAAAGCTTGTACACAAAAGTGAAAAAGTCAAAACAATTCAACATTAAATTAAATAAACTAGGCTTTGTTTGTCTAAAGAACTCGAGGTATTCACAGAACTCTTCCTCCGCTTTAAAAATTCCACCACGATTCTTGGGCCCCGGGTTAAGTGGGATGGTATAGAGAACCAGCGCCTCTTCATAGCTGTCAGACATTGGTTGAAACTCTTAAGTGATCCTCTGGTTCAGGGTTCTAGATTATCGCCATGAACGCCATTTGCGCCAACTTCCTAGGGTTTTTCCAGCATTAATATTGAACTCATTAGGGATCTGTATTTATGGAGGCCATAGTTTCCATTATTATATGAAGCAGTAACCATGAAAACTTAAATTCTTTAATCATCTAGAAGTTGGACACACAACAACGCATATATTTTGTCACTGCTTGATCATTTCGAATATTGAATGTAAAACAAGAGGGTTTAACCTCAGGCAGTATCCAATACATCAAACCCTTTTATGGAATAACTTGGAAACCAAATGAACTAGACAATAATTCAACTTGTTGTGGAGGGAAAGCCAAATAATTTAAAAAGAAACACAGGATGGAGAATTAGAAGGGTAAATAGGATATTACCTGTCTGAGAAGACAATCCTCAGAATAATCTCGCTCACCTCCACTGAAAGCAAGCAGAATCCCAAATGCATCTAGAGCTTGACAACGGATTGAAATGAGATGAACACCATTATAGGTTAGGCGTTTAGGATTAACAGGGGAGGAAAATAAATCTTTTACGTCCCAGAACAGTCCATGACCTAAGGACGAGTACAGTCATTAAATTAAAATGTACCCAAAGGGGAGACTCATCATTTCATTATGAGCATAGGCCGTCTTATCAAAACTATTCATCATTTTTATGCCAAGTGGATTCCACCATGGGATCAATCCTTAACAAGCACTGTAAATAAAACAAATAAAATGATTATACCTTGAAATAAGCGTTGCAATTGAAATTAAAAATCCAATGTTTCTATTACCATCGCACTTAGTCTAGTAGAACTGACAGACTTAATCAGTCTGTACAATTTATGGGTTTTGTCAGAGTGTAAATAGGACATACAGGTGGTGTTATGAGGGTTTTTTAATTGTATTCAAGTTACATTGGAGCACAGTTATCCTTGCCGAGCTAAATTGACACCTGTAATTTGTGGTCTCAATCATTTGATCCAGGGTTAGGTTAGAAAAACAATGGTAAAAGATGGAGTTCCGCACATGCCTGGACATGCCATATTCAATTTAAACGTGAGATCGACAAGACAACTCTGTGTATAGGTATGGAATAAGACAGTTGTCTTTGTAAGAATCTTTTGTATTGTAAATTTTTTTTTTTTTAATTTAAAAACTAAAACAACTCCTCCAGGGATTTATGTCCCATCAAGAGGGTACTACACCAATCAAAAAATAGAATTATTAAATTTTAAAAATTCTAATAATTATTTTCATTTTCCAGAAAATTATGTTTAATAATAAAATTTTGCAATACTTTATAAAACATTGTAAAAAAAATTGTGGAAAATTGCAAACTAATACAAGTCAAAAGAGGTTGACTAACCAACGGTTAGTATATCCCTGCCTTGGCAGGGAATAATAAATTTGTCCCCACTATTCAAACATTATATTACGTATTGGATGGGGGTGTTATATGACTATCTTTAAACCCAAAGGGTAGATGGGTTCATTATCGGCATAGTGTGTGGAATGTGTGGCTTTCATATAAGCTACAAGCTTTTTGCCTAGCTGCTATTGTGTCATTGTGTCTGGATATTATGTCTAAAGCTTGCTTGGCTAAGAGCGGGCTCTCATATGGCTTTAGCTTGGTTTGTTGCAGTTCAGAGATAGTGAATCACATTTATGGGGAATGTTGACGGGTCAAATTGACCACATCAACAATGAGGGAAAAGAACCACTGCATGTCCCAAGTTAGACCCGATTGCATTTTTTATGGTGCCTCCGACTGGTTAAGGGCCCAGTTTTCACTATAATTTATAAGGTTTTTTTTTTAAATATTTTAATATTTTTTATAAGATTTAATCTAAAGAAAATAAATAACAAGTGACTAGCTAAAACTATCCATTGCGGAAGTGAACTAATAAATTCAAGAATTAATGCACCTAAAGAATGATTTTGTTATTTATATCCAGAAGTAATCCTTGATATAAACAATAGATTGAAACATCAATATCAATGAACATATATAAGCAAAGTAATTACTCATAATATCATTCACCGATACTATATGTACGTTTATAACACGATTGAATGAAGGCAAGTTATAGGTTTTGCTACAAAATCCAAAAAGTGAAATAAATAATCCATACGTTCCACTATCCAATATTAAAATACACATAAGATCAATCAATTAATTGTTATACTCAACCCATATGTTCCTGCAACTTTAAAAACAAATAATCTGGAAAGTTGAACGATGCATCTATAATAAGTAATAAAGAAATAATTTAGAATAACTTAATCATAGGGAAAATATTAACATCATCACCAAGAAATTTTTCAAGAGGAATCTGGGTTTTTCCATTATAAAAAATGTCTCAAGAATATCTGATTGGACCCCCTACTCAATCCATCCATACAGTAATATACATAATTCAAGAAGTAAGGGTTTCCCACCACCACCCCCCTTTCTGCTTCATACAAATTTTCTTATATAGCCTCAAGGCGGGAGACAACTGAAATAATTGTGCAAAATTATTAATTGTCTTCTCTGTCTTAACTTACAATAATAATTAGATGGGCGATTCGAGAGCTCAAGTTTTCTGTGAATATGGCGGAACCCTAGATTAACTGGAGGATCGATGGCGGCCTGCTGCCGTCAGGAGGGGCCGCAGGTTCTGTCGTTGGCCCCGTTGTGGTTTGTGGTGATCATCACGGGTTTGGTACTTTGCTTTTCTCTCCTGGTTGCAGCTCAAACTTGATGCTCTGCTCTAAACCCTAGGTTGGCGTGTTACTGCATTTTTTTACCTGTGTTACTTTGGTGGTTTGCCTTCTATGGCTACATACGACAACAGGGTGGATTATTCGTTTGACCCTTCTGATGACCTGCCCATTTGGACACAACCGACGGGTGCTGGGTGGCAGGCTGGGGTTTATACTGGTGGGTTTGAGGTGGAGGGTCTACCTGCATTGGAGAACAGGCCCGTTCTAGGGTTCTCACCGTCTAATTTATTGGCTATCTCCCCGGGACCGGAGACGGTAACTGCACCTTTATCCAATACTCCACTGAATGCGTCGTTGAAGGATGTTGGGGCTCTTTGGACCTCAGAACAGGTTATAAATGCTCTGGAGGGCTCGGCGGGTAGAAATAAGGGTTCAAACGCTGGTTTTATCGGTTATCCTGGCAGTGTTGGCAGGGCTTCTCCTTCTTTGGACCCTCTGCCGGTATTGAACACAGTGGAGGCACAGGAGGACTCGAGGGCGGGGCATCTGGAACTACACGAACAGCGTGGGTGTGCTAGTCCTTGTGTGGGCTCTGGTACTAGCTAGGATGAATGGGGTGGGCCTTCTTCGGAGGATACTACTCTTAAGGGGAAACGGAGCAGGAAACGATGGTTGAAACTTAGCAGGACTAAGTACAATTATGCTTTGGGGGAAGACATTGAGTGGAATCAATTGGTGAAGATGACAAGTATCACCTTGGTTGGCAAAGCTTTGGGCAGGTCCTTCTCTCTGCGCACCATAGAAGCATGGGTGGGAGAACAGTGAGCGGGGGTTTTAGGCTATACCCCGGAAGTTGTGGAGTTAACATGCAACTGGTTTGCTTTCAATTTCCAGGAGGAGGAACATACAAAATGGGTATTAAACTCCAACTGGAGCTGGGATCACTGCCCAGTCATGATCAAGCCATGGCATCCGATGTTTGATGATAGTCGGGAACGTCTGGATATTGTCCCACTGTGGGTTCGGCTCCCTGGTTTACCACTCCACTATTGGTCGGAGCGACATTTCAGAGGGATTGGGAACATGATTGGAAATTATTTAGATGGTGACTATAGTTTTCTTCACACCCGACAGAGGAAGGTTGCACGTATTCTGGTAAATCTGAATATTAGGGAAGGGTTAGTATCGGATGTTACCCTTAGCTGGGGACCCTATGTTTATGTGTAGAAGTTGGACTATGAAAATTTTCCTTTTAGATGCTGCCGTTGCCATGCTTATGGCCATCCGGTTGCAGAATGTAAACTTCCGTTTCGAAGGAAAAATGATGGTTTGCAAAAAGCCCCTATTGCTGTGGAGGCTAATCCCCCTCCGGATATCCCCTCGACTGAACCTCCCCCAAATGAGGGTTTGGCCGTGGACGAGAGACATGGTTCACCTCGGGATCGAGTAGACCCCTGTCCCACTAGTATTGTTATACCGGTTTCAGGTGTTGCGGCAGCAGGGGCTGATGACATACTATAGGCGATGGGAATGGACGCACCTCATACTAGAGAATCATTACCTGGAACAACAGCTTTTGAGTCTACACTACCGACTGTTACCTCGGAACCAGGGACATCATCTGCGGGTATAACTCATTCCATTAAACCCCTTTCCTTTCATTTTGTTTTAAAGAACTTGTCTTTTGAAAATCTGGACTGGTTAGAGGCTTTAAAAAATTTGAATATCTCTTCGGCCATGGAGGTGGTTTAATCTTCCTGTCTTGATCCTGACCTCTCCTCTTGCACTACTACAAATCTTTCTCCTGGGGTGATGCTGCTTGACCCTCCCCCTGCTATCGATCCCAGGCTTTTGGATGCCCCTTCCTCCCCCTCCCCTACCACTTCATCAGACTCGGGTTATTTTCTGCGCTCCCTAACAAAAATCCCCCCGGGCGGGTTGGGTGCTGGGGTTAAGAAAACTGGCAATAATGGCAAGGGCCGGGGCAGGAAATCCCATCTCTCAAAGGCACAAACCAAGGCCAAGATGGATCTCATGGAAGGCAAACAGGTGACTATTGATCGGGCGCTTAGAGCGGTGCATGCCCAGAAGAGGGGTCGTTAATGAAAGTTATGTCTTTAACTGTAGGGGTCTTGCTGGTCCCCACAAAAGATCATCCCTTCACAGAGTGGTATCTATTGAACACCCGGATATCATTCTGCTTCAAGAAACATTGGGTGTCGGTGAGACTATTAAATCACTACTTGAAAGTTAGTTTGGTGGCTGGTCCTTTGCCACCTTGGATGCTCGGGGCTGGTCTGGAGGTCAGGCTATTGGTTGGAATACCCATTCTGTTCAGTTCCATAATCTCTGGGGAATGGAAGCGGCTCTGGGATTGACATGCTCGTCTCTGGATTTTAGTGATACTTTCACGGTGGTGAATATATATGGACCTTATTTGAACCGGGTTCCGTTTTGGGATTCTCTCCTCTCTCATCCATTGTTACAAGAAGGGAACATTATTATTGGAGGGGACTTAAATTTCTCTCTTGGACCGGCGGAAGTCTGGGGCAACAGAGCTTGGCCAGACCCTTTGGCTCACTATTTCACACACCAGTTGGTCACCCGAAATCTGCTAGATATTGAGCCTACTCTTCTTAAACCTACTTGGAGAAATAATAGAATTGGAGAAAACCGAGTTGAAAAACGCTTGGATCGTTTTCTGGTGTCTGACCTATTTGTAGACGGGAATTTTCTACTTAGACAGTGGGTTGGCTCAGGGGGCTCTTCGGATCACTTCCCTATTTTCCTGGAGATTTGTGATGGACCTACGAAACCAGCTGGGCCGCTTAAGTTGAACAAGATCTGGTTACAGGATGAGACTTTTGCTGAACTTATAGAATCCCATTGGGTACCCTACACCCCTATGGAGGGCCCTTCTGCCGCACAACAGTTCTCTGATAATATCAAAAGAATCAAGAGGCCGGTGAAGGCATGGGCTTTTGAAAAGAACTGTAGGGATGATTGTGAATTAAAGACAATTGAATTGGAGTTGCAGTCCATCTATGATTCTGGATCAGGGGGGCTGGGAACACCGGAAGAGAAAGTTTCTTTGGTCTCACTGGAGAGTAGAAGGAATAAGCTATTATTGGAAAAAGAGGAAACGTGGCGTCTAAAGAGCAGGGCTATCCGGTTATCGGCTGGGGATGAGAACACAAAATTTTTCCATGCATATGCCAAGGGAAGGAAGGCGGCAAATACCATTTGGAGTTTGGAAGACTCTTTGGGGACTACCCAGAGATCCTTTGATGGTATGGCGGGAGTTGGGGTGAATCACTTCAAATCACTCTTCAAAGCCCCTGCACAGGATAATATTTTGGATGTGGTTAGGATGGCACAATTGTTTCCTCGGTTTGTGGAAGAGGAAGACAATCTCTCCTTGATGGCTGCTGTCACTGAAGATGAGCTGAAGGGTGTTCTGTAGAGCTTCCAAAAAGACAAGAGCCCGGGACCGGACGGATGGACGGTGGAATTCTTACTAGCACTCTATGAATTTATTGGGAATGATCTGTTGGCGATGGTTGAAGACACTCGAATATCGGGGAGGATCCCAGCAGCCCTGAACTCCACTTTTATTGCCCTTATACCTAAAACGGACAATTCCACTTCCTTAGGTGACTTCAGACCCATCTCTCTGTGCAACTGTGTATATAAGGTGGTGTCAAAGATTATCGCTAGGAGGCTAAAAGAGATTCTGTCCAAACATATTTCGGAGGAACAATTTGGTTTTCTGGAAGGACGTCAAATACACGAGGCTATTGGTGTAGCGCAGGAGGGCATCCATAGTATGAAAGCGCGGAAAATCAAAGGAGCTATTATCAAGATTGATTTGTCAAAAGCATATGACAAGGTGAGTTGGCTGTATATTCATTTACTCCTCACTCATGTGGGTTTTGCTGTGGATTTTATCAGGTGGATTATGAGCTGTATTTCTACAGTATCCTTTGCGGTGCTCATCAATGCTGCAGCCTCCCCTTTTTTCCGATCTGAAAGAGGCATGCGATAGGGTTGCCCACTATCCCCCTTACTTTTCATGTTGGTTGCTGAAGGGCTTAGTAAAGCATTGAAAAAATCCTGTAGGGATGGCACTCTCCATGGCATACAAGTGGCTCCTGATTTTTTTATTACACATCTGCTGTTCGTGGATGATATACTCATCTTTTGCACGGGTTCGGCTAGGGACATGGAAACTCTACAGGACATCTTTCAACTTTTCACCAATGCAACGGGTATGGATATCAACGAGAGGAAATCCACACTTTCAACTCAGGCTATTCATAGGATCTTTCCATATACCTTTTTACGCCTTGAAGCTGGCTTCTGCTACCTTGGTTTTCACTTAAAAACCAAACGCCTATACCAAACAGGATTGGCAATGGCTTCTTGAAAAAATACACAAATGGATGAAGGTCTGGAGTCATAAGTGGCTTTCGTGTGCTGGAAGGTTGGTCCTGGTGAAATCTGTTCTAGAGGCTATCCCTGTCTATTGGATGTCCCTCTCATGGATTCCAAAAGGAACGCTGGAAAAAGCCCGAAAAATTATGCTTTCGTTTCCTATGGAGCGGTAAAGGAGACTATGTTTCCCCATGGGTTCGATGGCAGAAGATCGCAATACCAAAAGCCTTAGGGGGGTGGGGTCTAAAAAATATTCATTTTTTTGCAAAGGCATTAGCAGCGAAAGGAGTGTGGAGACTGTTAAAATCTGAATGTCTTTGGACTAAAGTTGTTTTTCGTAAATATATAGCCCCTGTATCAATTGTGGAATGGGTGTGGTCAGTTGATAAGTCACATACTGGTTGTTCTATTATTTGGAAAGCAGTCATCAAATCTTTCCCTGTAGTCGGAGATCTGCTTGCTTGGAATATAGGGAATGGACAGGATCTTTGTGTTGGGGAGGATCCCTGGGTTGGAAGTGCTGGCCGACACATTTTATCAGGTGATTTGATAATTTCTTTGCGGGATATTGGTATAACTTTCCTTTCTCAACTGGATGTCCAGGATAGGGACCACCCATGGATTCAGTCATGGGTTGATGCTGAAACACTGGCACTATTTGAGGCTGAACGGGTGGAATTGAGGTCCTATTACCGTGCACTGATTCGATCTCATATACACATTCGGGATAGGAAAGACTACTTGGTTTGGGAAGGGGCCCCAAATGGCTTGTATACACCAAAGGACGGATACATCAGCCTGAGTCTCTTTATGAATCCACGTGAGTTGGTGGGATGGTGGAAAACCAAATGGAAGATAAACTGTCCACCGAAACACTGTCTTTTTATGTGGAATGCCCTCGAAAATACTGTCCCCACCTTGGATTTTTTGCAAAGGAAGAATAGGATCGGTCCGGGATGGTGCATCTTATGCAAAGGCAGTGAGGAAACTTGTTTTCATTTATTCCTCCAATGCCCATACATGGTGCAAGTATGGGCGGAATGCTATAGAATCCAAAACAAATTGGACTGGGGAATCGGTGTTGTCGGCTTGGACACAGTGGGTGTTGGACCCTATCGGAAAATCTTACATGAATCTTCCTTTGCTGGTGGCGTGGAGCATTTGGTTGGCTCGTAATGGATTGATCTTCATTGAGAAAGCTTGCACACCGGTGGTCACAGCAGTTCAGATTTGTGGTTTCCTTGAGGCCTTCCCACATCATGTCAAGGTTGCAAAACAGAGAGAAGTTCTTGCTCTGGATATTGATGTGTCTATGCCTTGGGGTTTTTATGATGGATCTGCTTTAGAACACAACTGCGGGGGTGGGGCTATCCTGCATCTATCATCAACCTGCTCATACCACCTTTTCTGGGGGTTGGGGGAGGGTGGGAATAATTATGCTAAAATCATGAGCCTGAAACTTCTTCTCATCTTTGCCAGGGAGAAGGGCTGTCAACAGATAAATGTGTATGGTGATTCTATGAATGTCACAAATTGGACTAATGGCACTCAACAATGCAGAGATATAAGACTAACCAACATTCTTCAGGACATCCTGCATCTAAAACTTTCCTTTTTACATTTTTCTTGCAGACATATTTTCAGGGAGAACAACAAGGAGGCGGACAAGGCTTCTAAGGTTGGCAGGGACTTGGCAATGGGGATGTGGAAAATAAAGGAGTACAGGAATGGAGATATCTATGAATACTATCATAGACCCTTTATTGATGAAATGGGTTTACAGGGGCACAGAATGGTACAGGAACAAGATTAATGGTGGTGTTTTTTACAAAATATATTTGGAGCTATCTTTGATAGTATTGGCTATTTTTTTTGGGTTTTTTTTGGGTTTTTCTCAAAACTGTAATGCTTATAGTGGATCATTTCAGGGGGCTCAGGGAGCCACTAGACATATGTTCAGTTTCTACTTAGTTTTTTTCTATCATGTTTCTGTTATTGGTCCATACTGACATGGACATATTTCCAGGTTCATACTGGACGAGTATACTGGAACACTATTTTGGAATGGTGTTTTGTTTTTTGATCCTTAGTTGGATAACCGAATGCATATATGCATATTCAGAATGTAATTTTGTCACCTCTGCTGATATAAAATTACGCTTTTTTTTTTCAGAGGAAAAAAAAAAAAAAACTTACAATAATAATTAATTGTGCAAAATTATTAATTGTCTTAATTGGCTCCAAGAAACAAGGCAGGAGGTTTTGAATAAAAAATCGGGCTCCAAGAAATCGAACCAGGCGCAAAGCACCCAATTCGAACAGGAACTAGCCCGTATCAGTTGTAGGAGTAAGAGCGCAGCGTTGAGTACCGAAATGAATGATGGAGGGGGCCCTGAGGCCCTCCCTCCCCTGGCAGATCTCGAGGCATTCAAGAAACTGGTGAACACCTATGGAAAATGACCTGCGACTGAACAACAACAGAAGTTTGTAAAAAGACTCGCAAACATCCCCACAGTTGCTTTGCCATCTGAAGATCCATGCAGATCGGCTCTGAATCTTGCAGAGAGAGGCCTCATTGGGCAATTTACAGGCCTTTGGCCTTCGCCAAAAACAGTAGAAAGCTAGGTCCAACGCAACTGGCGACCTCTGGTGCAGGACAGGATCAGCAACCATCTAGTGGGTAAGGGATTCTTGTATTTGTGTTTACCAATGTAAATGACAGGAACCTAATTTTCAGGAACGGGCCCTATTTCATGGGACCCCAGGGGTTATATCTGAATAAATGGACTTCAGACTTTGATCCGACGCAAGACATGCCCTCAACTGTCCCAGTCTGGGTCCGATTGCCCCATCTACCACTCCACTATTGGAACCCCAAATCTCTGGAAGCTATCGGTAACAAACTTGGGAAATATATTGATTGAGCGGACAGAAAGGAT
Source organism: Larix kaempferi (assembly GCA_027924585.1). NCBI lineage: Eukaryota > Viridiplantae > Streptophyta > Pinopsida > Pinales > Pinaceae > Larix > Larix kaempferi. Next base: position 4,087,324 of record BSBM01000961.1, on the reverse strand, counting down.
CAGTACACCTGCGCCAGAATTTGTGTGGAGGTGGACTTGGAGATAGGTCTCCCTGAAGCCATCAAACTCACGGTAGCGGATTGGATGTACATCCAAGAGCTAGACTATGAGCAATTACCCTTTAAGTGTCGATATTGCCATGGGTATGGGCATTTTGCCAGGAATTGTAAAAACAAGGGAGAGGAGGAGGTAGAGATAGCTAAGGACAATTAATGGATACCAGCTCATAAACCAAAAGCAGCAAAACAAACTAATAGAGCAAAAGGTAAAGGAAAGAGTTCGGGGAATGAAGCCCCAGCTTCTAGCCAGAATCAAGGGGAAGGGAGCTCCGGTCCACCAAGAATGGAAACATCTATAAATCCATTTGAAAATCTCAGAATAACAGAAGATTCTACAGCAATAGCAGAATAAGAGGTAGAACAGCAGCCTAATGCAATGGTGGAAGATAAAATTCAGGTAGAAACCGTTTCTTTACAGGAGGATTCACCTACCAGAGCTCCGAGTCCACTTTCCTATGCTGAAATGGCAAGAAAGAAATCCCCGGTAACATCAAGTTCTTCAGAAGATGAGACATTCGAAAGGACAGTAAAAAGAGTTGGGAGGAAATCACATAAAGAGACAAGGGCTGAAGAAGCTGAAAGACAAAAAATGAAAGGTAGCCAGTCAACAATCGAAATGTCCATCAGCATAAATACTAGAAATAGGCCTCCCAAGGGAGGAGCAGCTCCCTCATCAACCAACAAATAATGTGATTAGTCTCTTGGAATTGCAGAGGCCTAGGGAATCCTGTCAAAGTTGAAGCAGTCAAAAATATGATAAAATCAGAGTTTCCAGAAATCCTCATGCTCCAAGAGACTAAAATTAAAGGGGACGCTCTCCTTCTGCTCAGTAAATTGAAATGGAAAAAAAATGCAGGGAAGGCGGTTAGTGTTAGGGGCTCCTTCGGCGGCCTGGCTACCTTGTGGGATGAGGAACAATTCCATCTTGAAAGTTCTGTAGATACTCAGCATTGGATTTATACTGAACTCAGGCATAAGGTAAATAAGATGACATTAGCTCTTGTCAATTTATATGTACTTGTTTATTATGTAGCAAAACGAGAATGTTGGAAAACTTTGTCTGACTTTCTTGAGGCTAGCTCTCCTAAGAATTTAATTCTCGTTGGAGATTTTAACCTGGTGTTTGAGTCTAAGGAAAAGCGAGGTGGAGTAGTCAATAGAGATTCGATGCTGCCTGCAGTGGAAGAATTAATACAACAGTGGGATTTAATAGATTTTAAACCGAAAAAAGGATTGTATACATGGACAAATAATCGAGTAGGGAATTTTCATATTTCTGCTCGATTAGACATATTTTTACTTCAGAGCTCCTTTCTTCTGGAAAACAAGATCATCTCCTCATCCATTCTGCAAAAATTGACATTGGACCATAAGCCTATTTTACTGCAATTCAAGGATATCGAGAGACTTGGGCCCATTCCCTTCAGATTTAACCCCCTTTGGGCAGAAAGAGAAGGTTTTATGGACATGGTCAACAAAGCCTGGAATATCCCAGTAAATGGGTCGCCAAGTTATGTATGGGAACAAAAAGTGAAGGCTACTAAGGTGGCATTAAAGTCTTGGATAAAAAAACCTTCTGTCTCACCCACTATTAGTAGAAAGCAGGCTACCAACTAGCTGATCGATATGCAAGTGGCGCTGGAAACTAAAGATATCATCCTCACTAAAATTCAGAAGGAAGAAGAGGCCCAGCTTAATACTTTTCGATCCTACAGACATGAGGAAGAGCACTAGAGGCTAAAGTCTAGAAGTTTATGGCTAAAATTGGGAGACAGAAATACTCCATTCTTCCATAAACAGTTTAAAGCCCGTCTCTCTCGCAATCACATGGATGAAATCACAGCTCCTGATGGGAAAGTTCATAAAGACATGGCTCATTTAAAAGAGGCTGCATCAACTCATTTTCAGAAGCTCTTTACGGAAGAAGGAAACATTTCAGAGGAGGAATTTCCCAAGTTTCTCACTCACATCTCGAAATTGATAGGGATTCAGGATAATGAAATCCTTGTGAAGCCCTTCACCGAAACTGAAATCTGCAATGTTGTCTGGGCAATGGAGGCAGACAAATCTCTGGGGCCCGATGGCTTCTCCATTCATTTTTACAAGATTTGTTGGGATATCATCAAGATGGACTTAATCCACATGGTCAGGGGCTTCCTCCAAAAAGCAAAGGTAGGTGGCAGCATCAATTCTACCTTTTTGGCTTTAATCCCTAAGGAGTCAAATCCTGGTACCTTTGACAGGTTTAGGCCAATATCCCTGTGCAATGCTTCCTATAAAATTCTGTCAAAGCTCATAGCCAATCGAATCAAACCCATGCTGGGCATCCTCATCTCTTCCAGCTAAGGTGGTTTTGTGAAAGGAAGGCACATCCTAGATAATTTGATCCTTGTGCAGGAAACCATCCATTCAAGTCACCAACGAAAGGAACAAGGAATGGTCATAAAGCTAGACATGGAAAATGCCTTCGACCGGGTAAGACATTCCTTTTTGTACCAAGTCCTTCTTTCTTTTGGATTTAGCAATGAATTTATAAGGCTGATCAAAGCATGTATAGGTAGGCCCTGGATAGCACCCTTAGTGAATGGCAGGCCAACCTCTTATTTTCAAGGCACTCAGGGTATAAGGCAGGGATGCCCATTATCCCCATTCTTATATATTTTGATGGCAGACTCCCTTAGTCGTAAGTTGACTGCAGAAAAGGCAGCAGGAACAGCTCCGGGGATTAGTGTGAGCAAAGATCTCGAATCCACTAACCATGCACTCTTTGCAGATGACTCACTCCTGCTGGGAGGTGCCTCAGTAAAAATAGCAAGGGTTTCAAGGAGGTAATGCAAACTTTCTTTAGAATATCAGGAGCTTTGGTCAATAAAAAAAATGTGTCGTGTATGAATGGAATGTCCCTCATTCTACCATCCAGAGGATTGCCCAATTCTTGGGCTATGCAGGTTATGAAGACTAGGACTCATTTAAGTACCTGGGCCTGCCCCTCACCCTGGGAATCACTAAAGAAGCACACTAGATGGAGGTCTTAAGTAGAATCAAAGCAAAATTGACCACCTGGGGAGGACAATGGCTCACCACAGCTGGCAAATTAACTCTTATTAAAGCAGTCCTCTCTTTGTTGCATATTTATCAGGCTTCTTTTTTGCTGGCCCCCAAGGCAATCACTGAGCAGGTAGCAAAATTAATACATTCCTTCCTATGGCAAGGTGGAAAGGGGAACAATAAGAAATTCAATTTAGTGAGTTGGGAAATTGTGAAAAAGCCTCTTTCTGAAGGAGGGCTTCAGATAAGAGACCCTGGCCTAGCCAATTTGTCTCTTGGTGGCAAGATCGTGTGGAAGCTATTCTCCAATCCCAATCATCCAATAAGTCAAGTTATTATTAAAAAATATTTGCAGGGCGTTTCAGTGAAAAGCATGGATGAAGGGAGTGCAACCAAAGGTACGATGATGTGGAAACTTTGTGGCAGAAGTTGGGAATTCTTCAAAAATCAACTGTACAAGATACCTAGCAATGGGAAAAAGACGTGGCTATGGGATGATAAGATAATGGGTCATCCTCCTCTCGGGAATAATGCTAAAATCCATGAACTTCGATGCTGGCTTACCCAATGTGGCGTTCTAAAAATTGCAGATATATCCAAATGGGATCAGAATGGAAGCTGGAAAGAATGGAATTTGCCCAGGCCGCTAGATAACTTGCAATCTCAGACGCGTGCTCTGTTGGAAGCATTAGTTGGTCTAGCTCCAGTTCATAGGTGTGAGAGGGACAAATGGGGATGGGGACCCACCGGGAATTATACAGTAGCACAAGGATTCGATGCTATCCAGAAGCAACAATTTAAGATGCGGATTAACGTTGTGTGGAAGCAGGTGTGGGATCCATTTGGTATCCCAAAAATAATTTTCTTCTTTTGGGTCCTCATGCATGGCCGAATTCTGACAGGTGAGAATTTAGCCAAACGGGGAATGCTTGGACCACATAGGTGTTCTCTGTGTCATGCAACTCAAGAAACCATCGAGGATCTTTTCATAGACTGCCCATTCACCTAGGAAGTATGGCAACAGGAACTACAGGGACTAAATGCTCCAACTCCTTCTCAAATCAATCCTGCCTTACTATACACCACATGGACAGAGCGTTATCAAGTGAAGTTCAAAAAAAATCTCTATGGGCAAAAATCTGGATGGCACTCCCAAAATTTCTTTGCTGGGAAGTGTGGCTTGCCAGGAACGATAGCATCTTTCGGAACTATTTGTGCACCCCTTCTCTTATAGTTTCCAAAACCAAAGCATTGCTGTTGGAATCGGTGGAAAACCATCCTTTAAACAAAGATAACTTGCTTCTTCCCGCAGAGAATAGTTGGATTGGTGTTCCAATGCTTCGGATAAGAAAAAAAATTTCTGCCTGCCCAATCAGTAATCCTGAATGGCGACTCCGATATAAAGAATCTGATTTTCAGCAGTGGTGGAAGAATCAAGGAAAAACCACAATATTTTTTGATGGAGCAGCGAACGAAAATCCAGGGATTGCAGGAGCAGGCGGGGTTTTCTATGATTCGGAAGTGCACTTGACGGGCAACTTTAGCTAGGGTTTAGGGAAAAGTAGCAATAACCAAGCTGAAATCTTAGGACTGCTCAAAGCTTGTCAAATAGCTCAGGGGAATGGAGATCAAGATATTCAAATATTTGGAGATTCATAAATCCTAATAAAAATTTTAAATAACGGTACCCATTTCAATAATGCAGCGCTCAATAAGAACTTATAAAGGGTTCGGAAGCAGTTGCAACACTTCAACTCTGCCTCCTACTTCCACATTCTCAGAGATCTTAATCAAGAAGCTGATACTAGAGTCAATGTGGGTTGTCGTCTAGCCCAAGCTCACTTGATTCTGAATGAGGAACCTCCTCAATGGACTCCCATACCATAAGATGGCAGCTTATTGAGTAATGTTTTAGTAGGATTTAGAGTTCTCTGATTGGGAAACATGTGGATTGTATAAGTTAGGCTGATTGGCGTTAGCCCAACCGTGTTCTTCCTTTCATAAAAAAAAAGAAAAAGAAAAAAGATAACTGCTTTTTGTTAAAAATAAACTAAATGAGCATTCAATTTGGTCCTTGTCGGGAACAATTACACTGGTCATGCCACTCTTTAATCTTCTTTGCATGCCCGCCTTGCAACCTCTAAAAATTTAACTTCAACTTCCAACACCTTTGGTTCAATCTCTTTGTCAAGACCATATCATGTAGTATTTGTGAGGGCTTCAATCCAAGCAGATAATGATGTAGGTTGATAGATGAAATGATAGAAAATATCCTGATCAAATTTCGTTAACTAAATTATTGCTCGCTCACTTTATTTTCTTTCCTGCTCCATATCAACAATTCTATTCTTGATTGGTTCTGTGGCGCTTAGCTCATCCAAGGGAGGCATGTTGAATCTATTCATGGGATCCTCTATTGAGTTCCATATTGAAGCACAAATCCTTTTAACATCATCCACGATTTCAATCACTTCGGCCTATGTGGTGTCTCAAACCTGCTTCCAAGTCTTTAACTTGGTTGCTTCTCGTTTCTCTATCATCTGGACATTCTCAGGAACTTTATGTAGTTGTCGCCAATTCACAATTTCTTTGACATTCTTTGGACCATTTTTTATTTGTAGTCGAATAACTTGGCTTCATCTGTCAATTTCACATCATTCTCGTAATATTGTTGTAGTTCTTCAAGCTGAATAAACAATTCTTGAGCTTCTTTCAAAGTTTTATTGACTTTAGTAGCTTCTTCTTTCATCATGTTGTGGGGGAGAGCATTCTCCTCTTGGCACACCCAGAGATGAAACTCAACATACTCCTTGGCCATTTTCATTTCATTCATATTCTTCTCATGTTCCTCTTTTAAAAGAGAAATTTCGTTATTATGCTCTTCCTTCAATTGCTCTATAAAAGACTATTGCTCCAAATTCGCAAGTTGTTTCTTGAGTTGTTCTATCTGATCTTTATTTTTCTCTACTTGCTCTTTGTATTATTGCATTTGATTGTCCACATCTTCGATAGAAGACACATTGACATTTTCCAAAAACTTGATTAAATAGGTTGCATCGGATGCTATCTCATTTGAATCTTCCCCTCCGTATTGAAAATTGTAAGGTCATTGAAAATACCTTGTGTAATGACCTTGGTGAGGAGGAACCTCAAGGAAATCACCTCACCTTGGAAAGATTAGCATGGGGATTTCCCAAGCTACCAAGACGAGCTTGGAAATCTGACTTGGGATCCCCTTTCATCCGTGGACATGTGGGAAGCTTGAGCAGGCAAGCGGACCCAAGAAGCATTTGGTGGGAAAGTGACATTATGGGCTTCAACATGGATGGCAATGGATGCACTGGTGGGAACTTGACTTGGGATCTCGGCAGTGGAGGCGCGCCAAGCCAAGCGAGTGGGTGCACGAGCATGGGCTAGCGAACACCAAGTGAATGAGTGGCATGGGTGGAGCGCTTCAAATGACGAGTAGGTGGGGTGTGTGCCCAAGCATCACAGACGTCCAAGGCATGGAAAACATGGGCACGTCGATTATGTGGACCGACAAGTGGACCCGTAGGCTTGAGGAAGTGGAAACCATGGGCTTAGAGAGGACGTTGGCTTGGGAGTTGGGCATGTGACCACATTTGGGTCGCATCCACAAGCAAGGGACTGTAATAAACAAAATATATATAATATTAAATAACAATAAACATATTAACATATAAATAGTAATTAATTATTAATTCTTCTAAGGGACACATTCTTTCGTGAATGGTCACCATAAGTGCCTTTATGGGTTATATAAATATGGCACTCTTATTCTATTGTACACCATCTCATATCTCTTATTTACCATATACATTTATTACATACTTTTGTCCATTTATAGATTATTGTACTTTTTCCCACCTTCTTTGGATGTTTCTTTAGTAAATGAACTTTGTTCGTTTCACTGGTATCAAAGTTAGTTATGATTTCGGCCCTTGGCCACACCCTTTGTCAGACCTTGTCTAATAAATATTTAAAATTTTCTATGGACCCTGCTCTTTGAGCACCAATCGAGCATTTGGCCATTTCAAAACAAAATTTTGTGAAAACGAAATCTCTCCTCCCCTGAGAAACCAAAAGTAATCCCCTGCCAAATTCGAAATCAAGCAAAACTCGAAAATTCAGAAGAATACTATCACGATAGATAAAAAAGAAATATGTCTCATATTGTACGCATACGGTTTCTCAATCAACTAGTTGTGGTCGCAGGAGGAAGGATTATATTGCAGAACTTCCCAACCAATGATTAAAAACCTATAGCCATTGAAATTGAGGCACTGCTTGTTCATACTGAGAGGTGGAAGTATCACTGGGAACTGTCATTTTGCTTCCATTAGTGGAGTGTCTTGTTGGATGCATTAGAATTTCGTTTCAAACAGAGCTGCCATTAACCTCATGGAACATAAATCAAACAAAGGACAATGGGATATGTTATGTATATAATTGGCAGGGCCGCTAGAATAGATAGCCGCTACAATAGGTGAGACGCTGTCATAAAATAAAAATAAAAATAAAATAAAAAACCCAAGAGTCGTTAGAATCACTCCAGAATGTCGGGAACAACTTGACAAACCTGATAGAGGGTATTTCAAAGACTAATATCGGGGATCTACCAGAGGCAATGTGGTGACAAATAGTCATAGTACCCAGATCTTGGTTCTGTGTTTTCAGGAGGGTGGCTACTATGCTCATGTATTACCCTAGGGGTCAGGGTTTAGGTGACCCTTAGGAGTATTTGTGATTGTATGTATGAGGATGATAGCGCCCATTTTGGACATGATTAGATCCATATATTTTGTGGATGTATAAACTCTTTATATATATATATATATATATATATATATATATATATATATAGCTACAGACTTGTGCTTTGGTGTAGTTATTTACATTGTCTAAAATGAAAATGCATGCTATATACATGATGTTCTTATTGTGTTATAAATGATACAAATGCCAGTCTAGAATGTATTTAGCATATGCGTTAGCAATTGTGTTTGATTCCTTGATATGTGATTATAAGTAATATAAATAAATCGTCGTTCAAGTAACCGTATACGCAAAAACTGATGAAGTAAAATAGGATCACGAACCCTATACTCACTATTTAGTTGTGAATCAAGACGAACTTCTAGATATAGGATACCATTTGAAATGGAATCCCCAAGGAGCTATATTGCAGCATTATCCTTGGCACTATTGTTGGTAGCTGGACTCAGACAAGCCCCTCCCGAGACAAGTAATTGATCGGTAGGGGAATAAATAACCCATGCGATCGAGGCAATATTTCGAGTGTGGCGACTAGCGCCATCTACAAATCCTAAGAACATTCCTTCTAACATCTGACAACACAAGAAAAAAACTACATAAGTTGTATGCCAAAACAAAAACTATACAAATATACAACTATGTACAAGAAAAAGCATATGAATCAAGCACAATACTTTTTCAAAAGAGCCCATTTCTAGGCTCAACCAACTTATTCCCTTCGTAATCGATCAACTCATAAGCACCTTTTTCTCATAACTTTAGAAATGATATAAGGACCAAGCCACATAGACTTAAATTTACCTGCCCCTAATGGATCTTTATCTTGATCATAGAGCAAGACAATATCTCATTCCGATAACACCCTTGAATGAACGAAATTATCATACTGAACCTTCATTTGTTTTTTATGTGCTTTGTTTGGCATAGAAACATCTCGACATTATTCATTGCGATGTTTTAGGTGAACCAAGCATTCTTCTAAAGTTGGAGTATTGAGTAACAAATGGACAACTAACTTCAACAAAGGAATTTTGCATTAAATCGGGAGGACTCCTTCAACTTCATGAATGAGTTGAAAAGGGAAAAACCCTATAGCAGTCTTAACAGTCGTTTGGTAATCCCATAAAGCAAGATAAAGCATCAAACACCAATTTGATATACTAGCGTTAATTATTTGTTGAAGCATGGTCTTCAAAGTTTTTTGACAGCCTTGACTTGGCCATTAGCTTGGGTGTAAAAAGGTGAAGAATGTTCTTCTTTGAACCCCAGCTCAATGGTCATCTCAGTCATCATTTGCTTTTGAAAATGTTGACCATAATCAGTAATGAGTTCACGTTGGATACCAAACCTCATAATAATACGATTGAGCACAAAATAAGTGGCAATTTCCCCGTCACTACGGAAAGTAGGCATGGCCTCTACCCATTTCATAAAATAGTCGATGGCCACTTGCGCCTGCTAGCTGAAATCAGGTTGCAGGTCATAAAATCAACCACCCCATTTGGTAGAAGGACCTATAGTGATCACGGGAAACAAAGGAGTAGGGTGTGTGTGCATCTTTTTAGTAAATATCTGACAGGAATGACACTTTTTAGCCAATTCAATGCAATCTTTAAAGATCATTGACCAAAAGTATCTGTCACGCAAATCTTCTAGGCAATCACAAGACCAAAAATATGACCTCCACTGTGAGAGTCATTTAAAACTGAATCAGCTTCTTCATGAGTTAAACAATGAATGTAAGATGGAATCAACTCTACGATGATACAAAGTATTGCTAATGATAAGGTAATTATTTGCATTATGTTTAAGGCATCATCACTAATCTCATGAAAAAGCCTGAGGACACTTCCGAGTTTGAAGATATATCAATATTGTTGGACCCCAAGTGATACTGAGAGGGGGGGTGAATCAATATCATGCACTTTTGATCCTTTCAAATATTTGTTATACCATGTAATCATTCATTAACATATATACTATGTATCATAAGCAATTTCCAATACAGAGAACAATTCACAAAGAATACGTAGAGAAATCTTATATATATAAATATTCTTATTACAAATAATGCTAGGAGACACCAATCTCCAATACAAATGTGAGCACCCACTCACTGATTTTGTTGACACCAATTAGACAAGAAATCCGATCCCTTCCAAGCACCAACTTGTTGTTTTACAAGCACCGACCTGTGAGGACATTGATCCTCTTATGAGCACCAACTCATATCGGCAAGCACCAACTTGCGCGGTCAGGCACCAACTTAAGCTGCCAAGAACCAACCTGTAGAAGACACCAATATTTTTTCCTTACCCTATCCTACCACCCAGATATAGATTTGTTGTTGCATGCCTCAATCACAATTCACTATGCGCTTTCTAATCTGTTTCCTCTATTCTGCGCAAACTGCTGAGCATACTATACTTCACATTTCCAACTCTTTCTATGCAGCCATTCCTTGTATCCTTCTATTCAAATGCTCCTTTCGTGCTCTTCTCACAAATGTTCCTGGTTACAAGCTAAGTTGTACTTAGTTGGTTTCAAGTGAGCATGCAAAGATGGAAGAAGTTTACTTGTTCGAGTTCAGAAGATTAGAAGTCCTAGCAGGACACCTGAGCCCCTTTTTCAATAAAATCACATGTCCATGCCCTACGGGGAGTTGTAATAAAGTGTCGTAGCATGATGGTGTTGTAAAAGACTTGGCTTTCCTAGACCTAGGCATCAATCTGGGTATTCCAAGGTGTTTTTTCCCTTATTAATTATACTTTGTTTTTCAACGAGGTATAATTTTTGAGTTTTTCACCTTCTCCTCCAAAGTTGGAATGCTTATCTTGGTCCTCGGGCCTTAGGAGGTTATTAAAGTCTAGGTGTCAATTTATATTACCATGCTAGGTACTAATATTGAGTCGTATGGACATGTGCTAGGTCCCCCTAGGTTTATTTTTAAGTTTCGCAAAAAAAAAAATTCCTTAAACTTATGCTATTTTTTAATAGTTTAATTGGAAAAATAAAAAATGTAATAAAAGTTTGGTTAGGAGGGGAATTTCACCATGGGGGTGCTCGTTTTCTAACCCGGAGCACCCATATTACCCCTAATTCCACTTTCCTAAGTGTTTGAGTGATTATTTATCACTTAAAATACATTTTCTCTAAAAAAAAGTGAATAAAAAATTAAAAAAATAAAGAATATGAGAGAAAATCAAGTTCCTAAATCAAAGGAATCTTGTCCCAATCAGGACCAAATTCAACTGAACATCAAATCAGTGGATGATTGAGGATAAATCTTGGAGATTGCAATCAATATTGAGTGAGGTTGAGTTGGCATCAATCAAGGGATGCACCCTCCCTCATGAGGGGGGCGCATTTCCCTATGTGGCGACTTTGTATTGCATGGGGGTACATTCATAGAGAAGGGGCACACCTCTTGTTGAGGTGGCACCCACCTCATGAGACAAGCTTACACTTAACTCTCAATCAAGGAGTTGTCAATCCCTTCCCCTTTAATCAAATCCTCTCATAATAATTATAAAACTGACCAAGTACATTTGCAAAACAATCGTCTCAACAACACTACAATTCAAACTCCATTTGGCACTGGTCAATCATATAATATTTTGCTTAAAGTAAAATTTTTATGGATGGATTAATGTGTGATTACATGTTTTTTATCTAATTCCTTCTTGCAAATATATGGTTCAGTAAATCACTTCAACTCCTAAACAACTCTTACACTTATAACTAAAAGCTTTAACAACCTTAGTAACTTTTGGGGACTACCCCCCTTGGCTTCGTTAGGAGTTTTTCCTAAATGGAGGAGTCAAGATCAAGTGACAGTACTTGACTTGATACATTCCCTCAAGGACGCACCAAGCAGCTTGAATATTTCTGTTGCGTTAACCCCCAAGTGCATGTTCAGGCGACAACATTTTTTGGATTCGTTGTCGAGGATAAATCTTTTTATTCTTGGATACGACATTCTCCTTTTTTGTTTTTTACCTTATTTTAATGCATCTAGTTAAATAAATTTAAATCTTACTCGATCCATCTAGTGACTCCACTACCCTTAAAATCAACAAGGTATTCTACGAGAAGGACATCCGATGGTTTGGTCAGTTTCATTCCTGAACCTGAAAGGGTTTATCGAAGGAGACAGGCCAGGCTAGCTTCTCGTAGGATCCTTGAAAATTTAGGAGCCGAATCTATTTCAGACATCCATTGTTTTTTTGAAAACAACAACCTTAATAATAATAACTTAGGTCCAATGGAAGCATTTTTTAAAACCCTTGACTTTACTCAAATAGTAGGTTATCCACATGACTTACTAGACAAAGCTATCAAGAAGTTACCAACATTCGAGGGGAATAATGTCGTCACTGCCTCACCAAAGTTTCAAGAAACTTAGTATGGTGTTAGACAACTGCTCAAAAGCAAGAAGATGTTTATATGAGGCTCTTTGCACTATATTTAGAGGAAGATGCTTATGACTGGTTTGTAAGTTTGGACGACAACACTTACGCAACTTATGATGCCTTCACAAAGGGTTTCATCGCAAGATGGGGAGATAAGAAAGAGCCCTAGTATTAGTTGGTTGACCTCCACTCAATTAAAAGAAATGAAAATGAATCTATGGAGGAGTTTACCAAAAAGTCCAAGAACATAGTGGCCAACATTCATGTTGATTTCAAGCCACCAAGCAAATCCATCATTGTTTACTACATGGAGGCCTTAAGTGGTGAAATGAGATTTATGTTGAGAGAAAGAGAACCTGCCAATTTAAAAGCTGCCCAAGATTTAGCCATTAAAATTGACAAAAATATGCAACCCTCGGGAAAATAAAATATACCAGTCTTCAAAGGAAAAGCCATAGAAACACAATCCAAAGGCTCCTCAAAATATGCAATGAAAGAAATGTCTGATACGATAAAATCCTTAGTAGCAAACCATACTGCTCAAAATACTGCCATGCAGAATCAGTTTGTTACCATGGAAAAAGCACTTGCTGCTCAGATTTCTCAATTGCAAACTTCTAATGATTTTTCTTATGCTGCGTCAACTGAATAAGCTTAACCAACTGGATCAACAACTTGATTGACTAAGCAACTAGTTCAGGCTCATCAGTTCAGTCAATTGTAGTTCCCCCCTAAAGGAAACCAAGATAGATGGAAAAAGAAGGCTCCTCCTTATGAGCAGAGGCCACCTAACCATTTAGAGACAACCAACATAGTGGAGGAAGTAACTCCTTTATGCAGGCCATTCAAAGAGTTCCATAATGAATCTACTTGTTAATTTGCTCGTCAAGTCATGGAAGAAGGGTTACCTGAAACGAGTAACCAAGAGGTACATTAGAGAGAGCTTGAATTCATCAACACGACAGTCCAAACTTACACTTTGTCTAATAATCATTGGCAACAGGCCATGGAATATATAGTCAAGAGAAAGACTTTATCACTAGACATTATGGGAAGAAGCCTTCAGCAGACCAGGTCTAGGAGATGGTTAATGTCGAGTTCAAGGGAGATACTTATCAAAGAAGAGACAATCCTTCCCTATAAAAAGCAAAGCAATATATTCCCAAGGTAACAAATCTTCCCATAGAAAATCATTTGAGCATTGATATGGGTGATTGGTTGACGCATGCTAAATTAAATGTACCTGTAACTAATATGCTTAGAATTCCATAATAAAAATCTAAGTTCATGAAATATTTAGAAAGACCTCAGGATAAGATCTATGATACTCTTCCCAAAGTTAAAGCTCCCCCTAAAAATGAAGCCTATGATAAATCTAGACGGAAAGTTGTTCCTGAGGAAATAAATACTTTCGAAGATGCCCTAGTGATCTTGAATAGTATGTATCCCAAAAGAGAAGATCATCTGCCCTTCTATGTTTCATTGTTGATAAATGACTTCTATCTTCACAATTGCATGTTAGACTCAGGAGCATCATCAAATATCATCACCCAAAGGTTGTGGATCAATTACATTTAAAAATCACAAGGCCATACCATAATGTTTGTGCCATGGATGCAAGGAAAATCAGAGTAGTGGGAATAATCATGAACCTCCAAGTAAGACTAACACAATATCCATGTATCCATTTAACCATGGATGTGTTAGTAATTGATGTGCCAAATACTCGGGGGATGCTTTTGTCGAGAAAGTGGGTTACAACTCTAGGAGGGCATATCCAAATGGATTGGACTTATGCAACAATACCTGCATCAGAGAATACTCAATTTAAACTCCACAAAGAAGTTGAAATAAAGTACCATGTCGAAAACCCTAAGAATCCATATAATGAATTTGTCGTCAAATAAAATAGTTTCATAAACTATGCTATCCTATCTAACTTCATGGCTCCCATAAGAGAAAAGCTAAAATATGAAAAGATTGATGAAGTATGGAAGTTATACTTTGATGGTGCGTATTCAAAATCTGGAAAAGGGGCAGGCATAGTAATCATTTATCCATCTAAGCAAACTTCCAACTTTGCCTTTAGATTGGAGTATGAAGCATATAACAACGTAACAGAGTATGAAGCACTCCTACTTGGGCTAGAGACTGCTAAGGATATGGGATTAGAACAAATGTTTGATAGGAAGGATAGGAAGAAAGGCAAAAAAGAGTCAATAATACCTGAGGATTATAGAGAAGTTAATATTGGAACAAGTAAAGATCCAAAAATGATAAAAATTAGTAAGGGGACTTCAAAAAAGGAAAGGAATGACCTAGTAAACTTGGTGAGGGAGTATATGGATTTTTACATTAACATATGACGAGCTTAAAGCAAATTGAGATGATGTATTTCAACATACCATCACCCTAAAACAAGAATTGAAAGAGGTCAAGCCTTTCCAACAAAAGCTTAGTCAATTAAACCCAAAAATGGCAGCAATTGTTAAGAAAGAATTGGAAAAGGTGTTGGCTGTGGGAATCATTGTGCCAATAAGGCATTCATCTTGGTGTTCAAATTTGGTTGTAGTCTAAAAGAAGAACGATTCAATCAGGATATGCATAGACTTTAGGAACCTTAACTCATCCCACCTTAAAGATAGTTACATGCTTCCCAACATGGAAACTCTTCTTAAGAGAGTGACACGTTCGGGCATGATTCCCATGTTGGATGGATTTTTCGGGTATAACCAAGTTCTTATAAATAAGGAAGATCTGCATAAAACCACTTTCACCACTCCTTTGGGAACTTTTGATTATCTGAGAATTCCACTTGGTTTGTGAATGCGGGTGCTACTTTTTAGAGGGCCATGGATTATGCTTTTAAGGAACTAATTCATAAAATCATTGAAATCTATCAGGATGATTTAACAGTTTTCTTTAAAGAAATATCATACCATGTTAATAATCTAAAGCAGGTATTCAAAAGATGTCATAAGTATGGCATTTCCTTGAATCCATCCAAGTCAGTCTTAGGGGTTGATGAAGGTAAATTATTGGGACAAATCATCTCTAAAGTTGGTGTTAGGATTGATCCATAAAGAGTTGAGGCCATCAAGAAGGTTCCTATACCCACAAACATGAAATCTCTCCAATATTTCAATGGTCAAATAAATTTCATCAGAAGATTTATCCCAAATTTAGCAGAACTAATGAAGCCTTTGCAACTATTACTTAAAAAATATGCTAAATTTGAGTGGACCAAGCAAGGAAAGGACGCCTTCTCAAGCATAAAGGATGTTATCTCTAGATCCCCTGTGTTGATTATTCTGGATTATCCAAAAGAAATCCAAGTCTTTACATTTGCTTCTGAGCATATAATTGCAAGAATATTACTCCAGAAAAATGACCAAGGGTATAAGCAACCTATAGCCTTTTTCAACAGAGCTTTGCAAAACTCAGAGCTAAAATTCACTATAATGGAGAAACAAGCCTATGCACTTATAAAATATTTGAAGCACTTCAGAATGTATATTGGATACTCAAATATTGTTGGCTATGTGCCTCATGTGGTAGTTAAGGATA
Source organism: Larix kaempferi (assembly GCA_027924585.1). NCBI lineage: Eukaryota > Viridiplantae > Streptophyta > Pinopsida > Pinales > Pinaceae > Larix > Larix kaempferi. The sequence continues at coordinate 4,071,441 of BSBM01000961.1, read as the reverse complement.
TCTTATCTCAACATAATTGTTTTGGTATAAGGGGAAAGTGGGTTTCAAATATACAAGAGTATGGCTTGGAAATTAGGCCTACCAAGTTAATCAAAGGGAAAGGACTTACCCGCATGATGATAGAGAGTAATGAGAAAGCAGTCGGGATGATATGTTAAAACAATGAATTGGCACCAACCATGTCGAATGAGATTCAACGATTAAGTCAGCTACAGTGGTATGCAGATATAATATATCTTCTTATTAACTTTGATTGCCCAAAACATCTAGTTGGTCATAAAAGAAGGGCCCTAAGGTTAAAAGCTACTAGATATTGCATAACTCAGGATGGATTGGGGTGGAGAAACCTTGATGGCTTTGTTCTTAGATGTGTCGATAAGCTGGATTCTAGAAAGCTTTTGGCTAAATTCCATTTAGGAGTTTATGGAGGGCATTATGCAGGAGATATGACAACCCACAAAATTCCCATAGCAGGTTACTATTGGCCTACTTTGTTTGCATATGTACATAATTTTGTCACAATGTCAGTTGTTCACTGGGAAGCAAAAGTTGGCAACTTTAACTTTAAAGCCAGTAGTCATTCAAGCCCCTTTCCAGCAACTGGGTCTTGAATTCATCGGTCAGTTCAAGGAAAATTCAAGCAATGGTAACACCTGGATCCTTGTTGCCATCGATTATTTCATCAAGAGGGCGGAGGACATCCCCACAAAAGATACAACTAATAAAGTAGTTTTGAATTTCTTGGAAAATCAAATCATAACTAGTTTTGGGGTGCCAACCAAAATAACAACTGTTAATGCCCAAGCTTTCAACTTAACAAAATTTTCCTCTTTTTACTTCAAATATGGCATTATCATGTCTCATTTATCCAACTAATTTCCCCAAGGAAATGGCCTAGCTGAATCAAGTAACAAAAACTTGATGAACATCATAAAAAAGTGAGTGGGGAAGAACAAGAAGTCTTGGGATATCAAGATCAAGTTTGCACTTTGGGCGGATCGAATAATAGAGAAGTGTGCAACATGAAAGACTCCCTTTGCGCTGATGTACAGTTTAAAAGTCTCCTTGCCTATCTATCTTCATTTTCCAGTGTATCATATGCTTCATGAGTATGATATAGAAGATGATGCCATGCAGAACAAGATAGATCAAATAATGAAGTTAGATGAGAACAAGAGGAAATATTTGGACCAAAGTATAAAAAATTAAGTCTAAGTCAAAGTCAAAAGGAATTTCGACAGATCTGCTAAGCCAAGAGATTTTTAGGTTGAATATTGGGTGCTGGTGTGGGATAAACGAAAAGAAAAGTCATCCAAGCACGAAAAATTTGACCACCTTTGGATGGGAGCTTGCATTGTACATGAGCCAGGAGGGGTTAAATCTTTTTTCCTTTGCACAATGGACAGAGAGAGATTGATCCTTCTAGTCAATGGCCAACATCTGAAATTGTTCTTCAATCATGATATCTAATGCCCATGGGGGCATTCTTGTAATAGGGCCATTTCTAAAACTTTGCCTTGCATTTTATTTTTTAAGTTATTTCTTTTGTACATTAGTTTTCTATATTATGCTTTTTGTACATTATTGATGTATATTAGTTTCATTTATGTATATTAATTTTATTTCGATGTACATTAGTTATGCAACTTATGTTCATTTGGAAAAAATATGTGGGGACTGATCCTTTCTAGTTTTTGTGGAGGAACCAGAGATTCTTGGATTGTCGTGTACTCTCTTTCATTGAGAGAGTCAAGAGCGAGCATGTGTCCCATAGTTAGATCCAGATGTTACGAACTAAGTTGTACTTAGTTGGTTTCTAGTGAGCCTGCAAAGATGGAACAAGTTTACTTGTTCAAGTTTAGAAGATCAGAAGTCCTAGCATGCCACCTAGGCCCCTTTTTCAATAAAATCACATGTCCATGCCCTGCAGGGAGTTGTAATAAAATGTCATAGCATGATGGTGTTGTAAAATACTTGGCTTCCCTAGAATTACGTATCAATCCCGATATTCCAAGGTGTTTTTTCCCTTGTTAATTATACTTTGCTTTTCACTAGGGTATAATTTTCGAGTTTTTCACCTACTCCTCCAAAGTTGGAATGCTCATCTTGGTCCCTAGGCCTTAGGACGTTATTACAGTCTAGGTGTCAATGTATATTACCATGCTAGGAACTAATATTGAGTCATATGGACATGTGCTAGGTCCCACTAGGTTTATTTTTAAGTTTTGCAAAAATAATTTTTTCCATAAACTTAGGTTATTTTTAATAGTTTAATTGGAAAAATAAAAATGTAATAAAAGTGTGGTTAGAAGGTGAAATTCACCATGGGGGTGCTCGTTTTCTAACCCAAAGCACCCATATTACCCCTAAACCCACTTTCCTAAGTGTTTGAGTGAATATTTATCACTTAATTAAATTTTCTCTAAAAAAAAGTGAATAAATTAAAAAAAAAAAAAAATATGAGAGAAAATCAAGTTCCTAAATCAAAGGAATCTTGTCCCAATCAGGATCCAGTTCAATTGAACATCAAATCAGTGGTTGATTAAGGACAAATCTTGGAGATTCCAATCAATTTTGAGTGAGGTTGAGTTGGCATCAATCAAGAAATGCACCATCCCTCACGAGAGGGGCACATTTCCCTATGTGGCGACTTTGTATTACATGGGAGATACATTCAAAGAGAGGGGGCGCACCTCGTGTTGAGGTGGCTCCCACCTGATGAGACAAGCTCACACTTAAATCTCAATCAAGGAGTTGTCAATCCCTTGATATCCTCATGCTAATGCGCCCTCCCTCTTGAGTAGCTCATGCACCCCCCTCTTCCTGAAAGCTCTATAACAGCAAGGTTAATCCCCATCTTTGAAGATGGAACGTGGAGCGTCTGCTCTCATTTGTAATTTCATTGTTGAATTTCTTTATGAATAAAAGGCTTTGGAGGTCTAATTTAGTGTCTCTGGCCCAAGGTGGATGAATATTGTCTCTCATATGTATTGAAGTAACTATAGGAGTTTAGATTTCACTTCCTTATTTGGTCAACACTAGCCTAAGGAAGGATTAGTATTAATCATTAGGAATGAGTATAGAAGTTTCTTTTACTCATTTAAATTAGTCTTTGCTCAAGATCTAGAATTTTGCATGCTTATCGTTTATATGTATGCTCTTCTGCTCTTTAGCTTAGATGTTTAACTAGATTTGACAAATCGTTTGGAAAGTGTGAAGGGATTTTCTACAGGTTCCTCTCATTGGATTGGTGGATGATATAGCTTGTTTCTACTACCCTCCAACACTCTTTGTGCTTAAATAATACATAGTCCCTCTCAGCGCCATCATTGCAACTCCATTGCCCAAGTTCCAAGGGTGTCTTGTTCTCCACTTCTATCCTCTAAAACCCATCTTAATTTTTGGTTACTTGTTATTATGATATTATATAGATATGTTATCTCTTTAAAAGTTTTATTTCAAATCAGATCTTAGTTATAGTTTTACATGCCTAGATCTCAGTACTTCTTAAAAGTTAATTTTGCATCTAGATCTAGCAATAAGTCTTCCTTTATGCAAGATACTTAAAAGTAGATCTTAAGGTTTGTTCAAAGGAGTTATTTTAGTGATCTAAACTTCATATCTAGCAAATCTAAAGTGCTTTTATTGGCTGCCCCAAAAGGAAAGCCAAGATCCACAAGAAAGCAAGCTTTCTTGTGTTCCTTTTTGTCGTTTCATACTTAGCAATTTTGGCAATTTTTTGTTGTTGTCCAAATAAAGTGATTTTGGGCACATTTGGGCACTAATAACTTGCTGGTTTTGCAGATTTTACTAAAAAGTAGAGAGAAACTCTGGCAAAAAATTGTGTTTTTAGCCATCTAGGGCATCTCGGCACCTCCCTCTTTCTTGTAGCTTGTTTCGTCCAAGCCTTGTAATCTTGTGATACAATTATATAAAGGATCACAAGTGTTTCTAAATTGTAACAAGTAAAAGGTTAAAAGCAAGTAGGCTACACAATGCCCACACCCCAACCCCCTTGGGGGGGTTCGCATTGTGTTGTGGTTTTATTTATTTCTTTCTAGTTTTTTTTCCTTTTAGTTTAATCAAGTTGAAATAAGTTAAAATTTAATGTTTGAAGTCTCCTATCCAAATATCGGCCTTCAAACTCACTCAGGACATAGGAACTAATTCGATTTTGCGGGCAGTATACTTTACTTATAAGCAATTTTGATTTTCAAGCATTTTGATTTTTGCAAAGTAAAGAACACTAACCCACTACGCTTTACCGAAGTACCGAAAGGGAAAATACATTCGTAGTGTAGTAATTAGTTCACAATTTTCTTTTAGTCTTTGTTTTATTTTTGTTCATTAACGAGCCTGACATTGCTCTCCCAAAGTATGCTCCCGCCATTAGATAAAGGGCTTGCTTGAGTATGTGGTGGATGATCAGAAAATAGACTCCTTGCCTTTAGTAATTAGTCTCGCGTCTTTTTTACAATCAACCTCTAGCGTCTTTGTTTTACCTTGTGTGGGAAAATTTTACAGAGAAAGCGGGAACAACTAGATAGTGACCATGTGGCTCCATCAGGTTACACCATAGTTTGGTGTAGTGTTAGACACACCCTTGCGACTCCAATCTAGCCCAAATTTTCTCATGTAGATCCACACTTGGTGAGTCTGGACACATTCCCCGTACCTTATTGGTATATTGGGAATCCCCCTTCCCCTTTAATCAACTCATCTCATAATAATTATAAAAATTACCAAGTACATTTGTATAACAATCGTCTCAACAACACTACAATTTCAGATTCCATTTGGAACTGGTGAATCATACAATCTTTTGCTGAAAGTAAATCTTATATGGATGGATTAATGTGTGATTACATGTTTATCTAATCCCTTCTTGCAAATATATGGTTCAGTAAATCACTTCAACTCCTAAACAACTCTCACACTTATAACTAAAAGCTTTAACAATCTTAGTAACTTTTAGGGACTACCCCCCTTGACTTCGTTAGGAGTTTTTCCTAAACAAATGACTCAAGATCAAGTGACATTACTTGACTCAAGACTTGCCCCCAAGGACACACCAAGCAGCTTGAAGATTTATGTTGTGTTAACCCCCAGGTACGTGTTCATGTGGCAACACTCCTTATATTTATGTGCGACTACTCCTTGTATTTCTACGTGTCCTGTAATCTTCACGCACTTCCTCAAGTCATACTGCCATTGATTCCCCTAAGCATTTCATATGTTCCCCAAAGCTTGCAATTTCAGAGCACTACATCATTTGTGCACCCAAGCTTGTCTAAACACACATCGATCTTTCTCTTATTTATACCGGTCTTACTCAAATGATGTGTTCGAAAGTTGGGGTTTCTCTAAGTCGATAACATCCATTCTTCCTTTCTTCTCGATCAAGCTTACCACCCCTCTTATTCTTTCGTAGGCATGCACTTCGCAGTAATTCAACTGCTTGTCCTTATCTTGTGCTGATAGAGGGTCTTGCACACGAGATTTCCATGACTTGGTGGGACTTGTGCACTAGAATGCCATAACTTGGTGGGACTTACGCACTAGAATGCCATAACTTGGTGGGAATCACGCACATACAACCTTATTCTATATACTTCTTCAAACTGGCATTGAGGTTTCAATGCCATCACCAAGTTCAACAATCTCTTTGACATTTTGTGGGACTTGTCGAGACTTGCGCACATATTTTCTATATACTTCTTCAAATTGGCATTAAGACTTCAATGCCATCACCAAGTTCAACTATCTCTTTGACATCAATGACAACACCAAGCTCAACAAATACATCTCCATACCAAGTTTATGATGAAGAGATGAGAAATATATGCTCATCAGGGAATGAGTCATATTCAATATGATTGCATTCTTCACTAGGAAACTGTGAGATAAGCTCAACAATGACCAAATATTTCTTGGACTTAGTAGATTGAAACTCTAAGTTAAACTCTTGAAGAATAACAATCCATTTATTAAATTTTCCCTCAATTATTCGTCAGGTCAAATTTTTTTGAAATGGATTGATATACACAACCATATTGGTCTTACGTAACAATATATAATGTCAAAGTCTCTGGACTGTGAAAACAACTGCAATAACTAACTTCTCCATGTGAGAATATTTCAATTCAGGTCTATCCAACACACGACTGAGATAATAGATGACATGTTCTTGAAAACCATCATCTTCCTAGACTAAAACCACACCAATGGTAGACTTGGACGCAGCCACATATAACAAATAATCCTTTGTATAATCCAGAGGATTGAGCAAGGGGGATGTCATAAGGGATTTTTTGAGAACATCAAAAGAAGCTTGGGTAACTTCATCCCATATAAATGGAACTTCTTCTTCTATAACCGCATGAAGCCTTTTGTAATCTTGGCATAATTCAATATAAAACATTTGAGAAAGTTGGCTTTTCCTTGGAGGTTTTGAAGTTGGAAAACATTTGTGGGAGGAGGTAAGTTAACAATGGCTTCCACCCTTACATGGTTAACAATGATCCCTTTATTCGAAAAAATAAAACCTAAGAGTCATCTAGACTCAACACAAAAGATACACTTGTGAGAATTCAACTGAATATTATAATGCCTACACCATTCAAACACGAGGTGAAGATGGTCTGGATGATCTCGCCTCTTATGAGAATGAGCTGCTAAATCATCTAGATAAGCCTCAACTATGTGCTTGATGTTGTGGAAAGCAAAAGACATAGCCTGCTGAAACATAGCTCTAGTATTTTTAAGGCCAAAGGGAATATTTCTGTATGCAAAAGTTCCACAAGAAAAAATAAATGCAGTTTTATGTTTGTCCTTCGGTCGGATTTGAATTTGGTTGTACCGGGAGAATCCATCCATGAAGGGAAATACCTCACTTCCTGCGCACTCATCAATGATCTGATTGATGAATGGTATGGGGAAATTATCCTTAGGACAAGCCTTGTTCAAATCCCTAAAATCCATACATACTCGAAAGTTGCCTTGCTTCTTATCTATAGTAACATGATTGGATACCCATTCTACTAAAGAAGCAGGGTAAATAGATCCTACCTTAAAAAGTTTTTCAACTTCTGCTTTGATAGCAACCGCTTTCCTGGGATTGACTCGATGAAGTTTCTGATGAACAAGTTTTGCATTCAGATATGTTTTAATCTTGTGTTCTACAATACTAGGATCAATGCTTGTCATCTCCTCATATGACCAAGAAAACACATCGCATACCTCAAACTTTACCTCATTTGACAATCCTAGTTAGTGAATCATCTCCTAGAATAACATTACCACTGTCGTATTTCTCATATTTGCATAACCACTCTTTGTATGGTGTCATATGATACAATGCACTAGATTTGATCAACAAGAGTCATGATATGACTGTGTACTTGTCGAAGCCAAATATACATCCCTTTTTTCTTTATTCGAAGGCTTACCTTTAGTCGACTATGATTCCTTAGATCCTTTTCTCTTATTGACTCCCACTGACTTACAATCTCACTTATAATGCTTTACTTTACCACATTGCTAGCATTTTCTCATCGTCAAACCATGGGATTTAGATATGGTCTTAGGTCTACCCCTCGACTTTTATTTTCTACAAGAGGTTTTACCTTTTCCTCTCTCTACCAGTCGACCTCTTTCCATTAGGGCATCATGGGTTTATCCTTCCATGTTCTTCCACCTCAACTCTTCTGACAGCAAATATGCAACCACATCATCAATATTTAATGTGGTATTATTGCTTCCAATAGCCACGACCCGGCTATCCCATGAGCCTGGCAACGAACATAATAGAGTGCTACATTTCTCTTCCTCTATGATTTTGATATCCATAGACAACAATTGACTGACATCAATGTTGAATGCATTCAAGTGCTCTATTACTAAGTCACCCTTATTCATCCTTAGAATATATAACTTCTTTTTGAGGAAACAACTTGTTAACTAGAGATTTCGACTGGTACAAGTTCCCCGACTTATCCCACAGTTTATTTGTAGTGTCTTCTCCTGAGACATTCAACAATACAAAATCTGCTAAACAAAGTTGTTTTATACTCCTTGCTCTCTGTCATGTTTCTTCCAATTTCCAACGACAAACCTATCGGTGTTTTTATGGGGTTGACAATAACTCACTATTCTCAATCTATAAGGCGATCCTCCATTTTGAGCTTCCAAATCTCAAAATTATGTCCATTAAACTTTTCAATTTCTATCCTTGAACTGTTGGCCATTCTAACTAAGAATCAATGTTTTAGAAATCCCACTGAAACTAGGTATTCTCTAGATCCATGATCAAACTAAAAAACCCTTAGCAACAAAGACATCCCCTTGAAGCCAAATATAGCTCCGTTACCTTGTTAAGGATTTCACTACCTTTTACAATGATTATGCATAATGATTTTAACTGTTAGATATAACCGAATTTAACATTGGCACAAACACAATCACATAACACTCATCAATTTATCCTGGAAAACCCTTTACTAGGAAAAACCAACAAACCAATGAGCTTTATCGCTTATCTATTATCAACACTCTTAACTAGTGTTTACAACAACAATTTACTAGATCACAACAACTCAAGTGTGAATTCACTACACTCTACTTCTCAACTCATACAAGTACATTTATCCTTTTACATTACATCATATTTATAGATGTGATACATACACTAGCTCGTTATACTCAAGTTAGTTACATCTAACTACTCCATTAATGGCGATTCATAACTTCCTAATTGAATATCATTTTTATGTTACAGTTGAATTTATTGATTCAACCTTTGTCGACCACTAGTTGAGCTTGTTGTTGTCTAGGTGTTCGTCGAATTCCTGCCCGCTTTATGCTCGTCAGCTTCCCAACGCCCAGTGGACTATTCTAGTTGACCAATCAATCAAACTTCCATAGTTTGTCAAGTTCAATTCCAATCTACTATCAAATTCGACCGTTGATTTACATGCAAGGAGTATAACATACTCAACACACACACACACAAGGAATTAAAGGAATCAAATAAAAGACAATAATTGGATTAGGAATTAAAGGAGTTCGAGAAGGATATTAAGGATTTCTTTGAGAAAAATGCAAATGGCCTTCTCAATGAGAAGGAGATTGTGAAACTTAAAGAATTAGAGAGTAAGAAACATGAAATTTGGTCTTGAAGGGAGAGTGGCTAAAGGATGAAAAGCAATACAACATGGATTGAGAAAGTGGATGAAAACATAAAGTTACTTCATAATTTTTTTAATCAAGAGGAAAATAATTAATATTATTCGTGAGATGAGGAATTTAGAGGGACAATTAGTTAATTCCTTCGAAGGCATAGTTGAGGCCACACCTTCTTACTTCAAGGAAATGCTTAAGGTTCCTAAGAGGGTGACATAGAAAAAATTCTAAGAATTTCCTCATAGTTTCCCAAGTTTGTAACAAATGAAAACAATTAAATGTTGATGGAACAGATTCCAAGGATGAATTGCAAACAATTTTCGTTCCCTTCAAAAAAGACAAAAGTGTAGGGCCAAGGAATGGGATGTTGAGTTCTTTATTGCTTTCTAGTAGATGTTGGAGGAAGATCTATTCAATTGTATAGAAGAGGTAAAGTCTACAAGGAAGGTTTCATACTCATTCATTGCTACCTTCTGGCTCTTATTCCAAAAAAAGACAAACCAAAATCGTTTGAAGATATTTGGTCTATCTCTTTATGTAATAGTTTATAAAAAAATGTTTGAAAAGTGCTTGTAGTAAGGATCAAACATATTTTCTCAAATGTAATTTCTCATGAACAATTTGGATTTTTTGCAAATAGATAGATGTGTGAGACAATTAGAGCAACGCATGACAACATAAATTCCATAAAGATAAAAAAATTGTCCAACAACAATTATAAAAGTGGATATCTCGAAGGCATATGACAAGGTGAGCTGGATGTAATCAACACTTATGCTTCTCCACATAGAATTTAGCTTTTTAGTGGTCCATTAGATTAGGGGGTATCTTTATTCGATCTCTTTTGCACTGTTGATGAATGGCTTGGCTTAAAAAAAAAATTAAACCACCCAAGGGACTTCAACTAGCATGTCCCTTGTTGCTTCTTCTTTTTATTCGAGATGTAAAGGGACTTAGTAGAGAAATAAAGGAGGTTAAAAGACTTGAAGTTATGATAAGGGTAAAGATAGGAACACATTTCTCTTTGATGTATCTCTTGTTTGTGGATGGCATTCTTCTATTTATATATGGTAGTTACAAAGAATCTAACAAATTAAAGGAATTATTATATATGTATGGAAAAGCTACATGAATGAAGTTCAATCTCCAAAAGTCATCAATTTGTTTCAATGTTTTGGAAGTTAAGGATGAGCAGAGGATTCTAATGAATTTCCCTTTCAAAGTTCTCAACCTTAATGAGGGTTTTAAGTATTTGGTTTCTTGCTAAAACCCAATGGTTATGCGAAACAGGATTGGGGCTAACTCTTGGAAATAATTGAAGCTAGGATCAATATTTGGATTAATAGGTGGTTGTCGATAGGTGGGCACTTGAAACTAATTAAATATGTCTTAGAGGAAATCCTTGTCTTTTGACACTCCTTAGAATTTGTCCCTAAGGGTGTCTTGGAAGCAATAAGTAAGATATGTTTTAATTTTTTAAGGTATGGGAATGCAAAATTGATCACATTCCACTAGTTAAATGGAAAAGGATAACACTTCCCAAAGAAAATGGGGGTTAGGGTCTAACAAAATTTCATGCTTTTGGATTAAAATTAGTAGCAAAAAATATTTGGAAATTTATGACAAAATAGGGGCCATAGAGAGAAATCCTCAAACATAAATATATTATGCCTGCCTTTTATTTAGACTTGATTAAAAAGCCTAGGAAAACAATCAGTGTTTCTAACCAATGGAAGGCCTTGGTCCAATCTTTTCCAATTATTGGTAATTCCTTAGCTTGGAAAGTTGGCTCCGAGGAAATGCGAGGTTGGGTAGAGATACTATTTTGGGTTGTCGAGACATCTTCATCATTGTTGGTTATGGAGCCTAATCTTCTTGATTCAGAGATATTGTTGTTTCAGCCGTGTTTGTACCCCAGTTTTATATGATATGCAGGTGGACTGTACACTCATCCCAGTGGGGGGGTATCGCACCCCACGGGGGTCCAGGGGCTAGTGGGCCCCGATGGATAAAAATTTTGGGTTGTTTTGTTAGCCAATATATTACATGCCCATGTTTTTGGGTAGCCCGTGGTATTTTCCCATGGTAATTCCCCTTTAAAAGGAAGACATTGTAATACAACTGTGTAATGTATTGTAGCATTGTAAAGATCTATGTGATTGTGTAAGAGAGACTGAGAGAGAGTGAAGAGGAAGTTGTAGCGGATGTGCTGTGGGTTGTATCCCTACATTTGCTAGATGGTATAATAATAAAAGGACTGGAAATTTCTCTATGGACGTAGCCCGTCTTGGGTGAACCACGTTATATTGGTGTCTCACTTGTATTATGCTTATGTGATTTATATTTTCATCTTGTTTATTGTTATTGCTTTGCGATCCTATTTTTCTAACAATTGGTATCAGAGCCAAAGGTCTATTTAGCATATAAACTCGCAGGAAAGAAGGGTTCCTGGTTCGAGTGGGAGCAATGGCGGAAGAAGGAAAGTTTAAGGTTGAGAAATTTAACGGCCAAAACTACCAATTATGGAAGATGCAAATGGAGGAATATCTGTACCAGAAGGATATATTCCTACCGTTGGGAGGAAAAGAAAAACAACCGGCGATTATGAAGGACGAAGAATGAGAGGTTCTTGACAGAAAGGCACTGAGAACAATATGGCTGTGCCTGGCTTCGTCGGTGGATTTCAATATTTCAAAAGAAAAGACAACGAAGGGTTTGATGAGCACATTGGGTAAGCTGTATGAAAAACCCTCGGCCTCCAACAAGGTATTTCTAATGAATTGTTTATTTAATATGAAGATGTCCGAAGGTGGATATGTTGTTGATCATTTAAATGAATTTAATATGATTACAAATCACCTGAGTTTTGTAAAAGTGAACTTTGATGATGAGGTTAGGGCTCTTCTAATCTTAAGTTCATTACCAGAAAGATGGAACGGCTTGGTCATGGATGTAAGTAACTCTGTCTCTGGTTCAAACACTTTGAAATTTGATGATGTTGTTAGTGTTATTCTTAGCGAGCAAATGCGAAGGAAAACCACAAGTGAGGCATCAGAAAATGCATTGACCATGGAGAATGGGGGAAGACAAAGGGAGAGAGGAAAGAGACCAGGTAATCGCAGCAAGTCCAGGAAGGGAAGATCCAAGTCTATATTGAGAAAGATAGAGTGATGGAATTGCAGAAAGAAAGGACATTTGAAGAAAGACTGCAGATCTATAAAGAAGAAACGAGATAGACAACAGGAGACTACTCAGGAAGCAAATGTAGTAGGTGATGTGTTACAAGATGCTTTGATTCTTGCATTAGATAATACTAGTGATTACTGGGTAGTAGATTCAAGGGCTTCATCTCATGCTACATCCCATAGGAAATTCTTTCATGATTATGTTCCAGGTGATTTTGGACATGTTTTATTGGGTGATGATGAGCCATGTAAAATTGTTGGAATGGGTAAGGTATGGATAAAATTAAAGAGTGGAACTGAATGGTTGTTGAAAGATGTAAGGCATATTCATGCTATGAAAAGAAATCTGATTTCAGCAGGGCAATTGGGAGATGGTGGTTGTTTATCTATGTTTGTAGAAACGTGGTGGAAGATCACTGGATGATAAATGGTGATAGAAAAAGGAGACATGATAGGTATGTTGTATTTATGTCCTCATAATACTGATTGTTCTATCTCTTTAACTTCCACAAGAACATATACAACATTGTGGCATCATAGGCTTGGCCACATGAGTGAGAAGGGGATGCAGATTCTCCACCCAAGGAAGTTGCTGCCAGATAGGAAGCAGGTAAGTTTGGAATTATGTGAGAACTGTGTTTATGGAAAGCAAAAGAGAGTCAGATTTCTTAGGGTTGGGAAACAGAATAAGAGTGAAAATTTATAGCTTGTGCATACATATGTATGAGGACCGACTCAGGGACAATCTATTGGTGGCTTTCATTATTATGTTACATTTATTGATGATGCAACTAGGAAAACTTGGGTTTATTGCATTAGACAAAAATCTGATGTGTTTGCTACTTTTAAGAAGTGGAAAGCTTTAGTTGAGAATGAGACAAGAAAAAGGTTGAAGTGTCTCAGATCTAATAATGGAGGTGAATACTGTGGCAAGGAGTTTGATAGTTATTGTTCATACCATGGGATTTGTAGAGAGAAGACAATCCCAAGAACACCACAAGAAAATGGTGTGTCAGAAAGGATGAACAGAACAATCATGGAGCGTGCAAGGTGTATGAGATTGCATGCAGGGTTGCCCTTACAATTTTGGGTAGATGTTGTAGATACCGTTGTTTACTTAATAAACAGAGGGCCTTCAAGTGATTTGGATGGTGGTATTCTAGAGGAGGCATGGACAGGTAAAAAGCTAAACTACTCATTTATGAGAACTTTTGGTTGTGAAGCATTTGTCCATACTGATAAAGGAAATTGAACAAAGCTTGAGGCTAAATCCAAGAAATGTACCTTTATTGGATACGGGGTTGATGATTTTGGTTATCGCTTATGGGATTATGAAAGTAACAAAATCATTAGGAGTAGAGATGTGGTATTCAATGAAAATGTCATGTATAAAGATTAGTTTTAGGGAAAGAAACAGGAAAAGAAAAACACAGAGTACACAGTGATTGATGAAATAAAAGAAAATGAAGTTTCAAAAGTGCCAGAAAATCAAGAACAACAGCAAGTACCTCAAACTCCTGCAAGTGTTAGAAGATCTACTAGGTTAAGTAGACCTCCTGAACAATACTCTCCTTCAATGTATTATTTATTGATGACTGATTCTGGTGAACCAGAATGTTATGAAGAAGCAATGCAGGTGGAAACTATAAAGAAATGGGAGCAAGACATGAATGAGGAGATGGACTCATTGGTGAGAAAACAAACTTGGGATTTGGTTCAATTGCCTACAGGTAAAAGAGCATTGCAAAACAAATGGGTTTATAGGTTGAAGGAAGAAGATGGAGGCAAGAAGCGGTACAAGGCCAAACTTGTTGTAAAGGGGTTTGCACAGAAGAAAAGTATATATTTTGATGAAATATTTTTTCTTGTTGTTAAAATGACTTCAATTAGGACTATTTTAAGTCTAGTGGCAGTAGAATATTTGCATCTTGAACAATTAGATGTAAAAACAACCTTTCTCCATGGGGATTTGGAGGAAGAGATTAATATGCAACAACCACATGGGTATGAGGTCAAAGGGAAGGGGAATTTGGTATGCAGGTTGAAGAAGAGCTTGTATGTCCTGAAGCAAGCTCCAAGGCATGGGTATTTGAAATTTGACAAGTTTATGACATAACAAGGTTATAGTATATGTCATTCTGGTATTTATTTCAAGAGATTAGATAATGGAAGATATATTATCTTGTTATTGTATGTGAATGACATGCTTGTTGCAAGGTCTAACATGCAGGATATAAATGTGCTAAAAAAGAAGTTAGTTAATTCATTTGCGATGAAGGATTTGGGTGCTGCAAAGCAAATCGTTGGTATGAGAATAACAAGAGACAAGAACAATCACAAATTGACATTGTCTCAGGGTGAGTACATACAAAAGGTGTTGGGGAGGTTTAGAATGCAAAATGCAAAACCATTTAGTAAAACTTTGGCCAACCATTTCAAACTAAGTAAGGAAATGTGTCCTAAGACATAGGAAGAGATAGATTACATGTCCAAGGTTCCCTATTCATCAGCAGTTGGCATCTTGATGTATGCCATGGTGTGCACAAGACCATACATTGCACATGAAGTGGGAGTTGTGAGCATGTATATGAACTATCCAGGTAAAAAACATTGGACGACATTACAATGGATTCTCATGTATTTGAGAGGTACTACCACTCATACATTATGTTTTGGAGGTTCAGACACTGTTCTACAGGGATATGTTGATGCAGGTATGGAAGGTGATAAAGATAGAAGGAGGAGCACAATAGGGTATGTGTTTACTATAGGTGGAACAACAGTAAGTTGGATTTCAAAGTTGCAAAAGGTTGTTTCACTTTCAACAACATAAACAGAGTATGTTGCTGCTAGAGAGGCTAGTAAATATATGATTTGGTTGCAGAGGTTCATGGAGGAATTAGGTAAGAAGAAGGAGGATATCAGGTTGTATAGTGACAGTCAGAGTGCCATTCATCTTGCAAAGAACTTAGCCTTCCATTCTAAGACTAAACATATACAGCTCAAGTACCATTTCATACGGTCTGTTCTAGAAAATGAACTGTTGAAGCTGGAAAAGATACATACTAGCCAGAATCCTGCAGACATGTTGACAAAGGTAGTAACAAGAGAGAAACTGAGTTCCTAGTTGGTTTCAGTTGTCCTTCTAACGTGAAGGTGAAGATGAGAAATTTTCTAGGTCCAAGGTTCAGATCATAGTCCAGTAGCGGTGGAGTTGTTGTGATCAGTCTCCAAGTGGGAGATTGTTGATTGTGGAGCCCGATCTTCCTAATTCAGAGGTGTTATTGTTTCAGCTGTGTGTGTACCCCAGTTTTATATTATATGTAGGTGGAATGTACATTCATCCCAGTGGGGGGGGGGGCATCACCCCCGAAAGAATTTTTTGGGTTGTTTTGTTGGCCAACAAATTCTGGGCTCATGGTTTTGGGTATCCCATGGTAATTCCCCTTTAAAAGGAAGACATCGTAATACGACTATGTAATGTATTATAGCATTGCAAAGATCGTTGTGATTGTGTAAGAGAGACTGAGAGAGAGTGAAGAAGAAGTTGCAACATATGTGTTGCAGGTTGTATCCCTTCATTTGTTGGATGGTATAATAATAAAAGGTCTGGCAATTTCTCCGTGGACGTAGCCCATCTTGGGTGAACTACGTTATATTGGTGTCTCTCTTGTATTATGTTTATGTGATTTATATTTTCATCTTGTTTACTGTTATTGCTTTTTGATCCTGTTTTTCTAACACATCATGACATAGAATACAATTGATTCACTTCATTAAAGGATACTCTACATTCTAAAGCAAGTTGCAGTTGAAGGCATGATAGAGATTTGGCAACAAGGATGGCACTCATCATATTTTTTGGGTCTATAAGGTGAACAAGCAAATGAGTGGAATGTCGATATTACTTATCTTAAAAAATGACATGTAATATTGAAGGATGAACCTGATTCTTTGGAATGGGATGAAAATAAAATTAGGGGTGGATATATTGCCAAATTAGGCTATAAAACTATGTTTGAGACAATTTATATTGAACCATGTTGGTTGTGGAAGCCTTATGGAAGTCAAAAGAACAAAAAAAAAAGTTCTGTTATTTTGTTAGCAAATGTGAACAAGGTTTTCAATTGGGATAAGATGCAATTCATAAATAAACATGGCCCAAATATTTGTATGCTATGTAGAAATGACGAGAAAACTAATGTTCACCTGTTTATTCACTATTAGAATACACATGCCCTATGGAAGTAAGTAAAATATCTCACAAGAATAGAAAACATATGGAATGGTAATATAATGGAAGAACTTATTAGAGCTTTAATCATGAAGAAAGAACTAAAAAAAATCAAAGCAATTCCTTGCATAGTTTTGTGGGGGGGTTGGTTGGAAAGAAATTCTAACATTTTTTGTTATAAACAAATTCCTTATTTTCAGGTGTATCTCTAGATTACAGCTTTGGCATAACGATGTATATCGGTGGACACAACTAACATTCACAGATAGATTTTTGAGCTTATAATTGATAAGTCTATTTGTTGAGGTTTATTTGGTGGAGCTTATCAAAGAGAACACAATTATTACAATGTTGGAGGAGTTCTCTATCTCCCATATAAACAATACATCAAATTTAAAGCTGGGATTGGTGAAGTCACCAATAATTCAACAGAATTATTGGCAATAAAATTTATGTTGAGATGTGCTCATGATAGGAACATTACTAGATTGGTGATATATGGGGACTCATCTTTGGCGAAATATTGGATGAAATGGACCTCTCTCCTATACAATGTGAGACTCAAACCACTATGATATAGTTTAAGGTTAATCAGTTTACAGTTTGAAGTTCTAACATTCACTCATGTCTTTAAGGCACTTAACATTGTTGTTGGGTCAATATCTAAGGAAGATCAAAGAGTGGGTGAAGGACAATTAATTATGAGGGAGACACAAGTTGGGGTCACTACTATGTCCAATCAACCTATTTAAGGAATATTTAATTACTACTTTGCACCATTCAAAACAATATAATAATTCTACTTATTACATGTTAGATATTATATAGTTTTACTATATGCTACTTTGTAGTTTTTTTTGTAATATGATGGGGAGTTTTTTGGTAATATGATGGGATTGTCGAGGACATGCATGATGTAAATGTTCAAAAAATTTGGTGAACCTTTGATGAGATAGTCTTTTTGTGTGTTTATTATTTTGATGAACATATTTGCATATGTCCTTAGGGAAACCACTATATGAAAGTTCTTAATGCACTTGAACTATGTAATTTTAATTCTATCTATGAATAAAATTACATTCTTCTTTTATAGGTAAAAAGAAAAGATTGAAAGTTACTTTATTGAAATACAGGTCTTGAGTTCCTCTGATACACCCATAGGTTTATTAATGTTTCCAAATGAATAGATCCATCGAAAGACTCCGCACGGGTGTGGCTCATTGGCGATTCGCTTGATATGAAGTCACATGTTGTTAACAAAGGTCACGAGTTCAAATCACACCTGGGATTACCCATGTCCCATGCTTGCGGGCGGTTGTCGGGCACCTAGGGGTATAGTGGTAGCGGGATTGGATCCCTGCACCCCGTGTCATGCGAGTACCAGCCCAATCTCTGGTTGCTGATCCCCCTAGTTACAATCAGAATCGTCAGAGAGAATACTTCCTTGTAACATATCTTCAGAGCTAGTGTTTCCACCTTTTGTCAAAGGAAGCATTGTTATTATTTAGCGAATTTTTTACAGAGCGAATTTTTTTGGAGCCAAGAGTTGCAACCTGGATGAGCGTGAGCGGATTTGAGCCAAGCTCCCCTCGTGCTGTACGTTTCGGATTTGATCTGATTTGGTAGCGAGTTCTGATTTGATGGATTATGTGTAGAATAACGTAGTGCGTAGATGCTGGCCGCAGGACCTCTTCCTGCTTCCTAGGGCCTGAAGGGATCCACTGGTTCTGACTCTGTTCTCTTTTCCAGGGCTTTATGGCTCCGGGAGATGCTCCCCCTTCCGATCTAACTAACTTTCTGAACTTAATAGCTTCACAGGGAGAGAAGCCCCTTTCCTCCTCTCAACGAAAGTTCACGAAAAAGCCAAATGAGATCCCGACGGTAGCGCTATCGGTTAATCTCCCGTGTAGGACAACCCTTAATCTATCGGACCGTGGATAAATTGGCCAATTCACAGGCTTATGGCCCTCTCCGAAGTCTACCGAGCATTGGGTGCAAAAGAATTGGAGACCCCTAATCACGGAAGACGTGAAATCTTTCTTCCTGGGCAAAGGATATTTTGCATTCGTGTTCGAAAGCAAACAGGATCGCGAGCTCATCTTCAGAAATGGTCCATATTTTATGGGACCTCAGGGACTCTATATGAATAAATGGACTCCAAATTTTGATCCTACCCTTGATATCCCCTCTGCTGTCCCTGTCTGGGTAAGACTACCCCATTTACCTCTTCATTGCTGGAATACTGAATCCCTAGAAGCTATCGGAAATGCCCTGGGTAAATACATCGACAAAGCTGATCGAAAAGATCAATATGCATGCGCTAGAATTTGTGTCAAAGTAGATTTGGAACATGGACTTCCAGAAGCAATTAATCTCACTGTGGCAGATTGGACCCACATTCAAGAACTCGATTACGAATAAATCCCTTTTAAATGCAAATTCTATCATGAGTACGGTCACTTTGCTCGCTCTTGTAAAAAGAAGCCAGTGGACCCAGAATCAGAAGGGAAGAAAGATCAATGGACTGCTATACAGAAAAGCAATAAAGCCGGATCGAAAGCACATCCAAAAAACACCAAGAAACCTAACCAGCAACAACAAGATCCGATGACATCGAATAACAGGAATAGCTTCAAAGTTTTAGAAAGTGCCTAGAACTAAGAAAATCCCAAGATCGAAGAAGAAGGAGAAATACGTGAACATCAAGACTCTGAAAATAATCCGCAAGCCCTAGAAGCTCTGGATCTACCTCAAAATACACCCAGCCCTACTAGATCTGTCTTGATTAAAGATGCTCCCTCGTATGCCGAAATTACAAAAGTGAGATCCTCGAAATCCCCTTCCTCCTCGGAAGAATTCATAGATAAATCTACCAAAAAGCTTGGTCGGAAATCAACCAAAGAACTGAGAGAAGAAGAAGCTGAGCGAGAGAAATTTCAAGGATCCGAAGCCACTATTGATATGGTTTTCAGCAGAAATACTAGAACTAGGCAAGCAGGAAAGAAAAATGGAGACCTATCAGGAGGAACTCCCTCCACCATCTATAACTCGAAATGATGAAGATGGTCTCTTGGAACTGCAGAGATCTAGGCATCCCTAGCAAGTTAGAAGCAGTAAATGATCTTCAAAAAATTGATATTCCAGATCTTCTATTACTCCAAGAGACCAAGCTCGAGGATATTGTAGTCTTAGCTATTGGAAAAGAAAAGTGGAAGAAAAGCACTGGATATGTCGTTAGTGCTAGAGGAGCCTCTGGTGGCTTGACAACCTTATGGTCCCCTGAAAAATTCCAACTCCACAACTCCTTCACAACGCAACATTGGATTTATACGGATCTCACTTATATTCAAAGCAATAAGCAATTCACTCTCTTCAACATATATGTACCCAATATATACTTAGAAAAACAAGACTGCTGGAATTTACTTGAAGATTTCCTGCAGCCTTATACCCCTCAGAATATTATTCTAGCTGGAGATATGAATATTACTCTCTCCAAGACTGAAAAAAAGGGTGGCAACAATGGAAAAGATTGCTTTCATGACCAGGTTGAAGCTCTAATAAAAAAAGTGGGACCTCATCGACATCAAACCAAAAAAAGGGAAGTATACATGGTCCAATAAGCGCATTGGGACAGGAAATATTATGGCCAAATTGGATAGGTTTCTAGTCCACAGCAACCTTCTGACTTATAATCAAAACATCTCCTCAAATATTGTGGCCAATTTAGTGTCCGATCACAAACCCATTCTACTTCTTTTCGAAGAGAATGAGGATCTAGGTCCAATCCCATTCAGGTTCAGTCCTTAATGGCTCGCTCATGACAGCTTCCAGAATATTTTGGAAAAAGCATGGAAAATTCCCATCACCGGATCTCCATGCTATGTATGGGAAAATAAACTCTGTAATACCAAAATAGCTCTAAAGTCTTGGGCCAAATCTAATTGCCCTGCTCCGGCAAATCCCAGGAAAAAGGCAGTGGGCGCTCTTGAAGGTTTGCAGCTCGAAATGGAGGACCAGCCAAGTGAAGCTTCCATGCTGTATGAAGAAGCCAAACGCCAAATCAATGCATCTCAAGCATTCCGAGCTGAGGAAGAATATTGGAGGCTCAAATCGCGGAGCATCTGGCTCAAATCTGGTGATAAAAATACTATGTATTTCCATAAGCAATTTAAAGTCAGACAAAACAACAATTACATCTCTTAGATCAATATTGAGAATGGTACGAAAGTAAAAGGAAATTCGAATATAAAAGAGGCAGCACACTTGCATTTCTCCAGGTTATACATGAAAGACGTCAGCGTTGGTGGAGAGGAAGAACACAATTTCTTGGAGCACATTCCTAAAAGGATTACGTAGGAGGATAACAATAATATGCACAAACTGTTTACTAAGCATGAAGTTCTCAAAGCAATCCATTCTCTCGATTCAAACAAGGCTCCAGGTCCCGATGGCTATTCGATTCATTTCTACAAAGCCTGCTGGAAGTACATCAAGAAAGATTTTATGAGAATGATAAGAAACTTTCATTCAAAGGCAAAAATAGGAGGCGGTACTAACTCAACGTTCTTGTCACTCATTCCAAAAGAGACCAATCCCAATAATTTTAGCTATAAGATACTGGAAATTAGCTACTAATAGTCGTATATATGCGAATTTAGTCATTTTCTTAGTCACTAATTTATGATAGGGTATGGAGGAATCGAACCACCAATCTCTTGCCTATAATTAGGTAGGTGCTCTACCATTGAGCTAGCACCCTTTAAGAAGTTGTTATGCTTGACAATGATGGTATTCAAACAAATTTTGCATGGGAACAAAATGAATGTCAAACATATTCAAGAATAATGCTTCAAGTACTAAAAGAATTCTAATATATAGCAGTTCAACTGTGACAATGATGAAAATTCAGAGAAGAATGATCTTACAAAATATGCATGAGTACAATAATCCATGGCTGTACAAATTATCAAGAACAAAAGCAAGCTGCTTCCCTTCACAGACAGAAAATAATACAAGATCCAACTTGCAATAAATTTGTTTTAATTGTCTATCAATTGTTGATCTCTCGACAGCTAGAGACGTTTGCCTGTCTGAGATCAAAAATACATACAATCAACTTCACTTCTTCAAAACCAGTTGCAGTAAAAATTATTCTAGGAATTGTATTATGAGCAACAACCACTTTTTTGAACAACATGCTGCCGTTTCATTTGTATAGTAGCAGGTCTGCTGTTATTCATGGCAGGCTGACTTGCCATCCCGCAATACAAAATAAATGGAGTTAAGTCAATAGTATTTTATATAAAATAGAAAATATAATCTCCTTAAAAGCAAGATGTCACAATGGGGACTCTATATAGGACTCTCTATTATGGAGTATAGGGAAAGTCGTTTTGTCGAAAACCCTCTTTCAAAGCTACGCTATATCTTAGGAAAGAATTCCATGTAAAAAGAGAAACATATCAGTCTCTCTATGGTTCAACAATTTCGTGAAAACAAGGCTTTGCTCGATAAATATGCTTAAGATGCTGGAAAGATTTTAAAGCCTGGAGCCTCAACAAAATTGTTACGAAGATGGGTTAGTGATGTGAATGCATGCAACCCATAAATTACAAATGTCCAGGCCTAGGCAAAAGCTTAACTGAAAATGGAATTATCATTGGCACTATTGACTCTAAGAAATTGTTTAGAAACAACAAATAAAGTGTGGGATATAGTTCTTTGATGTCATGGATCAAATGCAATCAATGAGAGGTTAATCAAATTTGATATTTAAATTTTTGATGTTAAAATATCTGAGTCACTCGAACAGGGACAAGTCACATGGTAATGCCGCCACAAGTAAAGAGGCAAACAATAATAGAATATGGTTTAAGGTTCAATCCATATGCAACAAAAATTTCAAATAAATAAATGATGGGCATGAGTATTTATAATTTTATATGCTTGCAACATGCAAACTTCTGGATACAATCAGTTGGGCATGAATATCTTGAGCATATTGATGGATATGCTTAAGATGGTTGCAAGATTTTATAGCTTGGAAGCCTGGAGCCTGACCAAAATTGTTATGAAGAAGGGTTAGTGATATGAATGCATGTAACCCAGAAATTAAAATGTTCAAGTTCAGGAACTGAAAATGGCATAATCATTGGCACTGTTGCTCTATGGAGACAAGACATACAAGAAATTGTTTAGGAATAACAAGTAGAGTGTGGGATGTAGTTCTTTAATGCCCCTTTTCAAATGCAATCAATGAGGTTTATCAAATTTGATGTTAAAATATCTGAGTCACTAGAACAGAGACAAGTCATACGTTAATGCCCACACAAGTAAACAAGCAAACAATAATAGAATATAGATGAAGGTTCGATACATACGCAACAAAATTTTCAAATAAATACATGATAGGCATGAGTATTTATATGCTTGCAAAATACAAACTTCTATATACAATTCACTTGGCCATAAAAATTTGCGAGTTCATCTACAGTGTTGATTTCAAAGCAATGAATGGACAAGGTATATAGTTACAACACTCTATCATGACCTGAAAACCCTAGTATTTTCCCAATGTTAAATCATCTATGCCCAATAAAATAGACAATAGGAATGTGTCTCAAACCAACAAGATTACCAATAGTCGCGACATGTAATTTGAATTATGTATCACCACTTAACTTTATCATAAAAAAGTAGGATCATAGAAAAAGTAGAATCTCAATCAGGTTCATTAGGATTTGCCGGCACAGGTTTACACCATTACACACAATTAAAATTAGGGAGTCAAACAAACATCTAAAATCACAATTGTATAATATAGGCTCTTATTAAAGGTTGGAAAACATCATAACAAAAAAGTGCACTTGTTCTTTATCTCAGCAGCCATGGTCATGAAAGCCTGCTCCACATTTGTTGCATTTTTCTCACTTGTCTCCAAAAATGGAATGCCAATGTCATCAGCAAATGCCTTGAAGAAAAAAATACACAAAGCATGTCAAGAAAAATGTAGATTGAAAAGTGACAAAAAAAACTAACCCTTGAGATTAATAAAAAAAGAATCTACAAGCCAAGTCAACAAACTTAAGAGCACAAACTGCCATAGTGTTGCAATTAACAAAAACCAGAGCACCAACAACTTCAAGGCACACTCATATTTAAATCCTCATCAAGTCAAATACGATGATGCATACAGTGAAACAAATAACAGTGCACATGATGCCAAAGCTACTCAGCATTTAACATTACCTTGGCTATATCATAATCAACAGCTTTATTAGCAGTCAAATCACATTTGTTTCCAACAAGCAACTTGCTGACATTCTCACTCGCATAGTGATCAATCTCATTCAACCATTGTTTCACATTATTGAAACTCTCCTGATCGGTAACATCATAAACAACCTACCAACAGAAGAAAAATATCATTATAAAGCCATAAATTTAAATAAATAATGGAGTATACCAAGGATACCAACAATCCACAGTTACTCAACATTTAACATTACCTTGGCTGTATCATAATCAATAGCTTTATTAGCAGTCAAATCACATTCGTTTCCAACAAGCAACTTGTTGACATTCTCACTCGCATATCAGTCAATCTCATTCAACCATTGTTTCACATTATTGAAACTCTCTTGATCAGTAACATCATAAACAACCTGCCAACAGAAGAAAGCTGTCAACCATTGTTTCACATTATTGAAACTCTCCTGATCAGTAACATCATAAACAACCTGCCAACAGAAGAAAAATGTCATTATAAAACCATAAATTTAAATAAATAATGGAGTATACCAAGGATACCAACAATCAATAGCTACTCAGCATTTAACATTACCTTGGTTGTATCATAATTAGCAGCTTTATTAGCAGTCAAATCACATTTGTTTCCAACAAGCAACTTGTTGACATTCTCACTCGCATAGCGATCAATCTCATTCAACCATTGTTTCAGATTATTGAAACTCTCCTGGTCAGTAACATCATAAACAACTTGCCAACAGAAGAAAAATGTCATTATAAAACCATAAATTTAAATAGATAATGGAGTATACCAAGGATGCCAACAATCAACAGCTACTCAACATTTAACATTACCTTGGATGTATCATAATCAACAGCTTTATTAGCAGTCAAATAGCGGACTTACATGATTAACAAGTAGGGTACTTACAAGTTACAAGACCTACTAGTTGGCAAGATAAACTAGGCATGCATGGACCTGAACTCGTGTGGTTGAGAAATCCTATTGATGGATCTTATACATTTAAATTAGGATATTCATCATTATTTGTAGCTGATAGTAATACAGGTTCTTAGTGGTGGTTGGATATTATCTGGAAATTAAAAATGAAGCTCTTTTCTGGTTGACACTTTCAAGCAAAGTGTTAGCATGGGGCACTTTTTAGAAGAGGTGATGGTAGGACCCGGGAATTTGTTTTCTGTGTTGGGAAGCTGGGAAAAACATATATTATTTACTAGTCAAGTGTCACTTCACTAGGGAACTATGAAATGAATTAAAGACTTTACTTAGGGGAAGGGACTGTGGGAATTTCCAATCTGTCCCATTTTATCCAAGGGCACAGTATTATAATAATAATATATAAACCTTTCCCTAATTACTTGCATAAAATAAAAAAGATTGGAAACTAGACTTGATGTTTTGATGATGTACTTATTCAGAACGAAAACATAAATTAATGGTTGCTTCTTAAAGTTAAATAAGACCAATAAAATTTTACCTGGAATGTTTGTAGCGTTGCATTCAAGCAAATCGATTAAGTGCAAGTCAAATTATGTATAGCTAAAGTCTGCCCTCTTACATCCTTCCTTGGAACAACTATAGGATACATTAAGAAATTACAAGTTGACACTAATTTAACCTCCACAAAATTAATAATTTCACATATAGGGAGATAGGGTTGACTCTGAAATTGACCCAAAGGCTATTTTATAGTGGGATAAGTTAAGTACCATTCTTGCATCATTGAATTTATTCGGTTAATAAAAAAAAAGGCCGGATAACATAAGCATATTATTTACCCAGTTATTAATTATTAATTGGTTGCCAATTACCATTTGGTTAGGCCCTCACCTGGACTGCATTGAAGGCTCTCTTGAGATATGAAACATCATCAAGTTCTGGGCAAACATCACCAATCTGCAAGACAAAATTGTAAATATAAAGAATCATTTAATCATGAAACATGATGCCAAGAAAGAAATCAAAATGGTCCATCCAACCATTCATGATATATTGTTCTCTGCATAATGTATCGACCTTTGCTAATAAAAATACACCAATCCAACAATAAATATTTTAGCATTTACCTGGTCAAAAACATGAGCAAGGAAAAACCACCTAAACGGCGCTTTCCTTTAGCCGAATCAATATGGAGTAGAAGTACATCATCTCCTAGCTACATAACAGTGGATTATGTCAGTATGACAATTATGAAGACTTAACAATCTTAGAGTTGCTTGTCCAAATCCATTTTGAAATGTCACCTTCAAGTCTGGTGTAATAGTCTTTGAAATATCCAGATAGGTTACATAAGCACTGATTACTAGATTGCCAGGAGATTTGACAGTCTCTCCTCCAGCTTGTGCAACCATTGAAAGATTGTCTTTGCCACCGTCTATTGCTATCCCAAGTTCTATCATTGCATCCCGAAGATCATTAGCTGCATCATACATGGATGCACCTTCTCCATCTAGCTTTGCAGCATACATCCAATTCCCACTAGATTTGACATCATTTAGTGAAGTAACCTGTAAATCATGTATGATGTGCTTCTTTATAAGACCAAATATCATTATTAAGGAAAACATATGCTTTATACTTTCATTATGTTTAACAATGGCTCTTTTCACCAAAGATTGCAAGAATGACCAACGAAAAATTGGAAAGCTCATCTTGAGAAAACAAAATTTTGACATGATATACTCACCTTATCCTAAACAAGATTTGTCAGAGCCTCCCCCATTGCTAGCCTAGCCATTGCCTTTGGATTCAGTAAACCCTGGAAATTTAAAATTTTTGAGATTGTTTTGATATTGTTGAAACCAGGAATTGTTTAAGTACATTCAAAAGACATCTCAGAGAGATTTTGCTCATATCCAAAAGTCATGACCATCTACTACCTTTACTGGTTGCTCTCCAATTGCAAAGGCACCACCACTTAACCTAGTATATGTTTGCATGAATGAGACATATTATTGTCATATATTAACATTAAAAGAAAGTATACTTTAGTTTAAAGAAAATAGAAACTCTTCTCAAACCATAAGATGATTAAGGCAGTAAAGAAGCTCGAAAGAAAATATAAATACAAATAGGTGAGAAGCAATAACAGCAACATCTGAGCAATAACAACAAATATAATACAAACCAACCTGAGAAATAACAGCAACATCTGCGAGTGGAAGCTGAAGAGGAATAACTGTCTGCTGTTGTGCAACAAGATCTGTGACACAATGATCAACCTGCCAAATGGCCATGCATTCTTAAAAATATGCTTTAAGTTCGAGTAGAAAGTCCAATAGCAAAAAAAACTACTAAAGCAAGTCAAAATAACTAGTCAAGAGATTTTCTTTTACAATCTTGGGATTCTTTTTCAAAATTGTTAAAAAAAAATGAAACATGAACTCTCAAGCAACTTGACCTCCTACCTTAGTTGTTAAGAAATGCTTTGAACACACAGGTGGAAGATGAAGAACTCGTCTGAGAGCATCCAAAACTGTCATTCCTGGAGCAATGCCAAGTCACTCCAATGGTGGAATTGATCCTCTTATCCCTGAAATTTCTCATATTTACAAGATTCAAAGAGCTCGTTATGAGAAGACAACAAGGGCTTGGACTCAAAAATATACCATGAACTTAATGGTCTTTAACAACTAGTATTTCAGTCATTTAGACTATAAAATATGGTAGGAGAGCTAGGACAAAGGGAAAATTCCTGGTATTTTCTATGTCAAACTTAAGTGTTCTTAAAGTTTGTAGTATATTAAAAGTATGGTTTCTGTGTTAAGAGATTGGGATTTATGTTAAATAGTCATGATACCTATTTTGTATAACAGTAATACCACCTGTTCAACTTCAAGCTGAATTTCATGCATCATTTCATATTATTTTGGTGGCTAGCTTTTGATTTTTATCTCAATTTTTTTAATCCTACTCATCCTATTATCCTACATGGGAATATCATTAAGTAGAAACATCCCATTCTAGACATATACATGTGATGAACTGCAAGCAAATCTGCACAAAAGTAACCTTGACCATTTGCAATTAGAAACAATTTTCTGAAGCAAATTCACATCGCTACATTAATGTTAGCCTTGAAGTATCGGTGGTTGTAACTTTGACTATGATTCTTTGTACTGGAAAAACGGAAACCTTTGTAATAAATAAGGCAGTAAGATTTATAAACCTATTTATTGTAGGTATAAGAAATAAGCTACACATGGTTAATCTCAACCTCCTATTCTGGGGAGCCAAAGGACTGTTTTAATTTAACAAAGCCTGAATCTCCGTGTAAGTGTCCAACAACCAAGAATATTTTAATTGAAATGAGTCCATACTACTGACTCTTTGGTTGCAACTTTTACCCACTAAACCTTACCAAGATATGGAAACCATTGGAACCCATATAGTGAGGAAGAGAGACAGAGAGATGTTCATAAATGACCAAAATAGGTCTATGGGTCTCAAAAGTACATTTAACCATAGTGGCAATGCAGAAGTGCCAAGAGAGCGGATGAACAGGAAAAATAAGGAATGGACAACACTTCACCATGAAGAAATTGCATTGAAACCTAGTTGCTGAGGTAAATAAAAAATGATAAATCCTTTGAAAGTCAAAATAGCCTGACACTATACAGTTAATATGGGTAATTATCGAAATTACCTCCCTAATAATGGTGCATTAAGGCAGACTCAATATAAATAGGGATCTAATGCCATTCTAAAAATTATCCCTTGTGAGCTTCTCCGGCTTAGTGTCGGATATGTGCACAGTGCTCTGTCTGGGAATCACAATGGCAGATTTTAGGATTCCCTTTGTGCAAGTGGATGAGTGGAACAAAGATAAAGCTTCCATTCAAAGCAGGTTGTTAAGATTGTTGAAAAAAGATAAAGTGGCATTAAGGGGCAAGCTCGATGGCTGAGAGGTTAGTTGTGCTCGGAGTCAAAAGGCCAACTCTCAGCAGATTGGAGTCAATTCTTGTATGGATGAAGTTCTTGACCAAATTGCTAGTGTGGAAGCCAGAATTGTACAGTTTGAGTAGAGAACGGAGTTACAACAAGGTGGATAATCTATTTTTCAGAATGGAAGGTCATTTCAATTGCCTAGAGTGCATGTTGGAAAATGGAGGGAGGTGCCCTTCATGTGAAGATGAGGTCCTGGGCAGTGAATCTCTAGGATTAGCAGGAACATGACAATGGAAGAAGAACACTCAACACAGTTATAAAGGCACCAATGATGCCTACCAAAATGATGAGGAAGTCGTTGAGATTGATAGCCAGGAGAGAAGGTGATGCAAATGCTCGTTGTTTTATTTTTTTGCTGCCTGTCTCAGTTCGGATGGCTAGAAATTACTAGTCCGTTAAATTTTTTATTGACAATCAAGTTATGTGCTGGCAAGTTTGTAAAAATGACCAAGTCATTCATGAAGAGGCTTCCTGGTTATATTCCAGTTAGTTGCCATCTCACCGGATTGTCTCCCCACCTTCAGGTAAGGCAAAGGCCAACTGCTAGCAGACTGGAGGAACTTTCAGCAGTCAATTCTCATCTGGATGGAGTTCTGCACCAAATTTCTGCTCTGAAAGCTGGAATTATACAGTTTGAGCAGAGAATGGAATTAGAACAAAGTGGATAACCTATTTTCCAAAATGGGAGGCCATTTCAATCACTTGGAGCGCATGTTGGAAACTTGAGGGAGGTCCCCTTCATGTTAAGATTAGTCCCTAGGCAACAAATTTTGGGGACTAGTAGGAACACCTAACAATGGAGGAAGAACGTGGTTATGAAGGTGCCAATGGAGGAAGAACGTGGTTATGAAGGCTCGGTCGTGCAACCAATCTTCCATCGAGTCCAGTAGATGGATTGGGTCTACAAGATCCCATAGACAGGCTCCCCTTGGATAGAGTACTACCCTCTAGGCTCAGTCGTGAAACCAATCTTCGACCTTGAGTTTCTTCTCTATAGGCTATGACCTTGGATGTTAGAAGAGTTGAGATCTCCTTGTCCTTGTGCTCCCCCTAGGATCATGCAACTAGGCCCTCTCGGCCTTGGATACTTTCTGGAGGACATTTTCTAACAGTGTGGTGGCCTCAGATATTCTACATACGACATTATCCGATAGTGCATTGGACCCTTAACAATGATTGATGACATCAATGAGGGGCTTGCTTCTTGATCTCCTCACTCAGCTCAGCAGCTAGTTCCAGCATACCTGGACATATCCTCTTTTGTATTGCACATGGTTTGAGTTTTTAGCATTTATCATGCACTTGTACCTTTCCTTGTAGATTCTTTTAGCTAGATTTTTAGATCTTTATCCTTATCTGCTTTTGATAGAATTCTTATAGGAGTTGTTTTTTTGCACTCCCACTTTGTAAATACACTGGATGTACCTCTTTTTAGTCCTATTGACTTACTATTGTGGTCATTTGTTAGACATTAATATAATTATCTTATCTTATCTATAGGATTGTTAAACAGTGCCAGAATTTTGTACATTTTATATCAGGGGTCAGGGATTGTAAATATTGTAAATATTAGACATGGAAACCAGACTGCAGGGGTCTGACTGTAATTTTCACTATTAAATGTTAATATCTTTTGTTTCTGTTAAAAAATATTTATATTTTCAGCTATTGCCATTCTGCTCGCCACTAATATTCCCAATAGATTCAGAATTGGTAAACAGTTACCCCAAATAAGCATAGAATGTTTTTTCTCATCAGTCTTTGATAACCAAAATATACAAGGAGTCTGTTATTTTATACAAAGAATAGCGAATAATTTGGAATGCTAAATATGGTAGTTGAGTTATATGTGGTCTTCAAGTTTCTAGCCAATCTATTACCAAAAGGTTCTCTTGAGCATTTACAATTAAGGCATTCTCGATATCCAAAGACATGCAAGTTGTATGTAATCGATTGGTTGTTATCAAGAATTTTGGTGTTCAGCTTGTTGTTGGTTTTTTATTTCATTGTGTCACGAGTAGAGATCGTGACAAGAGTATTTGGAATCTTATTGGCATAGATGAATACCTGCATACTTGGCAAGAAGGCCACTTTTTAATCCTGGAGATGACTTTAATTAGATGGTAACCTGGAGATGCTATATATTGCAGCAAAAAATGAACTACCTTGGCAACCAACAACTTGGTTACTTTTAGGAAACTTTAAAAATATTGACTTTAACATAAGCAAGGATGTTCCTTCAGAACCATACATTTGGACTCAAACATCCGCTTACTGTTCAACTTCAGATAGATTGCCCACACCTAGAACTTCACATTAATAGCCAGGCACTACTTTGCACTGATAGATATAGAATAGGAGAGCATCTAATACTACAAATAATCAAAACAATAACACATCTATAGACTATACATGAACATAGTGATCATTTGCTTCTTAAAATGCAAGGATACACTAAGTCATACTATCTCATTTGTTTGTTGATTCAAAGCCTTCCATACACTTCCATAAGTGAAATCTCCCAACTCTTTTATGACCTTGTAACTGCCAAAGATCACAAAGTATGTCAGTAGTAGTCTTAATCAAAGACAACATAAAACACCACAAATAATAAAGTCTTACAAAAATCTAAACTATTTACTGACCGCTCCATGGCCTTCTAAAAATAATCAAATAGGATTTCAACACATTGGTAAAATGCTAGTTGAAAATTGACAACTAAAACTCTGCAGATAATTCGTTCAACCCGCGACATGGTACCATCCACTGAAATAAAAGGAAGTATGACCACAAAATTCCACCGTAGTAAAACAAGAATAACAGTAACTCAAGATTTCTAGAACGAATGAATCGATCGGCATCATTGAGTGTAGCCTTTATTAGCTGCAGCACCTTAACAATCATCCACTAAAATCCAGTTTATCTGGCAATTCTTCCACTGCAATTTCTAATGCAGTGGCATGCAATTTAACCCGAGGAGTCTGGATTGTAATGTGATTATATCCCCACTCCATTGCCTTTTCAAAATGCTCACTCTTTTTGAAGAAATGACCTTATGATTATATCCTGCACACATCACAAAAAATAACTTCCAATTTCAAAACATATTAATATCTTTTGCTGATTAAATCATAGATGGTCATATATTGCAAGACAACTTCAACTGGAAAAAACAAGTAAGCAGGGAAAAACAGAAAGACAACAATGTGCACTAGCAACGTAATTTAGCCATCACAGAATGGACAAAAATTTCATGTACATGTCTTGAAAATAATTATTTTATGTATGTATGGTTGTAGTCATAGACTCTTATAGACTCTTATCAGATGTGTATAATTATCCCAAGATTAGACAATTCACATATAATTATTGTATAGTAGTTTGCTGGAACGTTATTGTCAATAGTTGCATATATGTGAATCTAATTAGTCATTTTTATCTTATTCATATATGCGTTAAATTTTGCTTTAGTAAAAGGTTTAAAAAGTCTATGAAATACCAGTGGAGCATTGGTTGATTAGTGAGGTCCAAAAAGTATTAAGATATCCATGAAAGTTCCATTATTTCTGTGCTCTGTCTCCCACTCAAATGGCATAAATTTCAAAGGGAAGAGGACAATTACAAATCCAAGGATTTTTATTCCTAGCACCTAAACCAAAATCGGTATGCGTACGCAGTGCAACTACGGGCATGTTTCTCCACAATTCTGAAAAAATAAAAAGGGTCTTTGATATGACCATTGACCATAAGTCATATGATTTTATGATATTTGGCCGAAACTCTCCATTTCTTGGCAAGTTTATGTGTTTATTCCTTTACTTTGGTGCTGGCGAGTTTATTTTTTCATATTGGTGTCCCTTATGGTGAATACAACGCCCTAAACGAATTGATTGACGAAAACTTGTGGGGAGGAGAATAAATGGTATAATCTTTAACCTAAACCCCAATATAACGAGAACGAGAATCAACCCTAAGATAATTTTAAATTTTGTTTTGTTTTAAAAAATCCGTCAAGGGTTTTGTTAGGATTAACTAAGACTATAGTCCTTAGAATTCAGAATTAGGTTCTTTCAAGCGAAATGCATATAGCCGACGATCAGACACCGAGAATTAGGGTTTGCGGAATAACATTTTACACACACATTCATTTGTACCTGGAAAGAGATTAGACATAAGCCTCTATTATTGATGGATAGCCGGTATACTGTACTGGGTCTTCTTCCTCTTCGTCTGCTACTCACCTCAGCCGCTTGACTGTAGTTCTTCTCACCCTTAGCCCTGCGATTTTTTCATTTTCTCCCTCCCGAATTTCTTTCCAAGTCAATTCTTGGTATAGATATAGAAATTCAAAACCCAAAATTCATCGTTGGCTTTATAAGCAAAAGTTCTACAAAATAAAATTACACGGGATAAAGGAAAATGGCGAAATCTCCCTAGGAAAAAGGTAACACAGACCTGGCTGACCTTGGTGTGTAAGTTTCGAAGGTGTTCATTCATGTCATGTGGATTTTATTTTGTTAATTTTAATTTTATTTAATTGTTAGATTTGATTTTTTTTTTTGGTTAATTTTAACTTTATTTATTTGTTTTTATAAACATTCC
Source organism: Larix kaempferi (assembly GCA_027924585.1). NCBI lineage: Eukaryota > Viridiplantae > Streptophyta > Pinopsida > Pinales > Pinaceae > Larix > Larix kaempferi. The sequence continues at coordinate 4,038,020 of BSBM01000961.1, read as the reverse complement.
TTAATTTAATAAGTAAACTATATAAGATGAATGTGCTAAAAAAATAAGATTTGATTTATTTTGTTAATTAATTTTAATTTGATTTATTTGTTTTTATAAACATTCCTTAATTTAATAAGTAAACTATATAAGATGAATGTGTTAAAAAAAAAGAGAATGTTTTTTTAAAGGCAAAGTGGACAAAACAAATCAAAATACATTTAGCTATAGGAGCGGAAGGAAACAAATTTATAGTCATAAAGCTATTTAATGATATCACAAGGTAAAATGAAAGGGGAAAGGAAATTTTATAGTCATAAAGCTATTTAATGAAGCTATTCAATGATACCATAAGATACCATGGATGCGGGTGACATAATTGGACATAACAAGGCTCAAATGGACGTGAGTGACACTGGTGGCCACACACCCATCCCATGTGGCACTGCTGAGCTCACCAGAGGCGCCAAAGATAGGGTGGGGGATCTTCATGACCGTGAGGCGATGTCAAGTTGCTGCCAGCATTAATTTCCTCAACCTTCGACGTCCCCTCATGTTGTCTGTCCAGCACCAGCCCATGGTCCTCAGGTGTGTGAAGCTCTGTTAGCTTGCTAGCTGGCCTCAGTGTCCCTCCTTCAAACTCTTGTCTTGGCCTCCAATGTCCATCACTTGTGCTCTCATCGCTCTGCCCTTGAAAATTCCTGTGACTCTCACACCATGGGAAAACCCAAAGGCTCCAAGAGCAGGACTGGTTACAAGGCCGAAATCTCCATCCTTGTCCGTCTTCTAATTGAAAATTTGGGAAGCTCGTCTCGTCGCAGATACTCTTAGCAGCAAGGACCTGGAGCAGCAATGGGATCCATATTGGCTAGCCAAAAATATGTTGGGGGACTTAATGGAGGACATGCTCTCAAATTGGGTCTCTTCCAGGCACGCAACTGAGTCTCTTCGTGCTACCCTACCCAATATGGAAGCTATTCTGAAGAATTTGGAAAGCGCATTCAACTGGTATTCCTACGCTCCTGCTCGTAACCTTTGCTATGATCTCGGTCCTAGAAGCACAACTCCTGCTTTCTCTCCATCGCCCTCTGTAGCCAAACACAACTGTATTTGGCCCATGCCACCTACCTTTGGCAACCATGCCACCTTCCCAGCCATCACTCATGGCTTTGGTAATTTGGCCACCTCTCTTGGCCTAGGCACTTTGGCCAACACGAGGAGCTGTAGAGACACCCCACTTGGCAATCTGGCGACCTTCGTTGTGATCTCGGTCCTAGAAGCACAGCTCCTGGTTCCTCTCCATCGCCCTCTGTAGCCAGACACGACTGTATTTAGCCCATGTCGTTTGCCTTTGGCAACCATGCCACCTCCCCAGGCACCACTCATGGCTTTGGTAATTTGGCCACCTCTCTTGGCCTGGGCACTTTGGCCAACACGAGGAGCTACAAAGACACCCCACTTGGCAATCTGGCCACCTCTCCTGGTAAAGCCACTCATCATGGTATTCTGGTTTCTACACCTGGTAGTGATTAGATCACTTCTACTAGTTTCAACCCGGTTCAACTTTGAAGTAGCAGGCAGAAGGGAAAGGAACCTCCCCGAGTGTCCTTTCCCATCCCTTCCACTCTTGGGCCAATCTTGGCAAAACGCACAAGGAGTGAGCTTGATGGTGGCATCTTTGTGGTCAGAAAGACATCTCCTCTACCCATCAACCTTCCTATGCACAACATCCAAACTTCTGCAAAGAGTTCCCTTCCTCCTGTGAAAAGCACCCCGCCACCTACTCGGAACGAGGAGGACGACACCTGTTACAACTGCCTCATTCTTGAAGAAATTCCTTCCGATGTTGAGGCTCCCGGTACTGTTGATTAGCAAGGTTCTTCTGTGGTTCCATCTTTTTTTCGGTTTTTTGTTAATTATCAGACTGTTTGCTTATCTTCAACCTTCATGGCTCCGAATCTGCACCCTGATATCAGGGTTTTTTTAATCTTTTTGGGTATGTATGGCCTTAGCAATGATGTATATGGTTTCCAAGGTTGGATTCTGATAAAACCACCTCAATTTGTATTTTTCTCTGTAACTTTACTACTTTTAGCTTAATAGAATTTGCAACCATGACAACAAAAAAAAATGATACCATAAGATAAAATGAAAAGGTAAAGGACTTTTCATAATCCCTTACAACATTTAGTCATAGGATTTTGTCTATTTTTTTAGAACAAAGCATGCAAAATGTTTACTTACTCTTTGGTTCAACCTTGTGACAAAAGTCAAGCAAATCGTCATGGGTGTATTCCACTATTTTTATATATTATTATATAAATTTTATTAAAAAAAATAAATGATTTTTGACAATGGGTAGAAGAATTCAACATATATATATGAAGCGTTCAAAACTATATGAAAAAGTAGTAACACCACAAAGAAATAGCTTCATGAAAATGCACAAACCAAAACTACTTGATCAAAAGAAGTGTCTGATGTTAATTGAAGAAATATAGAATCCTACTAAAGACCTCAACTGTCAAGTAACAGGAAGTTCAGAGACCTCAGGATATGTCAACCGCACTGCAAAATATGGTGGTATTCCAATCTCATTTACTGCTAAGTAAGGATCAGGAGAAATGACAGAACGACATGCATAGTTAACTCTCTTTCTCATCACGTTTTGTCGAAATAAACCATCTTATTTTTCAAGTATCTGGCGTACTCCTGTGTTTTCTTTGCCACTCGTACCTTTCAACAAATATAAACAAAAATATATCAGAAATCTATTTTGTCAGAGAGGACTAAGAACTTCAATTAACATCAAAGTCAATATTGCCTGACACCGAATACAGACAATAAGAAACTACACTTTTTGACTATACACTCCCTTTTGTCAATATCCATCTAGGAAGTTCTTAATTCAAGATCATACCAAGAATCGAACTTGTCCATGTAATATGCTAGATTATATAGACATAGTGTTCAATCTAATAGGGTACCAAATCACAGAACATAACAAAAAAAAATATTTAACTTGCGGTATTTTTAAAAACCCTATTTTGCAATCTTCATAGTTGATTATTAACCAAATTTTCTTATTTATCCTAATTATTGATCTCTTGTGTTGATAAATAGGCTAAGAAGGAGCTATATTCTTTTTGCTCTGATTTTTAGCATTGAGGACTGTATGTTTTTTTTATCAGCAATGAATAAAAAAAATAGGCTAAGAAGGTATTTTGTTGGCTTGCATCAATGTTTTGCACTACAAACCTATGTATTTAAAAGAGGATTGGTTGTATTCATATTCTTCATGTGGCTAACATAGTTTATTAAGAAGGTCCTTATTGTAAATTCTCCAAGGCCACGCTCATAGTGAATTCATTAAGGCCACGCCGGTTTGGGTAAATCCCCCCTCATAAATATGAAAGTGCCAAGTCAATTGCTAGAATTCTTGGAAAATGTCAATTACAAGACCTGGGTTGAGCATACTAGAATTTTAGATCATTTTCCTGTGGTGTTAGAAACCATATCTAGTGTTCTAAACTTCAAAATGAGCACCACATCCCACTTCCAGGCCAAATATCCCCTATGGAGGGCCAATATGGTGGTTTGGGACAACACACATGGACCATGACCCCCATAGTAAGATCTCTAAATCCATATGCATTGTTAAAATTTAGTAGAATATTGTACAAATTCATTATCAAAATTGTAATTTTCCATTGTCAGTGTGACACAACTAAAAATGACTAACATAAATGACTAATTCACATTAATCGTGGTTAGCTAGTCATATCTATATTCCCATGACTAAATTAGTCGTTTATGTTAGTCATTTTTATTTTAGTCACTTGTTATCTAGTCATATATTTTAGCCCGTGACTAAATTAGCCGTTTTTAGTTGGCTTATTTAAAATTGCTCAATTTTAGTCGTTTATCCCTTGAAAAAACAGTGGTGACTAACGTTTTTAGTCGCCTAGTCACTTATCTCTCATTTTGTACGTGGATACTGATTAAGTCAGTCCTCTCTGCACTTCCCATTTATCAGTTCTCCATCCTCCTAGCACCAAATGGAGTGGCAGAAGCAATAAGTAAACTTCTGAGAGATTTCCTTCGGTCCGGTGGAAAAAATAATGATAAAAAGATTCATCTTGTGAAGTGGGAGATCCTAAAGCAATAAAAAACCACAGGAGGACTTCAAATTCATGATCCACTCCAAGCAAATTTAGCTCTAGGGGGCAAACTCCTTTGGCAACTTATTCACAACAAAGGAAATCAAGTGAGTCTTGTGCTCAAGAAGAAGTACTTACAGGGTAATAGATCAAGATGCCTTGATCACAAACCAACCTGCATAGGTTATAGCACTTGGAAATTATGTAAAGCAGCATGGATTTTTTTTTCTAAAAAATTATATTGGGTACACGGCAATGGCAGCAACATTGATATCTTCATGGACAAGATCATGAACAACGAAAAATTACACAACATTCATGAACTAGATAATATTGCAATCTGGTTGAAGTATAATGGGATAACAACATTGAAGGATTTCAGTGTTTGGGACATGCATGGTAACTGGCAAAGCTGGAACAACAGTCTTATCCCCACACAGTTCGAGACAACCAAAAACATTCTCATTAACAATCTGAAACACTGTGCCCCCACTCACTTGCTGGCCAAAGATGACCGGGGCTGGGGTCCCACTGGATCCTACACATCTATTCTCGGATACAAAGCTCAGAAAACTCAAGAGAATGAAAGAAATGACATCTGGAAATTAGTATGGGATCCTCTGGGACTTCCCAAAATCAACTTCTTTATTTGGACTCTTATCCACTGCAAAATCCTCATAAGAGAAAATCTCATCAAGAGAGGTTTTCATGGGCCTTTTTGGTGTCCTTTCTGCAGAAACAATAATGAAACTCTCAATCATCTCTTTTTAGAATGTAAGCATACTAAACTTGTCTAGAACCACATGCTTTTTTATCTCAATTTACCCATGCCTCCCTATTCATCCATTTCTCAACTCTTTAAAGACTGGAAATCCCTGTATCCCCATACCCTGTCTAATAAGAAAACTTGGCTTCATATCTGGATTTCAATCCCTAAATATATTTGTTGGAATGTCCGGATTGCAAGGAACAACATTATCTTTCAGGACAAGCGTTACTCTCCATTGAAAATTGCAAGCAAAGCCAAAGGTCTATTGCTGGAGTCTCTCATCAATTCCAAATACAAGTCAGATGCTAATTTAAGCAGGGAAGAAAGGAATTGGATTGGTGTCACCCTCCCTAGGACAAGCACTAACAATCATCAGCGACAAATTCCGGATTGGCAAATCAGGTTACCTAAAGTTGAATTCCTAGCTTGGAGAAATAGTCAAGAAATGGACAGTCTTCATTTTGACGTTGCCTCCAAGAGAAATCCTGGTGTAGCAGGAGCTGGAGGAGTTTTGATGCTAAGAGGAGGAGCTTTGAGACTGAATTTTAGATGGGGTTTAGGCACTTGTACAAACAACATTGCAGAAGATTTAGCCTTGTTGAAAGGCTCTCAGATCGCCAAAGAGCACAAGATCGACAAACTTCAAGTGTTTGGTGACTCTATGATAATTATAAGATCCATCAATGCTATCAACAATCTCAACAATATTACTCTAAATTGAATTATACAGCGTATTCAGAGCATTTCCAGTACATTTACTGATTTCAGAGCTTATCACATTTTAAGGAATTTAAATAATGAAGTGGATGTAGAAGCTGACGTTGGATCCAAACTCAGACAAGGAATTCTTAGAACTTCTAACAAGGATATTGATTCTCAGCATATTCCTTGACTTTGAATACAGAGCCTACGTCTTCAAGTATAGAAATTCCTTTCTTCTTGTATAGAAAATCTAAAAGCAAAGTTCTAAAACAGGAAATTAGATTCGTGAGAGGAGATAGGGCATTCTCCCTGTGTATACCAAGTGGAATGCATAAATTACTACAATTGCATTTTTATGAATTCAATTTGGCATTTTGGTATCCTGTATATCGTACTGGAATTTTGCAAAAGAGATCAAGTGGATGATGTAAGTCTGGCGAGATTCATTATAATAGCAGTTGACATCTAGATCGGCGAGGTTCTTCATATGAGCAGCTGTCAATTTCGAGGTGTATGGAGTCTGTAGGTTACTTTGTTATTCGAAGGCCACACTAGCATTTAATTTTAATTGGAGTCCCGGATAACTTGTAGTTGATTCTGAAGGGATTAAATCGTATTTTATTATGAACCTTTCTTGCTTTGGTATCCAGAAATCGCAGCAGTGATCTCCAGGCAATACTCTATATATAGTTTGTAGAACCGGCAAAGTCTATCAACAATGGGTGTTATCCCTATTTCCAGCTGTTCAAAATATAGATCTTAGAGAACTATTGTTGATTGCCAAGCTATGGCTTTTGTAATTCCTTCTTCTTTTTTAAATATCAAATATATGTTTTAGTTATAAAAAAAAAAGGTCTTGAGTTCGAGTTTTTTCTTTTCGCAAGTTACTTTTTGAAAAAAAATATTGTAAAGTGGCTGTAACGTCCCCATCCATCGTTTCAACAAGCAAAGGGGGATAGTTACAAATTACAAAATTCTAAATTTTTCCACATGGGCCATAAACACAAATTTGTGATATGAAATGTATGTGCAGAAGCATAAATGAAAAACATAGTAGAAAATAAACTATATCCACACATTCATCAAGCATAAACATGCATATGAAACACAATAGATAGTAAAATCATTTCACAATCATATACAAATAAAATACTTATCTTTAAACAAGAATATTTAAGCAACTAGCTATGTAAGAGCGATTTTCCACCCAAATGTAGGTATCAACTACAAATGCCACCCCCAAGATGGGCTATGAGGCCACCAGGGTGAGGGAAACACCTGCAGGCTTCTCTCTCTCAATCCACAACCCATTTCCTCTCATGCTTAGCCAAGCTATCCACCTCTAAGTACTTACAAGAATCTCACTCAACCATCCTATCCATGGCACTCTTCTTTATTTACCCACACAACATAAGGAAGGCATTTCCCTTCACTGTTCCATAGTTCCCTCAGGAAATCCAACCTTCACAGTGCTTACCAATGTGTGCAAAAAGAATCCAATATATTGTATGTTGTTGGAGAAATTCTTGTACCCTTAATTCATGGATTCTCAAGGATGCAAAAGTAGCAAACCATAATGGATAAAGGTTCCTATCTTTTCCATTCTCTTTTATCACCTATAACCATTCTCTTTTCTCTAATTTATGCAATCCTCTTTCCAAATTCAATTTTTTGGTTATTTCATATTTTGGTGATGGTAATGGCAATGGAATTAACAACAAGAGGAAAAACTTTTCTTGTGTAAAAATCTGTTGTAAAAGTATGCATGAGAAAAATGGATGATATATCCCAAAGGAGATGAGAGGATGGAGAGAAAAAATTGACATAACTTCTGACCATAGAAGAGAGGACTCTTACAACAATCATAGAAGTATACTCATCCCATGCTTCCATAACTACATGAGAAGACTTTCCCCACCAACCTTACACATGCATTCAATGATTGGAATTAATAGTCAAAATGAAGTAATTGGCTCATTCAAGGAACATGGTAGCAAATGGATGAGTTCTAAGGTTGACACTTGGCAATAGAGGATTTAATCTCCCATAAGACCCCTTTTGTCTTCTCCTCTAATGGAATCATATCCCCTCTAGTGCTCTTTACACAACCATCTTGGACTTTTTTATTATTTTTCCAACATAATATTTACATAGCATTCAAGTTAGCATGACAAGCTAATCACATGGTCCATATAGAAATATTTACATTATACATGCTTAGCCATTCACCAATCGGGCCTTGGCCTTGAGCTCCACACTAGGAATCTATATTGGCATATTTACATCATTTACATAATTTAATTTAATACATTCCAAGTCAAATCTGAGGGTATTATAATCATTTTATAAAATCAAATCACTTAAGTTATAAAATTAACTTATTGTAAACGTGAGATTATTGGACAAAGTTAGAGGAGGAAGGCAAATTTGTTTTACTATTTACATCTCGACAACTTCATCATGCATCCATATTCATGGGGGGAACCTCCATCTTCCACGTGGCACGTTGGTTACCATTTAGACTCTTTATGCCTTTATTCAACTCATCATAACTTTATCATTCAAGGTTCATTTTTTATGCCATTTTTTTAAATGGTTTGCTTTTTTAGCTCTTTGCTCTTGAACAATCAATTTCCACCTCTAAATCCATCTTATGCACATATTGTATATGCATAGTCCAAGTGACATCTTTCTTATCTGTTCAAACTACTTCCCATGGAACTTTGGTATGGAGGATTTACTACGAACCAAGGGGGTTTACCGTGTTACCTTAGGAATCAAAATTTTCCCTCTTTAACCATTCAAGCAAACCAAATGAGACAATAAAAATGAAGAAGCACGTGGATTAGTAGGAATGTCAATATCCAATGATTTACAATTTCACCTTCAAGGGATTGATACCATAAATGCATCTTGACTAACAACATAAACTGTGTTGGGTAACACAATAATATTTGATCCCAACAACTCAAAAATCAATTAATTGCTTTAAATCGTAGTGATTTATCTTGCATTGGGGATTTTCTAAGATTCAAATACTAGGTTTACTTGCAAAATGCAAGATTAAGAAGGAAGATGACCAACACATATATGATATTCTTGCTAAGCTTGGAAATGTCTATTATGTTTTTGTATCTACTTTTTACTCCACCAGAGAAGCACTTATAAGTTAAGGGGATACTTACAAAATTCCCTCATTTGAAGGATTTTATGATTCTCTCATCAGAGAGAAATATAAACTCTTGCACCTTGGATTGATTAAAACTATAGGTACATCTAACAAAACATTAGTAGCAAATGTTCCCAAGTGTCTAAAGAAGCAACATCCTCACAAGGGATAGCAAAAAAAGGGTCCCAGACCCTCTCAGCCAACTCATACTCCTAGTGGTGATAGAGGAACTAAATCAAAAGGTAAGCAAACTATAAGACATTGTAATTTTTGTGGGTAATATGGTCATATAGAGTTTAAATGTTTCAAGAAGATGGAAGTGTCAAAAGCAACGATGAAGAAGATCAACATGAATCTTGATCCTCCTCCTCCTAACTCTTCTTCTCATGGACATACACTTTATGTATTTTTTTTTCAATGCGAAATCTTCTTCTTTTTATTTTAATGAGTGGCTTATTGATTCTCGAGCATCTTATTAGATGGATACGGATAAAGCCATATTATCTGCTCTTAATGAATGGAACACCAAACAAATATTTGTTGATGATGATATATATCTTAGTGTTGTAGGGCCTATAATGATTTAAATAGATGATACCCATTTTAATGATGTATTATGTGACCCAAGTGACATTTGGAAGCCCATACTCATGGGTTAAGGATGTGATTTTCTATAATAAAGAAAACAAATATCACTTCATTAAAGGTGATAAGGCCTATCTCATTAGAGCACGCAAAAGGGAGAGGAAGTATTTGTTTTAGCAATGAAACAAGGGCAACCCAGTAGACTAATCAAGACAAACAAGAAGCATACATCCTTCATATTTGATGGAGTCATGGACTTGAGGAGACAAGTGGAGGTCTTGTGTTTCCATCTCCCTTTCTAATGAGCTTCCAGGGACAAAAACCCTCCCAGTGGGGAGGTGTGATCCAAAAGAGGATCATGAATCAAATGAAATGGGTTGTTTATGGCTTACTATGGAATCAAGTTACAAGTTTAATGGAAAAATGGGAAGTGGAGAACCATGCTACACAATTGCTACAAAAGTAGGCAAAACCTAGAATTGGTTTTATATTTTTGACATAGCAGGTGCATATGAAGTTTGGATTGTGGTGAGATGGAACATATGTACACATGCCCTTCAAAAATAAACCTTAAATTCATTCATTTATTCTTTAAAAATGTGAAATGATTGTAGATGCAATCATACATAAATTAGTACTGGGTTGGCAGGTGCGGGGGGGGGGGGGGGGGTGGGTTCTTCTGGACTCCGAAGGAAACAAGCTGACTGACTATGCATGGGGGATTGGAAAGCAGACCAACAATGACGCGGAGTGGCTTGCTCTTATCAAAGGAATTGATATAGCAAAGGAAAACAATGTCCAGCATCTGGTAGCTATTGGCAACTCCCTCCTAGTGATCAAAGAAGCAAGGGCCTTAGCCAAAAACATTCATAAATCCTCTTCCAAGTATCAATATCAGTTCTTCCACAAGATAAAAGAACTTAGCTCTATCACTCTCTACCACATTCTGAGAATCAACAACCAACAAGCTGATTCCATGGCAAATATTGGAGCTGGACTAAACCGAGGCCTTATGATTAGAAATGGACAAAACTCCGCAGTTGATTGGGTTCCTTAGTTTTTTGGGTAACCATGGCCCTCCTAGCATCCTTTGCCTACACCCCTTGATCTATAGTCAGATGGAAACTCATTTAACGACCATTTCAATTAAATGGTTGATGGCACCTTTGGTCACGCTCAAGATCCACCCAAGATCTCGTCCCCCTTTCCCAAGGCAAATGCGACGGCGTATTCAGTCTGGATCCTTCTGTCTCGCATGCAAAAATTCAATGCGTGCAGAAGGCGAGGTATCCAGTGCCTATTTCAAGCATCTAGATGACGACAATGCTCAAACAATTCACCTCTGCTTTCTCTGGAATATAGATTCATCTCAGTTCAGGCGTCCTGGTTTGTGGTGCAACATGGACAGTGGAAATGCTGGTAGTAATCCTGGGCTTTGCCTTCCGGCGCTTCAATGCCATCAATGCAAGACTTCCATACAGGTTAACACTTAGGGAATTGGCTTGAATCACTATCTCTCTGCTCTAGAAGTGGTTCAGGGGAATGGGAACAGTGAGAAGGAAATACATGGCCCTCACGTTAACAAGATGAGGCACGTCCGTCGCAGACAGCTCAAATCCAATGACAACGATAGAGGTTGGATGCAGCAGGACGTTGGGCAGGGAATGAGGAACCCTGTCAATGGTGTTCAGACTAGTTTCAAGCATGACTTTGGGAAAAATTAGCGTCCCCTTGACACCAACAACAATCAAAATTATGGTGGTTCTCTTCATCACGGCTCTCTACAGCATTTGGGCGGCAACAATGGGGAGTCTGGAGCTGGCAAGCTCTGGAATCTAGCTAAAGAAAACGTGGGTATCATGAACCTGGACTCCCCCTGTGGGCCGGAAAGTCCTCCTCCTGGCGTGCTCTCTCATCTGCAAGACATTGAATCTCAGGTCTGCTGGCTGAGAGGTGAGAATAAAGACCTAAAGAAAACCATCTCTCACCTTGCCACCTTTGTCCAAATTGCAAATTCTGATGTTAGAAACAACAACAGTAAGATGAAGGAATACTTTGATGGCTTAGTTGGCAAAATGGAGTCTATGCACAGCTGTCTCAGGATTGCAGAAGCCAAGGTGGATTGTATTAGAACCAGCAAGAGCAACAACCCATCTGCAATTCTGGGCATGGAAGACAACGAGAATCTGGCTACAGGCAACAAGAAAAAGGCTCGTCGCTCTGCAGAGAATTGAGCATCGGTTTATCTTTGTGCTAAGTTATCTACTTTTAAGTTCTAATTATGTAATCGGTTGTAATAGCAGTCAGTATTCTCTTCTTTTTTGTTTAGTTATGCAACTCTGTTTTCTGCGAATTGTAAAGGCTGGTTATGAGGTGCCTTCTTCCCTCCTTTTGTTGGGTAAAGCCTTCCCACTTTTTGTAACAGTCTTACCTTTTTAATACAAAGCTCCTTAACCGTTATTGTGAAAAAAAATTATACATAAATTAGTTGTATGGTGTTCGTTTGTGATGAAATTTTGACATTGGAAAAATGGCAGCTATCTCCATGTGTCCACTAAATTTTAGCAGCAAATTTGATCCTTTGGTCTCCCAAAATACCAAAACAAGATTATATATGTTGGAATCCAAACCATCTTAAAAAATGCGTACAAGGCATGATAATTGGAGAGTTGAGGGGAAATGAAAGCTAAAGCCAAGCAAGAGGTAACTTGAAGGTGAACTAGAGGTGTATGGAGAAATTACTTGGGAGAGAAGATACAATTCTATGTCAATTGATTTCGTTCCAATAAGGTGAAGAATATACAATCCAAAGGAGGAATATAATTTTAAGGCAAAAAAAGAAGCTTTGTTGTTATTCTTGAGAATTTCCAAATTCTAGAGAAAGCCATCAAAATATGGTATTTTGCCATCAATGCCATTGTAATTTGAATATTTCCACAAGATAAATTTAAATCCAAACAAAGTGATTATTTTCTAGTTTTCCCAAAACTGGGTTTCTAGTGTGATATTTTTTTTTGAGGTAAATTATCCCTGGGAAAACCCCCAACCACTTCCCCTCATTTCAAGTATGGGACCCAGTGTAAACCCTAGATTCTTCAAGGTAGTACAAGGCCAAGTCAACAATAGGGCTCGAAGATATTACAACAATATACTCATTATGAGTTCAACATGTCACTTACAAGAATAGAACCTAGGTGGGGAAGATAACACTCCATCCCACAACCACTCAGGCTAGACCCAATTAATGTTTCAAGGGTAAAATTTGCGTTATTTTTATGTCATGATTGTTTACTTCAATTTTGTTTTATGTATTTAAATTACAATTTGAAAGTTTTATTATAACCAAAATTAATTTAAAATGAAATAGTAAGCATAGTTGTTAAATTATATTAATTCCACATTTTAGTATATGTGTTTGTGATATGAACAAGACATAAGCCTACTCTTTATCAATCACTTGTGATTAGTGTGGAATATCATTTCCTTTCCTAGATTATAATGCTTCCATTGCTAAGATGGTTGCATAATGGAGTACATTTCCTTGTCATAGGTGGGTTACCTATGAACCTACATTAGATAGTGTTACGATGTGATAGGTCATCAACAATCCATGTTGAGTGAGGACTGCAACATAATATGATCCATCCATTTGAATCTCGAATGGTTGTTGCAATTCTAGTATATTGAGGACTAGTGGTGAGAAGAGATGACGTTTTAGATCCTCAAATGCTTTCTATTGTGCCTCAACCCAAGAAAACTTGGCTTTGGATCCACCCTTGGTCCCTTAGTTCAGGGGCTAAGTGAGATGAGAGAACCCAAATACGAATTGTTGTTTGAAGTTGCAAGGCCTAAAATCTGTCAAGCTCAATTAATGTCTTCAAGGTTGGTCAATCATGGATGATATGAGGAAATCCCACTCATGAGAAAAGTCCTACACCAAAGGTGTGAAAAAATAAATCTTGGGCTAATTTTAGTAAGAAAGAACTATCTTTTATAGCTTTACATGATAAAAACCAACTCAACAAACATGGAGAGAATAACTCACCATATCCTAGAAACTAGCAACTAAATACAATGATAGAGCTAATAGGTGGGGATAATATACCAACTGCTCCATGAGAATAGGATACTATCTCATCTACTCCATGAGAATACAAAACTAAATGGCTACGTCAAACAAAAGGCATAATAATAATCACACCATACAAATAATATGAGACTAATATTTCATATGAGTCACCATAGACTAAGAAAAACATACCACTAAAATACCTATCAATGAATGATTTTGATCTTGGTTGTATCCACACGCACACCATGTTAATCCATGATGTATCCTAGATATTGAATTCTCTACATGTCGATTAAGCACTTCTCCAAATTGGCATATAACTTGTGTTTCCCTTGGGTGCTAAGCACTTGTTGAATATGCTTAAAATGCTACTCCCATGTCATTTTGAAGGTGAGGATATCATTTAGATATAAGACCACAAATAAAATTGTGTATGGATACAATATATCATTGAACATCCTTATGAATGTTGCAGGGCATTAATTAAGCTGAAAGGCATGGCAAAACATTCGAAAATACCTTCTTTATATTTGAAGGCTATCTTCCACACATCAATTTGCTTGATTGGAACCTAGTTATAGCTTGACTTCATATATTCCTTCCTAGCAAACTTTGCACCCTTGAGTTGATTGGGAGGATCATCTATTTGAGGAATTGGATATTGTTTATTGATTATGATTTTGTTCAAGGCTCTGTGATTGATACAGATTCACGATGTCCTATCCTTCTTTTGAACCAGTGCAATCTAGCTCTCATAAGGTGACATGCTTGGTTGATTTTGGCTCTTTTGTATTAGCTCTAGAATTTGGCATTTGATCCCCTGATTCTACAAAAGAGAGCATTTATATACTAGATTTTTAAGTAGAGGAGCATCCAATTTTAAATCACTTGCATGATTTACTTGATAATGTAGAGGTAAGCTTGTAGGTAAAGCAAATATATCTCTATATTCTTCCACCATCTTGTCAACTTGATTTTGACATGTAGAGAAAACCCTTGTGGAGGCCTTGGTGATTATGGTGATCTTTCATCTGCCTTTTGATCAAACCATGAAGAGGACAAATCTCGTAGTCTTAGTGATTGTTTTCCTACACTACTTTACTATGATCATATAGATTGTGGTAGTTAAGGCTACATTTGGTATCCTATAGAGTTGACCTCCCAAAGTAGCAATGAAACTATGGGGTCTAAAATCATAAACAATGTGATGTTTCCACAAATGCGGTTTTCCTAAAAGAACATCGCAAACTTCAAGAAGGGAAGCATCACTTAATACCTCATGTCTAAAGGGATTGATGTTGTAGTGTAGATGACATTGTCAATTAACGCGGATGCCTCATCCTTGGCTCAATTAAATGATGGTGTATGAATTGGGGGTGTGGTGTCATTGGTAACTTCAACTTCTTAATGATTTGTGCTAAGATTAGATTTTTCTAGCTATTGTTGTCAACAATAAAATGTAGTAATTCCCCTTCACCACATATATTTGTGGAAGGGTTGTTCTCATTCCTCGGGCTCCTTTGATTCTTGTAGATAAGACATTTGAAGTACCAATGGTAACAATGGGTTCCACATTGATTATCTATCTTCCCATATCCAACTTAGAATCAAAGTTTGAGCCATAAAAAGATTCGAAGGCTTTCAACTTGGCCAACAATGATTGTTTGAAATTCCATTTATCAATGTCGTGCCAAGTGATTTTGTGGATCTACCACCACTTTCCAGTGTTTTTCTTTGACTTACCATTACTTTTCTTTGCATGCAATTTGGACTTGTTGTCCCGAGGTTATTTATCCTTGCTCCATCTTTCGCAATGATAGTTAGGGCCACCTTGACCATTCTTTTGTTGTAGTTGAATCACGGACCTAAAATCTCTCTCATCCTTTCGTTGAACTTTTTAGTTGATCTCAATAGCATACCATTTAACAACTCCTAGTGAAGAGATGTCTAGAAATTGCATTTATGTTTGAATTTACTTGTGTATTCCATTGTGGTATTTGATAACCAAGTGATGCTCAAATTTATTAATGCCTATCTTTGAACGTAAGGTATGGCAGGTATTGATGTACTTCAAAACCACTTGGTATTTCTCCTAGTACAATTTTTTTCCAATTCATGTATTGATCATTGTAGTTTCCAATAGGGTAAAATTCCTCCTTGAGGGCATCAATAAAAGATCACAAATCCAATCTTATCCTAGATGCTCCAAATTCATATTTGACATGTTGCACATACTAAGTGTCCGACAATATTTTATATGGGGAAGGAACCTAAGGAGCATGAAGGCAATATTTTCACTATTGGAAAAACATTGAATAGAGTAATAATGCTCTAGTAAGATTAACCATTTCTCGAAATCATTTGTATTTATCTTGCCTTCAAACAAAAGTTGAATGTCAAAGTTGACTTGTACCTTGAAGTGTGTCGTTCCTTTGAATTGACTGCTTGTCAAAGGTTACTTTGTCTCCACTAGGATTCATTGAAGGATCTAGTGGAAATTACCCATCATATCATTCCTTTGCTAGGTGGGAGCTTCCTTGAGAAACATCATGATAGGATCTCTTGTTCCGTCATCTTTCTTTTTGTATGCCATGGTAGGTTTTTTCGGGTCAGTGAGGGAAGCCTTCACTAAGCTAAGTTACTTCAAAACCCAACTTCTTTCCCCGTGACCTCATAAGGGATATGTACAAAAAACAATAAAGAGAAAATTGCTCTGATACCATTAATCTAGATTATGTTGAGAACAAAATGAAGATAGCAATAATATGCAAAATAATACATAGATATTGTAAATATGCAATAATCCTAACCCTAACATAAAATTAGGATCGAGTGAGAATACTAATTTGGATGAATTTGAGTCGTCTAAAAGAAGGGAAGCCTTGTCAGGATTGTAACTTTTCACTCATTTGTCTTCTTTAGGTCTTCCTCAGCTCGTTGGAAAATGAAATCACCAAGTTAGCTCCGTGAGCTTATTTGGGGCGAAAAACACATGGGAAAGTTTTAAAAAATGCACTAAAAGTTCAGGACACAAAAATTGTCATAATTAGGATTGTTTATAAGATGGCCTTAGATGGTCACCTGAATCATAGTAAGTCCCTTACAGTGATTTGACCACACCTTTATTGAGACAACATGCACCATGTTGTCAAAATTTAGATTTGATCATACATATATTGTATTACAACAAATCCATTGAATATGAAATTTGGATTGTACACACCTTTTCCCATAGTCACAATCATATTGTTTTTCTTATCATGTTTAATCATGTCCATCCCTACACTTTGAACTATCAAATTACTATTTATTTAGAATGCCTATAACTGAGGCATTTACAACTCTATAGGACATAATTTGTTTTAACTTGCCTTGTTTATTAACTACTTATTCCACTTGATATTGCTTTTCTTGTGTCATTGATGTCAACAACAATACAATAGGCTTGCAAGCATCATAAAGATGAATAATCATCAAATCCATCATATCAACAAATACGTATAAGATTTACTAGCCTAACGACAACTAAAATACCAACAACAAAATGGTGTTTATCATGTTCCATATGAAATCAAAGTTAGTGATAAGATTTGGATTTATTTGCAAAAGGATAATTTTAAATCCCCTCGTTGAAAGCTCAAGCCTCATGGTATGGTCCCATATTATCAAAAGAGCAACATGTGACAATGCCTGTGTTGTTGAGATTCTTCCTTGCTCTCATGCATATTGTGTGTAAAGTTGAGTTTCTTTGGCCATATACTTTGCCTTTGCTTGATATCCCTATCATTTTGCAACCATCATTCTTTGATTCTAAGTACTTTGTAACTTCTTCAATTGACTCCATCATCCACAAACAACTTAATCATATTTGAGAGCGTGACATCTCTTTGCTTTTGATTGTTAAGGTTAGAGAATATCCAAACGAGTTTAAGTGATACACTTTAGAGAATATCAAAGCACAATACCACTCTTTGCTTCTGATTGTTAAGGTTAGAGAATATCCATATGAGAATATCGCTCTTGGATTCTAAGTACTTTGTACTTTCTTCAATTGATTCTATTATGTGCCAACATAGGTCCATCTTAAACCCATATCTATCAAGCACCGAGAGGGGGCAAATTTCTTGAGGTGTAATTTTTTTTTTAATCTTAAATTTTTTAGATGTTAAGTAAAAATTTACACCTCAAAAAATTTGATCCCTCATTGTGCTTGATAAATACGGGTTTAAGATGGATCTATATTGGTTTTAATTTTTATTTATTTTATGAGCTGGAATTAAATATTTTAATTACCTTTTTTTGTTTGTAATGTTACATCATGCTACGTTACTATATTGTATGTGACAACATCTCCCTATATTGAATTGTAAAACACACTGCTACTCTCAATGCAATAAACAACTTAAACACATTTGTGACATCCCTTTACTTTGAATAGTTAAAATTATACAATATCTAAATAAATCTAAGTGATACACTTTAGAGAACATCAATTTTAAAATTATATCAATAAGCAATAAAAAATTATTATTTTTATGAATATAATCTAACATATTTTTACTCTGCATCATTAAAATTAAACAATATCCAAAAAAATATAAATAATACACTTTAGAAAATATCAAAACACAATTTCCATGATCATACCAATATAATCTAACATCTCTTTACTCTGTTTTCCAAGAAAGACCAAAGGTAAGTTTATTAGTGGAATTTCCGTGAGAGATAGTCATATCTCTGGATCTGCAGCCAACGTAGGCATCTGCAGTGGCCAACCATGGCCTATCCAGAATTAATAGGTAGCCCCCAAGATTGGACTTTGGTTGCAACACCATGAAAACACTTGATCAAATATTTTAAATTTAGGTAAATTTTATTTGCAATGTTTTTAAAGATTTTAAATTTAGGTTGTAAAAACTATAAAAACCATATTCATAAAACTAATCACTAAAATAGTTATCAACTTGACCATTGAAAATGCACACTAAAATAGTTATCACCCTTTGTAAAAAGATACTCTAATCAATTGACCATTGAAAATGCACATCGATATAAAGGACTAACCATTTTAACAAAAAAAAACTATTATAAACCTGAGATGAACCACTAACCATTACATCCCCGTAATGCCCTCAATCTTAACTTTTATATAGGCCTTATTATTAATTATACTTGTAATATTATTGACTTGAGCTTAAAAAAAAAGTTATGTAGACTATTAACATTTTCTTATTTATTTATATAAATTATATCTATCTATCTATCTATCTATCTATCTATCTATCTATATATATATATATATAAAAGATAATAAAACTTATTATATTTTAGTTGTTGGTAGTGAAGATAATTATTATTGATTACTATCCTTAAATGCAAGTTGGTTCATCATCTTTAGTCGATGAAAACCAGGTAGACTTCCACTCTTGCCAAGTGCTCGTAAACTTATTTCCTTATGCTTAAGGAAAACGAGCCATTAGCCAACTAAAAATAGTTTAGGTCTTACTCCATCACTAACTTAAAGTACTACTTATTGCACCTAGAGTAGCAAATGTGTTCTAGCACCGAATATGGGGGAGATGTTGTAAAGTAACACTAAGTAACCTTATGAACCCCACACATTTTTTTTATTTTTTATTTTTTGCGGAAAAAAATCATAATTTTATTTCTTGGAGAGTATAAAATTACATTGTGCATACATATGCCTATCATATATTTCGAATAAGAGTTCTAAGATTCGTTCTTAGAAAATACATCCTTTCTTTTACATAAAAAACTGTCAACACAAAGATGATGTAGACACTCTATCAAAATTTGACCTGTGTATGGCAAAAAAGAGAGACATTTCACATCTCTGAACCATATATATCTGCTTAGTGCCTATTGTAGATGACCCAAAATAAATATATTGTAGATCATGTTGTGAATTTGATGCAAAAAAACAAAGAAGTCTTCAAGTATCTTGTATTGCATTCAGAATCCCGAGCCCTTCCATGAAAGGACGATCGTAGTATTGGAACATTTGGTCCTGGTTATGCTTTTCTATTTTAAATTGTACCGCGGCCAATTGAAGGCCCTCTTTATAAAGGGCGTATGCAATTATGTTCTTTTCCATGTATACATGTATGCGGGACAAACAAATGAAAGTGGTTTTAATGTCCAATATTTCTTCAAGTAATTGAATCAATCTTGTATGCGTACATCTTTGAGCACCATTGATCCAATTGGAAACTAACATTGAGTCACCATAAACTAGTAGATTATGTACTCCTTTTTCCACAACAAATAGCAAAACTATTTTGAGGGATAATAGCTCAGCATAATTGTTTGTTCCCTCCCCAAAAACCAAAGAAATTTTGAAAAAAATTGTCTCAGACAAATTTAGAGTGGCCCATCCACCACACATGGATTGATCATTCTACGAGGCATCGTAAAAAAAATCCCACAACAAGGATTTATTAATATCCATCTCCCTAATTCTTCTAATCATTGCCTCCCCTTTACCTTGAGGAAAGTTGGGCAACATTCCAATTCTAGTGGCTGCAATACTATATGGGATTGAAATTCTATCTTGGAAGATTGATTTGTTCCTGGCGATCCATATGCCCCAGGTAGTAATTAGGGGTAGAGATTTATTTTGTTGATTTTCTCTAATAGATGAGAAGCCTTGAAGGGCCAAATCAATTGAATCTCCAATCCAAAAAAATCCACATCATGTTCCTCTGTTAATTTCCCGCCACGCCATTTGAGTAAAAGAGCATTTCAGAAAAAGGTGCATGATAGTCTCCTCATCCGAGTTACAAAGAGTACACCAACCTGGCCCTTCCAATCTTCTTTTTTGTATATTATCCCAAGAAGGAACTTTATTTTCCAAAACACACCACATGAGTAGGTGATCCTTTGAGGGACACTTCAACTTCCACAATCTCTCCGACTACCAAAAAACCTCCCTGTTGAAAATGACAATATTTAGTTGAATATAGGCCTACATATGACTATAAAAACCAAAAGGAGCATGATCCGAGATCAGCTCATCTTCAATTTCCCTGATGTGTACATGCACATTCTCATATGCATCCTACAAAACACTATCTTCATTTTCAAACCCAATCGATCTAGCTAAAAGCCATCCCTGACTCCATAAAGTGGAAGAGAACGGATCTGCCACCTGATTCAAGGTACAAAAACCCAACTCCTGAAGTGTTTCAACTAATTCTTAAGGAAGCATATGATTTTCCCTGCTCCTGGGCCATGGATCCAAACCTATCTGAAAACTGTTCCCATTTCCAATTCTCCAAGCAAGACCATTACCAATAAGTGCAAAAGAACTTACCACAACTTTCCAAATGATAGAGGCATTGTTCAATTTCTTATTGGGAGAACGCATACACTAAAAAATGGAGCCTGGAGCTATACACTTTTGTTCACCAACATCTTTCCACAAGCTCTTAGATGTCAAAAGTCTCCAGACACGTTTGGCAGCCAAAGATTTTGAGAAAAGAAAGACATTTTTTAACCCCCATCCACCGAGAGATTTTGGAATTGCAATATTTTCCCATCGTACCCAAGGCACAATGTAATGATCCTTATGACCACTCCATAAAATCCTAGCACACAGTCTTCTTGCTTTTTCCAGCATGCCTTTTGGAATCCATGCTAGAGACATCCAATAGAATGGAATGGCTTCCAATACCGATTTGATGAGGACAAATATTCCTGCCATGGATAACCATTCATGACACCATACCTGAATTCTATTCTCTAATTTTGTGATTAACCACATCCAATCCTTCAACAAATAATTATTTGGTTTTAATTGAAATCCAAGATATTTTAACCCGACTTCCAGATCAACTGTAGGAAAGGAAAATTGAGCTTTGTAATACCTCACCTCGTCCTATTTCATACTGACACATGAAAGAGTAGACTTTCATACATTCATAATCATCCCAATAGCTTGACAAAACAAGTTAAGAATGCTTAGACCCATCATCCTATCTAGACCCATCACAAAAAATTAGGATGTCATCAACATAAAGGTGTGTGATATGAAGCAGCTTAGAAATCTGAATTCCTTTTAAGCATCCCGTCCTTTTGGCCTCGGCCAAAGATCTGCTTAGTCCTTCAACGACCAACATAAATAATAGTGGTGATAATGGACATCCTCGACAAATCCCTCTTTCAGCTCCAAAAAATGGTGAGGTAGATCCATTGATTAAAAATACAAAGGAGACTGAGGTGATACAATTCATAATCAAGTTATGAAAGGCACCTCAAACCCTAAATGGATGAGAAGAAGCCTGATGTAGATCCAATTCACTCTGTCGTATGCCTTAGACAAATCAATTTTGATGACTACACCCTTTTCATTTTTGGTTTTTAGGCTATCCAACACCTCTTCTACCACTCCTAGCTTCGTTGATTTGTCTACCTTCTAAAAACCCAAACTTCTCCCTTGAAATATGCCTTGACATGATTTCATTTAACCTTTTCCCAATGATTTTAGCCACTATTTTGTAAAAACAATTGGATAAGGATATTGTCTCGAAGTCATCAAAAGTGACCGGATTGCCAACTTAGGAATGAGAGTGATGAAAGTAGAATTAAAAGAACACATAATTCTCCCTGTATTCCGAGTCTCTTCCACCATTCGAAGAAGATCAATCCCCAGGATATCAAATGTTTCTAGGAAGAATTCAATTGGCCATCCATTTGGTCTCGGGATTTTGTCTCTTTCAAAACTATGAAGAACCCCATTTAATTGATCCACTGAAACTACCTCCATTAAATCCCTTTTGTCACCTTCATTGGAAAAGCTTGAGAAAAACTGGGAGATCGGAATAATTTCTGCAATTGAAGCTCTTTCCTAAGCTTTAAAAACTGTCTGAAAATGATGCTTGCCCATATTTTCAAAACTCTAAAATGTGGATATCTCCCCTCCATCTTGATCTAAGATCCCTCAAATAATATTTCTCAATTTGTGACCTTTTGTAAAAGCTTGGAAGAATTTTGTATTTTCATCCTCATAGCTTAGCCATAAGGCACGACTTTTCACTTGCCATGCCTCTTCATGATCTTCCAAAAGTTTCTTGCGCTTAGTCTCCAACTGATAGAGGAGATTCTTTGATTCATTGTTTAAACCCCCCCTTCAGAATCATAAATAGCTTGTATAGATTCTTCCACCGATCTAAGATCTTGATCATCGTAGAGTTTCTTCTCATGTGCCCATTTTATTGACCTGCTTCATATTTTAAAGGTTATTAGCAAATTGAACCGAGGATGAAGTTTGTGAATCAGGTTCTAGGGGCTTCCAAACCTCTTTCATCAATGTTACAAAATCGTCCTTGTAACATCCCCATTTTGACCCTTAGGGTCTATCGGCTTCAATATAAATATTGTATACATGCAATGTGTGTTTGCCCTAGTGTGGAGCTCAAGGCCAAGGCCCCACTAGAGGATGCTCAGGTTTTAAATTAAAACACAAGTGTTTGACATTCTGATTATCCATGTGCTATGAAGCCATGAGGTATTGTAAATGATGTAAATATTAAATATTGCAATAAAATACCAAGAAAACTGGCTAAGGAGGAAACCAATAAGAGGGGGCCATGTGTATCCACTAGGGAGAGGTGAGGGGGTTGTGGGATTGTAACCTATGCTACCACATGTCAATTTGTGAACCCATTTGACTCCCCATGCCGACATTTAATTCTGTGGTAAGATGGTGGTTGAGAAAACTTGTCCATGAGGCCGATAGAGTATGGAGCAGCCCTGTAACTCGTATGGCAGGGTATGGCTTTGTTTTTCCTTGAACTGCACGCCACTCTACCCTGGGAATTCATATTCCCTGATCCCCATTCCATTAGGCAGAGGAAACCATAGTTGAACGTAGAGAATAGAGAGCTGAACAATGGGAAGAAGAGAATCGCGATTTATGAGAAAAACCGATTTTTGAGTGCCGAATCCGCTTAGAAATTGGTGTGGGAAGTTTGATCCAGCAGGGGATCCGTTGATCTAAACCCTAGGGCACTACTGCAGCATGTGAAATGCTCAGAAAACCGTGAAGAAAACCCTGTGTTGGTGGACGAGAACCCAACTGCGGGATATAGTTGTTTGGCCATAGAAAGTGAAAGAAAAACCTAAGTGGAAAGGACATAGAAGGGATATGACATAAGGTAGGGTTGCTTTATAAACCCAATGAAGGCTAGAGTCTCAAGGATTCAGAAGTTTGGACCTTTCTATGTCCACCCTGAGGAGCACTAGAGGGAAGGTATGGCCCGAGGGACTGTATAGCAGTGAAGGGAATACTTCCTTATGTTGGGTGTGGTATGTATTGTGGGTGCCAAGACTGTCTGAGTGTGAATTGAGAGGCCTGCAGCTTTGAGGTTGAGCTCACTGGCTTAGCATCCTCCTCTATTATTCCTTGATGCTTTATAAACCCAACTGTGAGTGTTGGCTTAGCATGTATGTTTGGGAGAAGCCTTGACTGTGAGAGAGCCTATTTAGTCCTCCTTAGTGGATAGACAACCCAACTCAAGGGTGGTCTCTCAGCTGAAAGAGTATAGTCTGGACAGAGACCTATGGTTGGGTGGAACGTTTCTCTCACTTATCCAGTTGCTTGGACAATTCCATTTAAAGATAAGTGATTTATGTGGTGTTAAATGATGCTAGTTTCCTATGTTATGTTCAAGTTATTTGAATGAATGAATGCATGAAATTGACTAGCATGAAGACCATGTATAGACCTCAGTATGAGGCTGAGTTCATGTTTGAACACTTCACCATTTGCTCGGGCTTAATATGATGCTAACCTTGCAGGTTGTAGATGCATTTATTAGAATTATTTCCACTATGTATGTATTTTATGCATTGTACACACCCTTGGTAGGTTTGTACTTGATGTGCCTTCCATCCGAGTCAGGTGTCCCAGTCTGTAGCCAATAAAATCCTCTTTCTGTGTACCCCCATATAATTTTCCACTCTTCGATACAAGCTCGCCAACCCCAACGGATATGAGACCATAAATCGCTTATTTGAGTAATTTTGAGACCCTGGCATCTTGCCTTGGTTGAAATGGGACATGACATGAGTTGACAAGATGGCCATATTGATGGCAACGCCTATAGTGGAAAGGAACCCCTTCATAATCCAATTTTTGAATGAGGGTAACCAAACCCCTCTCAATTTCCAAATCCTCATGTAGCCCTTCTCGAGTATCGATTTTAATAAGAATCCTCGCCACCGACATTTCACTTGTCTCTTTAAAAGACATATCAACCTCAAGGAATTCACCCAACAGGTTCCTAATACTTATGAACCTATCCAATGACCAATATTCCAAGGGAAAACCCAGGAGTTGAACCCATAATGGTGCAATATCCAATCGCTCACTATGAGCATCGAAGAGAGGAGACTAGAGCTTTAGAGCCATTAGGGCCACTCCTATACACCAATTATTTTGAAGGATCCACTGTGCATCCTCTGCTTCTGAAGAAGAAAGGCAAACCATCCTTTTGTCAAGACAAGAACTTTTGGGGTATATCCAAATTGTTGACCCCACTGAGCCGTGGCACAATCTCTGAGTGTTTTAACATTGAAACGACGACCATGCACCCGACCAGTGATAGCTGTCTCCGCCATTTTAATGACACTATGAAGTTGAATATCTTCACCAACTACACGTTTTTTACTTCGGCCTTTGTTTTTCAAGACCCGCTGCTTCTTTCAAACCCTAGGATCACCTTCTTTCGAACCATAAACACACACACACATAAACAATGTCGACTTTATTATAGATCTTACATTTAAATTTTACAAAAGTTATATAAAATAAAAACCAACATAAATCCATTTTAAATAAAAAAATTTCAAGAGATTTGATCGAAAGGTGATCCACATTTATTTGATTGAAAATAAGTGAAATGTCCATGACATATTGAAAATATATATATATATATATATTTTTTTTCCGCGAAAAAAAGCATACTATTGATATTCACTTTTGAATCAAATATTACATGATATCAATATTAATACTGTACTAGCAACTTCCTCTCATAAAGAAAGCATTTCTTGTGAAAATGTTGAAAATAATTATTCTTAAGGGCAATCCAAAAGTTTTAAAATGTATATTAATATTAATACAAACAAATGGTAATGATAAAATAGAAAATCCCATAAATTCATTTTAATTGAAGCTTTGAAACTGTACACTTCTCGTCAAATAGTACATGCCACAGAAAATTCATTTTAACTGTAGCCATGTTAAGTTTAGCGAGTGTCAAATTTTTGAAACTGCAACTTCTTCTCAGATCGTCAACAGCACACATGCCACACAAATTTAGATTCCAATCTTATCATTATTTATTATTATTTATGGTGAAACCCCACCCATGATAAAAAGAAAGAAACCAAGTCGAGATGAATTTTAAAAATTTGAAGTAGTAAAGTATATTCTTATTCAATTTATGCTCTGAGCTCTCTATTCCCACAGATTTCGATAGCGGAAGTAATGTGTGGCAGATAATGGAAAGTGCAGGCATTGTAGCACCTGTGTCAGCAGCAATGCTTCTTCCCTCTATATGCTCTCACCACTGTAGTGCTCCATCCCATTTGATTAAACAAAGGTGGTTGCCTACACGGATGATGATGAAGAAAGACCAGGTACAGCTCCTGAGCCTTAGTAGAAACAATACCGATATGCTATTTCATTCATGTTGTGGAGTCAGTTGGGGATCTCCCCATGCAGGATTTAGATTTGGAGGTGGAAGAATACCCAAGGAAAATGCTAACAGAAGGAGAGGAGCAGTTGTCAGAGAAGTTTCTGGAAAAAACCTGGTGACTGTCATCACTGCCATTTCTGTCCCTATACTTCTGGTTCTGGTCACAGTGATTGTCTCAATGGTGGTGTCGGAGAAACTTGACCGAGAATTTGCGCAGGAGGTAATGTGATCTACTCTCTGTCCATTTGGTTATTCATATTCTGAATTCCTGGCGTGTGCTATGGTGTTGTCACCAATGAATTTTGTGGCAACAGTACTCTTTTTCTATAATTCTATCATTGTAAATCGGCCCACCTCCCGAATGGCTTTAGTGTACTAAAAAGATAACCACACAGGCGTTCTTAGTGTGAAACATATCTAGGTGATTTCATATTCATTTTCTTGGGTCTATGTTGAAAATTCGCCGACGATTCTGTGTTTTTTGAAGGGGAAGGAGAGGGGAGCCCAAATATTGATGCTAGTAATATAAATAATGTAACAAGTCTGTTGGGCAGCGGGCTAGATGTTTTCATTTTCATTTTTTGGTCTAAGTTGTAAATTTCGAGATGATTTTGTTTTTTCAAAATGTTCAGATGGTAATGTTACTGATATAGATAACTAATAAGTTAGTTGGGTTAGATGGGCCAGCAGTAAATTGGTGGGAGTTTGCTATTAGTAAATTATTGATAGTTTAACCACACTAGTCTAAATTCAATATTCAACAGGTTTCATCTTGCTCGGGACAAAAATTGAATCGTTATTCTTCAAACAAGAGAGAAGAAGATAATATAGTAAAAACTAAGAAGTATAAATTGTTAAATACCTTTAAGCTTGGAATTTGAAGGGATTTAATCTCTCTTCGGGAAAAGTAAATGACAATATAGTTCCATTGCAAGCTGGACAGGACCATTGACACAGTTGCTTCTACGAAAGCATATGGAGATTCATGTCTTTAATTAACTAATACCAGAGAAGAAAAACATTGTAAACTTTTAAGATTCAAAAGATAGGACTGACTATTCCTACAATTATCTGATCAATCTCAAGATCCAATTACACAAAAGCTACTTCATAACAAAAAGTTAAGAACTTTGTCAGTGTGACTGAGATTGAATGGGGCAATTCAATCCTCTGGTGCAGAATTCAAACTATGAATGCAATGAGGAGTTACCAAGACTATTCCTTTGCTTTGACGATCACCTCATCTTTAGTAATTATAACCTATTTTGAGAGGAAGATCACCTCATCTTTAGTAATTATAACCTATTTTGGGAGCTTCTCTAACATATCAATCTATCAAGTTTTATCATCAATAGATATCTCACACATAACTGCTAAAGCTTTTTTTGTGCCACTTTAGAATTGAATATCTTCTACCTTTGACTACATCACAATATTTTGACTGCATAACAATACATTGGGCTTTCCTTTGAGGTAACCTTAGGTTAACTGTCTAACCTTGTCAATCGTGATATTCTTCCTAAGTTCCTTCTATTGGTTCTATTAATCATTAATGTTCAATCGTAATCCTTGCAATCAATTACAAGCCCGATGCCTTTGCATTCAAATTTCACACCTAAAATGCTGCGTCTCCACCCCTCTTATAAGTAAAGATCGTTGCCAATCAAATACTTGAAATCTTTATTTAAACTTGACCATGTTGTCACTTCAGATTTCACTGCTTTCATAATACCAACCATTGTATTCTCATTACATTTTGTCTTTAAGGGCATGGAAGGTCTCTCAATGTTTCAAAAGTTTTCAAGCCCTAGCTTCTTTTGGAAGTTTGTTGCCTTTAGGGGTTTTGGCAGATTGCCGCTCCTTGTTGGGTTTTTTAAAAATACGAGCTCACTGTTGGCAGATTGGTTGTCTGTTTTGAGTTTGGATTTGCTTGCACTTCAGATTATGCCACATATCTGCAACTGGATATATTATAGCAAATTATTTGTTATTGGTGATGCAAATATTCCTAATCAAACTGGGTGTACCTTTGAAATTTTGGATAGAATCGTCTGTTTAATGAAGGCACCATACTGATGACAAAATTATAAAAACCAGTCGTGATTTCCTTATTCCTATTCTAAAGTAAACTTCAATATGTGGCAGGTATGGATTTTGATCTGTAAATTGTCATGGATATTCCACTGGTATAGTTCATCACAACAGATTTTACAATATTTTGCAATCTCTTGTTATGTAGTGTTTTACTTTAGATTTTAGATTTAATATTACTAGCTTAGTGCACAAAATACAGAAATAAGCTGAAACTGAAAGGAGAGAAGCCAAGCAAATAACACACCATCCACACAATGAACACAAGATGTACCCTGGGAAAATCCAATACGGGAAAAACCTAGCTAGAATCTGAGATCTATGCCTTGCTCCTTTTTTTAGTTATGAAATGCAAATACAATGAAAGTGCACTCACTATGGAGTTGCCATGGACATTGTGTCCTATATGGCTGCTACAGAATCTTCTACTTCCTCTGTTCTGCTTCAATATCTCACTCCTATATGCTTTTCTCAACTATGGAAAAATAAATAATGCAATGAGAATGGAACCCCTTCCTAAACTAGTGGGCCAATATTTAACATGTCTTGATAGTCATCTAGGGATAGGTTAGGGTTTTTGCATGCCTCAACTCCCAATTAGGGTTAGGGTTTTGGATCTTCTTGGAAGTCAACACATTACTAGCTCCACATGTGTGAGTAATGGGAGTTGACGTGGCATCCACTTGGTATCATGGTGGTCCATAGGATAGGTCAACTTGTGATAGGTGTTACGCCTCAGATTCTCTGCAGCATACCCTACTATATGTGCCAAAGAGGGGGTCCCTTTGCTATTGTAAAAGGCCAAGTTGGGGCTATGTTATGTAAAGTGTTGGTCTATTGGTGACCCGGACTCCTTGGTCAGTCTTGGCACGTCCTCCTGGTCCTCATTTCAAGGTGTATTGGTCTTGTGGTCGCACTCACTACCTCTTGATGGGTGGTAACTCCCTGTCATGTTGGACATTTATGCCTTGGGTAGGTATTGCTGCATCTTGGGGTGACTCCATTAGGGCACATGATTTGCGGAGCCCCTAGCCACACTAGTGATTTTATGCTTTGTAAAGGTGATTGCACTTGTAAGGGTTGTCATACTTGCTTTAGCACATCTCTTTATGCCCACTTGGACATTATTGTGTTGTATTACCTGTCCTCTTAGCCATCTTGGTCAAAGAAGTGAAGACGTCCACCTTAAAAGAGCTCTTTGAAGGATGCACCTTGCAAAGGAAGGACGTTGAGGGAAAAGACACATCATTGGGGTTAGTTGGGGCATGGCATCCTCCTTTTAGGCTCAACACTCCATCTTGGATGAAGCCTCTTGCTTATTTGTCATTATTTTATGTCTTTGGGCTTAGTCCCCGACCATTTTATGGGTGACAAGCCATCAAATTAAGTTATGTCATTTTGTTAGGTTGACTCAAGATTAAAAAGGTCGCTCACTATAAATAGAGCGCCTCTCCTTCTCATTTTGCAACAAGAACAAAGGTTAATTATGATTCTATTTTTACTTCTCTTGGTATACATGAGTTGTCAAGGCTAGTGCACTTTCTCTCTTGGCATGTTTCTTTTGATGTGAAGGATGAATTGTGGATTTTCTAGGGTTTAGCTAATCTTTCAAGGTTGATGCAAAGAATTGTTATTGATAACAGTGTTGAAAACCTCGCCAAAAAATCAACGATTTTTAAAAAAATTGCGAGTTTTTAAAAAATCTTGAAGGTGCGACTTTTTCAAAAAAATTGCGACTTTTCAATAAAAGTTGCGGGTCGACCCAAAAAGTCGCCCATGCCTCCAATCCGTGGCTTAAAGGGGGAAAAGTCAATTTTTTTTTGTCATTTGTTTCATTTCATTGTTGGAGAAGGAGTGTGAAGGGCAAGAGGGCACCATCAACCACCTTGGAGGCATCCAAACACCATCTAACATCACCATTGAGAATTTTTGTGGAGAAAGGGTTCAACTTCAAGAATCAAAACTTTGCCAATCAACCAATTCCTCTCACAGGTATGTAGTGTTTCACTTTCTTCTATCTTTTCTATGATTTTTTTGCATGTTTGCTTGCATGTTTTCTTGCCTATCTTCCTCTATTTTTTTTGCCATTTTGCCAATGATTTCCATGTCCATAATTATTAAAAATAGTCTCAATGTAAGGGGGTTTTAGAATGGAATAGCATGCTTGTTTCTTAGATCTTTAGCCACCCTCTTGTTATAATTTTTCATGGCTAAAAATATAAATTTAGAGGTTTGATTTTTATGCCAAATTGTTGCAATTTTTTCAAATGGGGTTTAATGTATTGTTTTTGTATTTTTTGTGCCCTAGGCTTGCATTTTGAGGCTGCCATTCCATTTTCCAAAATGCCAAAGCCATTGGACCCGTTTTGGCAGTATGGTGAGCCCGAGGATGGAACAAACATGCAAAATTTGAGTTGCAAATTATGTGGGCATCACATGTCGGGAGGGGTTAACAGGTTGAAATACCATCTAGCTAAACTCCCTGGGCATGATGTTGGCCTTTGTACTGCAGTGACCCTAGAGATCATGAGATCTTCCCATGACGCAAGCCATGAAAAAAATAGAAAGAAGGAGGAGGTCGCCGCAAACAAAGCCGATCTTGCAGCTTTTGGCCTAGCAAGAAGTGCGGGGGCATCACTATCTGCCACTGCTGGTGAGGGTAGTGCGAGGGGATCCACTGCCACAGATTCACCTATCGGGAGGGTGGGGGCCTCATCCTTTTTGGCTCCACAAACAAGAGTTGGAGCACAACCTTCTATCAGGTCAATGGTAAAGAAAACAAAGAAGGTAGAAGCGGACGGGGTGATGGGGAGGTGTCTTTACTGGAGTCACATAACTCTCAGCATCGTAAAAAACAATCCATTTTGGCAGCCGATGTGTGATGCCATTGCAGTAGTTGGCCCGTTGTATAAAAGTGCCACCTTTGAGGAGTTGCGGGGTCCAATTCTTCAAGCAAAAAAGAAGGACATCGGTGTTAGGTTGGAGGAGTTCAGGTAGTCATGCGAGAGCACTGGATGCACAGTCATGTCAGATGGTTGGTCATATGGTAATGGTAGATCCCTTATCAACTTTTTGGTACATTGTCCTAGAGGTACCATGTTTATGAAATCAGTCGATGCATCGGCATATGTGAAAGATGCAACACTCTTATGTGAGTTGATAGGTGGGTTCCTACAGGATATTGGGGTGCACAATGTTGTGCAAGTTATTACGGATAATGTAGCTAATTATGTGGCTACTAGCAGGATGCTTATGGAGAGGCACCCCACTTTGTTTTGGACTCCATGCGCTGCTCATTGTATTGATTTGATGCTGGAGGATATGGGGAAAATTCCCTTTATCAAGGTGGTGATTGATCAAGCTAGGAGCATACCCAAGTTCATTTACAACCATATTTTTGTTCTCAACCTCATGAGGAGGCACACCCAAAATAGGGAGTTGAAGCGTCCCGCAATCACGTGTTTAGCCACCACCTTCATTACTCTTCAGTCCTTGCTTCAATGTCAGTTTGAGTTGAAGCAAATGTTTGTTTGTAATGAGTGGCGTGATTGTGCTTACAACAGGAGAGAGGATAGGAGAACCATTGCCAAGTTGGTGTACACTGACTCCTTTTGGGAAGGAGTCGAGGAAGTGTGCTCGGTGAGTGAACCTTTGGTAAAGGTTTTGAGACTTGTTGACGGTGATAAGCCCGCAATGAGCTATTTGTATGGGCCATGGATAGGGCCAAAGAGGCCATCCGAAATTATTATGTGGGAAAGGGTACCCCGGGGCACAATAGGCACATGTTGTTATGCGAGTTGATTGATAGTCGATGGTCCGGGATGCTTCATCGACCCATTCATGCAGCAACACTCTTCCTCAACCCTGCATTTTCCTACAAATGCAAATTTGATGTTGATGGCGAGGTGTTGGAGGGGCTCCTCACTTGTATTCAGAGGATGGTACCTGATTATGAGACTCGCAATGCAATCAATCGCGAGATAGAGGTGTATTGGGATGGTACTGGAGTATTTAGCTTTGGTGATGCTATTCGTGACAGGACCAATTTCATGCCAGGTAAGTTATTAAAGTGTTTAACTTTTATTTGAAAGTTGAAATTTGAATTATGATTTATTTATTTCCTATTTCAGTTTTCCAATGCAATGAAATGTAATTTAGTTCTCTTTCTTTCTTATTTGTTGTAGCTACTTGGTGGCGAACCTATGGTGTAAGGACACCAAATTTACGAAAATTTGCCATCAAGATTCTTAGCCAAACATGTACCGCTTCAGGATGTGAGCAGAATTGGAGTGTGTTTGAAAAAATACACGTAAACAGACGTAGAAGGTTAGAATTTCAACAACTCAATTGCATTTAATGTAATTTATGAATCTATCATCCTCACATATTATAATTTATTAATTTTTGAAATTTGAACCTCTAGACTCATAAAAAAAGTTATTACCCTCTTACAGGTTGGAGTTCACACATCTCAATGACTTGGTCTACGTCCATTACAATCTCCGCTTATGGATGAGACATATAGAGAAAGAACCAGATGTTGATGCCATCTCCTTAGACAGTATTGATATATTGTCTAAGTGGAGGGTGGAGATTGAGACTCTTATCATGGAGGAGTCACCTACATGGTTAGAGACGGAGGAAGGGAAGGAGGAGGAGGAGGAGGAGGAGGTCAAAGACACCACATAGGGTATTGTGTTAGCATTGCCACCACCTTCTACACCGATTGATATAGCTATTCCTCCATCCATCACTCATCGTCCGATGTTAGATGCAGGACTAGGGCCTTTTGCTGCTACTACTAGTGCTAGGGGTAGGCCTGACAAACGACCAATGACCTTTTCTCGTAAAAGGGGAAGAGGGCATTGATATTAGATAGCTAGCTACTAGTTTTCCTGAGATACATTTATATATGTGATATCATTTTGTATTGGTTATCTACTTTTGAGTCCTTGATTGGACAACTATGATGTTCAGGATTCGGTATCGACTTTGATGTACCATTTTATATTTGGCATGACTACATGATGATGATATATATTAGTGCTTTCTCCATATTTATGTTCCAATGAGTTTATCTGATGTTATTGTTGCTTTATATGTTTAAAATTCTGAAAAAAAATGAATGTATTTTGTATTTTTTGATGTTTGCCGACTTTTGCCGATTTTTTCGCCGATGTTGCCAAGAAATTGTATTCGGGACCCTTGCCAACTTTTTGCCGATGCCGACTTTTTCAACATTGATTGATAACTCTTGGTAAGGAAAGGATTTATAGGGTAGACTGAGTTTGTAGCCAATGTCACCCATCTTCTCCAACACTTCAAAAGGACCATACCGCAAAGCCTTGATCTTCTTACTAGGACCCTGTAGGATTTCTTTGTTGAGATGTAACCAAACTTTGTCTCCCACCTTGAATGTCTTCTCAATTCTATGTTGATCATGCTGGGCCTTATACTTTTCCTTTGACTTCGTCAATGTCTTCTGTACTTGCATACGGTTGTGCCTGATCTCATCAATGATTTTTTCATCCTTCAATGCTTCTCTTGTCACTCCTCGTTGCTGTGCATATACAACATCTAAGGGCGAAGGTGGAAAACACCCAAAACAAGTTTCAAAAGGGGACTTACTGGTAGAAGTGTGGACTGCTCTGTTATGGAGTGCTGAATATAAATCAAATTTTAGTTCAAGTCCTTGGATGCTTTTGATTGTAACCCCTTGTCACCGGGCAAATTAGTAGGGCTAATCCCCAGTAAGCAAAAATAAGAACCGTGACCCAATGTCACCTCGGTCACCGTTCTAACTTCTTTGGAAGCCAAAAACCTCCAAGGAGAAGTATCCTTGTGACAACCTGTAGAACACTAAGGCAACCACGAAACAATATTCTCTATGCAATTTGTAGTTAGACCAGTGCCTAAATGGAGTCAGTCATAAATAAGCAAACAAACTTGTCAACCAACGCCAATAAATGTAAGTTAGGCAAAGCATATGATCACCAATCTTACCCAATCACTCACTAAAAGGGTA
The DNA here is from genome assembly GCA_027924585.1 of Larix kaempferi. Lineage (NCBI taxonomy): Eukaryota > Viridiplantae > Streptophyta > Pinopsida > Pinales > Pinaceae > Larix > Larix kaempferi. The sequence goes on along the minus strand of BSBM01000961.1, from coordinate 4,003,746 downwards.
AGGTCAACTCAATATTCATCGATTAGATATGCAAAGATAGGTAAGCATGTAATGGCAATATGTAACAAATCAAATGAAGATAATATAACCAAAATTCTTCAAAGAAACAATAATGTATTCACTGTCAATCAGACTTATTATGTAAGTATACATCAACAACTAAGTTTGAATTAAGCGTGTATCATGACAGTTCATAACCAATGACGACACTTTGAGATTATAACTATTACTAATGAAATATAAGGATTCTTTTATACAGATCACTTATGTCATTATCAAATGTAAACAAATCCAATATACCAATCCCAATCAAAGTATTCCATTGAGAGTAGAGTCCAAGATCCAAATCAGCTTTAGCATTTAATATCATTCACAGGCATTTATCATCTAAGAGAATAAATTTGTTTCAACTTGCAAACGTAATTCAGATCTGTATGTGTAGTTTCTGAGAGATGTATGCACAGTACACAGTACCATAAAAGGTGTACAATCTAGATCTGCTAAAAAACTACTCCAATATTCAATAAATACTTTAACATTCATTCAATGTCATCATCATCAAAGTAGAAGAACATGCAAACTCCAGATCTGTAAATGAAAATTTACTGAGCGATATCTAAGTTGCAAATCGACTTTTAAAAAAGCACAATAAATGGAGAAACTACTAGTAAATGCCTCTAACATGAAAGATAATCTAACACTAATCTATCTTCTTGCTTATGCCCGCAGACAAAGAGTGAAATAGCAACACACAGGGTTGCAATTTTAATTGCAGACTTGTGTATGCCAAAGGAGATGGCTCGGATGGGCAGCCAAGGGAAGGAAAGGGTCAAGGGAAAAGGGAGGAAGGGTCGGTGGAGAAGAAAGGGTGGTGAGGAGAATAGGGCAGCCAAGGTGGAAAGATGAGAGGGCTGCAGACTGTGGGAGCAGCAGGGAAGGAAAATTGGGGATGAAGCAAAGGAGAAGGAAAGGTAATGAGGAAGAGTGGAAGGCCACGGATTAGGGTAGGTAGCTGGCAGCAGAAGAGGCCGAGGACTGTGGATCCGAGGGTTTGCAGCAGTAGCAAGGGTGAAGAAAAGAGGCCAGCGAGGGGCCTTAAGAGGGGGCTGAGGGTAGATAACAATGCAAGAGGGGAGGCCGAGTAGAGTGGAAGGTAGAGCGAAGGAGAGGGAGGCCTAGAAGGGTAGGTCGCAAAGGTCTTAGGGTGGTTCTGCAGTGGGGTTTTTAACAAGAAAAGGGTTTAGGTTTTAGGTTAAAATTTAGGTTTTTCTAACATTAAAAATAGGTTTTTAGCATGTAAAATAACAACTGACTCAGAAAAACAAATAATCAACCCTAATAATTACAAAATAAACTCAGAAAATTAGTTTTGAAGAGTAGATAAACGACCTAGGGTTTCAAAAGAAAACTATCTACCAACCCTAGGGCATCAATGAGAGGAGATACCCTCCTTGAGATTGTACTTGGCAAGCTTGGCAACTAGGGCTAACCTCAACAATTTCTAGGATTCGTTGAGGGAACCTAACAAGACTTGAAGACCTAAAGCTCAAGCTTGGATGCAATGGTGACCAAAGACAAAAATGAAATACTAATCAAGACAAAATGAAGCAACAATGGCTTCCATTCAACCCTAACAAGCATCACTTTCATACAATTTGACAGAGAGACATCAAACAAAAAGTATGGATATCTCTATGTGCATGTGTTTAGCAAACAACTCTAGCCTCACCTTAGCATTTAGCATGAACAATAGAAAAACTTCCAAGAAATGCTTCAAACTTGCAAAACAACCTTCTTCAAGGAGTGCGCATCCCTTCAAAGAGCCCTAGTTAGGGAAAATAGCAGACATAATGATTTTATCCCATAAGTTGATGTGTAAAAATGAAGCGAGGAAAAAATATTTATGCTTTTCACACTCACTTTTACAAAAATAATTAAAATCCAGGCCGACATGCCTTTTTAAAATGCCAATTTGAAATTAGAAATGTCAACTTAAAATTAAAACAAAATAATGATAAGAGTGGGTAAATTAGGGTGTTTTCCCCAAATTTGACCCAAAATGAGCAAAATGTCTAAACAAGGCCATATTGGACTGAACTGGAGTCCAGACTGCGTAGGGGGGGCGTCATGCCCCAACTAACCCCAACAGAGATGAAAACCCTCAACGCCCCCAACCTTTAGCAAGCATACAGTCCACCAAGAAGGATGATGTCATCCTCTACAGAGGGGCCCAGAGAGAGGGCGCTAGTGAGCTGGAGGGCCAGGAGGATGCTGGAGATGCTCTGAAGGATAAGCATACGTGTCAGTGTTGAAGAAAATGTTGCTGGAGTGATAAAACAAGGTCGGGGTCATGTGAACCAGTGATCCATCCGTGGAAGCCCCGAACACCAACCTCAGGGTTCAAACCCTTTCATGAGGCAGTCAGCGATGCCACTAAGCCATAGTACTTCCAAAGGAGAAACCAGAGGGTCTGGCCATACCCCTACCTTAGAATAAGCTGGCTAAACACACCTCCTGGTAAAAAAAAAAGACACCCTTTCCCTGGGGCACCTCTGTAGGTACGCTGGTGCTAGTACCATCGTAACACCCCTCAAAAGATGAACCAATGTCTTATTCACTACTTTTGTTTGCCCATCTATTTGTGGATGGAAGGCTGTGGATCTCTTCGAGTTGGTGTCCAGTTCTCCCAAAGTGTAGTCCAAAAGGAACTAAGAAATTTGGTATCTCTATATGAGATGGTGCTCCATTGTATCCCAAAGTGCACCCATACCTTTTCAAAGAACACGTTTGCTGCTTCTTGTCCCTTGATGGTCTTTTTACAAGGTGTTACACCTCATATTGTATAAGGTTTCATATTGCGATTTTCATCACATTGATGGGATTGGTAGCGAATACATTTGGAGCATTGGATGGCCTTGGAGGCATATACATCTTCATGGAGTCTCTTCTCTTCTTAGCATTCTTGATGGAGAGTTTTGGTGGAGGTTGGTTCAACTGCATACCATCAATCCTCATCTTGTTGGAGGAACATTTCTTTGGTTGATATTTGTTGGGGAAATCATCTTATTATTCTCCTTGCTCATAATGTTCTAGCCACTACTCTCACTTGGTTGTTGCATGGTGGGTTCATGTCTTTTCTTAGTTGTTGTGTCCTCTAGCACGATGATGTGATTTCCTAATGTTTTGCCTTGATATCATTCCCCTTTCATTACCTTTACATCGTTGTACCTAGGTAACTTTCATATTTCATTAAATTTTCACTTTATACCTTGGTATAACCCATATCACACTCATATTCCATCATATCCCCATTCCTTTTCTTTTTAAATTTCGTGAAATACATATCTCGAGGAAACCCATCGGGCACTTCCCCTCATTCTAAGGATGGTACCTATTATCACCAAACTTGTAGTTGCCCCTAGAAGATGAATCCTATACAGGATGGCAGAGGGGATAGGTAACCAAAGTGGTGAACCTCGAGAGCCTCGGTTCCCAAATAGAATGGTTGTCACGCCAATCGAGGCACCCTTCACTTTATACTATCAAAACCCAAGATAACAAAGGAGGAGACCCAGATCTACTCCCAACAGGAGAGATCAAACCCAATCACCAGATCAAATCAAACAAGATGAAGTACGTAAGGTGACAGGTATGGAACCCTAGATTTAAGGAAATGACAACATTGTGGAGGCTTAGGGAAGATATGACTTGGCAAAGATTGATTACACATAGTGATTCAATAATTAAGTATGATTCTAGGATTCAGGTGCTAGTTAAAATAGTCAAATTCAACTGCCTTGGGAAATGTGACCCTTAAAACAAAGAAAGTGTCCCAAAGACTGGATCTGAGGTTTAGGGCTTTCTGGCACAGCTTCATGAATGGATGTGATAGTGTCAAAGCACACAAGCTCAACAGACAGGATCAAAAGACAGGCAAACTGACACTCCCAAGAAATGCGTGAGGGTTTGAGGAGACTAGTGCCTTGGGATTTGGGCCAATGGAGTCCTCCAGGTATGACACCTTGGAGAACCCACCTAGGGATTTGCAAAAGACCAAAAACCCATAAAAGGTTTGCCAGTAAACCAAGTATTTTGAGCCAGAGAATTTTTAGAAGAAATTTACTTAGGGTTTTCAATGAAATTGACATATGGGTAGGTTAGAGAAGTAAATCACATACCTTGCAAGTGTACCTAAGTCATGGAGATGATTGCTATGATGTCGAGGATTGTTCCCGCAGAGATCAAATGAAAGTTTGAAGAGTTTCCTTGCCCATGCGAATTGCCCAGCTCCACAAATGCGCCCTCCTCTTCCTGATGAACCAAGGAGAGTACGATCAATCAGTTCAAAGAAAGAATGGAAGAAATACAAGTGATGAACATGAAAACAAAGAGTAAAAGGTACTAAGACAATGATACTCACTGTTACCGACGAAGAGAAGAGAAAATAGCAGGGTGAGTCTCCCCAGCCAATGCACCTTCCTCACCAAATCGACTTCTTCACCCGTAGATCAAAATGTGGAGAAATATATGCAGAGGATCTTCACCAATACTCTCAGTGCAAAGGAAGAACAATTTCAATCAACACCAATAGCATCCACAACCAAGAGACAAGAGTTTGCAAAGAAATATTTTATTCCAGAAGCCAAGAGCCAAAAGTCCTTTTACAATGAGAAGCTCTCTCCTTTAAATAGGAAGAAGAGATACCAAAACCCTAACCACCTTTTAAATGGATGGCTAGGATTAAAAGATACATAAGTTATAATCTATGGTTGAGATGAGATCAACAATAAAGTACATGGATCAACTAAAAAATATAACAATGACATGGACAAAATCGCCCTAGGGGGAGTACCACTCCAAGTAACTAGGAGAACATAAGATAAAGCTCATGGTGGGTCTAGGGAGTGACATATAACTTCCCTAGTGTGTCCCCATGGCACAATAATCATCAAATACATATCATCAAGGTACAAAATCATGCCCAACAAGGAAAGTCGTGAGCCTCCAAAGGCTCTCTGAAACCTCAAAACATGCCGGAGAAAGATGTGTGGACCCCACTGACTAATGCAACTGCTCTGGAGGGTGTGGGAGACATCATCTACATCATCAAAACCATTCCTATGCCATTTCCTTGCCTCAGTATCCCAAATCGATTTCCTTTGTAGCCAATTTTACCTTTTTTGATGCCTCTATAAATCACCTGAAAAGTATAAATATGCCTGTAACTCACTGCCTGGTCACCAGGGTCCAAATCTAACTGCACCAACATGTCCGGGAACATAGCAATGTAGTAAAAACAAGTGGCTACACTCCATATCCTCTCTGTAGCGCCATAGGTGAACCAATCAAATCCAGATGCTGCTCTGACAGGCCATTTTTAATGGCAAATCTACACTGAAGTGATAAACAGAGGGAAATCTCAACTGAAACTGCTCGGAAATGAAAATTGACTGGCCCAATGGACTTAGAGAGACCAAATGCACTAAATGTGCATACTCATACACCATATGGATGACTGCATAATCATATAATATCATCACCATGCTCGGACAAATAAAAATAATAATAATTTGCAAATGATCAAAATCCTCAAAAACACTGCAGATCACTATTTGAACCTGTAACTGCTGCATGGAACCATCTAGTGACCAAATAAGGATCACATATCATCAATAGCTATCATCCAGGGTCTGACCCATCTCATGTCCTGTGGTTGACTTTGGTCAAACTAGGTTTGACCAAGTCAAACTGACCCATAATATGATCCAAACCATAAACATAAAGGTGCTGCTAGTCATTTGGTTAAAGCATGCTTAGTTAGTCATTCCAATAGCAATATAAACATAAAGTAATCATTTCACTGGCGATCTAACACAAGATATTCATGATTTTTAATTATAATAATAACTCAGACTTAGAACCTCAAGAATATACTCACTTCATGGCTGTGATCAATTTGCTAGTGATGGGTGAGGGTGGATAGATGCAAGGCTAGGCTAAGGGATGACTGTACTGACTCAACACTGTGACACTTTGGAAATGGAAAGGGGATACACACTAAAGCATATGCTGGATAAGCAGTAACACAGGGGATGGCAGTGTCTCACAAATGGATAAGCTGTTTTATAAGTGCTTATTCAACCTTGATAGATGTCTACAACTCACATCCAAGCTGATACAGCTCCGTGAGGATCTTTTCTAGAGCCACCATGACTGGGTGTCAGGCTAATCGTAACTCAAGACTCCAGGGGACATTTAGAATTAGCTGTCCCTTACTCCATCTCATATGATAGCCCGCAGGCTAATGAGGAATAATCATTACAGTATAGGCCAGCAGATATTTAGATATAGCATATATTTAACCATTGCTTTTTGGGCCTTTCATTTGTTTCCATAGCCTTGATCCAGGTGTATTAAAAAACACATTCTTGGATTTACATTTATTAGGTTTTTATTCTGTGTGTGTTGAGAAACACATTCTTGGATTTTTCATTTTTTTCACATGGCCTTTCATTCACGTGTGTTGAGAAACACATTCTAGAATGGGCTTTCATTTAAGATATTCAATAAGTTTCCAGATACATGTAATGATGGTAGTACTATCTGTTTCAGGTTTTAGGCAACACAACCTAGGCAACTTAGAGCCGAGACACAAAACAACAGGGAAGCTCATCCAACAAAGAGGCTAGAGTGGGGGCAGGTCCTCCATGTCACTAGTCAAGTAGTAAGTCGGGGTAACAACAATAACTGGAAGGTAATGGATGGATGGAGATAGTGAAAATGATGCCAACACTAGCAAGCCAAAATATGGTGGGAATGATCACCTCCATTCTACTAGGAGGGTGAAACCAATGAGTATAGACAAGAACCTCTATCATCTGAGTAGGACACTAGATAGATACATAATAAAGACCAAGTCCAATATATATATGATCGCCAGATCATGACACTAAATGCTACAACATGCTACTAGAATGACCAGGAAAGCAATATAAACCAATACACAAGATAATACATGTTGGATCATATACCTGTGCAAACCATCTGAACCATCATCTATCTATTGGGAACCTGCTGCTGCAACTCTGGGCAAGGCATTCTGCTCTGTATGGCAAAATGGCTACATCGGTCATCAAATCTGAGTTTCCTGAGACTCAGTCATGGCAAAGGAATATACTGCTGCTCATCATCATAAGAGTGATCCAAAATAAATGCTCATCTCAAGCATCTTAGTGTAAAGGACTGGCTGAAAAATATACTGGAATCTGGAAAAAATATATGGTAGCCCAGCTACTATAAATGTGACAACAGTACCTAGGGTAAACTGGATTCTTCAAGGTTCAAGGCCTTACAACAGTATACTCATGAAGAGCACAACATGTCAATTTTGCGGGAATTGATCTTGGTTGGAGAGGATAACACTATTTTCTCCCAACCACCTAGGCTAGACCCAATTGACGTCATATTCCAATTCCTAGAGGGTGCATGAGTCATTTCATCCATTTTCATATAGGTTTCCCTTCATAATTAACCTTTCATTTGTCATATTTCATTAAATCACCTTTTCCATGTGTGAACATGCCAAAGTGGGTGGGGATATTTTTATTATTAATTAATTAAACCCAAACCTTTGGTTGAGTGCTACATTATTGGCCTATTAATATTCTTGTTATAAACCTTTATTAAGGTCTCATTCTCTAAGTTTCATCTTAAAACGTTTTAATCTTTCACTAGGGAATGCAACTTTATGTGCCATGTGTTACATGAGGGTAGTGCTCCCCCTTTGGCACACATGCTGAGGCAAAAAAAGAAAAAGAAACAAGAAAAATAAAAATAAAGTGTATTTACTAGGAATACAACTTCTTCCTTTTGTGGTACAACACCTGAGTGTAGTTGTCCCCTTTTGAAACACATGTTGAGGTGGCTCAAAAAAGGATTATTTCTAAAATAAAAATAAAAATAAGAATATTTATGGGTGCCCCTTTTATAAATTTGTTGGGTAGACGTGGAGGAGGTTGTTGAGCTTGCACTTGTTTTGAGAGGTTAGTTATGCATGCACCTATTCTTTTTTACCACTTCCATCCATTCACACTCATTCATTCACGCAACCTTATCCACTAGGGGGCCCACTTGCATCTTTGACTGGTCTTGTTCACACCTTGTTTCATCTTGTTGAGAGTTAAAGTGACTTTGAACTAGTTCATCCTATTTTGGAGAAGACAAGAGAGTCCACTTCATCCATATGACTTGTCAACCATGATTGGTTAGATATAACTAAACTCCAATATTATATTGTTTTTAGACTTGTCATGGAGTTAGTTAGACAAACATTGTATTTTATTGTATGAGAGGTCAGAGCTTTCCCTCCATTTCGATTGCCAATTGGTGAGTTGGGTATTAGAGGATTTGAGAAGTGAGTGAAGTGAAGGAGTTAGAGTAGGAGCTTGGAGATAAGGATGATGCTCCCTTGTATATCAAATGCTTGAAGACTAATAAAGAAAGGAGGTATTGTTAGCTTGTTGTTTACTTGTGTTTATGCTTTTCAATTTTGTTGTTAATTATTTGTAAATATCTCTTGTTATCACACTTATATAAAGTCCAAATAGTAAATTTAATTTATTTTTGGGATAGTCAATGTGAGGAGGTTCTTCCTCTTGATCTATTTGCTGTTATAGTTCTGCTTTATTTTCCTTCTTCCAACACACTTAGTTGCTGAAATGGACTAATATTTCAGCCTAATATAACAACACCTTTATATATAGTCTTGATGAGTGGCAAATCTACCCTTCCAAAAGCAAAATTTTGCAATTAATTTCTAGCAAACATCTCAAGGTTTCAAGCATCAAATTAGTTCTTTTAACCTTAGGTACTCAAGTAAATGATGGAGGTTTCAAACTAGTCCTTCATCTAAGTAGGTTGAATGTGACACACTAATCCTTTCCAACTCATAAGCTTACATCAAGTGTTGATTGTGACACACTAGTCCATTCATGTTGCAATGCTTCATTGGCGCCATTAGCCCTTAAGTTGATAGGCACTAGTCACATTACCTTATTCCCTTGTTCCCCTCTCCCTTCAATTTCTTCTTTTCCACATCCCTTTCCCCATTCCCATTTCCATTTTCTATGCTACAATTGACCACCATTTTGTTGAGGCTTACTATTTCTATTTCACCTAGAATCTGCACTCCATAGCCTTAACAATCTTAATTAGGGATACCCCTCTTGAGTTGCAGGAGAGCCAACTAGAAGAGAGAGGAAGAGCCATTGAATTGATAGTGGGTGGTCTTTCAAAAGTTGCACACGACTAGCTCCTTGATGCTTGAGACTTTGCATCATTTAGGGTGTGCTAGATTTTGTTGTAACACGAGGCATGAGAATGCATGTATTGCTAAACTTGTTAACTACCACAAATATATAGTCATGTCCCTTCCTTGTTCTTGGCAAATCATCCATGAAATCCATGGAGATGCTCTCCCATGGTTTTGTAGGTACAGGTAAGGAATGGTATAAACCTTGCCTTTTGTTACTGGGCTTGCTGGTACAACCAAGTATGCATCCTCTAATAAACTGAGCTATATCTTCTTGCATTCTAGGTCAATACACATACCTTTGTAATTTGGCAACTGTCTTCCCAACACCGATTTGTGCTGCAACTTTGGAGGTGTGATCCTCTTTAATAAGTTGCAATGTTTCACCTTCAGGAACAAAGAGTTTGTCTAGCGTGAAGAGCAACCTATTCTGGAGATAATAGTCAACCTTACCATCCTCTTCTTCTACATGGACTGGGCTTGTAGCTGCTAAAACACCTCTTTAAAGCCCTCATCTTCTGTGTATGCCTCTTTACATGCATCATGGGTGAAAGGCTCCATGTGCATAAGAGTTCCCAAAGTTGTGATTTTGGATGTGGGTGACCTTGAAAGCATGTCTGCCAATTTTTTTTTCTTTGATGGAATTCACATCACAAGAAACCCTCCAAGCACTTCCTCTCAATTCAAGAATGGTACTTGGCATAAACTGTTCGGTTGCAGTTTTGGCGACCTAACCAGGGAGGGACATCGAGTGAGGCCCACACTATTCATAGAGGTATCCAGATCAGGGACTTGACCCTGTGACCTCCTGCTTGCAAGTCACAACACTCAACCACTCGAGCTAACTCACTGGGCTTAGAGCATGTCTACCAACTTATTAGTGCCACCCTTCTTATATTTGATGATTAGATGAGATTGTTGTAAAATCCCATCCGCTTGTAGTGTCTAGTTTGCTGAAGCTTACTCTGGGTATGCAAATATTGCAATGGCTGGTTATCAAATGGTGCTTCCATTTCTTAATAGGTTGATCTAGAGCATACAATTCCTTGTCATATGTAGGGTGTTGATGCCAAAAGTAGAACTTAGGCAAAACACTAAGAATGCCCTTGTAGGGCTCTAAAGGGGAAGAAAGGGATGGAAGCCCAATTGTGATTAAAGCCTTAAACTAATTGACTATGTTGTTAGATGGATTAGTCAACTAAGTTAGTGAAGTCATTCACCTCAAGGCTACTAGTCCTCTTGTTATATGTGTGAGTTCATTTTATGGTGTACCTTACGTTAGTGGTTGATTTATGTTAAGTGAGCTATCATAATGCTAATCTGATCCTAAAACAGTGATGCAAAGCTGACCTAAGCTAATAAATGCAAGAAAACTATAAAACAGTTGTTAAGTACTATAAATCAGATCTAAAAAGTCGTCAAAATCTGCATAATAATCAACTGTAAAGGAAAGTAAACAGGTTGTCAAAATGCTATCGCAGCTGCCATTGCTTGTTATGCTGTAAATCAATTAAAATGGAGTCATTAGGGTCAATCTATCTACAGATTAATAGCATAACTCAGCATAAAACAAATGCTTGACAGCTGTTACAAAATCATATGAACAATGCATATATTTGCAGTTAAAAAGAAGACAGAGCACATGTTACTGCACAAATTAGTGTGTGAGATTAAAGTCCAAAAGAACAATGCTACCCCATGAGGAACTAAGAGGGAGGCCATTGTCAGTTCACCAACCCTCTTCTAAACTTTAGGTTGGCTCTCTTCCAACAATAGGGAGGTTGTATATTTTCCAGAGATCACTACTCACTCTGAAAATCTCAGATCCCAACTCGGCCTTAAGTCTCAATAAGCCACATGCATCTACTAAAACCCAACTTCTCAATCCCAGAGAAAGTATCAACAATACAATTACTTATAACCTGAAGCACATGAGATCTATCTACAACTCAACGAATATAGCAATCACACATACACAATAGGACACAAATATTTTTGGTCAAAGACCCTGGAAAAACCCTTGGGGGAAAACGAATGAGAGATGGAAGCAATTTTTATAATCTTAAGCAATTACAATCGATACAATAGAGTAATCCAACATGGACTTATCTCTGAGCCACACAAGTTCTGCAAGTCTGATCTGATGGAAGGATGGGTGATGCACCCCTTTGGCTGACTGCACCCTTCACTTTGAATGAATGTTCCCCTCAACTGAATGCGCCCCTCTGCTCTGACTGTAACTGTATCTGAACTGCTATCTGATTAGGGCCTCTTGCCCTTCTGCCTCATGATCACTGTATTGGTGATGCCCTCTCTCAGATCTTGTGAGCTCAATCTTAGAGCTCTCCCTCCTTAGAGAAATGCGCCCCTCACTGAATGATCAGACTTTGATCTCACAACTAATGAATCCAGTTTGTCTCGGAAGCTGACTCTGCCTCCAATGGATCCAACCTCTGATCCAGAGGAATAGTGTTAGATCTCTGCTCAGATCTGCGCCCCTCTCCTTAGGAATGCACCCTAGCTCTGCACCCTAGCTCATGCACTGAGCTTTCTCTGTGTAGATGAACTCACTGCATTGTAATTATGCTCCTCGATGCCTCAGATCAAGTGTGCCTTGATCTCTCTCAAATCTACCCACTCTCTCCTTAGAGAATGCACCCCTCGTCTCAAGGATGTGCCCCTCTGCATGCATTGATTTGCCCTCACTCTCTCTCTCTCTTCAATCTCTGAAGAAATTGCTCGAGTGACCTTTTCTCGTGGTCCCTTACCTCCTTTTATTAACTTACAGCCTGATTAGGGTTTCCAAAACCCAAATATGAGTGCATGCAAAAATCCTACTTTTGCATGTAAAATAACATTGTGCATTAAAAAATCTCACATGCAAAATAGTGCATGTGTAAGGCAAAGGTCACTGAAATCTCTACATGTCTCCATCACTGGATCCAAGACACCTGGTAGAGTGTATCTCACCCTTTACACTGCCTTGATGCCTATACTGATAATGTACCTTCATGCTAGTCATCACCACATGAAGGACATCTTGAGATATACATATCTCTAACAGAGGTTTCTCTATCTAGGATTACTAAATCTTATACATTAATTTCAAGATGAAACATACATGTGGCTTTAACAAAACATATGGTAGAGGTATAGGTTAACAAATGAATGATGGGTGGACCAAGCCTAGTGCCAAGTCCATTAGGCATCTGGAGTCAAGGAAAACAATGAAAGGATATTCGCTTATGTGATTATATAGTGTTAATGTAATTGTAACTTTAGAAGATATTCACTTGTATTTTATATTGTTATTATTATTGTATTTTATTTGTACCTCCGACGGAGATGTTTATTCCTCCGGTCAGGGATGTCGTTATTACATTTGGTCATGTAAAGTCATTGAGGTAAATCCTCCATTGTAAGTCGGGGCAATAGTTCCCCCTAGAGTCAGTTAGATTAGGGTTATTGAGTCCTGTTATCACATATATAGTAGCCAGGCTACCATACATTATTTTTCTGATTCCAGTACACTATTAAGCCAGTTCCCTTGCATTGAGATGCTGAGATGAGTATCTATTATGGATCACTATCAGATTGTGGACAACAGTTTTATTCCCCATGCCATGATTGAGTCTCAGGACACTCAGAGAGATGACTGATGTAGCTATTTAGCCATTTGTACAGAGTAGCTAGTAGTGCCCAGAGTTACAGCAGCAGCTTCAGAGGACAGATGATAGTTCTGATGATTAGCATTCAGGTATATGACTCAGCAGGTATATTATGGTGTTGTGGTTATATTGCTTTTATTTCCATTTTCTTAGCATGTCTTAGCATTTAGTATCATGATCTGGCGATCATATAGATATGTGGACCTGGTTGTACTATATATATATACCATATTTGTCCCTACTCAGACTTAGAAGTTCTTGGCCGATACTCATTGGTTTTACCCTCCCTAGGGAGAATAGAGGTGATCGTTCCCGCCATACTTTGGCTTGCTAGTGTCGGTTTCATTATTCACTGTCTTCATCCATCCATGACTTACCGAGTTTGTTCATTACCTTGACTTACTACTTGACTAGTGGCATGGAGGACCTTTCCCCATTGTGGCCTCTGTATTGGATGAGCTTCCTTGTCTATTGTGTCTCAGCTCTGAGTTGGTGACAAAACTTACCTTTGGTGAGTTGGATTTCCTTGAGAAGTCCCCCTAGTCACTAAAGATGTTCTTGGCTAAACTTGAAACTTTTAGTGCTGCCATGAATACAAAGTATGGAAATAAAATGTTGTGTCTTGTATGAAAAGCCCATTCATGCAATGTGTTTCTCAACACACATGAATGAAAGGAAAAGCCAAATGAAAATGGCTATAAAATATAAAATGTTATATCTATTGTGAAATGTAAATACCTAGGTAAACAAGCTGTCTGTGACACACCTAGAAGTGCTTAGATAAACAAGTGCCTTAAAAACACACCTACAGCAAGAAGCCTAAGTAAATGTAAATCTATGCAATGTGTTTGTAAACACACATAGATCAAAGGCTATGGAAACTATAGGCCCAAAAAAGCAATGGAACTTAAACTCTATATCAAAAAGATTGCTGGCCTCATTTGTATTATGGATTGTGCGCATTTGTCAAGGTGAATAAACACTCTTTGAACAACTTACCCATTTGTGAGACACCGCCATTCCCTGTGTTGTTGCTTGTTCACTATATGCTATGGTGTGTATTCCTTTTTCCATATCCAAAGTGTCACAGTGTTGAGTTAGTAAGTCATCCTTTGACCTAGCCATTTTATTCTTAGCCTTCACCCTTCACTAGCAAATTGATCACAACTATGAAGTGAGTATGACCTTGAAATTCTTGTCTGAGTAATAATAATAATTAATGACCTATTATATTTGGATTTAGATCGTCAGTAATGATTACTTCTTGTTATAATTTCTATTTGAATGGATTGTAAAGCATGTTTTAACCTTTGACACCTTGCAGCAGCTTAATGACAGTTTGAGTTATATTTTGGTTATGTTGACTTGGTCAAACCCAGTTTGACCAAAAGTCAACCACAGGACATGAGGTTGCAGACCTCAGATGATACAGATAGATGATATATGGTCTGGTACAGGTCACCATGGTGGGCTTATGCAGTGGTTTTAGACTTATGATGATGATTTGTGCTTTTCAGCACTTTTACAGATTATTATTATTTGGCCTGCCGGATATGATGAGCTTTTATTTTTGACCATGCAGAGGTCTATATGGTGTATGAGTACTCAGTTTAGATGGATTTGGACCTTCTGAGTCCAATGAGACAGTTTGTTTTCAATTCCGGGCAGTTGCAGTGATGTTTTAGCCTCAGTTGGCTATCCTAGTGCAGTTTTGGCCTGTCGGAGGCCCTGTCAGAGTAGAGCAGAGATATCAGTGGTTCACCTAGAGCGCTATTGATGGAGGGGGTGGTCCAGCCACTTGTTATTACCATATTACCCCCTTCCCAGACAGTTTGGTGATTTTATTTTTTGGAGCCAGGCAATCCAGGAGGCAGTTTGGGCAGTTTCACACTTCTCGAGGTAGTCCAGAAATGGTGAAAATGGCTACTGAGGAATTCGGTTTTGTTGATGTATATGTAACTTCGGAATGTATTTCACATATATGTATATTGTATTCCTATAGAGATGTTATTATTCCTCTATACGGAAGTGTCGTCATTTATATTGTAAGTGTCGTAACTTATACTTGATGGGTTATTAGACCACCTTGTTTGGGGTCGGCCCTGTATAAGTCATGTGGGTCAAAGGGTTATTAGACCACCCTATTGGGGGTCGGCCATGTGGGTCAAAGGGTTATTAGACCACCCTATTGGGGGTCGGCCCAGTCAGCATTATGTTATGTGGTTAAGTTCGAGCCTACATGAGTTAGGTAAAAAGGCAAGTCAAGTCAAGTATAAATAGAGTGCGGGAGGCACTCTATTTGCTCACTCACTTCTCACACATGCACTCAAGGAGGAGTGACGCACTTATGGAGGAGGAGGATCTGCTGCTAGGTTATGTCTATCTCTCATGGTTGGTTGTATCATTGCTCTATCTATCTCTGAGGAAGTTATTGGGGTTTTTCACCTTTATGGTTTTCCCCAAGTAAATCTTTGTGTCTCTTGTGTGCTTGCATTATTGTCTCCATGATTGATATGCTGTGGATATGCTGTACATGTTGTTCTCTCAGTTAAGATCCTAGATCATATTGAAGTAAATTCTGAAAATTTAACATGGTATCAGAGCTAGCCTGAAAGAAGGCATGATATGGCATGTATGACACTTGTTGCACTTACGATGCTAGGGCTTGATATAGCAAAAACCAGTCATCGTAGCACTTTCGCTATAAATCTGTTTTGGCGAAGTTTTCGGATCTGAAATTGTTACAAGACGAAGCTAAGATCTCCATGTACCTTGTGTCCAAAGGACAACCTCTAATTCGTTGTACTTTGTGATTTATGATCTGTACAATATAGGGTTTCTGCCTCTTCCAGATCTGAGTCAAAATCAGGTGACCTTGGGAAAAAGGTCATAACTTGGGCTAGGAAGCTCCAAATGAAATTTCGTAAAAAGTGACAGGTAGTACACAGATTGTACTATCTCATGAAACTTTTTCAGAGGCCGAAGTTGAACCAGTGACACGTGGCACTCCGTACAAGTTCGCTCTCCTGTATTATCCCATAAACAGGTCATGTTGCGACACTTGGCATAAATCTCTCTCAGAGAGTCCAATTGAGGTCAGACCTGTCAGGATGGAAAGATAACAGGTCGAGCTATCTCAAGAAATTTTTTCAGAGGCTGAAGTTCAAACAGTGACACGTGGCACGCCGTACAAGTTCACTCTTCTGTTTTATCCCAAAACAGGTCACGTTGCGACATTTGACATAACTCTCTCTCAGAGAATCCAATTGAGGTCAGACCTGTCAGGATGGAAAGCTAACAGGTCAGGCTATCTCAGGAAACTTTTTCAGACCCTGTGGATCAAAAAGTTCAGAGTTACACCAGAAACAATCAGGTACATATTTCTGTCAAAACAGAATTATTTTTGAGTACCTTCATTCATGGCTTCCGGAATTTAGGGCTTTGGAGAAAGTTGGAATTTTTGTAATCGGAGACCACAGCTGGATGCTACTCATCAAAATAGAAATTTAGAGACCAAGATCAGAATTTTTGGTTGGGCAGAAGGCCGGCCTTGATTAGACCCTAGTTCGGGACTTTGATAAGAAAAGTGGAAAATTAGGGCTTCTGTAAAAATGGGAATTTTTGAAATCTGTGACTACAGCTGGAAGCTCCTCAGAAAAATAGAAGCTTAGAGCTTTGGATCAAACATTTTGATTGGGCAGAAGAGTGGGCTTCATCAAACCCCAGTTCAGGGTCACGTCCAGTGAATCCAGAAGTTTCAAAGGCAAAATTGAGGAGTGAAACTTTGCAGTTTTCAAATTCTGAATATACCAGTTTGATCAGCTCATCAAGGCGCATATTTCTATCCTTTCGGAAGTTTGAAATTCAAAGTTTGAATTTTTGGGGTTTCTCTGACAAACCCATATCCAGCTCCAGGTCCAGTTCTTGCAAACCAAGTGGATTGGGTTAATCCTAGAAGAAGATGGATTGATCATCTGCATGAGTGAAGAAGTTCTTGTTTCAGAGGGAGATGAGGCTAAGGCCTTACATAAGAAGATTACAAGCGATCTCGACAGGTATGACTCATCGAGGTATGTTTCGATATTTGTCCATGATTAAGTTTATGGTATGTTTGTCTTCATGTTATTACGGTTAGTACAATTTTGATTTTAGATTTGTCGTATCACCTTAACAAAATTATGAATGCATGATAGAAGATATTCATTGGTTAGGGTGTTGACACTTATGATTGTACTAATGCATTATGGTGTTGTATGAGGTTTATGTTGTCTACTAACATGAAAGGTACACCAAGAAAGACAAATCATGTTCCAGTTCAAGAACATATGATCATGATGACATGAGGATAAAGACTCATCCATTGTCATGGATCTCATAGAAGATCCATTTACGAGGTATGTATAACTTGGTTTTATAATGGCTAACCTATGAGATATACAGGTTACTAGCACAAGTCATTGAAGAAGAACAAGAAGACATCATGTGAGTATGTTAGACATAACTAGCTAGCATGCTAATCCAGGTAATCCAGGAAGCAAAGATCAAGAGGGAGCACACTCCAATTGTTCCTACAAGAAAGCAAAGGAACACACTTCAGTAGTTTCTGCAAGGATGCAGATATTCAGAGGGAGTTGACCATCTTTCCACAACAGAAAGGTGTAGAAGAAGCTACTTCAGATTAGGACTCCAGCAGCTCCTGTAAGGAAGCAAAGACTCAGAGGGAGTCCACCCAACGAACAAACAAAGATAAGTATTTTAATTTATTGCATATTTGTCTGTTTAAATAAAATTGTTCAATAATGTATATACTGATGTTCCTAGAATTAGGTTGTGTATTATGCATATTAGAATAATTGCATTGATGAACAGTATACTCCTAATATGCATGGGTAAGTGGCCTATGGCACTGTACAACATTCCATTGCTACTTATCTAGAATGAAACCTCTTTGCTGACATGTTGGGAGTTGTGCACACTCTTAACAATGTTCTGGTAGAGATTGGAAGGCATCTAGAAAGTTACGGAATATGGATAAATGTTGTATTGAAGCATTGGCTAAGATAATTGCATGACTGTATGGCATATTTCTTTGTGTAAGAATTTGTTCTGAAAACTATGAGATGTTTTCTAATCATGCAATTTAACTTGTTGTGTAGGAAAGATCGTATGCCATCTCCTACAAAAGAAGAACTACAACATTTGTTCTAGCAACAAAGATATCTATTGAAGATATTGAAAATATTGAAGTTCTCAGGATCTGGGATGAAGAAATGAAATGCCATGATCCGTCGATGATGTAATCCCAAGACATGAAGGGAAGTTTGCTATGACTTCCAAATGGAACTATCAGATCAAGCATGTTGCAGATGGCAGCATTGAGAAATATAAAAGTGATGAAATAGAAGATACACCAGATGGATTCAAGACAGCTTCCTTGAATGGTGTAGTTGAAGAAGAAGTGTATGTAGAGCAGCCACTTAGTTCTGAGACACATGATAGGAAATCATATATGTGCAGAACTTGGTATGGTGAAGATAGATTGATTGCCGACACGCAGCGGAAGCTTCGAGATGAAGAACTTGGGGATGATGCACTATTTGTTTTTGGCATGGAGGTGTGGCAGAGTGCAGATAGAATCTTCCTTGGACAAGGGAAGTATGCAGTAGAGATCCCAAAGAGGTTCGGGATGATGGATTGCAAGGCCATGGCCACACCTATGGCATCAAATCTGAAGCTTCTATGTGATGCTTCATCTGAGCCGATTGATGTCTCTATGTATCGCCAGATGATTGGGTCCTTGATGTACCTGATGAACACGAGACCAGACATTTGCTTTGCTATGAACACATTGAGCCAGTTCCTGACGGATCCGAGGAGTGTTCACCTGGT
Source organism: Larix kaempferi (assembly GCA_027924585.1). Classification (NCBI taxonomy): domain Eukaryota; kingdom Viridiplantae; phylum Streptophyta; class Pinopsida; order Pinales; family Pinaceae; genus Larix; species Larix kaempferi. Next base: position 3,984,879 of record BSBM01000961.1, on the reverse strand, counting down.
TGCTGTAAAGCATATTCTGAGGTACCTGAAGGGTACAGTGGATTATGGGCTCAAGTATGAGGCGAATCAAAAGTTTAACCTGCAGGGTTATGTTGATTCAGATTGGGCTGGCAGTGCTGCAGACAGGAAGAGCACATCTGGGTGCTGCTTCAGTATGGGATCAGGTGTGATCTCTTGGTTTAGCAGGAAGCAGTCCTGCGTGGCACTGAGTACAGCTGAGGCAGAGTATGTTGCAGCCTGTTCAGCTAGCTGTGAGGCAGTATGGATACGGGAGCTACTGTCTGAGTTATTTGATCTCCCGTTGGATGCTACTGGTATCTTCTGTGATAACCAGAGTTGTGTGAAGCTATCCGAGAACCCAGTGTTTCATGACAGGTCGAAACACATAGAGATCAAATATCACTATATCAGGGATATGATGCAGAGAGGAGCCATGAAGCTCCTGTATGTTGCGATGGACAAGCAGATTGCAGATGTGCTGACGAAGCCACTAGCTAGGGTGAAGTTCGAGTACTTCAGAGAGAGGCTTGGTGTTCTTCAGATTGAGGACACTTCGAGGAAGAAGTGATGGACACATTTGCTGAAGTCATTTCAAGCATGTTGGAAGGGGGATCCTTCACATGGCTGTGGATGTAAGCGCTGGATGATGAGCATCAGGATGATGTTCTGGTTTCTGCTTTGATATGATCAGTTGGATCATTTATATGTATGTACGCATCATGTTGGATGCTGGATATGATCGGTTGGATCATGTGTATGTATTTTGTATGAACGCATCATGTTGGATGCTGATGGATACATTGTGTGGATCATGTATCTTTGTATGACCAGGTAGATCATGGATGCTGATGGATACATTTTGTGGATCATGTATTTTTGTATGATCAGGTAGATCATGTATGTTGATGGGTACATTGTGTGGATCATGTATCCTTGTATGATCAGGTAGATCATGTATGTTGATGGATACATTGTGTGGATCATGTATCTAGGTGTGCATCAGATGGATGCATTGTATGATCAGGATGATCGTGGATGACGAGCTTCTCCAGATGACATGCAGCAGGATGTTGCAGTGATGATGATCAGGATGATCATGTGTACATCAGGATGATGTTTGATGAGTATCAGATGATACTTTGTGGCCGTGGATCAGGTTGTGCAGTTAAGCATGTAATTTGTGCCCTGGGAGATTTGCAGATGGTCTTTCGAGGTTTTGCCTATGGCATGTAATTCAGTGCCCTGGGACATCTGGCAAATGCTCTTGCGAGGTTTTGCTTGGGAGGACATGTAATTTGTGCCCTGGGAGATCTGCAGATAGTCTTTCGAGGTTTTGCCTATGGCATGTAATTAGGTGCCCTGGGATATCTGGCAGATGCTCTTGCGAGGTTTTGTCCTATGGCATGTAATTTGCTCCTGGGAGATCTGGACAGGATGAAAAAGGCCTCAGATGCTTCAGCCAGGTTTTGCCATGACCACATGTAATTTGCTCCTGGGAGATCTGGACAGGATGAAAAAGGCCTCAGATGCTTCAGCCAGGTTTTGTGGTGGACCACATGTAATGTGCTCCTGGGAGATCCGACAGGTAGAGCTGTGTGCTTGTAACAGCTTGGGATGCTTCAGCCAGGTTTTGTGGTGAGATCACATGTAATGTGCTCCTGGGAGATCCGACAGGTAGAGCCGCGTGCTCGTAACAGCCTGGGATGCTTCAGCCAGGTTTTGTGATGGGTCACATGTAATGTGCTCCTGGGAGATCCTACAGGTAGAGCTGTGTGCTCGTAATAGCCTGGGATGCTGCAGCCAGGTTTTGTGACGCACGTAATAAGTCCTGAGGATTCCACAGTATGGCCAGTGATGATGAAGACCTGCAGGTGGTGGGCCTACATCCAGTATGAAAAAGGACTGGCTCTGTAGAACTTCCTATGACGAGTAGATTCAGAGATTGATTGAGATAGCAGCAGCAGTGACGATGATGATGACTCGATGACGATTATCCAGTGACGATGATCCAGAGAAGATGACTTGTGTAGAAGAATTGTGCTGAGAAATACATTCCTAGTTAAGAGGGAGTGTTGATGTATATGTAACTTCGGAATGTATTTCACATATATGTATATTGTATTCCTATAGAGATGTTATTATTCCTCTATACGGAAGTGTCGTCATTTATATTGTAAGTGTCGTAACTTATACTTGATGGGTTATTAGACCACCTTGTTTGGGGTCGGCCCTGTATAAGTCATGTGGGTCAAAGGGTTATTAGACCACCCTATTGGGGGTCGGCCATGTGGGTCAAAGGGTTATTAGACCACCCTATTGGGGGTCGGCCCAGTCAGCATTATGTTATGTGGTTAAGTTCGAGCCTACATGAGTTAGGTAAAAAGGCAAGTCAAGTCAAGTATAAATAGAGTGCGGGAGGCACTCTATTTGCTCACTCACTTCTCACACATGCACTCAAGGAGGAGTGGCGCACTTATGGAGGAGGAGGATCTGCTGCTAGGTTATGTCTATCTCTCATGGTTGGTTGTATCATTGCTCTATCTATCTCTGAGGAAGTTATTGGGGTTTTTCACCTTTATGGTTTTCCCCAAGTAAATCTTTGTGTCTCTTGTGTGCTTGCATTATTGTCTCCATGATTGATATGCTGTGGATATGCTGTACATGTTGTTCTCTCAGTTAAGATCCTAGATCATATTGAAGTAAATTCTGAAAATTTAACAGATTTGGGTTACTGAGGCAAAGTTTTGTCATGGGATGATTAGTGATGATGAGTGGGATGTCTTCCATACCTTCTCCAGCAGTTTCAGCTTCATCAGGACCCACATCCATCACTTATGGCATTTTTTGATGATTTCTGGAGCCTCCTAAGGCTCACGACTTTCCCACAGAGGCACAATTTGGTGTCTAGATCATTTATTCTTGGATATTGTGCCATGGGGATTGACCAAGGGTGTTAGAAATTACCCCTTGGACCCACCATGAGCTATTTCTTATATTTTATCATTATGATTTGGTGGGATCCCCTCTCCTAGGGCGAGTTTGTCCACATATTGTTATATTTTATTATTGATCCATGTATTGTATTGTTGAGCTCATCTCAACCATTGATTAGATCTTTTGATCTTTTAATCTTAGCCACATTCAAAAAGTGATTAGGATTGTGGCCTCTCCCCATCCTATTTAAAGGAGAGAGCTCCTCATTGTAAAGGGGACTTTTGGCTCTGGATTATTGGAATAGAGAATTATTATTGCATCTATCTGTTGTGTTGTGGTGAATGCTTTTGGAGTTCGTTCGTTGGTTCTTCCTTTGCACTGGGTTCTTGGAGATTTTATCTTGCTATGTTTTTGTACCATGTTTTTGCATCTACAAGTGGAGGCCAAATTCATTTGAGGAGGACGAATTGGTAGGGGAGGACCCTCCCTACTTCTTCCTTGGGTTTGTTCGTTGGTAACAGGGAGTATTACTGTCCCAAGACCTTCTATTTCATGTTATCATTGCATTTCGCTTGTATTTCCTCCATACTTGATCTGACTGATTGAATCGACTTTCCTTGGTTTGACAGGTAGAGGAGGTCGCACTTGTGGGCTAGGGCATCATTTTGGCAAGCAAATTCAACAATTTCTCATTTGATCTCTACGGGAGTCTTCCTCAACAACAGGGCATCTCATTCCATCACTCAGGTATGATCTCAAGGTAATTTCTCTTTCCATGATCTATCCATTTGTCTAAATGCTTCAAACCCTCATAATTTCAAAACCCTCATTTTACATTTTCTCAGATCTAGAAAGATCCACTTGGCTTTTGGGTATAAAATTTAAAACCCACCTCTATAGCATCCACGACGATTCGGATCTATAGTTTGGTGTGGATTGGCCATCATTTGACCCATTTCCCAAGGCAAAGAAGCTTCTCCAAGGGAGGTCGTACTTTTTGGGGGAGGTGAGTTTGTTAGGATCTAGCACCTGGGTAGGTGAGATCCCACTTGATCCTTCATCTACACATTCAATAACCTACCCCTAGTGTGTCACTTCAGTGATTTTCACCTTGTGGGCCCCATTCCTCATTTTGAGGGTTGAGCCTCACTTGGGTCACTTTGTGATACATTTCAATCCCAGATCTACTGAGATCTAGCCATTGGATGATCCTAATTTTCAAGATCCACCTACCTCAACACCTCAACATTCCTGATCTACAATTTGGTGGACATCCGACTCCATTTGGCCCATTTCCCAAGGCACTGATCTTTCTCCAAGCTCATTCGGCTTTCTTGGATTGTTGGGTTGGCTTGTGGTGTGATCCTTGTTTTGGCTGCTTGAACCCCTTGACATTGTCATATCAATCAATCAAGCTCACTTTTGGTACTGGTTAGCCCCAATTCAGTCCTTAACTACCCTGCATTGGACACGGTTCCCAAGGTAGTGGATTTTCTCACAATTGACTAGTACCCTGATTCTGGATCTTATTCAAAACCTCATAAGTCACTTGCATAAACATGTTGGACCAAATTTACATTGTCTAAACCCCTTGATCCAACCTATTACTTACCTTGTGACTTCATTCATAGATCTAGAGTTTACCATACACCTTACGTACTTCATCATCATTTGATTTGATCTGGTGTCTTGGTCTGATCTCTCCTGTCGGGAGTAGATCTGGGTCTCCCCCTTTGTTGTCTTGGGCTAGATGACATAAAGTGAAGATTGCCTCGTTTGGCGTGACAACCATCCATTGGGAGTCGAGGCTATCTTGGTTGCACCTCTTTGGTTTCCCATCCCTTCTGCCATCCATCTTGGATCCATCTCTAGGGGCACCTACAAGTTTGGTGATAACAAGTCCCCTAGAGAATTTGGCCCAGTTAGGTACAACTGGGGCCGACGTAGTAAGTGAAAAGGTCAAGTGAAAGATAAAGTATAAATAGAAAGTGGAGCTCTCTCATTTGGATAACACACTCACTCACAAGTTCGCATTAGTGAGAGAGAGGACAAGTTCACATAGGAGGAAAAGAAGAGGAGCTGTAGAATACCATCTTTGTTTTGGGGTTTTACTTTTGTGATATTGTACTGGTGACGATTCTATCTCTGAGGAAGTTGCGGGGTTTTCTCCTTTATGGTTTCCCCGAGGAAATTCTTTGTCTATTGTGTTATGCTGTGCATGTTATTCTTTTAGTTAAGATCCTAGATAAATATTGATTAAAAGTAGAAAATCTAACATGGTTTCAGAGCTAACCTGAAAAGAAGACACTTTGCAGCTGCGGAAGCTAGGGCTTCTTATTTTTTGGACTTCTCGCCATAGATCATCAACGAAAAGAGGCTAGGCTAACTCGCTTAAGGAGGGTGCATCTTTCTATCAAAGCGGAAGTTGATTATGAGAATTTTCATTTTTTGGTCCGTCACTACTACCAAAAGAAAACTAGGGCATTAGATATTTTAGGTTTCAGTTCACTGATTTGGAAGAGTGAGTACATTGGGCAACCCGCCTTGAGGAGGCGCATCTATCTGTCCAATCAGAAGTTCCAAATTCTAAGTTTGGAAAATTAGGGTTGTTAACTGTTAGCTTCCCTAAACAACATGAAGAAGAATGAATATGAGACTATGGAAGAGTTTAACAATCTCATCTCTATCTTGGATGTCGAGGTTAACCCTCCTGATGGCTCAATCCTCATACGTTATATTGAATCTTCCAATGGAGAGATGAGATATCAACTTAGGGATAAAGAACCTGCCGATCTTAAGAAAGCCCAAGTTATAGTTGAAAAGATTGATAAGAACATGCAGTCATCCGGAAAGTCCAATCTTCCAGGTTTTACCAGAGGTACTTCATCAAAATAGTTAGACAACAAAGACAAGTCAGCATCAACAGATAGCAAGGACCTAGCAAAAGATCCTTTGAGAGAATTGACAGATGTGATCAAGGCTATGGAAGCCAATCATGCCGCACAACTCAATTCCATGCAAAATAGACTTATTGCTATGGAAAGAGAGAAGTCTCACATGCATTCCAATAGGTATCCTCCTAGACAGAATAATGAATGGAAGCAAAAGTATCCATCCAACAATCAGAGGATCCCTAGTCAACTTGATTCAACCAACATGGTTATGAAAGAGGTGCCCCCTTTCTGTAGGGCTTGTAATGAATTTCAGGATGAGTCAACTTGTCCTAAGTTTAACTGCATAAATGAACAAGGTCCTCCTGAAGTCAACAACTATGTAGGGTATTCAAATCAACCTGAGTATATCAATCATGTTGGTAAAACTCACACCTTATCAAAGGAGGTTTGGAAACAAGCTAAGGAAATGGCACAGGAAAAGGACAATGTTACAAAGATTTATGGAGAGAATCCTACCCCCGAAGAGATCAGAGAATTAGCGAAGTTCAAAGGCTTCACCTATCAGAGAAGAAAGACTGCCATCCCTGTCAAGTCAGATCTGCATATTCCTAAGGTAACTCATCTTCCTTCCCCAAAGTTAAATGTTGATGTGGTTAGCTGGCTAGCTGGTGCTAAAATGCTTGTTCCTGTAACTGAAGTAATTAAAATGTCAGGTCAAAAGGATAGACTAATAGAATCATTAAAAGCTAGTGGAAACATTGTTGAAGAGCCCATGGAAATTGTATGTGAGAAAACTAAAGAAAAGGTCCCAGAAAAGACTAAGGATAAGTTTCAAGAAAAACCGAAAGAGGTCATCCCTGAGAAGCCTAAACAAGTTATTCCTGACGTTCCTAAGTAAGTCAATGAAGACCTTCCCGTTATATTTCATAGTATGGATCCTCGTAAAGAAGATCATCCTCCATTCTATGTATCCTTAGTTGTCAACAACATGTTGCTCCATAATTGCATGCTTGACTCAGGGGCCGCATCCAATATCATGACCAGAAAAGTCATGGAACAATTGAACCTGCAAGTCACAAGACCTTATCAGAATGTATTTGCAATGGATTCCAGAGAAATTGATGTCATGGGCATAATCATGAACTTACCTGTTAAGTTAGCAGCCTATCCTGATGTGAATTTGACTATGGATGTAGTGGTGATTGATGTCCCTAACACCTGGGGCATGTTACTATCCAGAAAATGGGCTGCTTCCCTTGGTGGTTGCATCCAGATGGATTGGACCTATGCCATGATCCCAACTAACGAAGATGCTCATGTCAGGTTGTATAGGGAAAAGGAAAGGAAATTTCATGTTGAAGACCCTAATGTGTTAGATAATGAATATGTTCATGAGTCGGATGGTTCTGGGAACTACTCCAGTTTTGCAAACACATTAGCTCCTATTAAAGAAAATATAAAAGATGATAGAGTAAATGGGTTGTGGAAGATGAGTTTTGATGGTGCATTTTCTAGATGAGGAAAGGTTGCTGGAATTGTTATTACTTCTCCATCTCAGCAGACTTTCAATTTTGCTTTCAGACTTGAGTTTGACGCTTCAAACAATGTTGCAGAGTATGAAGTACTCTTGCAAGGCCTTGAAATAGCTAAAGACATGGGTATAAATATTCTAAGTATAAAAGGAGATTCAGACTTAGTTATTTGTCAAATCAAGAACATCTTTGCATGCAAGAGTGAAAGGCTAAGGAAGTATAGGAATGCTTGTTGGGATAAAATGGAACTATTTGATGCCCTAAACATCACATCAGTACCTAGGGAAGAAAACAAAGAAGCAGACCAACTAGCTGTAGCAGCCTCAACCCTCCAGCCGACTGAAGAGTTAATCAAAGGTGAAGGAAAATTTGAGATCAATTTCAGACCCTCCATCCCAGATAATGTAGATCCTTGGCAGGTATTCAAAGATGACAAGCAAATCCTTAGATTCATACATAATGTCCAAGAGTTCACTCATTGTAAGATAGGCTCTAAGGAAGAGAAGTATGACTACAAGGAAGAAGAGAATGCCATACCTAAAAGTATAGTTGAGTGGGAGCACATCTTTGACAGATAGGATAGGCATAAGCCAAAAAAGGAAATATTAAAGGCTGGAAATCACATAGAGATCAACATTGGAACTGAAACTGAACATAAGCTAATCAAAATTGGTAAGGGTACAAGTGAAAAGGAAAGAAATGACCTTATAAGCCTAGTTCGAGAATATCGGGATGTTTTTGCCTTTTCATATGATGAGCTCAAGTCATATCGGGAAGATGTTTTCCAGCATACTATCCATTTAAAAGAGGATGCCAAACCTTTTCGCCAGAAGTTGAGACATATGAATCCCAAGGTGGCCCCCATAGTTTTGAAGGAGCTTTAGAAGATGCTAGCAACAGGAATCATAGCCCCAACTAGAAATTCTTCATGGTGTTCAAATCTAGTTGTTGTAAGAAAGAAAAATGGAAACCTAAGACTGTGCACTGACTTTAGAAATTTGAATTGGGCATGTTTGAAAGACAATTACCCTCTTCCCAATATGGAAACATTGCTTCAAAGAGTAACTGGTTCTGGAATGATGTCAATGTTGGATGGTTTTTCGGGGTATAACTAGGTAGTGGTCAAGGAAGAAGACAGGCATAAGACAACTTTTACTACCCCATGGGGTACTTTCAAGTATCTCAGAATGCCATTTGGATTGCTCAATGCTGGGGCAACTTTCCAAAGATCCATGGATTATGCTTTCAATGAGCTAATCGGTAAAATTATAGAAATATATCAGGATGATCTCATAGTTTTTTCTAAGGAAAGAACTGACCACGTTTGCCACCTAAAACAAATCTTTGAATGATGTCGAAAATTTGACATATCTTTAAACCCAGCTAAATCTGTCTTACGTGTTAACGAGGGAAGTTACTTGGTCATATCATATCAAAATATGGGGTCAAGATTGATCCAGAGAGGGTAGAAGCCATAAAGAAAGTTCCTTTGCCTTGTAATAAAAGAGCATTACAATCATTCAACGGGCAAATCAACTTTTTCAGACGTTTTATTCCAAACTTAGCAGAATTAATGAAGCCTTTGCAAAAATTACTAAAAAAAGACGTGTTATCACATATATAGTAGCTGGGCTACCATATGTTTTATTCCAGATTCCAGTACATTTTTCAGCCAGTTCCCTTACATTTGAGATGCTGAGATGAGCATCTACATTGGATCACTATTTGATTATGGACAACAGTATTGTCCTATGCCATGACTGAGTCTCAGGAAACTCAGATTTGATGACTGATGTAGCCATTTAGCCATTTACAGAGCTGTATGTATTGCCCAGAGTTGCAGCAGCAGGTTCTCAGTGGACAGCTGATAGTTCAGATGGTATGAGCAGGTATATGATCTAGCAGGTATTATCATATGTTTATGGTTATTATTGCTTTTATACTCATTCTTGTGGCATGTCTTAGCATTTAGTATCATGATCTGGCAATCATATAGATATTTGGACCTGGTTGTATTGATTATATGTATATATGTCCCCACTCAGACTTAGAAGTTCGTGACCTATACTCATTGGTTTTACCCTCCTTAAGGAGAATAGAGGTGATCATTCCCACCATCTTTTGGCTTGCTAGTGTTGGTCTCATTATTCACTTTCTCCACCCATCCATTACCTTCCAGTTGTTGCTACTACCCTGACTTACTACTTGACTAGTGGCATGGAGGACCTTCCCCCGCTTTAGCCTCTTTGTTGGATAAGCTTCCCTTGTTGTATTGTGTCTCAGCTCTAAGTTGCCTAAGTTCTGTTTGCTAAACCTGAAACAGATAGTGCTACCATCAGTACAGTGTATATGGAAATGAAATGTATATCTTATGTGAAAGCCCATTCATGGAATCGTGTTTTTGAACACACATGAATGAAAGTCAAGCCTAATGAAATTGACTTTGAAATGTTAAATGTGAAATGTAAATCTATGGAATCGTGTTTCTGAACACATATAGATCATAAAGCCTAATAAATGTAAATCCATGGAATCGTGTTTCTGAACACACATAGATCATAAAGCCTAATAAATGTAAATCCATGGAATCGTGTTTCTGAACACACATGGATCAAGGCTATGGAAACTCAAAGGCCATGTTATCACCTATTTTGTACAAATAGTTGAACTTCCGATGAGCCGCTAGTTTATTGAACATGATTCATGTTCATCATCAGCGTTCAGAAGTTCAGAAGTCAATTTCAGGGCAATTTTGCCCCTTTTGTAATAACTGCATGTTCATACCCCCATGGGGAATTTGTAAAATGTTGGTCTAAACGGGGTCCTTTTATAAAAGACTCGGCTATCCGTAGGTTTAGCCATTTGGGGGATACTCTAGAGTGTTTTTTCCTTAGGAATTATGCACTACTCATCAGTGGCGTATAATCCCCGAGTTTTTCACTCAAACCTCCAAAGCTGGAGTATTTCCCATGGTGGTCAAAACCTAAGGTGGTTATTAGAGTCTTGTGTCTAGGATTTTTTACGTGTTAGCCACATCGATTGAGTCGTATGAACATGCACTAGGTCCTCTAGGAGTTTTGTTTGATTCCGGCAAAAATAATTTTTTCATAAAATTAAACCATTTTTTAATGGTTTAATTAAAATTTTTCAAGAAGTGATAAAAACCTCATCCGGAGGCGGAATTGGGCGTGGGGAGGCTCGTTTTGACGCTCAGAGCATCCTCTTCACCTTGGCACCTTCATTCTTCAATTTCTGGGCAGTTACATCACCCCAGGAGCAGTTTTGGCTAAAAATGCATCATTTTGGCTAAAAAATGACAAAATTCACTAAGTGACAAAAAATCAAATAAGTCCAAAAGCATTAAAAAATGATTTTTTAAAGGTTGAAGTGAATTCTAATATGGTGTACGACCCACATAAAGTATTAAAGCACATGTTGTATTAAGGTTTGATTTTGCAAATCAAATTAAAAGGATGACGTGAGCCATTTTGGCCGTACGGTTAAGCTCCCACGAATTTGATGAAGTGGCGAGCGTTGTGTGGGTTGTTGGTTTTACATTAAAGACAGGGTGGGCGCCTTCCTTAAGTTATGGGCACATCTCAAGCTCTCATACCAACAAACTCGTGTTTGCCTCCTCTTCAAAATCACGCATTACCTTCATGGCTCACGTATCTCCCATGTTAGCTCACGCCTTTCCACATGGAGATTGCCCATTCGATTGATGGTTATCACGAGGTAGGGATGGGGGGCGCCTTGCCAAGGTGGAGGCCACCTCCCCATCCACATTACTTCAAACTCAAGTTGTGCAATTAGATCTCACGCTCCAAGCCTTCACTTGATTGGGATTCGATTGGGTTATTGGCTCTCTCCTCATGCCAATTCGAATGAGGTCTTTGGCACTTTGTTTTTGTATAAAGAGAGGTGCCTTTCACTCTCTTAGGATGGAATTTTTGGGCAAACTTACTCTGCCAGATTGTAACTGTGTTCTAGCTATTGCTATTTTGGAATAAAAGGAGACTTTGGAGGTCTACATGGTGTGCCATTTGTTGTTATGAGGAATGATCTACAAACCCTGAGGTGATATTGTGCTTTTGCATTTGTTTACAAATTATGATTCTTAATCTTGCTTAGCTTAGAATTCTTTGTTAAGAACATAGGATGGGTATTTGATGGTCCAACTTACCCATTGATATTAGGCTTGATGCAATATAGGAGTACAAACTGTAGTCGGTTCTTACTTATGTACTTCTTATTTCATTTTGTTTGATATACTAAGCATGATCCAAGTTTTGTCTTGTAAGTGGTGCATATGTGCAGATCTTAAAGGATAGAGTGGAGGTTTGAACTCGGGTGTCTCTCCCTCCCTCCATCAAAGATTTTCTCTAACAAACTTGTGTATTTCAGGACTCTCCAAAAGTTTGAATCGGTGCTACAAATTGGGCATGAGAAACTTGTTCTAAGTTTCATCCATCAAATTTTTTTTTTTTAAACGGGTTCTAGTTACTTGAGATAGGCTTGTGATCTTCATCCATAAGCCTTCTCTCTTTCGCCATTCAGATCCTCCATTTCCTTAGTTTCCATTCGCTGCTTTTCACACAGTCCTCTTCTTCACCTTGCTGTTGGCTGCTCATAACTTGGCTGCTCCATAACAGTGACCAGCAGCCTCCTCCTTCTCCCAAGCTTGCACTCCATTCGCTGCTCCTCCCTGTTTGCATTTCGCTGCCCTAGTTTCTTGACTGTCCACACTTGCATTAGCTATCCTCCATCTCCTAGCCTTCCATTCGCTACCCTTATATCAGCCTTCTCCTTTTTGCATTCGCTGCCCATCATTCCAGTTTTCACCTGCTCCTTCCCATGCACTAAAAAACTCATAAAAACTTAAAAAAAAAAATCAGAGTTTGGTTTTGATTAGTTAGTCTCAATTTTGTTATAAAATAGATCTCATTTCAATAAGTTAGCATTGTTAAAACTTGCATTGTGTTTGACTTCTCTAGTTTGCATCTCATTTTAGTGTTTAGATCATAAGTTTGGTTATCTTGCATTTGTTTCTTATCTCTTAGATCTTATATTGCATCTTCTAGTTTGCATGCTTCATCCCAAACATTTAAAAATTTAAAGTTTTAGTTTGTTGAAGTAGTTTCCTTTTGTTATTACTTAGATCTAGTTCTTTTTTATTTATATAGATTAAATCTTGTTTTCAACATTTTTAGCATAGATTTGTTTGCTAGTCCATTTTCATTTTCTTTTGATAGTTTCAAGTTAGGTTTCATGCTACTTACACCTTGGACTTCATTTTACAAGCTAAAATTCAAAGTAGTGTCAAGCTTTATCTTTGATTTTAAAGCTAACATCTAATGGGTGCATGAGTGAGCTATTTTTGTTGTAGGTGTTGAAAAAGATCAAAGCCAAAATAAAAGTGGAGAAAGAGAGGACATTGCCAAAAACTTGGAGAAAAAATTACAAAACCAAGAGGAACTGTTATCACACCATAGTAACAGGGCTACTATTCTTGTACAGCAGATATCTGCACATTCCAGAGCTTCTATTATTCCATAGCATGGCTATATATTTTGGATCACTCATGATCAGAGCAGTACATTATTCAGACTTGTATATGACCTTGTGTCAAGGCTGAGCCTTGAGAGTTCAGATTTGATGACTGATGTGACCACTTATCCCATTACAGTTTCAGTTCAGTGCCTAGAGATGTATTACAGCAGTGTTTCAGATGATACTTGATGATTATTATTATGATGTTGTATGATCTATGGATATGTTCTCACTGACTGTGGATTATTATCTTGTTGATTTAGTCATGATCATAGCATGTGCTTGGTATATTATTCCTGATGTGGCAAACTATTTAAAATGAACTGTAAATCATAAAATGGACAATTGCTTGCACATTTAGGTCATTTAACAAAACTCACTGGTTTTTCACCTTACATAGATATGGTCTTTCCCGACACCAGTTGTCTGCTAGTGTAGGCTCCATATTCACTTTCTCCATCCATACATGACCTTCCTATTTGACTTTAAACCCTGACTTGTCTCATTTGGCTTTCTGATATCGAGGACTTCCCCATTTTTCTACCTCTGTGTTTGGACCGCATCCCTGTTTATTCAGTGTCTCGGCTCTGAGTTGGTGACAGAACTTGCCTTTGGTGAGTTGGATTGTAGGCCTAAATCATTCTGGTCGGTTGTCCCGATGTTTGGCATTGGCTCGAACTCCCCCTAGTCGCTTGAGATGTTGTTGGCTAAAAGTGAAAGCTCATGTTCTACCTATGGAAAATTATAAATTCGCCCATGGAAACAAAAAAAGGGCAAGAGCGATGAACAGCTAAATATACTCCTCGAAGAATATAAGAAAGGTCCAAAAAGCAATGCTCTTAAAAGTTATATCTAAACAATTGCTGACCTTATATAAATTTGGAAAAACATGCCCTGGATGCAAGCTGCAACTAGTTGTGCTTCTCAGCACATCTGAAATCCGAAGGGTTATGTAGGCCAAAAAGGCCATGGAATAAAATTGAATGATCCTAATGAACCTCGATCAACTTGATGTAGACATGATGCCTAAGTTGAATAAGCACTCTCTAAACAACTTATCCATTTGTGAGGCACAGCCATTCCCCGTGTTCTTTTGTCCAGCACAGAGTTTGTAGCTTCCCCCTTTCTCCCAGTCCAAAGTATTTTTGAGTTAAGTTAGACAAGTCAACCCCTTGGCCCAACCTTGTTCCTAGCCTTCATCCTTCACTAGCAGTTTGACCATGTCCAATGGGTGAGTTTGTCATTTGAACTATTGTGCAAGTAATTTTATATAACAACGGAATATGCTAACTTAATTAATGCCACTGAAGGGATGTTATACTTTGAGCTTAGCTGTGAGAATGATTAGAGAAGCATTGTCTTAGTCTACTGATGTGATTTATCCTTGGTTGTATATTCTTGGGATCCGTGATGATGTGGACCATGTATGGATGATTATTGATGATTGATGGGCCCACATGTTTGATGATGATATCATATGATGGACATATGATGCAGATGATGTTTGATCTAGTTCAGCAGGTTTATTACTACTTCAGATCAGCAGATTATATATTGTCCATATATGGTGGACCCTACAGCTGGCCCATTAGGGCAACCCATGGTGTATGAGTACACATTTCTAGTGGATTTGGGTCTTCTGGATCCAATGAGACACTCATCTTTCAGTTCCGGGCACTTCTGACAATGATTGATGCAGTTTTACACTTGTTGACCAGATTTGGGGCTGATTTCCCAGCCTGAGCAGCAGGGGCCCCGAGAGGCCAGTTCACCTAGGGCGCTGATGATGGAGGGGGTGGTCCAGCCACTTGTTTTTACCATTTACCCCCCCTTCTGGAGAGCCTGGTGGGCGCAGATGGACAGCGCTAGCACCCTAGGAGGCAGTTTTGGCACTTTCACAGTTCCCGAGGCAGTTAAAAAATGGGATAAAGTGGTCACTGAGGAAATCGATTTGGGCAATTGAGGCAAGGTTTTGGCATTTGGTCTTCACAGAGGTCTTCCAGGGTGGCATCACTATCTTCCAGTCAGTTTTCACCATGTGGGTATGCCTAGATTGATCACAGGAGGACATTTACTGCTTGACTGTCATGGATTCTGAGGACAGTTTTGGTCATCTTCATTATTTTGGATATATTTTATTATTTTATTTTGCCTTGGGGATGAGCTAGTAAGGATTGATGCCTCCTAGCCCCACCATGAGCTTATATTGTCATGTCCTAGTCACCATGAGGTGGATTTTGGTACTTATGATTCTCTAGTGGATGACGTCACCCTCTTATTGTACCATTTAGTGGGGGCGCTATTGTTATATTGAGTGATCCATGTGATATATTGTTATGGGTCATCTTAGCCATTGATTGTATGATGAGATCTTTTAATCTCAACCACTCATTTGATGTAGTATTGTAGAGTGGTATAGGGTTTTGGTCTTTATTATCCTATATAAGGAGGAGACCCCCCATTGTAAAGCTTACCTTTGGAGCTCTGGAATATTGGAATAGAAGATTTTTTTTGTGGAGCACATCTCTCTTGCATTGTGGATTCTCTTGCATATTGAATATACAGTATCTCTTCTATGTATCATTGTGGATTTTGGTGCTTCTTCTAATCTTTTGACAGGAAAGTCGAATTGGTGGAGAGGAGGGCGACTTCATGAGGGTTATTGTTGGAGGGATCCACATATTCTCTTTTGGGTTGATCTTGTGACAGGGAGTATCATTATTGTATCTTCGTGACATAGTTGATGCTTTCTATTACATCTTTCTACCATTTTCATAATCATCTTGCTTGACTTGTTTCTTTGATCTTGTCTTGTAGGAGGAGGATGATTTGGCTATCTTGGAGAAGGACGTTTTGGTTGGAGCTCTTGGATCTCACTCTTGAATATACACATAGGAGAATGCTATCAATTTGCAAGGTGGCCACAAGCAATTGAGGTAAGATCTACAAGGTATGTGCCTCTTTCATCTATTCTATCTTCATTGGTCATAAAACCCTAATTCATTAAAACCCCAACTTTGGTATTTCTTAGATCTACTTAGATCTAGCCTTGCTTTGGAGAAGATATTGAAAACCCACCTCTATAGCATCCACCCCTAGTTGGATCTATAGTTTGGTGGTGATTGGCTTAAAATTAACCCACTTTTCAAGGCAAAAAACCCTCTTTGACCCAAATCGCACTTCTTAGTGAGAGGCTTGTTTGGTTAGATCTAGCACATGGGTAGGTGAGATCCCACTTGATTTGCAATCTAGACACTTGATAACCTACCCCTAGATTCTTACTTTGGTGAAATCTACCTTGTGGACATCTCTCCATGTTTTAAGGGGTTAAAACCCCCTTTTGAATTTATTGGCACCTCAAAACTCAGATCTACTAAGATCTAGCCCTTGGATTGACTTGATTTTTGGGACATGCATAGATCGGGGTACTAGCTACTTGGATCTACAATTTGGTGGCCATTGGACTTGATTTGGTCCACCAAACCCTCATTTTAGCCCTCCTTGAGCAAAGTCGCACTTCCTTGGGTGAGTGAGTTTGCCCACTTTAAGGAGGTGGGTGTTTGAGATTTTCATGGATTTGGAATGCCCATACCTTGAAACCTAGGTCTAGACTGTCTTTTTGTCACGATCCTCCTTGGGGGTAGCATTCTTTGTTTCAAGGGATTGTTGTCCACTTAGGGTCATTACTTAAAAAACCTAGATCTAGTAAGATCCAACCATAAGATCCCATTTAACCCACTTGACTTGGCTTCTAGGTGTCCAGATCTACTCTTTGACACACTTTTTGACCCCATTAGCCCATCAAACAAGGCACTAGTCCACCACTAAGCAAGTCGCACTCCTTGGAATTTGTGTCAAAACCCTAGATCTAGTATGTGGGTAGTCTTAGAATCAACCTAGATTCATAGATTTAGCCTTTATCCAACCTATAGTACCAACTTCACACCTAACTTCACCTTGTGGGCCCACCTAGAACCATTTCACACTTCCCAAGAAAACAAGACCCACTTGTGTAAACACATGGTACTATACCTAGTCATCATACCCCATCATATGGCCTAAACCATACATAGGTTGAAACACTAACAATCCATTACACCACCTTCAACCATACCTCAACTCTTAGGTCTATTTAGCCTTGCATTGGTTTCCGCAACTCCTCATTTACTTACCCTTAGGAACCTTTGTTTGGATCCAATCAACTGTGATTGGGTATAGGGTCTCCCCCTTGGTCTAGTTACACCTTGACCTAAAGCGAAGAGTGCCTCGGTTGACGTGACTCCCACCTTGCATTGGGAACCGTGGCATCTCTCGGGTCACCTCTGTAGTTGCATGCCTCCTCTACCGTCCCGGATGGGATACCACTAGGGGCAACTACAAGTTGTGTGATAACAGGGACCAAAATCCAAAACCAAGATTTCAACATTTTGAGACTTGAACCAAAGAAGACAAAGTTTCGATCACTCTCCTTTTTGTAAAAGCCATTAGGGCTTATTCCATTTTATTTTCTAAGTCTTTTCAAATGGTTGAAATTCCTAATATTGTATCTCCATAATAAAATTTGCAAGTGGGGTTTTTAAGCCCCCACATCCACTTCCCCATTTGGGGAAGCCTTGTGGTCTCGTCTCAATGAGTGGTTTTGCTTTTTAGTTAGATCTTTTCATATGCTCTTAGTTTAGTTTTGTTTTAGTAAGTCATTTTGCTTATCTTCCATATTTACTTACCCCCATGCTCTCCCGAGTAGGGTCTTTGACCTGAAAGAGACTCTTGGGTAATCTAGATTTACTGTCAATTTTATCTCATTGCTTCTCTTCCAAAGCCTTCAGCCGGAAGTTGTATCCTTGAGATTTCGTCTCAAGGGCAGGACCACATAATTTGTGGTTACTCTTCCTTCCCCGTCGGTTTCCTTGGCAGAGCTTTCAGCTAGCTGGAAGTTCTCAAGTGCAGGCGGTTCTAGTGGTTGATCTTGTTCGGAGATCAATCCCACCCAGTAGATTAAAGTTTGTGTGGTAGAACACTAGATTTATTTATCTTGCAAGCATTATTGTTAGTAGTATTCATATCTTGTCGATCAACATTATTGTTTAAATCTGTTTCAAGTTAAGATATACTGCTACTACAATCTTTCTACTTCTTAAAATAAACCAAAGTCTCTTGAACTTGGCCAAATCCAAGTCAAGAGCACCCTCTATCAGAGGGCATTTTAGTTTTTTGCATTTCCCTGCATTAGGCATTGTTAATCTAGCAAGTCTCTTGAACTGTGGTCATAAGACCGAGTCAAGAGCTCTCTCTGTCGGAGAGTTGAACAAGGTTCTTTAATAATAAAATTTTCCACCATACACCCTTTAATTAATTTATCTTGGTTTCTGTCCTACACCCGTATGCTCTTCCAACCGGAAACGGTTGGGCTAGTACTCAGAAAGGTGGAAGACTTGTTAATCTACAAGCGAAAATCTAATTAAAATTTTCACCCCCATAACCAACCAATCCGGAGTTGATCGATAAGATAATTTTAGTGGGTAATCTCTTAGTGAGGGCGCCGAGATTCCATGTTCAGCCTCTAGTTTGCTGGCTTGCATTGCGCGGCCTGGCTAGAGCACTGGTTGGCCCGACAGGTCCTTGAACGGAGGCACTTGATATTGTCTTTTCCGGACTTTCTTTGAATACCCTTGGTTTTAGCCCTAATAAACAAGACAATTAAAACTTTGAATTTACCAAGATAAGCTGCAAAACGTTCTCGCAAACTTTACATTTCAAGCACTTGTGTCAAGTTTACAATCACTTTTATTTTCTGACTCCATAAGGCACTGGTCCTTCATATTATATTTTGCTTGCTTAAGTATCAACATTGGAGTATCTGCTTATATTTATGTGAAGTGATCTGCTTATTGTCCAAGTGTATCTTTCATCTTGTGTTTGCAACGTGGATTGCGTTATCTTGTCTTATATTTAACTTTTATAATTGTCTCTCATTCAAAAACTCCTAAATAACACCCATCCGCATCACTACATCAAAAACACTTAAATACACAAAGAGCCTTAGTGAAACTCTCTTTTAGGGACTACCCCCCTTGGCTTCGTTAGGAGTTTGCCTAAACGGAGGACCTGGGATTCAGGTGACAGTACCTGGCTCATTGCTTGCCCCCAAGGCCACACCTCTCTCACTTGTAGTGAAGAGACAGCTTTCGAAATATTTCCGCTGCTGGTGTGCATATTGGCGGACAACAGGCCCAAACAACATTGATTCATAAATGTTATATCTAAATGATTGCTGGCCTCACTTGTATTGATTTATCCCTCACTAGCTTGTGAGTTATCATGTGAGATGGAGTAAGGGACAACTCGAGTTATGCCCCCTAGAGTCTCAAGTTATTGTTTGCTGTGACCTAGTCATGGCAGCTGTAGAAAAGATCCTCACGGAGCTGTATTAGCTTGGATGTGTGTTGTAGGCATCTGTCAAGGTTGAATAAGCAATTATGAAACAACTTACCCATTTGTGAGACACTGCCATCCCCTGTGTTACTGCTTGTCCAACATATGCTAGAGTGTGTATCCCCTTTCCATTTCCAAAGTGTCACAGTGTCAAGTCAGTAGTCATCCTTTAGCCTAGCCTTATAAGTTTTAGCTTTCACCCATCACTAGCAAATTGATCACAACTATGAAGTGAGTATGGTCTTGAAAGTCTAGTCTGAGTCTTAATAAATATTGAAAACACTTTATATTTGGTTATTAGATCGCTAGAGAATTGATTACTATTTGTTATAATTGCTACTTGAATGATTTGTAGAGCATGTCTTAACTTCTAACGCTTGCAGCAGTTTGATTTTAGCCTGGGTCATTTTATGGGTCATGTTGACTTGGTCAAACCTAGTTTGACCAAAGGCAACTACAGGACATGAGGTGGATAGACCTCGGATGATGCAGATGGATGACATATGGTCTATTACAGGTCACCAGATGGTTCCATGCATTGGTTACAGGTTTATGATGATGGTTTGTGATTTTCAGCATATTTGATCATTTACAGATTATTATTATTTTATCTGTTTGGATATATTGGAGATTTTATATGATCGTGCAGAGATCCATAGGGTGTATGAGTACACACCTTTAGTGGATTTGGGCTCCCTGAGTCCAATGAAATAGTTGGTTTTCAGTTCCGGGCAGTTACGGTGATTGTTTTCCTCAATTTCTCATTCTGGTGCACTTTTGCCATGTGAAATGGCCTGTCAGAGTAGTATGATGATGTGATTGGTTTGCCTAGGGCGCTACAGAGGGGACATTCACTATAGCCACTTGTTTTTACTATATTGTTTTGTTCCCGGACACATTGGTGCAGTCAGATTTGGCCCCAGGTGACCAGGCAGAGAGTTATAGGCATTTTGATTCTTTCCAGAGGATTTACAGAGGATAAAAAATGGTTAAATTGGCTACCGAAGGATTCGATTTGGGCTACTGAGGCAAGGAAATGGCATGTGATGAGTTTTGATGATGAGTGTGATGTCTTCCACCCCTTCTACAACAGTTTCAACATTCAATGGGGCCCACACCCATCTCTCCGACACATTTCATGATTTTCTGGAGCCTTTGGAGGCTCACAACTTTCCCAGAGGAGCACGATTTGGTGCTTAGCTTGGTCTTTTGATGTTGTTGTGCCATGGGGACTGACTAGGGAGGCTAGATATTGCCCCCTAGACCCACCATGAGCTTTATCTTATGTTATTTGGTCATGTTGAGTGGGACCCCCTCTCCTAGGGCATTTTTGTCCATTGACATGTTATATTTTTGAGTTGATCCATGTCCTTTATGTTGAACTCATCTCAACCATAGATTAGAACATTTTGATCTTTTAATCTTAGCCATCCATTCAAAAGGTGGTTAGGGTTTTGGTATCTCTCCATCCTATTTAAAGGAGAGCTTCTCATTGTAAAGGGACTTTCGGCTTTGGATTTCTGGAATAAAATATTTGCTTGGAGATACTTGTGTTGTGGTGGTGAATGCTATTGATGTTGACTGAAAATATCTTTCCATTGCACTGAGATTATTGGTGATTGATATTGTTATCATTTTTTCCACACGATTTCATCTGCAGGTGAGGAGGCCGAATTGCTCAAGGAAGGCGTACTGATTGGGGAAGACTCTCCTTGCTCTTTCTTTCGTCAATTTGGTTTGGTTCAGGGAGTATTACTGTCTATGACCTCTTACTTTCTGTATCTTTTCTTCATTTGCATTTGCCTTTGCTTCTGTATTGCTGATTGATTTTCATCCTTGGTTTTGCAGGAGAGAGAAGGGCGCACGTGTGGGACAAGGGCATCAAGTTTGGCATTGGTCTTCATCAAATTTTCTCATTTGATCTTTGTGGGGATTGTCTTCGACATCATAGCAACCATTTCCATCAATCAGGTATGCTCTCAAGGTAAGATTTTTATTTCCTCAAACTACCCATCTATCAAATTCATTTAAAACCCTCATTAAAATCCTTCGAAAAATTCTCTTGATCACACCGCTTGATCAATTGACAAAACATTTTTGGGTTATTGGCTTAGTATAAATCCCAAGGTGGGTTCTCAAGGGCGTCACCCTTGGGGACTCCATTGGCCCATTTTCCAAGGCACTAGCCTCTCCTTAACCCTCATGACTTTCCTGGCTTGCTGGTTTTGCCTGTGGTTTGATCTTCTTTTGAGTGCTTGTCTACATAAACACTGTCACATCTGTCTGTCAAGCCGTGCTAGAAAGCCCTAACTGTTAGATCTACTCTTTGGGACAATTTCCCTATTTTAAGGGTCACGTTTCCCAAGGCAGCGAAATTTGACCATTTTACACTAGCATTGAATCCTGGGATCATACCTAATATTTGAATCACTGTGCTTAAGATCTATTCATAAAGTCATATCATCTCTAAGCCTCCACAGTGTTTCAATTTCCTTAAATCTAGGGTTCCATACCTGTCACCTTACGTACCCTATCCTGAATAGCTTGATCTGGTGATTGGGTTAGATCTCTCCTATCGAGAGTAGATTAGGGTCTCCCCCTTGTTATCTTAGCTTTGGTAACAAAAGCGAAGAGTGCCTTGGTTGGTGTGACAACTATCCATTTGGGAACTAGGGCTCTCTTGGTTCACCACTTTGGTTGCCTATCCCCTCTACCATCCATTCTTGATCCATCTTTAGGGGCAACTACAAGATTGGTGATAACAGTATGCTAAGTTTGAATGGAATAAAGAGGGAAAGGAAGCCTTTAGTGGAATTAAAGATGCTATTTGCAGATCACCCGTCTTGATCAATCCTCATTATTCCAAAGATTTTCAAATCTTTTCATTTGCATCACCAGACACAATAGCCGGAGTTTTGTTATAGAAGAATAAGGATGGCTAGGAGCAACCCATAGCCTTTATGAGTAGAGCCTTACAAAATTCCGAGCTTAAGTACACTATCATGGAAAAACAAGCATATGCCTTAGTTAAATCACTTAAGCATTTCAGAATGTACATTGGATACTCTAAAGTTATAGGGTATGTGCCTCATGTGGCAGTTAAGGATATTTGATCCCAACATGACTGTATTGGTATAAGCGGTAAGTGGGTCTCTAAGATCCAAGAATATGATTTAGAAATCAAACCCACCAAGTTAGTTAAAGGTCAGGGTTTAGCCCGCATGATGGCTGAAGGAAATGAGCAAGCCTTAGGGATGGTATTTCATAACAATGAGTCAGTACAGGTTAGATCAGAAGAGCTTCAACATCTTGAACAGGTTCCTTGGTATTCAGACATCATATATTTTCTAACCAACCTCACATGCCCGGATCATCTTATTGGCCATAAAAGAAGGGCCTTGAGGTTAAAAGCCACAAAATTTTGTATCACCTAGGATGGGCTGGGATGAAAAAATCTAGATGGTCTAATTCTTAGATGCATCGATGAGCCGAAGTCCAAAAAACTCATGGCTGAGTTCCACTCTGGATTTTGTGGAGGACATTATGCAGCCAAGACAACAACCCATAAAGTCCTTAGAGCAGGGTATTATTGGTGCACTTTGTTTTCAGACGTCCACAAACACGTCAGAAATTGCCAGCAGTGTCAACTTTTCACAGGAAAACAAAAGTTAGCAGCCTTGCCTCTTAAACCTGTGGTTGTCCAAGCCCCTCTTCAACAATGGGGTCTTGATTTCATTGGTCAATTGAAGGATAATTCTAGTAACGGTTATTCTTGGATCCTTACTGCCACTGATTATTTTACCAAGTGGGTGGAAGCAATCCCCACGAAAGCGACAACCGAAAAGGTTATCATGGATTTCTTAGAGGATAAGATTATCACTAGATTCAGTGTGCCCACTAGGATCACCACGGATAATGCTAAGGCATTCAGCTCAGCAGAGATGTCATCTTTTTGTTTCAAGTATGGTATCATCCTATCACATTCATCAAATTACTATCTCCAAGGTAATGGTCTGGCAGAATCCAGCAATAAGAACTTAATGACCATAGTTAAGAAAATTGTTGGAGATAATAAAAGAGCTTGGGATAGCAAGATCAGATTTGCACTATGGGCAGATAGGATTACTAAGAAAAGTTCAGCTGGAAAATCTCCTTTTGAACTGGTTTATGGATTAGATGTTACTTTACCTGTTCACTTAAAGTTGCTAGTGTATCAGTTACTAGAAGAGTGTAGCATAGATCTGGATGCATCTCAGTATAGAATGGATCAGTTAGTTGAGTTGGATGAAATCAGACGAAAGGCGTTTGATGAAAGCATAAAGAATCAGGAGAAGGTTAAAAAGTATTTTGATAAGTCATCAAAGCCAAGGGTATTTCAGATTGGTGACACAGTACTACTTTGGGACAAAAGAAGGGAAAAGCCTGGAAAGCATGGAAAATTTGTCAGTTTATGGGCAGGCCCTTATCTCATTCATGAAGTAGCAGGCACAAACGCTTTCTACCTAAGCAGTATGGACAGCGAGAAGTGTACCCTCCCAGTCAACTGAGGCCTTCTCAAACTATTCTACACTGAAAATATCTGATGCCCATGGGGGCATCTTTGTATCAAAATTTCTAAACCCTGCTCCTGCATTTAATTTCTTAGTTAGATTTATTTTATGTATATTATTGTTGTATACTAATTTTACATTCTTTTGTACATTAGTTTGAATTTTGCTTATGTACAATAGTTTCCTTTTTATGAATAAATATTGTAACTTAGATGTTTCATTTGGTTATTTTTCATATATATGGGACTGATGCACTTATGTTTCCATGCAGGAAACTGAGAATCTGGAGTTCTCGAATGATCTCCTTTCCTAGGAAAGATTAATCACACATCACGCAGTTGGAGCCAGATGTTACCAACTGAGTTGCACCACAGTTGGACTTCAGTAAGCCGCTAGTATTGCACATTTACTTGTGCCTTTTTCAGAGTTCAGAAGTTCCAAGTTTGGCCTTTTCAGGTCCCCTTTTTCATTTTTTGTAATGCATGACCATGCCCCATGGGGTTTGTAATAAGTGTGCTAGCATGGTGTTCTTTGAGTGACTCGGTTCCCTAGGACTTAACAACCAAAGAGGGTATTCCAAGGAGTTTTTTCCCTTGTCGATTATGCTTTGCCTTTAGCCGAGCATAATCGATGAGTTTTTCTCTTGCACCTCCAAAGCTGGAATGCCCAAAGTGGGGGTTAGGCCTTAGGGGATTATTAGAGCCCATTTGGTAACGTTTATAAACATGCTAGACGCTAGGTTTTTGTCGTTTAGTCATGTATTAGGTCCCCCGAAAGTTTCAGTGAATTCCGAGAAAAATAATTTTTTCGCATTTTTAAGCCATTTTTTTAATGGTTTAAATGAAAATTTTCAAAGGATGATAAAAGTTTGATCCGATGTCGGAATTTGGCGCAGGGATGCTCATTTTCAAGCTCAGAGCATCCTCTTTACCCTAATATCCGGTTTTCCTATGTTTCGAGCGACCGAAAACCCCCGTGGAGCAGTTTTGCCTATCAGAGGTACATTTTGGCACTTTAATGCTAAAATTGCGACAAATTGCACTGTGGGCAATAATTAAAATATTTAAAAAATTGGAATTTTGGCACATGCCATTTGAGATGGCAATAGTCAAATTGGATGGGTGACTTTGCTAAAGGTTTAAAACTTGTGATATGGTGCTCTAATTAAAAAATTATGACCAATTGCCAAAATCGTACGAATTATCTTCACGTGGGGCCAACCTTCTCCACTTGGCCGTGAGCGAATTGGTTGGAGGAGAAGTTAAGTATATGGTGGGCGTTTAAGGTTATACCTCAAACCTTATGTTATGAATTATTAATGGTTGGGCATTTGTAATTAAAAAAAACCGTACGGCTTCTACCCTCACGTGGGCCAACTCCTTCCACAAACTCGGCTTATGCGAATTGGTTTGTGATAAGTCAAATGGTGGGCGCCTACATCATAGTGAGGTGGCACAAAGCTCTTGGAGTGGTTTCCATTTGTTTCTCCAATCAAAACGCATCATCCAAGAGATCCTACATAGCATGGAAACATCCACACTCGCCATCCTCACGCGTGAGATGCTTTCACAACTCGACTGCTTTCCATTTTGTTGCTTTTGCCATTTGGAGCAATGCCTCTTCATTGGCTTTGGAGTTTCCTTGCTTTACAATTAAGGTTGCTTTCTCTACAATCAAGGAGCTTTGTCTCCTTAGGGTTTTGGCACCCCAGGCTACTTGCCTTGTGCTATAAATTGAGGAGCTGAGGTCCATTGTAAACCATCTGAAGGTGGAACCTTTGCTCGTGTACTGTCATATTTTGTTTGAATTCAAGAGTAAATAAAGAGAAGGCTTTGGAGGCTACATTGTGGTTGCATGTTGTGTGTGGATGCTTGATACTTCAAACCCATGGAGGTAACCTGTATCTTTGCATAAATATTTTGTATATTGCTGGGATTGTATCTGACCTTGTAAGGGAATTTATATTTCAATAGGGTAAGGAATAAGATCTGGCGCTTATTGCTTATTATACAATAGTATGAAATATTTCAAATACTTTGCATCTCTTGCTTGAATGCTTGTATTTAGAAGTCTTTCATTTTATTTATATCAGTGCTTTTAATCCTCCTGTGCAAGTTTTGTGTGAGGTCTTTTGCAGGTAGATCCAAGCTTAAGGAGAAGGCATGCATGTTAGCTTTGCCATTTCCCAAGCAAATTTCAAACGGAATTGTAGTCCCTCTTGTACTCACTCTCATGAAGGCTCCATTTGCCCATCTCTTTCA
The DNA here is from genome assembly GCA_027924585.1 of Larix kaempferi. NCBI lineage: Eukaryota > Viridiplantae > Streptophyta > Pinopsida > Pinales > Pinaceae > Larix > Larix kaempferi. Next base: position 3,958,726 of record BSBM01000961.1, on the reverse strand, counting down.
AGCTCAAAACTCGGTTTTTCTTACCTTTGACTCAATATACTTTCAAATCTGAATTGGTTACGGTTTCTATATTGTTCTAGATCTAAAATTTAAAATCCTAAGAAGTAGATCTAGTTTCTTTTACTAATGCTATCATATTATTAAATCCAAATCTTAAAGTTCATTAGTGAAAAAGTGTTTCTAAAAGACATATCTAGCTCATGAGGCTTGCATGATTTGGCTTGCAACTTTAAAAAAGGGCAGCTAAAGATCCTGGCAAGACAATCTCTCTAGCTTGTCTTACTAGTTCATTTTCTTTTGTTATCTCTTTCATTTTTCAAACCGAAATTTTTAGCATAGTTTGCACCTAGAAGTAAAAGCTAGTTTAGATCATTTAGAGAGCATTTCACCCTTTTTTTAGCTCGCTGGTTTTTTGGTTCTGCATATCAGAAAATAGTTTTTAAAATCATTTAAAGACTCAAAAAAGTTGTCCAAAACACCCATTTTTTACATACTAGTTTAGCTAGATTTCAATTTTTGCAATTTCTAGCATTGTTAGAACACTCGTAAACTAAGTCACCGAACACGTCCTAATAGGGCCAAGTGTCCCGTGGGGACGTGTTGGGCGCGGACACGACCCTCCCACTTGGGGGACACGTGTTTTTTTGTGTCCCGAAATCGGGACACGAAAAAACACGTGTCCACGTGTCCCCCACGTGGGAGGGTCGTGTCCTGCCTCTAGTAACAACCGTATGGATTGTCTGTGTGGAGAAAAATGTATCATCTAGTAATAACAGAGATGGCAGCAGACGATGGGCAAAACCCAGATGCAAAAACATTGTTTAAGAATCAAGCCTAAATTAATTAATTGAAGGTACCCCTCGCTGGTGGGAAACACACATAAATTTGGCATATTGGACGCAGGTTAAGCCCTCTCAGGAGTTGGAACTAATGAGCACATATGGTGCTGCCAAACTAAATGGACAGAGAAAGGCTTCCTCAATCAAAATCAATCAAACTGAAAAAATAAACCCAACATAGAAAGGCTTCCTCTATACCCTTATCCAGGCAGCCTCCACTTCAACTCTTCTTGGCTTTAGTTGGCTTTGACAGGAAATCAACAGATTCTTATCCAGCAGAGAATCGCATCCACTCGAGCTACTCAAACAGAAAAACACTCTTATTTAAGCTTCACCCATGACACGTATCTATGTGTCTCATTGTGATTTGTGAATGACAAATGTGTAATCGTTAATGTGTTTTGATTCTAATTTGTATTGAATATTTGTAAATGTTCTAGTTTCTAATTTTTTTTGGATCTATGTCTATATTTTTAAATTTTAATATATTTAAAAAATATATATATATATGTATATAAAACGTGTCCTTCGTGTCCTGATTCCAGGGGTCACCGTGTCCCGTGGGGACACTCGTGTCTCGTGTTCTCGTGTCAGGTGACTTAGCTCGTAATAAAGTGTTCTGATTGTCATATTAATTAACACTTGCTTGTAAATATTTGATCCAGAGATCACTACTCCCTTTGGATAAGTCTGAGATCTCAAGTGGTATGAGTCTCTAAATCAATATATGCTCATAAAGAAATAAACTCAAACAACTAGATCTGCATTTACCAACTGAACATAAATGCAATCAACCACATAGACAATACATATACCCTGGAACCCTTTCGGGAAAAACCAGCTAACTATGGGGCTATCTTCTCTCTCCATCCCAGAGCATATAGATGTATAAAAAACAGTACAATACAGAATTACCTCAGCCGGTAACTCAATCCCTCTGAACAGGACAAACTCTAATTTGCATGCATCTAGCTGATGCATGCACTAAAGAAGTATGCCCTAACTGCCAATCTGAATCTGAGTGCTCTGATGGTGCCTCTGATAGATCTGCCCTCTCTAGATCTCTCTGCTCTGATCTGCTCGCTCTGAAGACTGCCCACTGATGAAATCGACCCTCTCTGCATGCACAAGTGTGCCCTCCCCTCTGGATGTCAAATGCTTGTACTGCTCCGGATCTCAATAGATATGAGTTCCGATCGTCCCCAACCTTCCTCAAATCCTGAGGCAAGGCTATCCTAGAAGTCACAGACTCCTAATCGGTCAATCCAGCTCATAATGAGCTTCTCTCCCCTCAGGAAAAACGTCCTCCTCCAAGAGAACTCGACCTCCTCCAATCTAATCAGTAGTCACACTGTGGAGCTCTCTCAGCTCATAGTGATGGGTGTTCGGTCTCACTGGAATTGAAGGTCACTGATCTAGCTCAAATTTGACCTTCCTAGGTCTTGCAGCAACTTCTCTCTATCTCAGATTCGCCCTCCTCACTCTAGCAGTATCTCTCTCCGATAATGCAATTGAGTAACCTCATCTTGGGACCCCCTGCCTCTATAAATAATCTCACCGATGAATTAGGTTTGCCAAAACCCTAATTCCGGGTGCATGCAAAAAGTCACTTTTGCATGCAGTCACTGAATGCTGACAGGTCATGCAATACTCAGGCATGCAAAGGTCAATCTCCCCTGAAGCTCCGCATGCAGCCCCCACTGGACTCATGCCACTGAGTAGAGTTCATCTCACTCTCTACTCCCCCCTGATGCCTATGTAGCTGATGTACCTCCATGTAAGGCATCTGAACCATGGAGGACATCCCGAAGTTACCATAATCTAACACTCCCTCTTAACGAGGGAAGTCCTACCATGGATACTTGGATTCAACAAGTCCTCTGTAGCTGACACTGATCTAACTGATCTACCTGTCACTGCTGCCCTTTGACCTGAAGAACCTTGATCAATCTCCATATGTGTGGCTTCAGAAGAAGCCCCCCTGTCAACCACTGCTGACTCTGCCACTGCACTCTGAATCAGACTCCCTCTGAGTCTCTGTTGCTGTAACCAACCCTGAAGACCTCTGTCAAGTGGATCTACTGCTCTGTAGATCATCTGCTTATGACCCTGAGTTGACTCAGCTCTGTAAGTCAACTCCCTCTGTCTCTGCACTGACTGAGCTCTCTCCTGAGCCAAGTCCATCTCAACCATGGCATACCAGCTCACTCTCTGACTGGTGCCTGCATGAGCAACATGCTCATCCCTATGATATGAGCCCAAGGGCTCAATCTCCACATCTCCATCACTGTCAAGAGTATCTTGCTCATCCATCGAAACTCCAGAATCATTGCCCTGATCCTCATCATGGTGAGCATCTCGCCCACCCATCTGCTGAACAGGCTCACTCCTCCTGGCCTCATCTCTACTGTGAGCATCTCGCCCATCATCCCCCTCTGCATCTGAAGAGGATGCACTCAGCCATCCTGATGTGCCTGAGGTAGGCTGTCCATGAACCAAGTAATCACCATCGATCCCATGACCAAGTAAGATTGGGTCTACTCCTCTAGGATAGGTGAAGAACTGATCCCTATGAAACACTAAAGGGCATCCTGCAACTGCCAATTCTGCCACTGAGAGAACACTCCCTCTCAGTCTTGGAACAAAGAACGCTCCTGAAACCTCCAAGAGCTCTCCACGGTCAAGCAGAAACCTCACTCTGCCCACACCAGTAACTAAATGGTCAACTCCCTGACCATCCTGAGTCAACTGTATGGATGTATGCTCTAAGATCAGGAATGCATCTCGCACTCCTGTCATATGACTGCTGAGAGTGCTGTCCACTCTCCACCTCTGATTAACCTGAGCCTCTAGTAGGCTACTATCATGTCCTGATTGAACTGAGGCCAATGAGAACTCCTTCTCAAACCGAGAAGAGAACTCATCAACCTCCTCCGCTGTTGCCACCTGCTCGTCCATAATCAACCATCTCTCAGTCTTCATGTGCATTCATATCTCATACACATGCAACATGCATATCTCATGCACATGCATCATGCATATCTCATGCACATGCATCATACAAGGCCTCATGCACATCTCTGTACTGACACTCCCTCTCAGCGAGGAAGGTACTGTTAAGCATCCACCAGGATCAAACACATCATATGCTGCTGCAGCTACTCCCTCTGAACTGGAAGACTTTCTGGCTGCATCTGCTGCACTCTGATATGCAGATCTGCAGTCCTCCTCTATCAATGTCATCTGGAGAGAAGCATCATGCTCGTCCTCTGTCGCTAATACTGAAACTGTATCCAAGGTCTCCCTAGACCCACATACAGGCTTGCCCAACAAGCTGTACTCTACTCTCAAGCCAGAGGCCATAACTCTGCAAAACTGAAATATTGTAACCCACAGTGAAACAAGAATCTCTCCTGATCACAGATCTGGCAGATCTAACCTTTGAACTCAAAGATCTGATAGATCTGGTATCTATCCTAACAGATTTGATGTCTGCACTCACAGATCTAAACTCTGCTCTTTAGATCTGGACTCTGCTCTTCGGATCTGGATGCTGCTCTCACAGATTTGAACACTATGCTTCAAATCTAATATGTCTGCCACAGATCTGGACTCTGCTCATGCCAAATTTGAAAGATCTATCTCAGATCTCACCTCCAACCAACTGAACTGATAGATCTGAGCTCTACACCCTTAGATCTGAATGGGAATGTTCAGATCTGGTAGATCTGGTCTCTATCTCCACAGATCTACTAGATCTATCTCAGATCTAGTCACCACCACTGCAGATCTATGTGTGATTGCTCACCCTGATCTTCAACAGGGCTCTGATACCATGTAAATATTTGATCCAGAGATCACTACTCCCTCTGGATCAGTCTGAGATCTCAAGTGGTATGAGTCTCTAAATCAATATATGCTCATAAAGAAATAAACTCAAACAACTAGATCTGCATTTACCAACTGAACATAAATGCAATCAACCACATAGACAATAGATATACCCTGGAACCCTTTCGGGAAAAACCAGCTAACAATGGGGCTATCTTCTCTCTCGAGCCCAGAGCATATAGATGTATAAAAGACAATACAATACAGAATTACCTCAACCGGTAACTCAATCCCTCTGAACAGGACAAACTCTAATTTGCATGCATCCAGTCGATGCATGCACTGAAGAAGTATGCCCTAATTGCTAATCTGGATTTGAGTGCTTTGACTGTGCCTCTGATAGATCTTCCCTCTCTAGATCTCTCTGCTATGATCTGCTCGCTCTGAAGACTGCCCACTGATGAAATCGGCCCTCTCTGCATGCACAAGTGCGCCCTCCCCTCTGGATGTCAAATGCTCGTACTGCTTCGGATCTCAACAGATATGAGCTCCGATCGTCCCCAACCTTCCTCAAATCCTGAGGCAAGGCTATCCTGGAAGTCACAGACTCCTAATCGGTCAATCCAGCTCATAATGAGCTTCTCTCCCCTTAGGAAAAACGTCCTCCTCCAATCTAATCAGTAATCACACTATGGACCTCTCTCAGTTCACAGTGATGGGTGTCTGGTCTCACTGGAACTGAAGGTCATTGATCTAGCTCAGATCTAACCTTCCTAGCTCCTGCAGCAACTCCTCTCTATCTCAGATTCGCCCTCCTCACTCTAGCAGTATCTCTCTCCGATAATGCAATTGAGTAACCTCATCTGGGGACCCCCTGCCTCTACAAATAATCTCACTGATGAATTAGGTTTGCCAAAACCCTAATTCCCGGTGCATGCAAAAGGTCACTTTTGCATGCATGCACTGAATGTTGACAGGTCATGCAATACTTAGGCATGCAAAGGTCAATCTACTCTGAAGCTCCGCATGCAACCCCCACTGGACTCATGCCAGTGAGTAGAGTGCATCTCACTCTCTACTCCATCTTGATGCCTATGCAGCTGATGTACCTCCATGTAAGGCATCTGAACCATGGAGGACATCCTGAAGTTACCATAATCTAACATTGCTTGCTGGTCTGATTTATTTTCCCAACAAGTTGGAGCTAAAAAACTCACAAGACAAGCTTTTGAAAGCTTCCTAAACCATCCTGAGAACCAGTTTTCCAAGCACCTTTGTTTTACTTTCATAATTGTAAACTGACTTGTTCCCTAAGCATAAAGGGCAAGCAGTGTTTCATTTCTAGTTCATTTTGTAAACCAAAAAATAAAAAGAGCTCAGCAGGCAATTCCAGTGCCTGACCCCAATCCCCCCGGGGGGGATTCAGACTTTTTTAATTTTTATTTTAATTTTCGCAACTATTTTTAATTTTTCGTTTTAGATTAGTTTTATTTGAGCAGTATTAATTAAACAACTCACTCAAGCACACAACGTCCTCCGAGGACTCATTTATCATTTTGTTATATGCTTATGTGTTTTATTCAATCATTACTCTATTCTTAAAATCTAATCCTAAAATTAACCCCGCTTGCTCTACCGAAGTATTCCACCATTTGGTGTGAAGAAAATATATTCTTGGGGTTTAGTGTAGATTAATCATCCACTCACACATTTTAATAAAACGAACCACACCCCAAGCCCAAAGTATGCTCTTGGCCGCTGCAGCTTAGTCGGAACAACTAGCCCAATTAGAAACGGGTGCAAGGTATTTAGTTTTAATAGGAAAATCCATCATAACCAAATTCTAAGAACTCGGGAGGTTGCATGGGCGGAAACTACAGAGTCAGCAGGCTACTATTAAGCAGGTCTATCGCCTAGTTGGACATTTGGTAAAGCTGCTAGAGCACTTAGTTCGAAGGTTAGGTTTCTTTTGGACCAAACCAAGAATTAACCCACTCCTTAATCCACTCATTTAATAATTTTAAAATTTACCAATTGAGACACTGCAATACTTTTATCGAGACCACAGAAGCAACTCTCGTAAGCACTCCATTTTTCATCGGCACTGGTCTTTAATATTTCTATGTTTAAGTTAATCTTTACAAATGTCATGAATGGTGTTGTATCTTAAAAGCTGTGGGTTTTAATTTCATATTGCAATGACTTATGGTTTATTATTAAGTGATTTCATCATAACTACTAGAGTAGACTTTTATCTTTGTTGTAGATTAAAAGCCTTAGTTTATTTTTCATAGGGACTAGCCCCCTTAGTTTATTTTTCATAGGGACTAGCCCCCTTGGCTTCGCTAGGAGTAAGCCTAAACAGAGGAGTCGAGTAATCAGGTGACAACACTTGACTCTCACTTGCCCCCAAGGACACACCGAGCGTCTTGAAGGTTTCCTGCCGCGTCCCCCCAAGTGTGTATTAGGCGGCAATAAGGGTTTCTCTGACAAACTCTAGGGCCAGCCAACTCCAAAACCAGTTTGGGCATCTAAAAGTGGTAAGACCTAAAAGCTTTGCTATTTCCATTTGAAGTTCTCATTAAAGATGTCTCACCACACCAAGCTTGAGGATAAGCTTGAAGGGGCTGATAACTTCCAAGCATGGAAGTATAGGATTGCACTTGTCCTTGAAGAGAATGAATTTGACACATATGTGAATGAAGAGGTTCCAGCACCAGAGGGAGATGAGGCTAAAGCTTTACACAAGAAGAACTTGGTTAAGGCCAAGATGATCATTGCAGATTCTATTAAGGATCTTCTCATCCCAAATGTGTCATCTTTGAAGACACCTAAAGAGATGTTTGATGCCTTGACCAAGCTATTTGAAGGGAAGAATATAAATCGGAAGATGACCTTGAGGAACCAGTTGAAGAATGTGAAGATACAAAATGTAGAGACCATGCAGTCTTATTTTACAAGGGTCTCTCATATAAAGGAGCAACTTGAAGCCGTGGGAGAAAATGTAGAAGATGGAGAAATTGTGATGACCACCTTGAATGGTCTCCCTAGATCATGGGACTCTTTCCTTCAATGGATTTGTGCTAGGAAGAAGTTAATCACATTCAATAGGCTATGGGAGGAATGCTCACAAGAAGAAGCTCGACTTGTAGCTCGACAAGAGAAGATGGGATCAAACGATGATCAAGCTCTCACAACACACTCCAGGAGGAATAATAACAAGAGGGAGCACCATCACAGTAAGAGGGAGAAACACCACCACCAAATTCAGAGGGATAACTTTGGAAGATTTAGGAGAGATCTATCTACTATTAGATGTTATACATGTGATGAGAAGGGAGACTACTCCAGAGATTGTCCCAGAAACAAAAGTGGCTCCCACAATGAGAAAATGCACCATGCTCACACTGCAAAAGATGATGAACCTCCAAGGAAGAGAGCCAGAGAAGAAAGTGATGAATCTTCAAGTGAAGAAGAGTATGTCCTGATATCAGCACTCACGGGCACTATCACACATGGAAGTAATGATTGGCTTGTAGACAGTGGATCTGTTATCACACAACTTGTAGTTGCCCCTAGAGGTATCCCATCCGGGACGGTAGAGGAGTTAGGCAACTAAAGAGGTGACCTAAGAGATGCCACGGTTCCCAATGCAATGCGGGAGTCACGTCAACCGAGGCACTCTTCGCTTTAGGTCAAGGTATAACTAGACCAAGGGGGAGACCCTATACCCCAATCACAGTTGATTGGACCTGTTATCAACTGATTTGTACAATAGTTGAAACCTTATTGAGCCGCCAGTGTTGGAACACATCAGTGTTCACTTCCAGAGTATCTGGGTTTCATTGTATTTGGGTCTAGCCAGTTTTGGCTAGCCAGTTTTTGTTTTTGAGTCGACATGACCATGGCCCCATGGGGGTTTGTATCAGTGTGCTAGTAGGGTCTGAGTGGCTCGGTCTCCCATGACTGGATTAAACAACTAAGGTATTCCAGGGAGTTTTTTCACCGTCAGATTATACTTTGCTTCAGGCGAAATATAATCTCTTGGTTTTTCTCCCGCTTCCTCCAAAGCTGGAATGCCCGATTTTGGAAATTTGGCCATGGGGGGTTATTAGGGTCCAACTATAATGTATAAACCTACTAGACACTATTAGAATAGGTTTTGGTCATGTCCTAGGTCTCTAGGACCCCCAGAAAAAATTTCGAAAAAATTTTACCGGACGCGTCGGAATTGGGGTTTTTAATTATTTAATTATTTTTAAATTTTAATTAAATTTCTCTATAGTTTAAATAGAGAAATTTGAGTCTGTAATATGTCAGTCATCCGGGGTCCGTTTTCAGTGTTTGATGGCTCGTTTCATAAGCCAAAAATCACACATGACCCATGGAGCAGCTAAACCCAACTTTCGGATGTCAATTCCGCCCCATAATTAATATTTTCTCTGAAAAGTCATTTACAGAAAAATTATTAATTAAAATAATAAAATTGATTATTTTGGAGATAATTCAAATCTCTCCAAAATTAATCAATTTGATTAAAATAAAGGGCTAAATGACATGGCAATGAGCATTAAGGAAGATTCCAATCAACTCCAAGCCCATCCAGTCACTCACCCAGTCACCAGCAAAGAGTCTCCTTGAGTAAAATCGCCCTCCCTCATGCATAATTCGATTTTGATGAAGTGTCAGCTGATAAATGGATTGGTGGTTTTGTATTAATGATAAGGTGGGCGCCCTCATGACTCACCACACCCACCATTACTTGGCTCCCTTCATAGCTCGAGTTTTACCAACCTAGGATCACGTGTTCCTACCTCAAGCAATTCGCATATCCCTTGTCCTCACGTCAATCCTCTCCTACCCTCACGTGGCTCTTAGTTAGGGCGTGTTCATTGGTTAATGAAATCTTTGATTGGCTTGGCTCTCATCCAAAACTCGAGCTTACACCTACCTTGTCCACTTGTCATCCAACAAACTAGCACTCAACCTACCACAGCTCACGCCCTTCACGCCCTTGCTCACGTCAAACCTCTTACCAGCTCGCACTTCCCTTGTGTAGCATGCCCATTCGCTGTGTCTCCTTCACAAAGTCGAGCCCTTTGCCACCTATTCAATCCTACCAACCTCAAACTCGACCTTGGACCATTGTTTACCATGCCAAACCCTTGATTGATTGGAATTCGACCTTCTCCATTGCCAAATTCGAATTAGGGTTTAGGTGTGTAGTTTTAGTATAAAGAGAGGCCCATTTGGGTTGTTATCTCATGGATTTTTGTGTATCGAAGCTCTGATAAAATTGTAAACGCTTTTAATTGGAATAAAGTTGGGACTTTGGAGGTCAAAACCGTGGAGGCTTTTGATGTGCTTGCTTCACTTGATATTGAGGTGATATTGTTTTACATTTCATTTGAGGCTCTTAAGTTGTAGAACATGTTCATGAAGGCTAACAATCTAGCACAAGTAGCATGTATCTAGATCTTTTCACTTGAATGTTTTGTTTCAATTATATTATTCATGCTTAAGGTTATTGCAGGTATTTCTTCACTCCATAAACGAGACCAAAGGAGCTTTAACTTTTATGATTTGAGAAACAAAGAGAGCTAGATCTTCTCCATCAAACTTCTAAAATACAATTTTGGTTACTTGTTACTATAGGCTTCCTCTCTTCTAGCCTTCTACTTTGCTCCTTGAGTTTTTTGTTTTGAATTTGCTAAGCCATTTCTAGCCCCTCTAGCCTTGATCCAGGATTGTCCTTGTTTTTCAAGCCATAGATTAGTTTGCCATAAGGTTGAAGTTCCTTCAACCTTGGGGAATAACTTGGGATTTGTTCCCTTGTGCTCTCTTCAACACTCGTTGTCGGCGTATCACCGGTTAACCGGAGGATTTCCAAGGCGGTGTTTTACCATCCCAAGTGTTCCACTTGAAGCCCTTGCCCTAGATCTGCTTCCCCATAGTTTTGTCTTCATCCCCCCTTTTCGTCCCACTTCATTTTTTCCCTTTCTCCCTCTTGCATTCGTCCCTCTCAACATCTTTGCCCTTCGTCCTACCTTACCTTCCTCCTCTCGTCCCTCTCTTCTTCATCTCCTCCTTCCATTCTTTTCCTTCTTGGTTTTTTGCCTCTCTTCCTATCATCCATCCCCACTTGCCCTACAACATAAAACAACAACAAAAAACAAATAAGTGTTAGTGTTAGTAAGTGGTTAGTACAATTTTCATGCTTAGTTAGTTGTTAGTTATTTATTTAAAGTTAGTAGTTGACTAGTTGTTCTTCTTTTGAAAAGGTGATTGGTTAGACTTCTCTTATAAAAATCAAAATTTATGCATTGAAAGTTCAAGTTAGGCATATCAAGGGGTCATTTAGGGCTTGCATTTAGTCTTTTCCCTTTAAGTTTTGTAGTTCCATTTCAAAGTAGGAAAGTTGGCATATAGGATAGTGTAAAATTTTATGGTTGCATTCTCATTCCCACCATATTTTGGGGCATTTTAGCTTGCTGGTCCGTTTTACCATATTAAACATTTTAAGACAAAATCTCATGCTTTTTCATGTTTTAGTCCCACTTTGCAAACTTAGACTTTATTGTTCAAAGTTTGATTAGATTTCTAACGCTAATGGGTGCATGAGTTATTGGCTTATCCTTGTGGTAGGATTGTGGGAAGAGAAAGATCCCTTAAATCCAAAGATCAAATCGAAGAGAGAGGAGGAGATTAAGTATCATAAGACATTCCAAAATATTTCTTCTTATCCTTTGTAAAAGCCATCAAGGGCTTCGATCCATTAAATTTTTATAAGTTGTTTCTAAGGTAGTCATTAAAAGACCTTTCAAGGATTTTCCCTTGAGGCACTTGTAATTATCTAATAAAACTTTTAAGTGGAGGAGGCCTCCACTCTTTGGGTCTTCTTCCCCATTTGGGGAAGGGTGTTGGGTTTTTTGTTTGATTCTAGCTTAGATTTATATTTTCATGCTTTTAGTTTAAATTCTGTTTCAATTAAGTTATCTTGCTTCTCTTCCAATCCTTGACCAGAGAATAGCTAACTTTGGGATCGTATCCCAAAGGCCACATAGTCTTGTGGTAGCTTCTCGCTCCCCCATCAACTTCTTGTGGACATCCAGCTAGCTGGAAGGTTTCCAGGATTGGTGGCTTCTAGTGGTTGGTCTTGTTCGGAGATCAATCCCACCCAGTAGATTAAAATTTGTATGGTAGAACACTAGTTTGATTTTTATTTCACATTATTTGGCAAAGTAGTTATTGTTGAAGCATTAATTAATATCTTTCAAGTTATCAAGTAGTTTCATCTTTCTCAAAGTTATTTTATTGCTTTTCACAACACAACTGCTCTTGTTTGTTTAAAATAAACCAAAGTCTCTTGAACTTGGCCAAATCCAAGTCAAGAGCACCCTCTATCGGAGGGCATTTTTAGTCTTGCATCATCCCCTGCATTAGGCATTGTTAATTTAGCAAGTCTCTTGAACTGTGGTCATAAGACCGAGTCAAGAGCGCTCTCTGTCGGAGAGTTGAACAAGGCTTTCCAATAATAAAAATTTTCCACTCACACACCCTTTAATTAATTTATCTTGGTTTCTGTCCTACACCCGTATGCTCTGCCAACCTGAAAAGGTTGGGCTAGTACTCAGAAAGGTGGAAGACTTGTTAATTTACAAGTGAAAATCTAATTAAAACTTTCACCCCATAAACCAACGAACCGGCGTTGACATAAAGTATTTTAATCAGCTCTCAGGGGAGGCGCCGGACCGCCCAATCTGCGACACGGTGGCTGGTTAGCATTGCGCGCCTCGCCGTGATTCCAGACAGGCCCCGACAGGTCTCTTAAAGGGGTTGCTTAAAATTACTTTCCGGACACTCTTTGAATACCCTTGGTTTTAGCCCTAATAATCAAGACAATTAAAACTTTAAATTTACCAAGATAAGCTGCATAACGTTCTCACAAACTTTCAATTCAAGCACTTGTATCAAGTTTTCGCAATTCACATTTAATTCTTGACTCCATAAGGCACTGGTCCTTTATCTCATATTTTGCTTGTTTAAATATCTACATTGGAGTTATCTGTTATATTTCGCGAAAAGTGATTGACTTATTGCCCAAGTGTATCTTTCATCTTGTGTTTGCAACGTGGATTGCGTTATCTTGTCTTATATTTAATCTTTATAATTGTCTCTCATTTAAAAAAAACTCCTAAAAAACACCCATCCGCATCACTACATCAAAAAACACATAAATACACAAAGAGCCTTAGACAACTCTTTTTTAGGGACTACCCCCCTTGGCTTCGTTAGGAGTTTTGCCTAAACGGAGGAGCTGGGATTCAGGTGACAGTACCTGGCTCATTGCTTGCCCCCAAGGCCACACCTCTCTCACTTGAAGTGAAGAGACAGCTTTCGAAAGATTTCCGCTGCTGGTGTGCAGTTTGGCGGACAACAGGACCCAAGCAAAGGTTTCAAAGGGTGAATAAATGATGAGTTACGGAAACCAATGCAAGGCTAAGTGGACCTAAGGTTTAAGGTATGGTTGAAGGTGGTATAATGGATAGTTAGTGTTTCAACCTATGTATGGTTTAGGCCACTTGATGGGGTATGTTTGCTAAGTGTAGTACCATGTGTTTACACAAGTGGGTCTTGTTGCCTTGGGAAGTGTGAGATGATTTTAGGTGGGCCCACAAGGTGAAGTTAAGTGTGAGGATGGTACTATAGGCTAGATCTAGGTTAGATCTACAAGTTAAAGTTGGTTCTAGGATTACCCATGTGCTAGATCTAGGGTTTGACACTAATCCCAAGAAGTGCGCCTTGCTTGGAGAAGGACTAGTGCCTTGTTGGATGGGCTAATGGGGTCAAGAAGGATGTCAAAGTGTAGATCGGGACACCTAGAAGCCAAGTTAAGTGGTTTGGATGAGATCCAATGGTTGGATCTTACTAGATCTAGGTCTTTAAGTGATGACCAAAAGTGGACCACAATTCCTTAAAACAAGGAATGCAATCCCCAAGGTAGATCGGGACAAAAGGACAGTCTAGACCTAGGTTTCAAGGCATGGGCATTCCAAATCCACAAAAATCTCCAACACCCACTTCCTAGAAGTGGTCCAACTCAACACTTCAAGGGGGTGCGACTTTCTCAAGGAAGGGCAAAAAGTGGGTTTGGTGGACCCAATCAAGTCCAATGGCCACCAAAATGTAGATCCGGGATGTTAGTACCCCGATCTATGTTCCTTCAAAGTTTCAAGTAAATCCAATGGGTAGATCTTAGTAGATCTAAGTTTCAAGGTACCAAGAAGATCAAAAAGGGGGTTTCAACCCCTCAAAACATGGAGAGATGTCCACAAGGTAGTTTTCACCAAAGTAAGGATATGGGTATAGGTTATCAAGTGTCTAGATGTCAATTCAAGTGGGATCTCACCTACCCATGTGCTAGATCCTACCCAACAAGCTTCTCTTAGGAAAATCGATTTAGGTTCAAGAAGGCTTTTTACATTGAAAAGTGTGTCAATTTTTAGCCAATCACCACCAAACTATAGATCCAACTAGGGGTGGATCCTATAGAGGTGGGTTCTTAATATCTTTTCAAATGCAAGGGTGGATCTAAGTAGATCTAAAAAAAATACCAAAATTGGGGTTTTGATTTAATTAGGGTTTTATGACCAATGGAGACAGAATGGATGAAAGAGGCACATACCTTGTAGATCTTACCTCAATTTGCTTATGGCCACCTTGCAAGTTGATAGCATTCTCCTATGTTTATATTCAAGAGTGAGATCCAAGTGCTCCAACCAAATCTCCCTTCTCCAAGATAGCCAAATCGTCCTCCTCCTACAAGACAAGATCAAAGAAACAAGTCAAGCAAGATGATTATGAAAATGGTAGAAAGATGTAATAGAAAGCATCAACTATGTCACGAAGATACAATAATGATACTCCCTGTCACAAGATCAACCCAAGAGAGAATATGTGGATCCCTCCAACAATAACCCTCCAAAAGTCGCCCTCCTCTCTCCAATTCGACTTTCCTGTCAAAAGGTTAGCAAAAACACAAAAATCCACAATGATACATAGAAGAGATACTTTATATTCAATATGCAAGAGAATCCACAAGCCAAGAGAGATGTGCTCCACAAAAAATCTTCTATTCCAATATTCCAGAGCTCCAAAGGTGAGCTATACAATGGGGGGTCTCCTCCTTATATAGGATAATAAAGACCAAAACCCTATACCACTCTACAATACTACATCAAATGAGTGGTTGAGATTATAAGATCTCATCATACAATCAATGGCTAGGATGAATCCATAACAATATATCACATGGATCACTCAACATAACAATAGCGCCCTCACTAAGTGGTACAATGGAGGGTGACATCATCCCACAAGAGGGGTATAAAGTACAATAATCCACCTCGTGATGACTAGGACATGATAAAATAAGCACATGGTGGGGCTAGGAGGTATAAATCCTTGCTAGCTCACCCCAAGGCACAATAAAATAATAAAATATGTCCAATATAATGATAATGACCAAAACTGTCCTCAGAATCCATGACAGTCGAGCAGTAAATGTCCTCCTGTGATCAATCTGGAGATACCCACATGGTGAAAACTGACTGGAAGATAGTGAGATCACCCTGGAAGACCTCTGTGAAAACCAAATGCCAAAACCTTGCCTCAATTGCCCAAATCGATTTCCTCAGTGACCACTTTATCCCATTTTTTTAACTGCCTCGGGAACTGTGAAAGTGCCAAAACTGCCTCCTAGGGTGCTAGCGCTGTCAATCTGAGCCCACCAGGCTCTCCGGGAGGGGGGATAAATGGTAATAACAAGTGGCTGGACCACCCCCTCCATCATCAGCGCCCTAGGTGAACTGGCCTCTCGGGGCCCCTGCTGCTCAGGCTGGGAAATCAGCCCCAAATCTGGTCAACAAGTGCAAAACTGCATCAATCACTGTCAGAAGTGCCCGGAACTGAAAGATAAGTGTCTCAATGGATCCAGAAGACCCAAATCCACTAGGAATGAGTACTCATACACCCTGGGTTGCCCTAATGGGCCAGCTGTAGGGTCCACCATATATGGACAATGTATAATCTGCTGATCTGTAATAATAATAATCTGCTGAACTGGATCAAACATCATCTGTATCATATGTCCATCATATGATATCATCATCAAACATGTGGGACCATAAATCATCATCAATAATCATCCATACATGGTCCACATCATCACGGATCCCAAGAATATATAATCAAGGATAAATCACATCAGTAGATTAAGACAATGCTTCTCTAATCATTCCCACAGCTAAGCTCAAAGTATAAGTTCCATTCAGTGGCATTAATCAAGTTAATATATTCCGTGGTTATATAAAATTACTTGCACCATAGTTCAAATGACAAACTCACCCATTGGACATGGTCCAACTGCTAGTGAAGGATGAAGGCTAGGAGCAAGGTTGGGCCAAGGGTTTGACTTGTCTAACTTAACTCAAAAATACTTTGGACTGGGAAAAAAAAGGGGGAAGCTACAAACTCTGTGTTGGACAAAAGAACACGGGGGATGGCTGTGCCTCACAAATGGATAAGTTGTTTAGAGAGTGCTTATTCAACTTAGGCATCATGTCTACATCAAGTTGATCCAAGTTCATTAGGATCATTCAATTTATTTCCATGGCCTTTTTGGCCTACATAACCCTTCGGATTTCAGATGTGCTGAGAAGCACAACTAGTTGCAGCTTGCATCCAGGGCATGTTTTTCATATATTTATACAAGGTCAGCAATTGTTTATATATAGCTTTTAAGAACTATTGCTTTTTTGGACCTTTCTTATACTCTTCGAGGAGTATTTTTAGCTTTTCATTGCTCTTGCCCCTTTTTTTTTGTTTCCATGGGCGAATTTTTTAGTTTCCATAGGTAGAACATGAGCTTTCAGTTTAGCCAACAACATCTCAAGTGACTAGAGGGAGTTCGAGCCAAGGCCTACAATCCAACTCACCAAAGGCAAGTTCTGTCACCAACTCAGAGCCGAGACACTGAATAAACAGGGATGCGGTCCAAACACAGAGGTAGAAAAATGGGGAAGTCCTCAGTATCAGAAAGTCAAATGAGACATGTCAGGGTTTAAAGTCAAACAGGAAGGTCATGTATGGATGGAGGCAAGTGAATATGGAGCCTACACTAGCAGACAACTGGTGTCGGGGAAAAACCATGTCTATGTAAGGTAAAATACCAGTAAGTTTTGTTAAATGACCTAAAAAGTGCAAGCAATTGTCCATTTTAAGATTTACAGTTCATTTTAAATAGTTTGCCACATCAGGAATAATATTCCAAGCACATGCTATGATCATGACTAAATCAACAAGATAATAATCCACAGTCAGTGAGAACATATCCATAGATCATACAACATCATCATAATAATCATCATCATGCAACATCTGAAACACATCTGAAGTACATCTCTAGGCACTGAACTGAAACTGTAATGGGATAAGTGGTCACATCAGTCATCAAATCTGAACTCTCAAGGCTCAGCCTTGACACAAGGTCATAAAATCTGAATAATGTACTGCTCTGATCATAAGTGATCCAAAATATATAGCCATGCTCTGGAATAAGGAAGCTCTGGAATGTGCAGATATCTGCTGTACAAGAATAGTAGCCCTGCTACTATGGTGTGATAACATCTGGCTCCAGCTGGGACAAGTGCTCTAAGGGAGAGAGCGCTTGAGAACCTCAGAATCTCTGGTCTCGAACTACTCTGCATCAATCTTCAATCCAGCACTGCACCATCCTTGCTTTCAGCTTTTGTCTTGCACCTGTTCCTGCTCTCACAAAAACTAGAATACCATCATGGAGCATGTATGGGATAAAAACAAAACAAAACTGAAAACTAATCTAAAGCATAAACTGAAAATGCATCAAAATATAAATTTAAACTAACATGGCATATATTATTATCATTTATCATTTTTATTTACTGTGCAGGAGGACAAAAGTACTTCTTTAATCAGGCAATCTCAACTTGCACAGGCAGCCAACAATATAAATGCTAACTATAATTTCTTAAATGTATGCAGGAGAAGAGACAAGCTTAGGAAGGAGCAAGACTCAACTCAGGCAGAAACAAGAAAAAGGACAATACTCGGCACACAGAAAAGGAAAAATCACACAAATCCTACTGCTCAAGTGAGCTTATTCAGAACCTACCTACTCTAAACAGGCAAAGGCAAGGCATAGTCATTCAAAAGGGATAAGGGGGTAGTAGTGTTTCAACAGTACCCCATTTACTGGCAGCTCCAATTCATACCCATCCAATGTTTCCAAACAAAAGGAATTTTTACCTGCAACTCTACTTATTTGATAGGGACCCATCCATATCTTTTCAAACTTGCCATGGTTACCAGGTTTTTCTTTGTTCTTATCCCACAATAGAACTATATCACCAACTCCAAAATTTATGTCTCTGCTTCGTTGATCAAAGGTTCCTTTTATTCTTTCTTGTTCCAACACCATCTTATCCCATGCTTCCCTTCTGTTTTCATCTAGTTCTACTAACTTGTCAATTCTTGCTTGCATGGCTTCTTGCTCAGTGGAACATTGTCGCAGTAGTTCATACACAGGGATTTGAAGATTGATCGGAAGCCTACAGTTTTGTCCATATACTATTTCAAAAGGAGCTTTTCCTGTTATTCTTTTAACTGTTGTTCGATCAGCCCAGAGGGCATACTTAAGCTTGACATCCCAAGTCCTTTTGTTTTCACCGACCATTCTTTTCAGAAGTCTGATTAGGTTCTTGTTGCTTGATTCAGCTAATCCATTTCCCTGGGGGTAATAATTGGAGGAGTGGGATAGAGTGATGCCATGGTCCGAACAAAAGGTTGTCATTTCCGTCTTGCTAAAAGCTGGGGCATTATCGGTTGTGATTTTACAAGGGCAACCATATCTGGAAACGATGTTTTCTTCTAAAAATTTGACCACTACTTCTGCAGTGCATTTCTTAGTAGGGACAGCTTCAACCCAGCGAGTAAAATAATCTGTGCAGGTCAAGATGTATTTATATCCCCCTGAAGAGCTTGGGTTTATTGGTCCTACAAAATCCATTCCCCATTGTTGGAAGGGAGCTGTTATCACATATATAGTAGCCGGGCTACCATACATTATTTTTCTCATTTCAGTACACTATTCAGCCAGTTCCCTTGCATTGGAGATGCCAAGATGAGCATCTATATTGGATCACTATCAGATTGTGGACAGCAGTTATATTCCCCATGCCATGACTGAGTTTCAGGACACTCAGAGAGATGCCCAATATAGCCATTATGCCATTGGTACAGAGCAGACAGTAGTGCCCAGAGTTACAGCAGCAGTCTCAGAGGACAGGTGATGGTACAGGTTGATGAGCTTTCAGGTATATGACTCAGCAGGTATACTATTGTGTTATGGTTAGATTGCTTTTATACTTATTCTTATAGCATGTCTTAGCACTTAGTGTCATGATCTGGCGATCATATAGATATTGGGACCTGGTTGACCTATTATATATATATTACTGTCCCTACTCAGACTTAGAAGTTCACTATTCATACTCATTGGTACATACCCTCCTTAGGGAGAATAGAGGTGATCATTACACCATACTATGGCTTGCTAGTGTTGGCTTCATCTTTTCATTGTCTTCATCCATCCGTGGCCTACCTTTTAGATTATTACCCTGATTTGCTACTTGACTAGTGACATGGAGGACCTTTCCCCACTGTAGCCTCTGTATTGGATGAGCTTCCCTGTTTATTGTGTCTCGGCTCTGAGTTGGTGACAAAACTTACCTATGGTGAGTTGGAGTTCCTTGAGAATTCCCCATAGTCACTAAAGTTGTGTTGGCTAAACCTGAAACTTTTAGTGCTGCCATCAATACAAAATCTGGAAAAATCAAATGCTATATCTTGTGTATGAAAGAAATGCCAAATGAAAATGGCCATGAAAAATAAAATGTTATATCTTTTGGAAAAATAAATACCTAGGTAAACAAGCTGTCCATGACACACCTAGAAGTGCTCAGGTAAACAAGTGCCTTAAAAACACACCTGCAGCAGAAAGCCTAAAAATAAATGTAAATCTATGCAATGTGTTTGTAAACACACATAGATCAAGGCTATGGAAAACTCAGGCCCAAAAAGCAATGGAACTTAAATGTTATATCTAAACAATTGCTGGCCTTGCTTGTATTATGGATTGTGCGCATCTGTGAAGGTGAATAAACCCTCTTTAAACAACTCATCCATTTGTGAGACACCGCCATTCCCTGTGTTATTGCTCATTCAGTATATACTATGGTGTGTATTCTCTTTCCCTTGCCAAAGTGTCACAAAGTCAAGATTAGTCAAGTCATCCCTTAGCCTAGCCATTTATTTCAGCCTTCACCCTTCACTAGCAAATTGATCACAACTATGAAGTGAGTATGATCCTGAAAGTCTAGTCTGAGTAATAATAATAACTAACGACACTATATATTTGGATTTAGATCGCCAGTCATGATTACTCTGTGTTATAGAAGCTATTTGAATAAATTGTAAAGCATGTATTAACCTTGACACCTTGCAGCAGCTATGGATGATAGTCTGAGTTGTATTTGGTCTTGGTTAGATCTAGTTTGACCATGGAGGACCATGGGACATGAGATGTTGGACCTTATGATGATATGGATAGATGATATATGGTCCATGTACACATACAGGATGATTCTATGCAGCAGCTACAGGGTTATGATGATGATTCTTGGGATATAGCAGTGTTTGGTCATTTACAGATCATTATTATTGGCCTTGTTCCGGTACATTGGATATTTATCTTGATCATGCAGAGATTCATATGGTGTATGAGTACACATCTTGGATGGATTTGGACCTTCTGAGTCCAATGGGACAGTTTGTTTTCAGTTCCGGGCACTTACAGTGATGATTTAGCCTCAGTAGGCTGTCCTAGTGCAGTTTTGGTCTATTGGAGGCCCTGTCGGAGCAGAGATGACTTTTATCCGGATGACCTAGGGCGCTAATGATGGAGGGGGTGGTCCAGCCACTTGTTTTTACCATATTACCCCCCTCCCGGACACATTGGCACCCTCACCTTGACAGCGCCATCACTCCAGGAGGCAGTTTGGGCAGTTTCACGTTTCTCGAGGCATTTCAGGATTGGTAGAAATGGCTATTGAGGAAATCGATTTGGGCTACTGAGGCAAAGTTATGGCATGGGATGATCAGTGATGATAGATCGGGACCTTCCACACCTCCTCCTGCAGTTTCAGCTTCATCGGGGCCCGCATCCATCACTTATGGCACTTTCTGTGGATTTTTTGGGTCTTTTGAGGACCACGACTTCACCTTGGAGGACCACGACTTCACCTTGGAGGCACGATTTGGTACTTTCATGATTATTTATTGGTTATTGTGCCATGGGGATTGACCAAGGAGGGATAAAATTACCCCTTGGACCCACCATGAGCCTCTTATGATATTTTGTCATCATGATTTGGTGGGATTCCCCTCTCCTAGGGCGACTTTGTCCACTTATGTTATATTTTATGTGTGATCCATGTATTATGTTGTTGAGCTCATCTCAACCATTGATTAGACATTTGTATCTTTTAATCTTAGCCACTCATTCAAAAAGTGGTTAGGGTTTTGGTGCCTCTCCTTCCTATTTAAAGGAGAGAGCCTCTCATTGTAAAGGGACTTTTGGCTCTGGATTATTGGAATAGAAAATTATTATTGCATCTATCTCCAATGTTGTGGTGAATGTTTTTGGTGTTCGTTCGTTGGTTCTTCCTTTGCACTGAGTTATTGGAGATCTTGTTTGCCATATCTATTGTACCACGATTTTTGCATCTACAGGTGGAGGCCGATTTGCTTGAAGGAGGAGGTATTGGTAGGGGAAGACTCTCCCTACTTCTTCTTTGGAGCTCTTCGTTGGTAACAGGGAGTATTACTGTCCCAGGACCTTCTATTTCATGTTACTATTTGCATTTCTCTTGTATTTCTTCCATACTTGATCTTACTGATTGAATTTCATTCCTTGGTTTGACAGGTAGAGGAAGGCGCACTTGTGGACTTGGGCATCAAATTGGCAAGCAAATCAACAATCTTTCATTTGATCTCTGCGGGAATCTTCCTCAACATCAAGGCATCTCAACCACATCATTCAGGTATGATCTCAAGGTAAGTTCTATCTCCATAGTCTATCCAATTGTCAAAAACATTTAAAACCCTAATTAATTAAAACCCCATTTTTGCATTTTCTCAGATCTACTTAGATCTAGTGGGTTGTTGGGCATAATATTGAAAACCCACCTCTATAGCATCCACGGCATCCCGGATCTATAGTTTGGTGAGGATTGGCTTCCATTTGACCCCTCTTCCAAGCCAACCTAGCTTCTCCCAAGGAAGGCGCACTTCATCATTTGAGCAGGTTGACCTAGATCTAAGCGATGGGTGTTTGAGATCCCACTTGATTTGACATCTACACATCCAATAACATACACCCAGGTTGTTACTTTTCTGAAATTCACCTTGTGGGCCCCATTCCACATTTTAAGGGATTTAACCCCCATTTTGGACCACTTGGAACACTTAAACTCAGATCTACTAAGATCTACCCGGTGGATTGCCACGAAATTATAGATCCATACCCCTACTTGACTGATCTACCCGGATCTAAAATTTGGATGCCATCCGACATGATTTGACCCACCTAAACCCCGATTCAAGCCTCCTTAGGGAAAGTCGCACCACCTTGGAGAAGTGAGTTCACTCACTTCGAGGAACTGGGTACTTGAGATTTTTGCAGATCCGGATTCAGAATAATTCAAAACCTAGGTCTAGACTGTCACTTTGTTAAATCTTGCCTTGGGGATTGCATTCCTTGTTTTTAGGGATTGTGGTCCACTTGGGTCAAACCTAGATCTAGACACATTTATCCATCAAGGCCTATACTGTCCACTTATCTCATGTTGTAGGAGTCCTAAACCACAAAGTCAACCCTACTTTGACTCCACTTCCCAATTCCCAAGGCACTGGTTTATCTCCAAGTCAACCCACTCTCATAGATTGTTGGATTGACTTGTGGTTTGACTTTTGCATGGTGAACTATACCTTTGAAGACATCATGGACTATGGTCAAGATTGTCTCATGTACTAGTTAGCCCCAGTCTGACCCCTAAACAACCCTGCATTGGACACGGTTCCCAAGGCAGTGGATCCTTTGACATTGACCTAGTACACTAGCCCTAGATCTCACTTTAAACATTGTAAGTCACTCTCACATCAACTATGACCCAAAGCTACATCTATTGAACCCCTCACTGGACTTGTGACTTCATCCTTAGGTCTAGGATAAACCATACACCTAACTTCACTTGGAAATACCCTGATTTGGTGTTTTGGTTTTTGATCTCTCCTGTCGGGAGTAGATCGGGTCTCCCCCTTTGTTGTCTGGGCTAGATAACATAAAGTGAAGGTTGCCTCGACTGGCGTGACAACCATATATTGGAGGTCGAGGTGATCGTGGTTGCACCTTTTGAGTTGCCCTTCCCTATTGCCATCCATGACTGGATCCATCCATAGGGGTAACTACATCTTAGGTGATAACAGGAGCTTCTATAATGACTGGGGTCAAAGGCAAGGAAGGTAATCTAGGTTTTCCTGAATAAAATTGACACTCTTGACATGTTCTAACAAATGTGTGCACATCTTTGAACAAGGATGGCTAATAATACCCAGCTCTCATGATCTTGGCAGCCGTGGTTCTAGGTGCATAATGTCCTCCGCATAATCCAGAATGCATTTCCTTGATGATTCTCTGGGAGTCATCATGATTTACACATTTGAGTATGATTCCATCTGGATTCTTCCAACCCAAACCATCTTCAGTTAAAACATACTTAGATGCTTTTAGCCTCAAAGCTCTTCTTTGGTGGTCTACAAGGTGGTCTGGACAGGTCATATGTTTAAGGTAGAAGATAATGTCTTTGTACCACTCGTGATCTTCATTAATATAAAGGATCATGTTATTTTGCTGCAGTTTGGAATCAGTTAATAGCTGCGCCAACCCTTGCCCTTTCACTATCTTGATTGGTTTAATTTCAATGTCATACTCTTGAATCCTAGAAATCCAGTTTCCCCTAACACCTATGCCATCAGGCTGAGATAAGACATCTTTTACCGCTTGATAAGGGACGTAAGCCATAATTTTGGAGTATCCGATATATGTCCTAAAATGTTTTAACGATTTGACCAAAGCATAGGCTTGTTTTTCAGTGGTTGTGTAGTTTAATTCCGCATCTCTAAGGTTTTTACTCATAAAGGCAACCGGTTGTTCATGGTTTTCTTCATTCTTTTGCAACAACACACCTGCTATGGTGTCCTCGGAAGCATAAGAATAAATCAAAAACTCCTTATTGTAGTTTGGGCTTATTAGGACAGGAGCAGAAGCAATGGCTTTCTTTAGAGATTCGAATGAAACATCACATTTCTTATCCCAAACAAATTTCACATCCTTCTTCAGCAAATTATTTAAAGGCTTGGCCAATTCAGCTAAATTAGGGATGAATCTCCTTACGAAGTTTATTTTTCCGAAAAATGATCGTAACGAGCTGACATCCTTTGGGGGAGTTATGGCTTGATTCCTTGCACTCTCTCTGGATCAATTCTAATGCCTTCTTTGGACACAATGTGACCTAACAACTTCCCCTCATCCACCCCGAAGGTAGACTTTTTAGGATTCAAGGATATTCCAAATTTCCGACATCTTTCAAAGATTCTCCTTAAATGTTTTACGTGGTCTCCCCTGTCTTTCGAGAAGACAGTTAGATCATCTTGATAAATTGCAATGATTTTGCCAATTAGACCCTCAAATGCATGATCCATTGCCCTTTGGAAGGTTGATCCTGCATTCAAAAGCCCAAATGGCATTCTTATATACTCGAAGGTTCCCCACGGGGTGGTGAAGGTTGTCTTTCCACGATCTTCCTTCTTGATTTGGACCTGGTTGTAACCAGAAAATCCGTCGAGCAAGGATAACATGCCAGCCCCTGTTACACTTTGCAATAAATTTTCCATATTGGGCAAAGGATAGTTATCTTTTAGAGATGCTTGATTCAGGTTCCTAAAGTCAATGCAAATTCTAATCTCCCCGTTTTTCTTTCTTACGATTACAGGATTGGACACCCATGTTGTATGCCTAACTGGTCTAATGATGCCTGCTGCCAACATCTTTTCCAATTCCTTTTTAACTAAGGGAGCTAGCTTAGGGTTCATGTTTCGCAATTTTTGTCGATACGGCTTGGCTCCCTCTTTGAGAGGAATAGTGTGTTCTATAATGGACTGATCATAAGTTTTTAAATCATCATAGACCCATGCAAAGATATCTTTATACTCTCTGATTAATTCAATAATTCTTCTTCTTTCTTCTCCCGAGGCATTTATCCCAATTCTGATCATTTTTGGGGAACAAGCAGACCCTACATTTATTTCGATGACCCCATCTACAGGTTCAGATCTCTTACCCTTGTATTCATCATGCCTGTTAAAGTTTCTTTCAAGGGGGAAAGCTATTTCTGTGACATCCATACCTTCAATTGAATCACCTTTTATCTCATCCTCAAAATTCACCATTGGGGTTTTAGAAGCGTTTAAAAATCGTATGATTTGGGCATCACTGTCGAAAACTTGCCAATGGTCTTCATTATCAGGGACAGAGGGTCTGAATAAAACTTCAAGTTTGCAGTTTTCTTGTTTTAGAGACTCAGACGTTTGAAGAGTACTGGCCATCACGGATAGCTCATCAGCCAGAGTATTTTGTTCTCGGGGAACAGCCTTAATCCCAAAGGCATCAAAGCATTCAATGGTGTCCCAAACTGCATTCCTATAGTCCCTAAGTCTATTATTTTTAGCGGCGAATTTGTTTTTTATCTGGGACACAATGAGGTCAGAATCTCCTGTGACAGATATTGATTTGATTTTTCTTTCTCTGGCAATTTCCAAGCCCAGAAGCAATGCTTCATACTCTGCCACATTGTTAGTGCACTCAAACTCTAAACGGAAAGAAAACAGACTCTTTTCTCCCGATGGTGAAATTAAAACTATACCGGCTCCTGCACCATGTCGGGAACGGGCCCCATCAAAATGCATTTTCCACACTTGTTCATGTGAAAAGGGCTGCTTTTTAACCTCCTCCCAGTAATTTGCTAGAATCATGAAGTTTCCAATCTCATCACTTGAATACATTGCCTCAGTGAATAAGTGTTCAGGTGTTTCAACATGCTCTTGCATAGATGGTTCATTAAACAGAGTTATGAATGAACCTTCTTTGGTTGGGATCGTGGCATATGATAAATCCATTTGGACACTTCCCCCCAATCTTGCCGACCACTCTCTGGATAGCAACATTCCCCACGCGTCAGGGATATCTAGGACCAAAACATCTATTGAGAGTTCAATATCAGAGCAGGCAGCCAACCTAACAGGCAGGTTTTCAATTATCCCAATAGATTTCACAGTCTTGGAATCCATGCCACATACATTTCTGTAGGGTCTTGTGGGTACTAACTCAAGTTGTTCCATGACTCTTAAGGGCATGACACTTACTTCAGCTCCTGAGTCCAACATGCAATTATGTAATATCAAACCATTCACTTCCAATGCAATATAAAAAGGTGGGAACTTTCCAGAGTTGTCACCAGAGACACTTTGGATCATGACAGGGGAATCCCTAATTTCTGCAGAAGCTTTCTTACGAGCTTGCTTCCTTGTTTGAATCCCAAGATGATCAGTAGCTCTTTTGTGGAATGAAGGGATCTTGAAAATTTCACAAAATGGAATAGGCATGTTTATTTTTTCTAGGAAACTTGTAATATCTATGTTTAGGTTGTGAGGGTTTTCCTTGTCCTTTTCATTCGTACCTAAACCTAGGAATTTCATAATGTCATGTTTAACAGCCGGGATCTTGATTAGGTCTTTTAGGGAAACCGAAGCAGACGAATTGGCTAGCTTACTTGGAATGTTTGTTCTAGGGAGTTCCTTATTAGGTTTTAAAATCGTGGGGGGTTTTGGTTGTTTTCTCCAAAGGGTTGCTTTGGGAATGTTAGTTTTAGGGGGAGGATCAATTTTTATTGCTTGATCTGTCTTTTTGTTTGCAGGAGGAGATTGACTAGTGTTGGTCACAGTTTTACCCTTCGCGATGGCCTCAGGAGAAAGCTTTGGAGCTTTTGGCAAGATTCTTCGGACAGGTTGATGCACTGTCTTGCTAGGCTGTGGGTCAGTTGTTTTAGGTTGATGAGTCTTGGGAGGACTAGCCTTTGGAGGGATTGAATTGCTACAGATGGATTTTAACATCTTTTTGGTTTGTTGATCACGTCTTTTGAAATCCTCATCCTGATTTTTAAGATATGTAGCAATGTTGGTAACCATTTCACACATGTTTGTCATAAATTCCATGGTCATTTCGGGAGATATGTTATTTGGAGTAGACATCTCTTTGTGGGTTCCCTTCTCAGCGGAGTCACAATTAGGAGTCGCCAGGTAGATTTTTAAGCTCTACTACCAAGAGGTATGTCGTTTAAAGTGCAGAAAGGTAGTGAGACACAAAGGTGTGTTGAACCAAAGTAGGCCTCTACCTCCCCGGCAACGGCGCCAAAAATGTTAATGTTGGCAAAGAGAACGGGAGTAGAGGTTTGAAAAATATATGTCGAACCAGGGTATGCCTCTACCTTCCCCGGCAACGGCGCCAAAAATGTTATCACACAACTTGTAGTTGCCCCTAGAGGTATCCCATCCGGGACGGTAGAGGAGTTAGGCAACTAAAGAGGTGACCTAAGAGATGCCACGGTTCCCAATGCAATGCGGGAGTCACGTCAACCGAGGCACTCTTCGCTTTAGGTCAAGGTATAACTAGACCAAGGGGGAGACCCTATACCCCAATCACAGTTGATTGGACCCAAGCAAAGGTTTCAAAGGGTGAATAAATGATGAGTTACGGAAACCAATGCAAGGCTAAGTGGACCTAAGGTTTAAGGTATGGTTGAAGGTGGTATAATGGATAGTTAGTGTTTCAACCTATGTATGGTTTAGGCCACTTGATGGGGTATGTTTGCTAAGTGTAGTACCATGTGTTTACACAAGTGGGTCTTGTTGCCTTGGGAAGTGTGAGATGATTTTAGGTGGGCCCACAAGGTGAAGTTAAGTGTGAGGATGGTACTATAGGCTAGATCTAGGTTAGATCTACAAGTTAAAGTTGGTTCTAGGATTACCCATGTGCTAGATCTAGGGTTTGACACTAATCCCAAGAAGTGCGCCTTGCTTGGAGAAGGACTAGTGCCTTGTTGGATGGGCTAATGGGGTCAAGAAGGATGTCAAAGTGTAGATCGGGACACCTAGAAGCCAAGTTAAGTGGTTTGGATGAGATCCAATGGTTGGATCTTACTAGATCTAGGTCTTTAAGTGATGACCAAAAGTGGACCACAATTCCTTAAAACAAGGAATGCAATCCCCAAGGTAGATCGGGACAAAAGGACAGTCTAGACCTAGGTTTCAAGGCATGGGCATTCCAAATCCACAAAAATCTCCAACACCCACTTCCTAGAAGTGGTCCAACTCAACACTTCAAGGGGGTGCGACTTTCTCAAGGAAGGGCAAAAAGTGGGTTTGGTGGACCCAATCAAGTCCAATGGCCACCAAAATGTAGATCCGGGATGTTAGTACCCCGATCTATGTTCCTTCAAAGTTTCAAGTAAATCCAATGGGTAGATCTTAGTAGATCTAAGTTTCAAGGTACCAAGAAGATCAAAAAGGGGGTTTCAACCCCTCAAAACATGGAGAGATGTCCACAAGGTAGTTTTCACCAAAGTAAGGATATGGGTATAGGTTATCAAGTGTCTAGATGTCAATTCAAGTGGGATCTCACCTACCCATGTGCTAGATCCTACCCAACAAGCTTCTCTTAGGAAAATCGATTTAGGTTCAAGAAGGCTTTTTACATTGAAAAGTGTGTCAATTTTTAGCCAATCACCACCAAACTATAGATCCAACTAGGGGTGGATCCTATAGAGGTGGGTTCTTAATATCTTTTCAAATGCAAGGGTGGATCTAAGTAGATCTAAAAAAAATACCAAAATTGGGGTTTTGATTTAATTAGGGTTTTATGACCAATGGAGACAGAATGGATGAAAGAGGCACATACCTTGTAGATCTTACCTCAATTTGCTTATGGCCACCTTGCAAGTTGATAGCATTCTCCTATGTTTATATTCAAGAGTGAGATCCAAGTGCTCCAACCAAATCTCCCTTCTCCAAGATAGCCAAATCGTCCTCCTCCTACAAGACAAGATCAAAGAAACAAGTCAAGCAAGATGATTATGAAAATGGTAGAAAGATGTAATAGAAAGCATCAACTATGTCACGAAGATACAATAATGATACTCCCTGTCACAAGATCAACCCAAGAGAGAATATGTGGATCCCTCCAACAATAACCCTCCAAAAGTCGCCCTCCTCTCTCCAATTCGACTTTCCTGTCAAAAGGTTAGCAAAAACACAAAAATCCACAATGATACATAGAAGAGATACTTTATATTCAATATGCAAGAGAATCCACAAGCCAAGAGAGATGTGCTCCACAAAAAATCTTCTATTCCAATATTCCAGAGCTCCAAAGGTGAGCTATACAATGGGGGGTCTCCTCCTTATATAGGATAATAAAGACCAAAACCCTATACCACTCTACAATACTACATCAAATGAGTGGTTGAGATTATAAGATCTCATCATACAATCAATGGCTAGGATGAATCCATAACAATATATCACATGGATCACTCAACATAACAATAGCGCCCTCACTAAGTGGTACAATGGAGGGTGACGTCATCCCACAAGAGGGGTATAAAGTACAATAATCCACCTCGTGATGACTAGGACATGATAAAATAAGCACATGGTGGGGCTAGGAGGTATAAATCCTTGCTAGCTCACCCCAAGGCACAATAAAATAATAAAATATGTCCAATATAATGATAATGACCAAAACTGTCCTCAGAATCCATGACAGTCGAGCAGTAAATGTCCTCCTGTGATCAATCTGGAGATACCCACATGGTGAAAACTGACTGGAAGATAGTGAGATCACCCTGGAAGACCTCTGTGAAAACCAAATGCCAAAACCTTGCCTCAATTGCCCAAATCGATTTCCTCAGTGACCACTTTATCCCATTTTTTTAACTGCCTCGGGAACTGTGAAAGTGCCAAAACTGCCTCCTAGGGTGCTAGCGCTGTCAATCTGAGCCCACCAGGCTCTCCGGGAGGGGGGATAAATGGTAATAACAAGTGGCTGGACCACCCCCTCCATCATCAGCGCCCTAGGTGAACTGGCCTCTCGGGGCCCCTGCTGCTCAGGCTGGGAAATCAGCCCCAAATCTGGTCAACAAGTGCAAAACTGCATCAATCACTGTCAGAAGTGCCCGGAACTGAAAGATAAGTGTCTCAATGGATCCAGAAGACCCAAATCCACTAGGAATGAGTACTCATACACCCTGGGTTGCCCTAATGGGCTAGCTGTAGGGTCCACCATATATGGACAATGTATAATCTGCTGATCTGTAATAATAATAATCTGCTGAACTGGATCAAACATCATCTGTATCATATGTCCATCATATGATATCATCATCAAACATGTGGGACCATAAATCATCATCAATAATCATCCATACATGGTCCACATCATCACGGATCCCAAGAATATATAATCAAGGATAAATCACATCAGTAGATTAAGACAATGCTTCTCTAATCATTCCCACAGCTAAGCTCAAAGTATAAGTTCCATTCAGTGGCATTAATCAAGTTAATATATTCCGTGGTTATATAAAATTACTTGCACCATAGTTCAAATGACAAACTCACCCATTGGACATGGTCCAACTGCTAGTGAAGGATGAAGGCTAGGAGCAAGGTTGGGCCAAGGGTTTGACTTGTCTAACTTAACTCAAAAATACTTTGGACTGGGAAAAAAAAGGGGGAAGCTACAAACTCTGTGTTGGACAAAAGAACACGGGGGATGGCTGTGCCTCACAAATGGATAAGTTGTTTAGAGAGTGCTTATTCAACTTAGGCATCATGTCTACATCAAGTTGATCCAAGTTCATTAGGATCATTCAATTTATTTCCATGGCCTTTTTGGCCTACATAACCCTTCGGATTTCAGATGTGCTGAGAAGCACAACTAGTTGCAGCTTGCATCCAGGGCATGTTTTTCATATATTTATACAAGGTCAGCAATTGTTTATATATAGCTTTTAAGAACTATTGCTTTTTTGGACCTTTCTTATACTCTTCGAGGAGTATTTTTAGCTTTTCATTGCTCTTGCCCCTTTTTTTTTGTTTCCATGGGCGAATTTTTTAGTTTCCATAGGTAGAACATGAGCTTTCAGTTTAGCCAACAACATCTCAAGTGACTAGAGGGAGTTCGAGCCAAGGCCTACAATCCAACTCACCAAAGGCAAGTTCTGTCACCAACTCAGAGCCGAGACACTGAATAAACAGGGATGCGGTCCAAACACAGAGGTAGAAAAATGGGGAAGTCCTCAGTATCAGAAAGTCAAATGAGACATGTCAGGGTTTAAAGTCAAACAGGAAGGTCATGTATGGATGGAGGCAAGTGAATATGGAGCCTACACTAGCAGACAACTGGTGTCGGGGAAAGACCATGTCTATGTAAGGTAAAATACCAGTAAGTTTTGTTAAATGACCTAAAAAGTGCAAGCAATTGTCCATTTTAAGATTTACAGTTCATTTTAAATAGTTTGCCACATCAGGAATAATATTCCAAGCACATGCTATGATCATGACTAAATCAACAAGATAATAATCCACAGTCAGTGAGAACATATCCATAGATCATACAACATCATCATAATAATCATCATCATGCAACATCTGAAACACATCTGAAGTACATCTCTAGGCACTGAACTGAAACTGTAATGGGATAAGTGGTCACATCAGTCATCAAATCTGAACTCTCAAGGCTCAGCCTTGACACAAGGTCATAAAATCTGAATAATGTACTGCTCTGATCATAAGTGATCCAAAATATATAGCCATGCTCTGGAATAAGGAAGCTCTGGAATGTGCAGATATCTGCTGTACAAGAATAGTAGCCCTGCTACTATGGTGTGATAACATCTGGCTCCAGCTGGGACAAGTGCTCTAAGGGAGAGAGCGCTTGAGAACCTCAGAATCTCTGGTCTCGAACTACTCTGCATCAATCTTCAATCCAGCACTGCACCATCCTTGCTTTCAGCTTTTGTCTTGCACCTGTTCCTGCTCTCACAAAAACTAGAATACCATCATGGAGCATGTATGGGATAAAAACAAAACAAAACTGAAAACTAATCTAAAGCATAAACTGAAAATGCATCAAAATATAAATTTAAACTAACATGGCATATATTATTATCATTTATCATTTTTATTTACTGTGCAGGAGGACAAAAGTACTTCTTTAATCAGGCAATCTCAACTTGCACAGGCAGCCAACAATATAAATGCTAACTATAATTTCTTAAATGTATGCAGGAGAAGAGACAAGCTTAGGAAGGAGCAAGACTCAACTCAGGCAGAAACAAGAAAAAGGACAA
This sequence comes from Larix kaempferi, assembly GCA_027924585.1. Classification (NCBI taxonomy): domain Eukaryota; kingdom Viridiplantae; phylum Streptophyta; class Pinopsida; order Pinales; family Pinaceae; genus Larix; species Larix kaempferi. The sequence continues at coordinate 3,926,373 of BSBM01000961.1, read as the reverse complement.
TACTCGGCACACAGAAAAGGAAAAATCACACAAATCCTACTGCTCAAGTGAGCTTATTCAGAACCTACCTACTCTAAACAGGCAAAGGCAAGGCATAGTCATTCAAAAGGGATAAGGGGGTAGTAGTGTTTCAACAGTACCCCATTTACTGGCAGCTCCAATTCATACCCATCCAATGTTTCCAAACAAAAGGAATTTTTACCTGCAACTCTACTTATTTGATAGGGACCCATCCATATCTTTTCAAACTTGCCATGGTTACCAGGTTTTTCTTTGTTCTTATCCCACAATAGAACTATATCACCAACTCCAAAATTTATGTCTCTGCTTCGTTGATCAAAGGTTCCTTTTATTCTTTCTTGTTCCAACACCATCTTATCCCATGCTTCCCTTCTGTTTTCATCTAGTTCTACTAACTTGTCAATTCTTGCTTGCATGGCTTCTTGCTCAGTGGAACATTGTCGCAGTAGTTCATACACAGGGATTTGAAGATTGATCGGAAGCCTACAGTTTTGTCCATATACTATTTCAAAAGGAGCTTTTCCTGTTATTCTTTTAACTGTTGTTCGATCAGCCCAGAGGGCATACTTAAGCTTGACATCCCAAGTCCTTTTGTTTTCACCGACCATTCTTTTCAGAAGTCTGATTAGGTTCTTGTTGCTTGATTCAGCTAATCCATTTCCCTGGGGGTAATAATTGGAGGAGTGGGATAGAGTGATGCCATGGTCCGAACAAAAGGTTGTCATTTCCGTCTTGCTAAAAGCTGGGGCATTATCGGTTGTGATTTTACAAGGGCAACCATATCTGGAAACGATGTTTTCTTCTAAAAATTTGACCACTACTTCTGCAGTGCATTTCTTAGTAGGGACAGCTTCAACCCAGCGAGTAAAATAATCTGTGCAGGTCAAGATGTATTTATATCCCCCTGAAGAGCTTGGGTTTATTGGTCCTACAAAATCCATTCCCCATTGTTGGAAGGGAGCTTCTATAATGACTGGGGTCAAAGGCAAGGAAGGTAATCTAGGTTTTCCTGAATAAAATTGACACTCTTGACATGTTCTAACAAATGTGTGCACATCTTTGAACAAGGATGGCCAATAATACCCAGCTCTCATGATCTTGGCAGCCGTGGTTCTAGGTGCATAATGTCCTCCGCATAATCCAGAATGCATTTCCTTGATGATTCTCTGGGAGTCATCATGATTTACACATTTGAGTATGATTCCATCTGGATTCTTCCAACCCAAACCATCTTCAGTTAAAACATACTTAGATGCTTTTAGCCTCAAAGCTCTTCTTTGGTGGTCTACAAGGTGGTCTGGACAGGTCATATGTTTAAGGTAGAAGATAATGTCTTTGTACCACTCGTGATCTTCATTAATATAAAGGATCATGTTATTTTGCTGCAGTTTGGAATCAGTTAATAGCTGCGCCAACCCTTGCCCTTTCACTATCTTGATTGGTTTAATTTCAATGTCATACTCTTGAATCCTAGAAATCCAGTTTCCCCTAACACCTATGCCATCAGGCTGAGATAAGACATCTTTTACCGCTTGATAAGGGACGTAAGCCATAATTTTGGAGTATCCGATATATGTCCTAAAATGTTTTAACGATTTGACCAAAGCATAGGCTTGTTTTTCAGTGGTTGTGTAGTTTAATTCCGCATCTCTAAGGTTTTTACTCATAAAGGCAACCGGTTGTTCATGGTTTTCTTCATTCTTTTGCAACAACACACCTGCTATGGTGTCCTCGGAAGCATAAGAATAAATCAAAAACTCCTTATTGTAGTTTGGGCTTATTAGGACAGGAGCAGAAGCAATGGCTTTCTTTAGAGATTCGAATGAAACATCACATTTCTTATCCCAAACAAATTTCACATCCTTCTTCAGCAAATTATTTAAAGGCTTGGCCAATTCAGCTAAATTAGGGATGAATCTCCTTACGAAGTTTATTTTTCCGAAAAATGATCGTAACGAGCTGACATCCTTTGGGGGAGTTATGGCTTGGATTCCTTGCACTCTCTCTGGATCAATTCTAATGCCTTCTTTGGACACAATGTGACCTAACAACTTCCCCTCATCCACCCCGAAGGTAGACTTTTTAGGATTCAAGGATATTCCAAATTTCCGACATCTTTCAAAGATTCTCCTTAAATGTTTTACGTGGTCTCCCCTGTCTTTCGAGAAGACAGTTAGATCATCTTGATAAATTGCAATGATTTTGCCAATTAGACCCTCAAATGCATGATCCATTGCCCTTTGGAAGGTTGATCCTGCATTCAAAAGCCCAAATGGCATTCTTATATACTCGAAGGTTCCCCACGGGGTGGTGAAGGTTGTCTTTCCACGATCTTCCTTCTTGATTTGGACCTGGTTGTAACCAGAAAATCCGTCGAGCAAGGATAACATGCCAGCCCCTGTTACACTTTGCAATAAATTTTCCATATTGGGCAAAGGATAGTTATCTTTTAGAGATGCTTGATTCAGGTTCCTAAAGTCAATGCAAATTCTAATCTCCCCGTTTTTCTTTCTTACGATTACAGGATTGGACACCCATGTTGTATGCCTAACTGGTCTAATGATGCCTGCTGCCAACATCTTTTCCAATTCCTTTTTAACTAAGGGAGCTAGCTTAGGGTTCATGTTTCGCAATTTTTGTCGATACGGCTTGGCTCCCTCTTTGACAGGAATAGTGTGTTCAATAATGGACTGATCATAAGTTTTTAAATCATCTTAGACCCATGCAAAGATATCTTTATACTCTCTGATTAATTCAATAATTCTTCTTCTTTCTTCTCCCGAGGCATTTATCCCAATTCTGATCATTTTTGGGGAACAAGCAGACCCTACATTTATTTCGATGACCCCATCTACAGGTTCAGATCTCTTACCCTTGTATTCATCATGCCTGTTAAAGTTTCTTTCAAGGGGGAAAGCTATTTCTGTGACATCCATACCTTCAATTGAATCACCTTTTATCTCATCCTCAAAATTCACCATTGGGGTTTTAGAAGCGTTTAAAAATCGTATGATTTGGGCATCACTGTCGAAAACTTGCCCGCGTCCCCAGGCAGAATTTGCCCACTTTCGATTGTAGCGATCAACGTCGGATTTTCGTTGGTTTTCTCGGGAGTTTATTTTATTAATGTTGAAGTGGAGTTAAATGTTAGGAAACTAAACAAGCTACACTGCTTCTGGGTATCCCACTGGTGGGTAGAGCATACACAGTATAGTAAAATATGTTCGTTCCAATTTTATTATGTGATGAACATGAGAGCCATTGACTCTCCGCCCGATAGAGAGCACTCTTGATTCGCCTTATGGTGAGATTCAAGAGATTTTATGAACAAGTAAAATACTAAAGTAAGATAAATCTAAGCAACTTATTGGAATAAAAAGCTCTTCGGCAAAGAGTGCTCTTGATCCACTTTGCAGTGAGATTCAAGAGTCTTTATGTTCCTTTTAAACAGTTTATATCGAAAAAGAAAACTAAGCAGCTAAGACAAAAATGAAACTCTCCGATAGAGAGTGCTCTTGATCCACTTTGCAGTGAGATTCAAGAGACTTTGGATTCTTTTTAACAACTTTATATCAAAGGTAAATCTAAGTAAGAACTTGAAATAAACTAAAGTAAAGCTACAAGCTAATCTAGCAATTTATGAGAAATGAAACTAATCTAACATCCTATTCTACTCTCATAGGTATAAAGCAAATAAGAAAAAGATACAGGCTTCCCCCAAATGGGGGAAGAAGGGCGTGGGAGCCGTAATCCCACTTGATTTTTATTAAACTTTATTACAAAAAATTATGAACAACTCTCTGATAGAGAGTGCTCTTGATCCGCTTAAATTGCGTGATTCAAGAGACTTTAGGCCCTTCAGGAAGGCAAAGGGATAGCGAGGGTTAGAAGGAAAAGTGAAAAGTTCTTAGTTTAAGCTCCAAACGGACTTTCTTCCTCGCTTTCCTATAAAATAAATATGAAAAACCAGCAAACACTAAAAATTGTTAATGTATTAGTACATGTATATACATAAAAAAGATTTACACTCTAGTACTTGAAAAAAGTATTCAATAAAATTGTTACAAGTACTTAGTAATAATTTAATAGATAGATCTAACTTATGAATATCCTTAAGCTCTTTTTAGATCTAGTAATGAAGCAAATAAATTCTAAGAATGATGCTTTTAGATTTAAATCTACTTTCTTTTTGTAAACAAAAATAGGAAAAAAGAGTTTGATTTGATTTTAAGAAGGTAAGAAAAGTAGAACCAATCCCAAGCTTGAGGATTATGAAGGCTTATGAAGATCTGCAAAATCAAACTGTTAGCATGTGATCAAAGTGTTCTTATGGTTGGAGAGGAAGAAAATCCAGCTTAGGTTCGCTTCCAAATCAACTTGGATCCTGCAACAATTCTCATACACTTACAAGAACAAATGGATTAAATCTAGAAAACATAGAGTAGTGAAAAATTATGAAGAGTAATTGTATAACTGACTATGCATACTACTCCCTATTCTTTCACTAACATGTTAAAAGCAAACAACTCAAAGACTCCGAATGTATGCTTTTATGGGCTCATAGGCCTTCTTAGCTAAGTAATCCACTGATTCAAACAATAAGTACATGAAAACAAGACAAGATTATACCTCAACATGCTTCACAATGATGGATCTTGCACACCTCCTTGACCTCCAAAGTCTCAACAAATTTTTATTGCAAAATATGAAATACATGAGCAAAGGTTCGATGCTAATCCACACCGAATGATGGAGCAAGGCCTTGCTTTTATAGATAAATACAGAAGGTAAGCGAATGCATGAAGAGAGGAGAGATCTAGGGTTTAGGAAGGCGCAATCACCAACCAAAGAGAGCCAATGCGTTGATTGAAGAGTTTAACAACGCTTGGTTGTTGAGATTGGGTTGATGTGGCCTCCACATAGGCAAGGCGTAATCCATCTCCATTGTAAACAACGCCTACGCTTTGGATACTGTTATCACACCATAGTAGCAGGGCTACTATTCTTGTACAGCAGATATCTGCACATTCCAGAGCTTACATTATTCCAGAGCATGGCTATATATTTTGGATCACTCATGATCAGAGCAGTACATTATTCAGATTTTGTATATGACCTTGTGTCAAGGCTGAGCCTTGAGAGTTCAGATTTGATGACTGATGTGACCACTTATCCCATTACAGTTTCAGTTCAGTGCCTAGAGATGTATTACAGCAGTGTTTCAGATGATACTTGATGATTATTATTATGATGATGTATGATCTATGGATATGTTGTCACTGACTGTGGATTATTATCTTGTTGATTTAGTCATGATCATAGCATGTGCTTGGTATATTATTCCTGATGTGTCAAACTATTTAAAATGAACTGTAAATCATAAAATGGACAATTGCTTGCACATTTAGGTCATTTAACAAAACTTACTGGTTTTTCACCTTACATAGATATGGTCTTTCCCGACACCAGTTGTCTGCTAGTGTAGGCTCCACATTCACTTGTCTCCGTCCATACATGACCTTCCTGTTTGACTTTAAACCCTGACTTGTCTCATTTGACTTTCTGATACCGAGGACTTCCCCATTTTTCTACCTCTGTGTTTGGACCGCATCCCTGTTTATTCAGTGTCTCGGCTCTGAGTTGGTGACAGAACTTGCCTTTGGTGAGTTGGATTGTAGGCCTAAATCATTCTGGTCGGTTGTCCCGATGTTTGGCATTGGCTCCAACTCCCCCTAGTCACTTGAGATGTTGTTGGCTAAAACTGAAAGCTCATGTTCTACCTATGGAAACTTAATAAATTCGCCCATGGAAACAAAAAAAGGGCAAGAGCGATGAAAAGCTAAAAAAATACTCCTCGAAGAGTATAAGAAAGGTCCAAAAAAACCAATGGTTCTTAAAAGCTATATCTAAACAATTGTTGACCTTGTATAAATAAATGAAAAACATGCCCTGGATGCAAGCTGCAACTAGTTGTGCTTCTTAGCACATCTGAAATCCGAAGGGTTATGTAGGCCAAAAAGGCCATGGAATAAAATTGAATGATCCTAATGAACCTGGATCAACTTGATGTAGACATGATGCCTAAGTTGAATAAGCACTCTCTAAACAACTTATCCATTTGTGAGGCACAGCCATCCCCCGTGTTCTTTTGTCCAGCACAGAGTTTGTAGTTTCCCCCTTCTCCCAGTCCAAAGTATTTTTGAGTTAAGTTAGACAAGTCAAACCCTTGGCCCAACCTTGCTCTTAGCCTTCATCCTTCACTAGCAGTTTGACCATGTCCAATGGGTGAGTTTGTCATTTGAACTGTTGTGCAAGTAATTTTATATAACAACGGAATATGTTAACTTGATTAATGCCACTGAATGGAATTTATACTTTGAGCTTAACTGTGAGAATGATTAGAGAAGCATTGTCTTAGTCTACTGATGTGATTTATCCTTGATTATATATTCTTGGGATCCGTGATGATGTGGGCCATGTATGGATGATTATTGATGATGATTGATGGGCCCACATGTTTGATGATGGACATATGATGCAGATGATGTTTGATCCAGTTCAGCAGATTTATCACTACTTCAGATCAACAAATTATACATTGTCCATATATGGTGGACCCTACAGCTGGCCCATTAGGGCAACCCAGGGTGTATGAGTACACATTCCTAGTGGATTTGGGTCTTCCGGATCCATTGAGACACTTATCTTTCAGTTCCGGGCACTTCTGATAGTGATTGATGCAGTTTTACACTTGTTGACCAGATTTGGGGCTGATTTCCTAGCCTGAGCAGCAGGGGCCCCGAGAGGCCAGTTCACCTAGGGCGCTGATGATGGAGGGGGTAGTCCAGCCACTTGTTTTTACCATTTACCCCCCCCTTCTGGAGAGCCTGGTGGGCTCAGATGGACAGCGCTAGCACCCTAGGAGGCAGTTTTGACACTTTCACAGTTCCCGAGGCAGTTAAAAATGGGATAAAGTGGTCACTGAGGAAATCGATTTGGGCAATTGAGGCAAGGTTTTGGCATTTGGTTTTCACAGAGGTCTTCCAGGGTGGCATCACTATCTTCCAGTCAGTTTTCACCATGTGGGTATGCCCAGATTGATCACAGGAGGACATTTACTGCTTGATTGTCATGGATTCTGAGGACAGTTTTGATCATTTACATTATATGGGACATATTTTATTATTTTATTGTGCCTTGGGGATGAGCTAGTAAGGATTGATGCCTCCTAGCCCCACCATGAGCTTATATTGTCATGTCCTAGTCACCATGAGGTGGATTTTGGTACTTATGTTGCTCTAGTGGATGACGTCACCCTCTTATTGTACCATTTAGTGGGAGCGCTATTGTTATATTGAGTGATCCATGTGATATATTGTTGTGGATCATCTTAGCCATTGATTGTATGATGAGATCTTTTAATCTCAACCACTCATTTGATGTAGTATTGTAGAGTGGTATAGGGTTTTGGTCTTTATTATCCTATATAAGGAGGAGACCCCCCATTGTAAAGCCCACCTTTGGAGCTCTGGAATATTGGAATAGAAGATTTTTTGTGGAGCACATCTCTCTTGCATTGTGGATTCTCTTGCATATTGAATATACAGTATCTCTTCTATGTATCATTGTGGATTTTGGTGCTTCTTCTAATCTTTTGACAGGAAAGTCGAATTGGTGGAGAGGAGGGCGACTTCATGAGGGTTATTGTTGGAGGGATCCACATATTCTCTCTTGGGTTGATCTTGTGATAGGGAGTATCATTATTGTATCTTCGTGACATAGTTGATGCTTTCTATTACATCTTTCTACCATTTTCTTAATCATCTTGCTTGACTTGTTTCTTTGATCTTGTCTTGTAGGAGGAGGACGATTTGGCTATCTTGGAGAAGGACGTTTTGGTTGGAGCTATTGGATCTCACTCTTGAATATACACATAGGAGAATGCTATCAATTTGCAAGGTGGCCATAAGCAATTGAGGTAAGATCTACAAGGTATGTGGCTCTTTCATCCATTCTATCTTCATTGGTCATAAAACCCTAATTCATTAAAACCCCAATTTTGGTATTTCTTAGATCTACTTAGATCTAGCCTTGCTCTTGAGAAGATATTGAAAACCCACCTCTATAGCATCCACCCCTAGTTGGATCTATAGTTTGGTGGTGATTGGCTTAAAATTAACCCACTTTTCAAGGCAAAAAGCCCTCTTTGACCCAAATCACACTTCCTAGTGAGAGGCTTGTTTGGTTAGATCTAGCACATGGGTAGGTGAGATCCCACTTGATTTGCAATCTAGACACTTGATAACCTACCCCTAGATTCTTACTTTGGTGAAATCTACCTTGTGGACATCTCTCCATGTTTTAAGGGGTTAAAACCCCCTTTTGAATTTATTGGCACCTCAAAACTCAGATCTACTAAGATCTAGCCCTTGGATTGACTTGATTTTTGGGACATGCATAGATAGGGGTACTAGCTACTTGGATCTACAATTTGGTGGCCATTGGACTTGATTTGGTCCACTTAACCCTTGTTTTAGCCCTCTTTGAGCAAGTCGCACTCCCTTGGGGAAGGTGAGTTTGCCCACTTTGAGGAAGTGGGTAGTTGAGATTTTTGTGGATTTGAAACGGCCATACCTTGAAACCTAGGTCTAGACTATCTTTTTGTCACGATCCGCCTTGGGGGTAGCATTCCTTGTTTCAAGGGATTGTGGTCCACTTAAGGTTATTACTTGAAAACCTAGATCTAGCAAGATCCAACCATTAGATCTCATTTAGCCCACTTGACTTGGCTCCTAGGTGTCCCGATCTACACTTTGACATACTTTTTGACCCCATTAGCCCATCTAACAAGGCACTAGTCCTCCACTAAGCAAGTCGCACTCCTTGGGAATTGTGTCAAACCCTAGATCTAGTATGTGGGTACTCCTAGAATCAACTTAGATTCATAGATCTAGTCTCTACTTAACCTCTAGTACCAACATTACACCTAGCATTCACCTTGTGGGCCCACTTAAAACCATTTCACACTTCCCAAGAAAAGAAGACCCACTTGTGTAAACATATGGTACTATACCTAGTCATCATACCCCATCATGTGGCCTAAACCATACATAATTTGAAACACTAGCCATCTCTTGTACACCTTCAACCATCTTCAACTTCTAGGTCCACTTAACCTCGCATTGGTTTCCGTAACTCCACATTCACTTACCCTTAGAAACCTCTGTTTGGGTCCAATCAACTGTGATTGGTTATAGGGTCTCCCCCTTGGTCTTGTTACACCCTGACCTAAAGCGAAGAGTGCCTCGGTTGACGTGACTCCCATCTTGCATTGGGAACCGTGGCATCTCTTGGGTTACCTCTTTAGTTGCCTGCCTCCTCTACCGTCCCGGATGGGATACCTCTAGGGGCAACTACAAGTTGTGTGATAACATTTTTGGCGCCGTTGCCGGGGAGGTAGAGGCCTACCTTGGTTCAACACACCTTTGTGTCTCATTCTCTCCCTGCACTTTAAACGACATACATCTTGGTAGAAGAGTTTAAAAATCTACCTGGCGACTCCAATTCGTGACTCCGCTGAGGATCGATCCCATTCCCATCTTTCAATTTTGTAATTTGTAAATCATAAATGAATTCAGACATTTTCTTCCAAATGACAAGGTGTATGAATGAAATATATGAGAATCTATCTCGCTATAGAGGGCAGTTGGAAGAAGGTAATGAAAGTCAGTCAACATATCAATATGGGAGTGATTATGTACATAATTCTTATGACTCTCATTCTTCAAGTAAAAGTATTAACCCAATTAATTCAAACAAAAGTCAATCTCAACCAAGGCCTTGCAACCACAGCACTCGGTCAAATGACTCTAGCATTCCAATTAGACATCCAAAACTAATCCCTAGTAGGATGGCCAAAGTTATTAAAAATCCGGCTAAGCCATCTCCTTTTGACTTCTCTGAAATCCATGGGGCACCTCATCTTATGCCAAATAATTACTCTGAATGGTTGCCTCGTTTCTATGGAAATTATTTTGAGTCAATTGAAAATCATTTACAAAGATTTTGGGATTATATGGAAGTTAGGGGTGCTGATGATGAAGATGTTTATATGCGGGCCCTGGGTGAGACTTTAGGTGGAAATGCCGGTTTATGGTTTGATAATTTAGCCCCGGGATCCATCACTGGATATGATATGTTTGTTGGGTTATTAAATAATAAATGGGGTAGTAATATTGAAGAATCCTTAACAAAGACATCAAGCAATAACTGTGCTGTTAAGGACCAGTTTGATAAGGACCACGATAATAATAATGACACTTCAAATCAGTCCTTGAGTAGCCCTACTTTTGATCTTGAAGAAATTTCTGATTTTGTATTTGTTAAGGATCCTTCAGAAAAAGAATTCCTTAATCACTCTATCATTAACAATCATTCAATTCCTTATCACCTTATTGAAGAAGAAGAAAGTGGAAACATTGACCAATACCCTTTAGTAGTGCTTTCACATGATCATTGTGCAAATAATCAGGATGCTTTAAATGAGCTTGTAAATTTTTCCCTTGATCAATTAAATGAAAATGATCACTTATCATCTTATAACTTTAATGATGAATCAATAAAAGGTCAATCTCAAGATGAGGATGAATTAGTGAATCACACTAGATGCTCTAATCTGTGTTCCACTTCTTATAATGAGTCTTTAATTTTTTCCATCCTTAATCAAGACAACTTAGAGTTAGATAGCTATGGTCAATCTTGTCCTCAGATTGTAAATATTAAACTTGATCAAAAGATTAAAATCATTCCTACAGTAAAGAGTGCCTTCTTTTGTCAAAATCCAAGGTCAAACTTATTTATTCATTTGGGAGAATTTTCATATCTGCAATCCACCCTCCTTTCCCAACTCTTTCAATCATCTTTGGGTTGGTGCTCTAGTCATTTTTTTGCCTTGGAATTTTTCAAAAGGAAGTATATGCACGATTACATAATTGGAGAAAAAGCACTTCATTTCCCTTTTCAGTCACCTTGGAACAATAATGCTTGTTGTCAGATTATCAATCATTTTTGGTGGCTAGAAAAGGTGTTTAAAGATCAATTTCATCTCTTCTCCATTTTTGAGCATCAAGTGGGCCTAGTTTTGATTTTTCGTCTTTTAAGCCTTGATTTGTCCCCACTTGGTTTTTATTTGATCATCAGTCCCAAGGAGAACCAAATTGATTATGTGAAAGAAGCAAATGAAGAAGTTAATTTGTGTGAAAATGAACCAAATCACATGCCTTATGACTTCCCTCCATCCATCTCTGAGTTCAACTTGCATAAATTTTATGATCCTGTCAATTCTTGGATAGAGGATGTTTGCATCAATCATTTTTATTGGCATGATCTCATTTTTCCCCACTCAATTTTTTCTTCAATTTCTGAACAAGCTAAGAAGATTGGGCTCTCAAATTCAATAGTCTTTAATCCAATCTTGACTTGCTTTATCAACAAAAATCAAAGAAAAATCATTAACTTATTTGATGAATGGTTACACTGGATTTATGATTTTACCTAACATTTGTGCTAATTGGTTAGAGTAGGGTAGGTAGGTCTTGAATAATCTCACTTGAGCAGTAGGATTTGTGTGATTTTTCTTTTATCTGTGTGCCGAGTATTGTCCCATTTTTCTTTTTCTTCCTGGAGTGTTTGCTTGTTTGTCTTCTTTATTGAGTTGAGCCTTGCTCCTTCCTAAGCTTGTCTCTTCTCCTGCATGCATTTAAGAAATTATAGTTGGTATTTCTACTTTTGGCTGCCTGTGCAAGTTGAGATTGCCTGCTTGAAGAAAGTACTTTTTTCCTCCTGCACAGTAATAAAAATGATAAATGAATAATATATGCCATGTTAGTTTATATTTATATTTTGGCACATTTTAGTTTATGCTTTAGATTATATTTCATTTCAGTTTTATTTTATATTTGTCCCATACATGCTCCATGATGGTATTCTAGTGTTTGTGAGAGCAGGAACAGGTGCAAGATAAAAGCTGAAAGCAAGGATGGTGCAGTGCTGGATTGAAGATTGATGTAGAGCAGTTTGAGACCAGAGATTCTGAGGTTCTCAAGCGCTCTCTCCCTTAGAGCACTTGTCCCAGCTGGAGCCAGATGTTATCACACCATAGTAGCAGGGCTACTATTCTTGTACAGCAGATATCTGCACATTCCAGAGCTTACATTATTCCAGAGCATGGCTATATATTTTGGATCACTCATGATCAGAGCAGTACATTATTCAGATTTTGTATATGACCTTGTGTCAAGGCTGAGCCTTGAGAGTTCAGATTTGATGACTGATGTGACCACTTATCCCATTACAGTTTCAGTTCAGTGCCTAGAGATGTATTACAGCAGTGTTTCAGATGATACTTGATGATTATTATTATGATGATGTATGATCTATGGATATGTTCTCACTGACTGTGGATTATTATCTTGTTGATTTAGTCATGATCATAGCATGTGCTTGGTATATTATTCCTGATGTGGCAAACTATTTAAAATGAACTGTAAATCATAAAATGGACAATTGCTTGCACATTTAGGTCATTTAACAAAACTTACTGGTTTTTCACCTTACATAGATATGGTCTTTCCCGACACCAGTTGTCTGCTAGTGTAGGCTCCATTTCACTTGTCTCCGTCCATACATGACCTTCCTGTTTGACTTTAAACCCTGACTTGTCTCATTTGACTTTCTGATACCGAGGACTTCCCCATTTTTCTACCTCTGTGTTTGGACCGCATCCTTGTTTATTCAGTGTCTCGGCTCTGAGTTGGTGACAGAACTTGCCTTTGGTGAGTTGGATTGTAGGCCTAAATCATTCTGGTCGGTTGTCCCGATGTTTGGCATTGGCTCGAACTCCCCCTAGTCACTTGAGATGTTGTTGGCTAAAACTGAAAGCTCATGTTCTACCTATGGAAACTTAATAAATTCGCCCATGGAAACAAAAAAAGGGCAAGAGCGATGAAAAGCTAAAAAAATACTCCTCGAAGAGTATAAGAAAGGTCCAAAAAATGCAATGGTTCTTAAAAGCTATATCTAAACAATTGCTGACCTTGTATAAATATATGAAAAACATGCCCTGGATGCAAGCTGCAACTAGTTGTGCTTCTCAGCACATCTGAAATCCGAAGGGTTATGTAGGCCAAAAAGGCCATGGAATAAAATTGAATGATCCTAATGAACCTGGATCAACTTGATGTAGACATGATGCCTAAGTTGAATAAGCACTCTCTAAACAACTTATCCATTTGTGAGGCACAGCCATCCCCCGTGTTCTTTTGTCCAGCACAGAGTTTGTAGTTTCCCCCTTCTCCCAGTCCAAAGTATTTTTGAGTTAAGTTAGACAAGTCAAACCCTTGGCCCAACCTTGCTCTTAGCCTTCATCCTTCACTAGCAGTTTGACCATGTCCAATGGGTGAGTTTGTCATTTGAACTGTTGTGCAAGTAATTTTATATAACAACGGAATATGTTAACTTGATTAATGCCACTGAATGGAATTTATACTTTGAGCTTAACTGTGAGAATGATTAGAGAAGCATTGTCTTAGTCTACTGATGTGATTTATCCTTGATTATATATTCTTGGGATCCGTGATGATGTGGGCCATGTATGGATGATTATTGATGATGATTGATGGGCCCACATGTTTGATGATGGACATATTATGCAGATGATGTTTGATCCAGTTCAGCAGATTTATCACTACTTCAGATCAACAAATTATACATTGTCCATATATGGTGGACCCTACAGCTGGCCCATTAGGGCAACCCAGGGTGTATGAGTACACATTCCTAGTGGATTTGGGTCTTCCGGATCCATTGAGACACTTATCTTTCAGTTCCGGGCACTTCTGATAGTGATTGATGCAGTTTTACACTTGTTGACCAGATTTGGGGCTGATTTCCTAGCCTGAGCAGCAGGGGCCTCGAGAGGCCAGTTCACCTAGGGCGCTGATGATGGAGGGGGTAGTCCAGCCACTTGTTTTTACCATTTACCCCCCCTTCTGGAGAGCCTAGTGGGCTCAGATGGACAGCGCTAGCACCCTAGGAGGCAGTTTTGACACTTTCACAGTTCCCGAGGCAGTTAAAAATGGGATAAAGTGGTCACTGAGGAAATCGATTTGGGCAATTGAGGCAAGGTTTTGGCATTTGGTTTTCACAGAGGTCTTCCAGGGTGGCATCACTATCTTCCAGTCAGTTTTCACCATGTGGGTATGCCCAGATTGATCACAGGAGGACATTTACTGCTTGATTGTCATGGATTCTGAGGACAGTTTTGATCATTTACATTATATGGGACATATTTTATTATTTTATTGTGCCTTGGGGATGAGCTAGTAAGGATTGATGCCTCCTAGCCCCACCATGAGCTTATATTGTCATGTCCTAGTCACCATGAGGTGGATTTTGGTACTTATGTTGCTCTAGTGGATGACGTCACCCTCTTATTGTACCATTTAGTGGGAGCGCTATTGTTATATTGAGTGATCCATGTGATATATTGTTGTGGATCATCTTAGCCATTGATTGTATGATGAGATCTTTTAATCTCAACCACTCATTTGATGTAGTATTGTAGAGTGGTATAGGGTTTTGGTCTTTATTATCCTATATAAGGAGGAGACCCCCCATTGTAAAGCCCACCTTTTGAGCTCTGGAATATTGGAATAGAAGATTTTTTGTGGAGCACATCTCTCTTGCATTGTGGATTCTCTTGCATATTGAATATACAGTATCTCTTCTATGTATCATTGTGGATTTTGGTGCTTCTTCTAATCTTTTGACAGGAAAGTCGAATTGGTGGAGAGGAGGGCGACTTCATGAGGGTTATTGTTGGAGGGATCCACATATTCTCTCTTGGGTTGATCTTGTGACAGGGAGTATCATTATTGTATCTTCGTGACATAGTTGATGCTTTCTATTACATCTTTCTACCATTTTCTTAATCATCTTGCTTGACTTGTTTCTTTGATCTTGTCTTGTAGGAGGAGGACGATTTGGCTATCTTGGAGAAGGACGTTTTGGTTGGAGCTATTGGATCTCACTCTTGAATATACACATAGGAGAATGCTATCAATTTGCAAGGTGGCCATAAGCAATTGAGGTAAGATCTACAAGGTATGTGGCTCTTTCATCCATTCTATCTTCATTGGTCATAAAACCCTAATTCATTAAAACCCCAATTTTGGTATTTCTTAGATCTACTTAGATCTAGCCTTGCTCTTGAGAAGATATTGAAAACCCACCTCTATAGCATCCACCCCTAGTTGGATCTATAGTTTGGTTGTGATTGCCTTAAAATTAACCCACTTTTCAAGGCAAAAAGCCCTCTTTGACCCAAATCACACTTCTTAGTGAGAGGCTTGTTTGGTTAGATCTAGCACATGGGTAGGTGAGATCCCACTTGATTTGCAATCTAGACACTTGATAACCTACCCCTAGATTCTTACTTTGGTGAAATCTACCTTGTGGACATCTCTCCATGTTTTAAGGGGTTAAAACCCCCTTTTGAATTTATTGGCACCTCAAAACTCAGATCTACTAAGATCTAGCCCTTGGATTGACTTGATTTTTGGGACATGCATAGATAGGGGTACTAGCTACTTGGATCTACAATTTGGTGGCCATTGGACTTGATTTGGTCCACTTAACCCTTGTTTTAGCCCTCTTTGAGCAAGTCGCACTCCCTTGGGGAAGGTGAGTTTGCCCACTTTGAGGAAGTGGGTAGTTGAGATTTTTGTGGATTTGAAACGGCCATACCTTGAAACCTAGGTCTAGACTATCTTTTTGTCACGATCCGCCTTGGGGGTAGCATTCCTTGTTTCAAGGGATTGTGGTCCACTTAAGGTTATTACTTGAAAACCTAGATCTAGCAAGATCCAACCATTAGATCTCATTTAGCCCACTTGACTTGGCTCCTAGGTGTCCCGATCTACACTTTGACATACTTTTTGACCCCATTAGCCCATCTAACAAGGCACTAGTCCTCCACTAAGCAAGTCGCACTCCTTGGGAATTGTGTCAAACCCTAGATCTAGTATGTGGGTACTCCTAGAATCAACTTAGATTCATAGATCTAGTCTCTACTTAACCTCTAGTACCAACATTACACCTAGCATTCACCTTGTGGGCCCACTTAAAACCATTTCACACTTCCCAAGAAAAGAAGACCCACTTGTGTAAACATATGGTACTATACCTAGTCATCATACCCCATCATGTGGCCTAAACCATACATAATTTGAAACACTAGCCATCTCTTGTACACCTTCAACCATCTTCAACTTCTAGGTCCACTTAACCTCGCATTGGTTTCCGTAACTCCACATTCACTTACCCTTAGAAACCTCTGTTTGGGTCCAATCAACTGTGATTGGTTATAGGGTCTCCCCCTTGGTCTTGTTACACCCTGACCTAAAGCGAAGAGTGCCTCGGTTGACGTGACTCCCATCTTGCATTGGGAACCGTGGCATCTCTTGGGTCACCTCTTTAGTTGCCTGCCTCCTCTACCGTCCCGGATGGGATACCTCTAGGGGCAACTACAAGTTGTGTGATAACAGATACATCGCCCACATGGAACCTTCGCTTCACCTTATGCAAAGACGCCCACGTGATCACGTGAAGAGTGAGGCGCACACTTTTATAATTTTGGAACGGTCACGCTGATCCAAAGTTTTATATGGCATGTGCTTTATTCTTCAAAGGTGGTCGTACACCCTTAATAATCCATCTTCAACCTTTTCCAATGCTTTTTTTATTCAATTTTGGCTTTTTTCAATTTTTGTCCCTGGTGCATTTTGCTCTTTTTTTGCAATTAAATGCTAATTTGATGCATCCTTAGCCAAAACTACTCCCAGAGGTGATGTAACTGCCCGGAACCTGAAGAAAGTGGGCACTAGGGTAAAGAGGACGCTTTGAGCATCAAAATGAGCCTTCCCATGCCAAATTCCGCCTCCAGACGACACTTTTATTACATTTTGAATTTTTCCAATTAAACCATTAAAAATGGTCTAATTTACGGAAAAAAAATATTTTCTTCGGAATGAAACGAAACTCCTTGGGGACCTAGTGCATGTCCATATGACTCAATTTAGATGGCTAGCATGTAAAAAATCCTAGACACGAAGACTTTAATAACCTCCCTAGGTTCGACCACCATGAGAATACTCCAGCTTTGGAGGTGTGAGTGAAAAAATCAGGAATTATACGCCACTGAAGAGTAGCGCATAATTCCTAAGGAAAAAAACACTCTAGAGTATCCACCTGATAGCCAAACCTAAGGTAAGCCAAGTCTTTTATAAAAGGACCATGCTTAGACCAACTTTTTACAATTTCCCCAAGGGCGTATGAACATGCAGTTTATTACAACAGGGGCAAAAATTGCCCTGAAAATGACTTCTGAACTCTGAAGATGAACATGTATCACGTTCATGAAACTGGCGGCTCACTAGAAGTTCAACTATTGTACAAAATAGTTGGTAACAAGTGGTAGGAAATTCCTCCCATGTTGGTAGGATGTAAGGGTTGGGTCTCGCATGGTGGTAGGAAAGTCCTCCCATGTTGGTAGACGAGGTCTCGTATGGTGGTAGGTTTGTCCTCCCATACTGGAGACGTCCACCGGTCATAAGACACTGTGTGTGCGCTTAGGCAAGATCTCGTATGGTGGTAGGTTTGTGCCTCCCATACTGGTAAACGCAGGCTGACCGTTGTGGTACATGTGATGAGATTATCTGAAGACGATGAGGTGATAGTAGGAGATGCAGGTGTTTGTAGAGGTAATGTAATGACTGGTCCTGGGCTGTACCTAATTGATGGCTTGCTCGCAGAGATGATGAAGACCTACATGAGGGCTAGGCCTACATCCAGCATGAAAACGAGTTGGCTCTGTAGAACTTCCTATGACGAGTAGATTCGAGAGATGTCACTAATTGATGATTGACATGATGAGGATTGCAGCAGCGACTACGATGATCCAGTGTTGACGATGATGTTCCACTATTGATGATGATCCAACGACGAAGACTTGTGTCCAGATGTGTTGATGACTGTGTCAAGAGAATACCTTCCTAGTTAAGAGGGAGTGTTAATGTAATTGTAACTTCGGAAGATATTCACTTGTATTTTATATTGTTATAATTATTGTACTTTATTTGTACCTCCAACAGAGATGTTTATTCCTCCGACGAGGGATGTGATTATTACATTTGGTCATGTAAAGTCATTGAGGTAAATCCTCCATTGGAAGTCGGGGCAATGGTTCCCCCTAAAGTCAGTTAGATTAGGGTTATTGAGTCCCCTAGAGAAGTCGGCCCAGTCAGGTACAACTGGGGCCGACCTAGTAAGTGAAAAGGTCAAGTGAAAGATAAAGTATAAATAGAGAGTGGAGCTCTCTCATTTGGATAACACACTCACTCACAAGTTCGCATTAGTGAGAGAGAGGACAAGTTTGCATAGGAGGAAAAGAAGAGGAGCTGCAGAAGACCATCTTTGTTTTGGGGTTTTACTTTTGTGATATTGTATTGGTGACGATTCTATCTCTGAGGAAGTTGCGGGGTTTTTTCCTTTATGGTTTCCCCGAGGAAATTCTTTGTGTCTATTGTGTTATGCTGTGCATGTTATTCTTTTAGTTAAGATCCTAGATAAATATTGATTAAAAGTAGAAAATCTAACAGATAGCCATAATCAAGGAGAAACATAATCTTATCTTGCTGCCCATAAAACCAAAAATTTACTTTTCTGAAATACCTTAATAATGGAGAAATTCGAAATGTATGTGAGCGTGCATTTACCAAAGGAAAACATTAAATTGTAGCTAACACTTGATGAGAATGTAAGATACACATTAAAACATTTCCAGTAGTAAATACAAAGATTTATAAAGGGGAATGAACCATTATCTATCTCTTCACAACAATGGTACAATCATCTTTATGAGGAATCATGTTGCCTATTGCTTCAACTCTTTAACACACATTTAATGCAAAAGAAATGAGGCCTTAGAAGTTAGTAGTGAACAAATAAATTTAGACACATTATACCTCACAAAAGGTAGTCCTTAGCTTGCATTGCCTTCAAGATCTTCAACAATAGCTCAATAGGGAAGAGCTCCCTAAATCCAACCATCTACAAATGAAGAGAGCAAACCCTTATATAGGTTTTAGTCCAACTCCTTATACAATACAATACTATTTCTCTCATCTAACTAAATCCTTGAGACTATTCAACAATAATAAAATAAGGAGTTAGTTAGAAACATCTTCCAAAAACAACCAAGAAGGTAGGGTGCACCTTTTAGGTAGTTGAGTGTTTGACCAACTATATGAAATGATAAATAACTTTACATGTGTGCCCTTTAAGAAAGAGAGTATGTCTACACGTGTGGAAGGATCCAAGGTGGATGAATTGTGGTTTGGCCAATCAAGAAACTCCATGAAATGATAAATTATTCCTCCACAAGTGCGCTCTTCAAGAAGAGGAGATTCCCACGTGTGAAAAAGCTCAAACATGGACAAATTAGGGTTTTCCCATCATAAAATAGTGCTCTTCAAACAATGCCCCCTAAAAAAATGCGCAACAAGGATCTTTTGGAGACTTGTGTGGCTATAACCAACTCCTTGAAGCAAGAATGCCCTTCTAACCAACTCTCTAGCACATTATCCCAACTGTAACAACCTTCCACACGTGTGAGACAAATGATGTGTCAACCAACCTTTGTAACAACCTTGACCAAGCAAATAGTATAATAATCTTTGATTAGTTGAGTGCACCCTTGGAGAATGCATCAAGGTTGTTAGATCTTCCTTCAACAAATAATATTAATATAGTAACCTCCAAGAAGAGTGCGCCCTAGACAGAAGAACCAAGTTGGTTAGATCCATCAAACCACGAGCCAGTACCCGTTGAAATATTGTAACTTCGAAGAATATTCTATTGTATTATTGTAATTTATTCGGAGATGTTAATTCCTCCGTTGGGATGTCATTATTGTATTTGATTATGTAAAGTCATTGAGGTAAATCCTCCCTTGTAAGTCGGGACAATAGATTCCCTTTGAGTCAATTGTAATGGGGTGTTTAAGTCCCCTAGAGAAGTCGGCCCAGTCAGCATTAGGTTAAGTTGTTGGGGCCGACCTAGTTAGGGAAAAAGTCAAGTGGAAGATAAAGTATAAATAGGAGTGATGTGCTCCTTATTTGGACACACACTCACTTGTGTAATTCGCATAGGAGAGAGAGAGAGAGATATCTGCAAGGAGGAGCACTTGTTTGGGGATTTTATCTTTATACTTTTTGGTCATCTATATTGAGGAAGTTTTGCTGGGTTTTCTACCCCTAGCGGCTTTCCCAGGATAAATCTGTGTCTATCTTGTGATTATGTTTCTTTCAGTGATCCTGTTTATGCTCTTGTTGTGAATTTGATTAAAACTTAACATGGTATCAGAGCTAACCTGAATAGGATAGCTTTCACAAGGTGAAACTCTCTCTTCTTCCTCCGACAAGAAATTAGGGTTTCTGTCAGAGTTGAAATTTTTGAAATTTGATTGCATAGAAACTTGCGCCTCTCCAAAAGCAAAATTTAGAGCCTTGGATCGAAGTTTTTGAGTGGGTAGATCTTCGGGAGAGTCAAACCCTAGTTTGACTCTGGACCAGAAAAACCAGAAAACCAAAAAACCAATGAACCAGAAATTTGCTGCAAATCCGAAATTCGCAAGTCAATTTTGAGGGGTAAAAATTTGGAATCTCCAGAAACCAAGTGTACCAGTCAACTCGCCTCAGTCAAGCACATCTCCTGGTAAGGTCAGTTTTGTATTTGAGAATTTTCATTTTTTGGTGACCTCCTGGATAAGATGGCCCCAAGCACTAAGCTTGAGGATAAGCTAAAAGGCATAGAGAATTTCCGAGTATGGAAATATAGGAGTGGCCTCATTCTTGAAGAGAATGATCTTGCCAAATACATCAAGGATGAAGTTGTAGAACCTGTAGAAGATGAAGCTAAGGAAAAGCACAAGAAGGACCTGATTAGGAAAAAGAGAATCATTGTTGATTCTATCAAAGACCACTTGATTCCTCAAGTGTCATCCAAGAAGACCCCAAAGGAGATGTATGATGCCCTATCCAGAATGTATGAAGGGAAGAACATCAATAGGAAGATGGATTTGAGAGCTCAATTGAAGAGTACCAAGATGAGCAAAGGAGAACCCATCCAAGACTACTTCACAAGGGTTTCCCAGTTCAAGGAGCAACTATAAGTCATTGGAGACTCCCTTGATGAAGATGAGCTAGTAATGATTGCTCTCAATGGTCTCACTAGAGCTTGGGATTCATTCATCCAGACTATGTGTGCCAGAAGGGAAAGCACGAAGTTCGACATTGTATGGGAAGATTGCATCCAAGAAGAGGCTAGAGTAGCCAATAGAGAAGCTCTACTTAAAGAAGATGATCAAGCCCTAGCCACCCATACCAAGAAAAGAAGAAGTCAATCTAACTTCAAGAAGGAAGACCACAAGGAGTCTCAACCTCCCAGAAGATTCCAAAGGACAAGAGAAAACACTCCATGGAGAGACCACTCCAATTTTCAATGTTTCCATCGTGACAAGATAGGATATATTGCCAGAAATTGTCCATTGAAGAGAAAAGAATACAAGAAGAGGACCAACCACAAAAGACATCATGCACATCTAGCTGAAGATGATGATGAAGAAGAAGAGGAAGAAGGACCTTGAAGAAAACAAACAAAAGAAGAAGATGCAGAAGAATATGTATTATTCTCTGCACTCTCTAGGTTTGTGACACCTGGAGAAGATACATGGCTTATTGATAGTGGCTTCAAAGCACAAGACGGGACAGAAGAAAACTCTGTCAAAACTTGAAGAGAAGAACTCTCCTCAAAAGGTATCATTAGGAGATGACTATCAATATCCTATTAAAGGAATTGGTGAAGCAAGCTACAAGCTTGATTCTGGAACCCCCATGAAGATGAAGGAAGTATTATATGTACCAGGTTTGAAGAAGAATTTACTTTCTATCTCAACATTAGATAAGAAAAGATATAGGGTTGCATGCATAAATGGACAAGTACTGATGTGTCCCAAAGGAAAATCAATTGAAGATGCAGTTGTCATTGGTGAAGAAGAAGGAGGCTTATATAAACTCAAGGGACATGTTATCACACAACTTGTAGTTGTCCCTAAAGGTATCCCATCCGGGATGATAGAGGAGATGGACAACTAAAGAGGTGACCCAAGAAATGCCACAGTTTCCAATGCAAGCTGGGAGTCACGTCAACCGATGCACTCTTCACTTTAGGTCGAGATGAATCAAGACCTAGGGGGAGACCCTATAACCAATCAAAGATGATTGGACCCTGTTATCACATATATAGTAGCCGGGCTACCATACATTATTTTTCCGATTCTAGTACATTATTCAGCCAGTTCCCTTACATTTGAGATGCTGAGATGAGCATCTATTGGATCACTATCAGATTGTGGACAGCAGTATATATTCCCCATGCCATGACTGAGTCTCAGGACACTCAAAGAGATAACCGATGTAGCCATTATACCATTGGTACAGAGCAATCAGTAGTGCCCAGAGTTACAGCAGCAGTTTCAAAGGACAGATGATGGTATAGGTTGATGAGCATTCAGGTATATGATTCAGCAGGTATATCATTGTGTTATGGTTATATTGCTTTTATACTTATTCTTATAGCATGTCTTAGCACTTAGTGTCATGATCTGGCGATCATATAGATATGTGGATCTGGTTGATCTTATTATATATATTATATTGTCCCTACTCAGACTTAGAAGTTCACTATTCATACTCATTGGTCTTACCCTCCTTAGGGAGAATAGAGGTGATCATTCCACCATACCTTGGCTTGCTAGTGTCGGCTCCATTATTCATTGTCTTCATCCATCCATTGCCTACCTTTTAGTTTATCACCCTGACTTACTACTTGACTAGTGACATGGAGGATCCTTTTCCGCACAGTAGCCTCTGTATTGGATGAGCTTCCCTGTTTATTGTGTCTCGGCTCTGAGTTGGTGACAAAACTTGCCTATGGTGAGTTGGAGTTCCTTGTGAATTCCCCCTAGTCACTAAAGTTGTGTTGGCTAAACCTGAAACTTTTAGTGCTGCCATGAATACAAAGTCTGGAAAAAATGAAATGCTATATCTTGTATGAAAAGCCCATTCATGCAATGTGTTTCTAAACACACATGAATGAAAGGCATGCCAAATGAAAATGGCCATGAAAATAAAATGTTATATCTTTTGGAAATGTAAATACCTAGGTAAACAAGCTGTCTGTGACACACCTAGAAGTGCTCAGGTAAACAAGTGCCTTAAAAACACACTTGCAGCAGAAAGCCTAAAATAAATGAAAATCTATGCAATGTGTTTATAAACACACATAGACCAAGGCTATGGAAACTTCAGGCCCAAAAAGCAATGGAACTTAAATGCTGTATCAAAACAATTGCTAGCCTTATTTGTATTATGGATTGTGCGCATCTGTTAAAGGTGAATAAACCCTCTTTGAACAACTCATCCATTTGTGAGACACCGCCATTCTCTGTGTTGTTGCTCATTCAGTATATACTATGGTGTGTATTCCCTTTCTCTTTGCCAAAGTGTCACAAAGTTAAGTCAGTCAAGTCATCCCTTAGCCTAGCCAGTTATTTTAGCCTTCACCCTTCACTAGCAAATTGATTACAGCTATGAAGTGAGTATGATCTTGAAAGTCTAGTCTGAGTAATAATAATAATTAATGACATTATATATTTGGATTTAGACCGCCAATAATGATTATTTTGTGTTATAATTGTTATTTGAATAAGTTGTAGAGCATGCATTAACCTTTGACACTTTGCAGCAGCTTCTGATGATGGTCTGAGTTATATTTGGTCATGTTGACCTGGTTAGACCTAGTTTGACCAAGGTCAACCATAGGACATGAGATGGTTGGACCTTATGATGATATGGATAGATGATATATGGTCTATGTACATATACATGATGATTCTATGCAGTAGCTACAGGGTTATGATGATGATTCATGGTTTACAGTAGTATTTGATCATTTATAGATTATTATTATTTGACCTGTTCTGGTATATTGGATATATATATTGATCATGCAGAGACTCATATGGTGTATGAGTACTCATCTTGGATGGATTTGGACCTTCTGAGTCCAACGAGACATTTTGTTTTCAGTTTCGGGCACTTACAGTGATGATTGAGCCTCAGTAGGCTATCCCAGTGCAGTTTTGGTCTGTCGGAGGCCCTGTCAGAGCAGATGTGATTTTTATCCGATTGACCTAGGGCGCTGTGCTTCGAGGGGGTGGTCCAGCCACTTGTTTTTACCATTTTACCCCCCTCCCGGACACACTGGTGCCCTCACCTTGACAGCGCAGGCACTCCAGGAGGCAGTTTGGGGCAGTTTCACACTTCCCGAGGCATTTTAGGATTGGTAGAAATGGCTATTGAGGAAATCGATTTGGGCTACTGAGGCAATGTTATGGCATGGGATGATCAGGGATGATGGATCGATGTCTTCCACACCTCCTCCAGCAGTTTTAGCTTCATTGGGGCCCGCATCCATCACTTATGGCACTTTCTGATGATTTTTGAGGTCTTTTGAGGCCTACGATTTGACCATAGAGGCACGATTTGGTACATTGATGACTATTTTATTATTATTGTGCTATGGGGATTGACCAAGGGTGTCTAAAATTACCCCTTGGACCCACCATAAGCTTCTTATTATTTTTTGTCATCATGATTTGGTGGGCTTCCCCTCTTCTAGGGCGATTTTGTCCACTCATATTATATTTTATTAGTGATCCATGTATTTTATTGTTGAGCTCATTTCAACCATTGATTAAACATTTGTATCTTTTAATCTTAGCCACTCATTCAAAAAGTGGTTAGGATTTTGATGCCTCTCCTTCCTATTTAAAGGAGAGAGCTTCTCATTGTAAGGGGGACTTGTGGCTCTGGATTATTGGAATAGAAAATTATTATTGCATCTATCTCCAGTGTTGTGGTGAATGTTTTTGGTGTTCGTTCGTTGGTTCTTCCTTTGCACTTTATTGGAGATCTTGTTTTGCCATATCTTTTGTACCACGTTTTTGCATCTACAGGTGGAGGCCGATTTGCTTTGAGGAGGAAGTATTGGTAGGGGAGGACTCTCCCTACTTCTTCTTTGGATCTCTTCGTTGGTAACAGGGAGTATTACTGTCCCAGGACCTTCTATTCTATGTTATCATTGCATTTTACTTGTATTTCCTCCATACTTGACCTCTCTGATTGATATCGATTTTCCTTGGATTGACAGGTAGAGGAGGGCGCACTTGTGGGCTAGGGTATCAATTTGGCAAGCAAAATCAACAATCTCTCATTTGATCTCTGTGGGAATCTTCCTCAACATCAAAGCATCTCTCTTCATCACTCAGGTATGATCGCAAGGTAAGTTCTATCTCCATGATCTATCCACTTGTCTAAAATATTTAAAACCCTAATCAATCAAAACCCCATTTTTACATTTTTTCAGGTCTACTTAGATCTAGTGGCTTCTTGGGTAAGACTTTGAAAACCCACCTCTATAGTATCCACGGCATCCCAGATCTATAGTTTGGTGAGGATTGGCTTCCATTTGACCCTCTTCCCAAGGCATTTAGCCTCTCCAAGCAAGGGCGCACTTCCTAGTTTGGTGAGTTGACCTAGATCTATTATGTGGGTAGGTGAGATCCCGCTTGATTCATGATCTACACATCCAATAACCTACCCCCAGATTGTCACTTTTCTGAGTTCTACCTTGTGGGCCCTATTCCACATTTTAAGGGATTTAATCCCCATTTTGGACCACTTGGTATCTTCAAACTTAGATCTAGTAAGATCTAGCCATCGAATTGCCTTGAAATTGTAGATCCACACTCCTACTTGACTAACCTACCCGGATCTAAAGTTTGGATGCCATCGGACTTGGCTTGACCCACTTAACCCACATTTTAGCCTCCTTGGGTAAAGTCGCACTACCTTGGAGAAGGGAGTTGTCCCACTTCTAGGACGTGGGTATTTGAGATTTCAGTGGATTTGGAACGGGAATAATTCAAAACCTAGGTCTAGTAAGTCACTTTGTCAAATCTTGCCTTGGGGATAGCATTCCTTGTTTTAAGGGATTGTGGTCCACTTAGGTCAAACCTAGATCTAGACCTATTCATCCATCAAGACTTTAATTGCCCACTTGTCTCATGCAATAGGAGTTCTTAACCACAAGTTAACTTTACTTTGACTCCATTATCCTAATTCCCAAGGCACTGGTCTCTCTCCAAGTCAATTCAACTTTCCTAGATTGTTGGATTAACTTGTGGTTTGACCCTTGTGTGGTAAACTAAACCCTTTGATGCCATCATACTGCATGATCAAGCTTGTCACTTGTACTAGTTAGCCCCAATTCAACCCCTAAACTACCCTGCATTGGACACGGTTCCCAAGGCAGTGGATTTTCTCACATTGAACTAGTACTTTAATCCTGGATCCTATTTCACAAATCATAAGTCACTCTCACATTAATGATGAACCAAAGCCATACTCATTGAACCCCTCACTTGTCTTGTGACTTCATCCTTAGGTCTAGGATAAACCATACACCTTACTTCACTTAGAATTAACTTGATTTGGTGTCTTGGTTTTGATCTCTCCTGTCAGGAGTAGATCGGGTCTCCCCCTTTGTTGTCTGGGCTAGATAACATAAAGCGAAGGTTGCCTTGACTGGCGTGACAACCATCTATTGGAGGTCGAGGTGATCGTGGTTGCACCTTTTGAGTTGCCCTTCCCTATTGCCATCCATGAGTGGATACATCCATAGGGGTAACTACAGTTTAGGTGATAACAGACCCAAACAAAGGTTCCTAGGGATATGTAAAAGACAAGTTACGGAAACCAAAGCAAGGTTAGGTGGACCTAGAAGTTTAAGTATGGTTGAAGGAGGCTTAAGAAATGACTAGTGTTTCAACCAATGAATGATTTAGGCCACATGATAAGATAAGATGACAAGATCTAGTACCATGAAATACACATGTGGGACCCACTTGGGATATGGAATTGGCTCAAATGGGACCCACAAGGTGGAGTTAGGGGTACAAATGGTACTAAGGGGTATGTGTAGAGTAGATCTATGGATCTAAGGTAAAAATAGAGATACCCACATATGGGATCTAGGACTTGACACAACTCCCAAGGAGTGCGAATTTCCCTGGGTGGACTAGTGCCTTGATGGATGGGTTAATGGAGTCAAAAGAGATGTCAATTTGTAGATCAGGACACCTAGGATGTAAATCAAGTGGGCAACTAAAGATGTGATGGTTGGATCTTACTAGATCTAATGTTTCATGATGTGACCCAAGTGGACAACAATCCCCTAAAACAAGGAATGCTACCCCCAAGGCAGATCTTCACAAAATGAGACACTAGATATAGGTTTCAGGGTATGCTTGTTCCAAATCCAATGGGATCTCAACCACCCATGTTCTACAAGTGGGCAAACTAAAACACCCAAGGAGTGCAACTTTGCCCAAGGAGGGTTAAAAGCATGGAAAGGTGTGTCAAATCAAGTCCAATGGCCACCAAATTGTAGATCCAAGTAGTTTAGGCAAGTATCAATGTGGATCTTGAAAATCAATGGCATCCAATGGCTAGATCTCCATAGATCTGAGATTGAAAATGCATCACCAAATTGACCCAAGTGGGGCACAACCCTCAAAATGAGGAATGGGGCCCATAAGGCAAAAATCAACAAGGTGAAGCACTAGGGGTAGGTTATCAAATGTGAGGATCATGAATCAAGTGGGATCTCACCTACCCATGTCTTGGAACCAACCAAACTAGCTTCTCCCAAGTGGTGCGATTTTGTTCAAGGAGGGATAAATACCTTGGAAAGTGTGTCAAATGGAACCCAATCACCACCAAACTATAGATCCGAATTGGCGTGGATACTATAGAGGTGGGTTTCCAATATCTTTCCAAAAGCTAGGCTAAATCCAAGTAGATCTAAGAAAAACAAAAATGAGGGTTTCTATTTTACTGTAATTTTGACCAATGGGATGGATAGCAAGCAAAATCAATACGTACCTTGTAGATCTTACCTCAAAAGCTTGCGTCCTCTTAGCATATGGAGAATTCTTGCCATAGTTACAATTCCAAGCTTGATCCAAGTGTCTTCAACCAATAGCATTCAAACCCTAGGAGGAAATATGTCTCATGCAAACCTGCAAATCAAACTACATCAAGTTAGATTTGATCTACAAATCCATAAGATCTAAGCATGTCATATCAAGAAAGCAATCAATGGACAAAGCACAATTGAAAAAACTCCCTCTCTATGAAGTCGATTTGCTCATGGGGGATGTGAGAAACCCCTACAAGCTTCCCACAAAACAATTCAATGAGCTAGCTTGCGCAATTCGGCCTCCCTCTCTTGAAGTCGATTTCACCTGAAAAGCAAACATTGTCTAGAAGCAAGATATCCAAGAACACATGTAAGAGCAACCCAATCAAAGCCAAGAAGTAGATCTCCAAAATATTCTTTTCATTCCAAGTTTTCCAAAGCCCAAAGGTGAGCGATACAATAGGGGGTCTCCTCCTTATATAGGATAATAAAGACCAAAACCCTAGATCTCAAAACCACTTTACAACAAAATGAGTGGTTGAGATTAAAAGATCTCAATACATAATCAATGGCTAAAATGAGCCTAACAATATAATCACATGGATCACTCAATATAATAATGACGTCATAACTAAAAGATACTCAAGGAGGGTGACGTCATCCACTAGAGGGGGCAGAAAGTACAAGGGCCCACCTCATATGACTAGGACATGACTCATAAAGCACATGGTGGGGCTAGGAGGCATCAATCCTTGCTAGCTCATCCCCATGGCACAATAAAATAATATAATATGTCCAAAATAAATACAAATGATCAAATCTGTCCTCAAAATCTGTGACAGACAAGCAGTAAAAGGCCTCCTGTGGCCTCTGTGGACCCGCCCAAGTGCTGAAAACTGGCTGGAAGATAGGGGGTTCACCCTGGAAGACCTCTGTAAAAACCAAGTGCCAAAACCTTGCCTCAATTTCCCAAATCGAATTCCTCAGTGACCCTTTTATCCCATTTCTGGACTGCCTTGGGAACTGTGAAAGTGCTGAAACTGCCTCCTAGGGCACCTGCGTTGTCAAACTGAGCCTACCAGGCTCTCCAGAAGGGGGGATAAATGGTAATAACAAGTCGCTGGACCACCCCCTCCTCAGACAACGCCCTAGGTGAACTGGCCTCTCATGGCCCTTGCTGCTCAGGCTGGGAAATCAACCCCAAATCTGGTCAACAAGTGTAAAACTGCATCTATCACTGTCAAAAGTGCTCGGAACTAAAAGATAAGTGTCTCATTGGATCCAGAAGACCCAAAACTACTAAGAATGTGTACCCATACATCATGGGTTGCCCTGATGGCCTAACTATAGGGTCCACCATATATGGACAGTGCATAATCTGATGATCTGGAGAAATAATAAAACCTGTTGAACTGCATCAATCATTGTCTGAATCATATGTCCATCATATAGCATCATCATCAAGAGTATGTGGGACCATCAATCATCATCCATAAGCATGCATGGCCCACATCATCACGGATCCCAAGAAATGACCATAGTCAAACTAGGTTTGACTAGGTCCATATACAACCAAGGATAAATCATATCAGTAGACTAAGACATGTTCCTCTAATCATACTCACAGCTTAACTTAAAGTATAACATCATTCAGTGGCATTAAACATATTCATTCATTCCATTGTTATTTGTATTCACTTGCACAATAGCTTAAATGACAAACTCACCCATCGGACATGGTCTAACTGCTAGCTAAGGATGAAGGCTAGGAGCAAGGTTGGGCAAAGGGGGTGACTTGTCTAAACTCAACTAAAAGACACTTTGGATTGGGAGAAAGGGGGAGCTACAAACTCTATGCTGGACAAAATAAACACGGGGGATCGCTGTGCCTCACAAATGGGTAAGTTGTTTAGAGAGTGCTTATTCAACTTAGGCATTATGTCTATATCAAGTTGATCCAGGTTCATTAGGATCATTCAATTTCATTTCATGGCCTTTTTGGCCTACATAACCCTTCGGATCTCAGGTGTGCTGATAAGCACAACTAATTGCAGCTTGCATCTAGGGCATGTTTACATATACATATAAGGTCAGCAATTGTTTAGATATAGCTTTTAAGAACCATTGCTTTTTGGACCTTTCTTATATTCTTCGAGGAGTATTTTCGACAGTTCATCGCTCTTGCCCTTTTTAGTTTCCATGGGCGAATTTATATAAGTTTCCATAAGTAGTACATGAGCTTTTAGTTTTAGCCAACAACATCTCAAGTGATTAGGGGGAGTTTGAGCCAGTGCCAAACATCGGGACAACCGACCAGAATGATTTAGGCCTACAATCCAACTCACCAAAGGCAAGTTTTGTCACCTACTCAGAGCCGAGACACTAAACATACAGGGATGCGGTCCAAACACAGAGGTAGAAAAAGGGGAAGTCCTCAGTACCAGAAAGTCAAGTAAGACAAGTCAAGGTTTAAATTCAAATAAGGAAAGTCATGTATGGATGGGGTCAAGTGAAGGTGGAGCCTAAGTTAGCTGACAAATGGTGTCAAGAAAGACCATATCTATGC
The DNA here is from genome assembly GCA_027924585.1 of Larix kaempferi. Lineage (NCBI taxonomy): Eukaryota > Viridiplantae > Streptophyta > Pinopsida > Pinales > Pinaceae > Larix > Larix kaempferi. Next base: position 3,895,565 of record BSBM01000961.1, on the reverse strand, counting down.
AAGGTAGTGAACCAGTGTGTTTTGTCAAACAACCTAAATGCGCAAGTAAAAAGTCCATTTTAAATTATTATCAACATAGTTCATTTTATACAGTTTGCCACATCATGAATTATATACCAAGCCAATGCTATGAACATGACTAAAATAACAAGATAATAATCCACATTCAATGATCATACATCCATAGGTCATACAACATCATCATAAGAATAATCATCATATATCATCTGAAACACTGCTATAATACATCTCTAGGCACTGAACTGAAACTATATGGAATAAAGGGTCACATCGGTCATCAAATCCGAACTCTCAAGGCTTAGCCTTGACACAAGGTCTCACATAAGTCTGAATAATACACTGCTCTGATCATGAGTGATCTCAAAATATAAAGTCATCATAGCCAAGCTCTGAAAAATCTAAGCTTTGGAATGTGCAGATATCTACTAAGCAAAAGTAGTAGCCTTGCTACTATAGTGTGATAACAGGACATTCAGAAACAACCCTTGTTCATGAGACCACTAGCCCAAGTGAACTATGGCATAGGAGGCTTGCTCACATCGACTACAAAGCACTACCCCATGTGAGCAAAGTAGTGACGAGATTACCAGAATTGAAGATTGATCATGAAGGCATTTGCAAAGGATGTGCAAAAGGAAAGAATATCAAGAATCCATTTCCAAAGAGTGAGACAAAGACTAAAGGTACGTTAGAATTAATTCATTCAGATGTATGTGGTCCAATGCCCTCCACATCTTTGAGTGGTTATGAATATTATGTTACATTTATTGATGACTATTTAAGAAAGACATGGATATATTTCTTGAAAGCAAAGGATGAAGTATTTGGAAAATTCAAGGAATTCAAAGCCTTGATAGAGAATCATTCAGAAAGAAGAATCAAGATACTCAGAACAGACAATGGTGGAGAATATACTTCAAAATATTTTGAAGCCTTCTGTAAAGAAGCTGGAATCAAAAGGGAACTAACTACTCCCTACAATCTTCAACAAGATGGTGTTGCGGAAAGAAAGAATAGGACCATTATGGAAGCAGTGAAGACAATGCTACATGATCAAGATCTTCCAATGCATCTATGGGTTGAAGCAGCAAGGATGGCAGTTTATGTACAAAATAGATTATCCCATAGTGCCCTTGGATTCAAGACTCCAGAAGAAATGTTCACAGGAAAGAAGCCTGAAGTAAGCCACCTCAAGATATTTGGTTGCCCAGTATATGTTCACATACCAAAAGAAAAGAGAACCAAGTTGGACCATTCCGGAAACAAGAGAATATTTGTTGGATACTGTGAAATCTCCAAATCCTTCAGAATATACATTCCGGGATTCCATCACATGGAGATCAGTAGAGATGTAACATTTGATGAAGAAGCAACTCTCAAGAAATCTAGAAAATGCCAGTGTGAAGAAGTATATGAAGAAGATGTACCTCCTAGAAATGCAGAAGCTGCACCCTCCCCGAAGATGAAACACCAGAAGACCATGATATGCTAGAACCTCAAAAACCTCCCACTATGAATATATCACGAAAGAGAAATTATACAAGAAGTAGAAAAGTATGGAGCTCCAGAAGGCTCCAGAAGAGCAAGCAAGAAACCAAAGCCATTTTCCAGTTATGTGGCTTTGATGTGTGATCTTGTAGATCAAGAACCTACCAGTTATGGAGAAGCTATATAGAAGAAAGAATGGGTAGAAGCAATGACGGAAGAATACCAATCAATAATGAAGAATGATGTTTGGGATATAGTTCCCAAACCAGAAGGCAAAAGTGTGGTATCTTCCAAATGGATCTACAAGATAAAGCATGCAGCTGATGGAAGTATTGAGAAATACAAAGCAAGGTTTGTGGCTACAAAATTCTCTCAGAAAGAGGGAATTTATTATGAAGAGACATTTGCGCCAGTAGCAAGGTACACTTCCATTAGAACCATCATGGCACTTGCATCCATGAGGAAATGGAGTTTACACCAGATGGATGTGAAGACAACTTTCCTGAATGGTGTAATTGAGGAAGAAGTGTACATAGAACAGCCACAGGGATTTGAAGTTGAAGACAGATGGACTCACGTATGAAAGTTGAAGAAGGCTCTGTATGGATTGAAGCAAGCTCCTAGAGTTTGGTACAGAAGCATAGATAGCTTTCTGACGAGCTTGGGCTTTACCAAAAGTAAAGCTGACCCTAACCTTTACTTTAAGGTTATGGATGATGAACCTGTCATACTATTGCTGTATGTGGATGATTTATTTCTGACAGGAAATGAGAAACAAATTGTAGAGTGTAAGAAGAAGCTCACTGAAGAATTTGAGATGAAAGACCTTGGATTGATGCACTATTTTCTAGGTTTGGAAGTATGGCAGAGTCCAGAAGGAATCTTTCTCAACCAAGGAAAGTATGCTGTGGAAATCCTAAAAAGATTTGATATGTTGGAATGTAAAGCCATGGCCACACCCATGGATACCAACCTGAAGTTGTTAGCTAATGAATCGTCAGATTTAGTAGATGTGACTCAGTACAGACAGATTATTGGGTCGTTGATGTATCTGACGAATACCAGGCCAGATATATGCTTTGTTGTGAACACCCTGAGTTAGTATCTAGTTGAGCCTAGACGTGTTTACCTAGTAGCTACAAAGCATGTGATGAGGTACCTGAAAGGTACGATAGACTTTGGTCTTTTTATCACACAACTTGTAGTTGTCCCTAAAGGTATCCCATCCGGGATGGTAGAGGAGATAGACAACTAAAGAGGTGACCCAAGAGATGCCACGGTTCCCAATGCAAGCTGGGAGTCACGATAACCGAGGCATTCTTCACTTTAGATCAAGATAAATCGAGACCAAGGGGAAGACCCTGTTATCACCAATCTTGTAGTTGCCCCTACAGATGGATCCAAGGTGGATGGTAGAGGGGACATGCAACTAAAGTGGTGAACCAAGAGAGCCCTAGTTCCCAAAAGGATGGTTGTCACGCCAACCAAGGCACTCTTCGCTTTAGCTATCAAAGCCAAGATAGCAAGGGGGAGACCCAGATCTATTCTTGATAGGAAAGATCAACCCAATCACCAGATCAAATCAATCAGATGTAGTACGTAGGGTGACAGGTATGGAACCCTAGAATTGAGGAAGTAGGACCACTGTGGAGGCTTAGGAAAGGTGTAAAATGATAGGGAAAGATAACACGTAGTGATTCTATAATTATGTATGATTCCAGGATTCAAAGCTAGTTCAAAATGGTCAAAATCAATTGCCTTGGGAAACGTGACCCTTAAAACAGGGAAAGTGTCCCAAAACGTAGATATAGCAGTTAGGGCTTTCTAGCTATGCTTGATGAAGGGATGTGCAATGTCTAAGTGTGCAAGCAACCAAACAGGGATCAACCCACAGGGAAATTGGACAACCCAGGAAAGTCGTGAGGGCTTGGAGAGATCAGTGCCTTGCAAGGTTACACGAACCATGGGTGCGATCGGAATCGGCTGAAGAATCCGATACGGGATTCGGCAATCTCCAAAATTAGGAATCGGGGATTCGGAACCCTAACCCTAATTTTTTTAATAATATTTTAATATATATATATATATATATAAAATAAAAAATAAATTAATAAATAATATATATTTAAAAATTAAAAATATAAACCTATGGCTATAGGCAATGATCATGATTCATACATGTTGATGTAACATTTACATCATAGTATCTTACATTCAAAGTTGTAACATGATCCATTGATCATACATCATATTCGTAACATGAAACATCAATATCATAGATTCATAGAATCATACATGCAATTTTCAGATTTGAAACCAAATTGAATTTCATAAAATAACATATTTCATTTGATATTAAGTTTAACAGTAAATCAATAACATAAATGATAAAACATTATGATCATAGATTCATACATCAATGAGCAAGAGCATCAGAGATTCATACATGTAATTTTCAGATTTGAAATCAAATTCATAAGTTCATGAATCATAAGTTTAAACTTTAACGTAATGCCATAATGGTAATGACAAGTCACACATGTTATACTGATTATAAATTTATATCATATAATGTCAACATGGCAATGGTAAATGTCAAATGATAAACATCAAAGAGTCACCAAACAAGTCTATAGTTCTTCAAAATAACAAAAAGTGAGCTTATCTAGAGAGCTCCACAAGTCTGAAATAAAAGACAGTAATTGAGTATAGTGTAAACTAGAAACATGAAAATCAAGAGTGACTCAGTGAGATAAACTAATCGGATAGATAGTCATCTCCATCCACATCATCCAATGGAACAACACCTAGTTCCCCAGACTGATGATATAAAGGAGCAGGGGAAAAGGATGCCATATGACTACCACTCTTCCCACCAGCAACAGAAGAAGAGGAACCTAGCACAGTCGAGCTAGTCCTAGGAGTTGAGCTAGTCCTAGGCATGGGTGCCTCACTCAAATCCCCAACATCAAAAGGATCTGTAGAATCAACCAAAGAGAGGTTGGCCATCAAGCAATCAGGTGTATCCAAATCTGCATCCTCGGAATTCACATCCCATAACTTCCAAGGACCCTCGTTATAATCTGTCTTTGATCGAGAGATGAGGCGAAGATTTGAGTGAATGTAGACAAGATCTTCTGCCTTTGCTGATTGAAGCCTGTTTCTCTTGACTGAATGGATGAACCCATAAGTGCTCCAGTTTCTCTCTGCTGCTGAAGAAATGCAAACCTGTGAAAGAACTCTAGATGCAAGGGTCTGTAACTCTGGAGCTTGGGAACCATAATATCCCCACCATGCAAGAGGTGTCATAGTTCCTCTATCTGCTAGTGCATTTACATTGCCAAATACACCACTCCTTGTACTGAATGAAGTAAACTGGTTCTTTAGCTCTGCAAGCTCCAACTGATCATAGTAAATCTTTGAAATAGCTGCTCTAAAACCATTGGCCACCTCATTGTCTTTGTGTGGGGCCTTCCTCTTACCCCCAAATTTAGCCAAGTAGGCCTCATCATAGTACTTTGGATTTAAGGCATAGGCTGAAGCATGTAGATTGGTATTGTATTTGTTCCATCTACTAATTATGATGTCCTTTATGGAACGAAGCAAAATAGGGTCCTTCTCTTCAAGAAGTTCCTGAACTCTTTCCAACATACGGTCGGTTCCCTCATAGATGTCACCTAGCATAGGCACATCCGAATCACAAAGTCTCAGCAAATCAACAAGTGGCTCCATTATGGAAACAAAAAGCTCAGCTTGAACCCACCAAGCCTCATCAAGAATTGTACCTCTAACCCTCATTGCTTTTTCACTGTTGCTTTGTTTCCATGTCTGCCACCGTGAACTAACAACCATAGAGGACAAAGCATCCCTCATGTCTACTAACCTCCTAATCATTATATAATGTGATGCAAATTTGGTTTCTCCAACCTTAAGAAGTTGGAGTCTAGCAAATTCCCTGTACATAGCTTGTGCATGTTGGTGGTTAGTGATAAAAATCTGAATCTCTCTTGCTTCTTCACATAGTTTTTTCATCCATTCAACTTCAGTAACAATGGATTTGAAAGCAAGATTTAAACTATGGACCACACATGGTGTCCAAAAAATATTGCCATACTTTCCCTCAATAATTGCTCCAACTGCTTTGCATGAACGTGCATTATCTGTTATAACTTGCACAATGTTTGAAGGCCCCACATACTCTATTGATTCTGAAAATTTTTTAGCAATCCATTTAGTAGTCTTCTCCTCCCCTGAAGCATCTATTGCCCTCAAGAAGTATGGGCCTGCTGGAGACATGACAATAATGTTCACCAATGGCCTATTGGCCGTATCAGTCCAACCATCAGATATAATGGAGACACCATTGCCACTCCAAGAGGAACGGATCGGTGCCAATATTTTCTCCACGAGCAATTTCTCCTTCCATAGAAGGCTTGTGCGCACCTTTTCAAAGTTTGGTCCCACGTAACCCCTAGGGGCTTCATTCACTGCCCTTATCATGTCTTGCCAATATGGAGACTGCACTACATTGAAGGACAGTCCGCATGCATATAGAGCTCTTGCAACTCTACTGTCCGTCTCATCCCTCCCTCCAATGTCAAACATTTTGGTCAAGGGTCCAATGTTTTGTTTCTTGCAGGCTTCTTCAACAATCAAAGGAACATCATTTCCCCTTTTTGAGAAGGATGGCTGTCTTAAACTCCTCCTTTCTTCCTTGGTTGCATCAGCAGTATCTTGCTCTACCTGAAATGCCTCCACATTCTTTCAGGTGATTTTTTTGCAACGGTGAACTCCATGATCACCATCCAACCAAAGAAAATGGGCCTTAACCCTCGTGTATGACCCTGTAAAATTATTTTGCACCTGATGCAGTTCCACAAGCAGCTGCCACCACCTTTATTTTTCTCTTTTGGCCCAATCTTGGTGACATACTTCCACAGGGGAGAGTCAACAGGGTATGGTGGTAATGGTCCTGCAACTCTTGCTTGTTGCACATTCTGGTTTTGTTGAGTTCCACTTCCTCTCCCTCCCCTAGACTGCCCTGGTTGATGTGAGGCCATTGTTGGTGTGGTGTAAGTTCGTAACTGTCAACTCAGTTGTGTTATTGTTCACTGTTCAGTAAACCCCAAGTATGTTCAGTAAATTTCTAAATACTAAAGCTCAAGTACGCTAGCAAAACGCAAATTTTACAAAGCAAAATGCAAATTTTTTTTACTGCTGTAGCCTGTGTATGCTTGCTAGCATACACAGTAAACAAATTTGCTGTGTATGCTTGCTAGCATACACAGAAGTGTTTACTGTGTATGCTAGCTAGCATACACAGTAAACACTAGCATACACAGTAAACACTTCTGTGTATGCTAGCAAGCATACACAGCAAATTTGTTTACTGTGTATGCTAGCAAGCATACACAGCAAATTTGTTTACTGTGTATGCTAGCATACACAGTTCACTGTGGGTGAACTGTGTATGCTTGCTAGCATACACAGCATCGCTGCTGTGTATGTTGTTAGCCTGCTATTTTTTTCTATGTTTTAATTTTTTTTTGTTTTCAGCGTTCGCTGTGTATGCATGCCAGCATACCAGCGCTGTTGTGCTAGCAAGCATACACAGCATACACAGTGAACTGTGTACTTGCGCTGTTGTGCTAGCAAGCATACACAGCATACACAATGTGAACTGTGTATGCTTGCTAGCACAACAGCGCTGGTATGCTGGCATGCATACACAGCGAACGCTGAAAACAAAAAAAAATTAAAAAGAATTTAATAATTAAATAATTAATAAAGCACATTTTTGGTTAATAAAATACACTAAGAGATTTAAAAAAAAAAATCATATAATAAAAGATCTTGAAATTCTCAATTAAATTTAAAGGGGGACAATGAAAAAGCACTTTAAATAAAAAATTATATAATTAAAAGATCTTAAAATTCTAAAGGGGGACAATGAAAAGGTGTTTTAAATATTTTAATAGAAAATTTTACTTTTAAAAATTAAGCATTTTTAAAAAAATAATAAACAATGCTTAAGTGCTTAAAAAGTTAATCCAAATAAGGGAAGTCGACCCCATAATTCAAATTTAAAATTCAAATTAAAAATTAATTCAATTATTAAAGATAATAAACAATATACATAATTTATGGAAGTCGGCCACATAATTTAAATTAAAATTAAATCAAAATTTCAAATTAAAAATTGAAGGTCAGCTCCATAACTTTTGCTTGAAAAACTAATATAAATAACCCCTCCACGATTTCACTTTTGAAGGAGGTTTTCGCTGGTTGAGAGCTCGGATTAGTGGTGAAGGCACAGCTCAGATTTGTATTTTGGTGAAGGCACAGTTGGTTTTAAATGCTCTAAATTTTGGTGAAGACAAATCTGGAGATGATGCTCTAAATTTTTTTTGGTGAAGACTAATCTGGAGATGATGCTCTAAATTTTTTTTTGGGTGAAGACAAATCTGGAGATGATGCTCTAAATTTTTTTTGGTTTACATCAATGCTGAAGGTGAAAAGACCTCTGATCTAAAACTCGTGGGGTCTGATTTTTGGGTTTACATCATTGCTGAAGCTTCTTGCAAAAACATGGGAGCAATATATCTGAGTTAGGGCATCAAATCAGCAGCAGACATAAAGGAAATTCGCAGCTGTTTCAGATCTGAGTTTACAGTATCATTTTATTGGGTATTGACTGACTCTTGATGCTTGGTAGTGAGGCTCAAAGTCAGAGGCAGATTCAGTTGAAGGCATCTGAACAACAGTCAAGCACACAGTAAGTAATCATTCTTAACTCTATTTTTCTTCCAATTTGTGTAATAAAATAGCTACAGCATACACAGGGTTACAAGTCAATCAAGTAAGTTTTGAAGCATGAATGTGTGAATGACAAGAACATGTGCATTACTCTAAGATCACAAAAAGGATACTCCTTCACGCCTTGGATCTGGGGATGATCAATAGAGTTGCTGGAGTCATACTCCTTCAATATTGATATCAAAAGATACTCTAACACACTGAACACTGAAATCCCAGTTCCTTGAGATAGCAGATGCTTGAAATCGTTTTTGTAGTATGGTTGAAGTTTTGGCAGAAATTGCAAGGAAGGAGTTTTGGTTGATGTAACAGACTTGAGTATAATAGGAACAAATCTTTGATGATTGGCATATGAGCAGGACCTTTTCTTTTACTCTAGCAGCTTATCTCTTGTCCTGTAGCAGCTTATCTCTTTTCCTGTAGCTTTCTCTGTGTGGCTGGTTATTTAACAGAGGTTATGTAAGTCCACTTATGATGATATTTGACTGCTGCTGCTGATAAAGAGAGTCTGAATATTATCGTGTTAGCACACACCTACAGCAATACATTACACGCTCTTTGGGACAGAGAGTTGATTTGTGATCTGAAGCAATCCTTCTTAACAATGATAGCAGTGGTGATTGGGATAGTGACAGATAGGATATCATTGGTACACCTTATCAGCCTAGCCTGAGAAAGTCTATATGAATATTTGACAGAGGACACCACAGAATTGTTTTTTTTTTTTGGTTCACTTGTGCAGCAACAAATCTACACACTCTTGAGGTGTTACATACACAGCAGTGCATCCATAACACGATAGTAATGAAGTGAAGATCGAATGGCCAGCAGTGTTGTTAGTGTTACAGCAGAGTTTATATGATGAGCAGAGATTAGTTGCAGCAGTTGATTGACAGTGCCAGCAGTGGACTGAGTTCATAACAGTAAAATCCAGTGTACAAGGTTATACATGAGAAGGGTATGGCAGTGAAAAGACTTGTTGATATACAGGAATGATTTGCCAGTGAACAGTGTGCACAAGCAGATTCAGAGATTGGTATGTGACAGATTTACAGGTTGTGCTATGTGGTACAGAGGTTGTCAGTGACAAGGCTGACGTGGCAGTGAACAGTGAATAGAGGTTATCAGCAGCAGAAAGTACAGGGTTGGTTGACAGGTCCACAGGTTCATCAATCTTTTTCTAAAGGGTGGTAGGGTGGTGCTAGGGTTCACAATCTTGTGAGCTGAGCTGTTGTAGCAGCTTGTCAGTTGTGGCTGACGAAGCCTAGGGGTTGTAGCCCCTTCCAGTTGTAGCTGGAGAAGTTGTATTAAATTTGTAACCCCAGTTGTTGCTGGGTCAAATTTTATTATAAAAGGCTTCCGTGGTTTTACCCCCAGGACTTGGGTTTCCACGTAAAAAAATTTTGTGTACTGTGCATCTTGTTTTTATTGTTGATGATATACTGCTATGATTGGTGATTAGCAACTTGCTCTCTGTTAAAAATATATAATTGGCAAATACTGATTCACCCCCCTCTCAGTATTTCAACAACAGCATCGCTGCTGTGTATGTTGTTAGCCTGCTATTTTTTTCTATGTTTTAATTTTTTTTTGTTTTCAGCGTTCGCTGTGTATGCATGCCAGCATACCAGCGCTGTTGTGCTAGCAAGCATACACAGCATACACAGTGAACTGTGTACTTGCGCTGTTGTGCTAGCAAGCATACACAGCATACACAATGTGAACTGTGTATGCTTGCTAGCACAACAGCGCTGGTATGCTGGCATGCATACACAGCGAACGCTGAAAACAAAAAAAAATTAAAACATATTAAAATAAACCTAAAATTTAACTTGCCTGAATCTCTGAAACCTGACGGCGATCTCTGTGGAGGATAAAAACTGAAACAGTGAACATTGAACACCGAAAAGTTCCAATGCTAGACGGAAAACTCTTGGCTCGGCTCCCCTATAGCTCGCGAATCGGATGAAAGGTTAACTAAAACTCCGCTTTGTTACTCCTGCGAATGGATGAAAGGGTGCTTTAATGGTTATAGTTTTTTTTTTCAATGTGAAGGGGAATCGGATCCCATTGAAGGATCCGTATCTCGAGGGCCGGGATACGGATCCTTCAATGGGATCCGATTCCCCTCAAAACCAAAACCGTATCATGTTTACGGAACCGGATGCCACAATACCGGAACCGGATCGAGATACGGATCCTTCAATGGGATCCGATTCCCCTCAAAACCAAAACTGTATCATGTTTACGGAACCGGATCCCACAATACCGGAACCGGATCCTAAAAACGGAAACGAATCCGAAAAAAAAAACTGAATCCTTGAAAATCGGAATCGGATCTTCGAATCCCCGATTCTTCTCCGATTCGGAAACTGATTCGAGAGGGGAAAGGCCAAATCTGGTAACGTTGGTGCCTTGGGGTTTGGGCCTGTGGAGTCACCCAAGTAAGACGTTTTGAGAACCCACTTCACAATATGCCCGATCTACAATACCCAGAAAGGATTTGCCAATTGACCAAGGGATTTGATCAATATAATTTTTCTTAGAATTTTAGTTGATTTTAAATGAGGGTTTTGAATGACTTAAACAAATGGATAGATAAATGGAATGAGAAACTTACCTTGAGATCATACCTGAGTGATGGATGAGGTTGCCATGTTGTTGAGGAATGTTCCCGCAGAGATCAAATGAGAGATCTTTGATTTTTCTTGCCCCGATATGATGCCCTAGTCCACATGTGCGCCCTCCTCTTCCTGTCAAACCAAGGAAAATCGATTCAATCAATGAGATCAAGAATGGAGGAAATACAAGCAAATAGCAATAACAACATGAAGTAGAAGGTACTAAGACAGTAATACTCTCTGTTACCGACGAAGAGACCCCAAAGAAGAGGCAGGGAGAGTCTCCCCTACCAATGCGACCTCCTTGAAGCAAATCGGCCTCCACCTGTAGATGAAAAATACATGGAACTAAATGATAGCAAGATAATCTCCAATAACCAAGTGCAAAGGAAGAACAAACAGTCGAACTCCAAAAGCATTCACCACAACACAACAAGTAGATGCAATAATAATTTTCTATTCCAATAATCCAGAGCCAAAAGTGACTTTACAATGAGGAGCTCTCTCCTTTAAATAGGATGGAGAGACACCAAAACCCTAACCACCTTTTGAATGGATGGCTAAGATTAAAAGATCAAAGTGACCTAATCAATGGTTGAGATGAGCTCAACAATAAAGTACATGGATCAATATAACAACATAATACATCAATAGACGAGATCGCCCTAGGAGAGGGGGTTCCACCAAATGTCAATGAATAAACATAAGATTTAGCTCATGGTGGGTCCAAGGGGCAATGTCTAGCACCCTTGGTCAATCCCCATGGCACAATAGCATCAAAATAATAATCTAAGCACCAAATCATGCCTCTCTGGAAAAGTCATGAGCCTTAGGAGGCTCCAGAAGTCCATAAAAATGTTGGAGTGATGAGTGTAGGCCCCACTGAAAGTTGAAACTGCTGGAGAAGGTGTGGAAGACATCCAACTCATCATCGAAGATCATCCCATGCCAATCCCTTGCCTCAGTAGCTCAAATCGAATCCCTCAGTAGCCATTTTCACCATTTTTAATCTGCCTTGGGAAGTGTGAAACTGCCCAAGCTGCCTCCTGGAGTACTTGCGCTGTCAAGGTGAGCCCACCAGGCTCTCTGGGAGGGGGGTAATATGGTAATAACAAGTGGTTGGACCACCTGCTCCATGCACAGCGCCCTAGGTGAACCAATCAAATCTCACCCCTGCTTTGACAGGCCATCTGACAGGCCAAAACTGCACTAGGATAGCCAACTGAGGCTAATAATCACTGTAACTGCCCGGAACTGAAAATAGATTGTCTCATTGGATTCAGAGAGCCCAAATCCATCTAAGGTGTGTACTCATACACCCTTTGGATCTCTGCATGATCATATAAAATATCCAATGTACTCGACAGATCAAATAATAATAGTCTGTAAAAGTGCTGAAAAGCACAAACCATCATCATAAGCTTGAAACCACTGCATAGAACCATCTGGTGACCTGTACCAGACCATATATCATATCTCTGCATCATCTGAGGTCTGCCACCTCATGTCTTGTGGTTGACTTTTGGTCAAACTAGGTTTGACCAAGTCAACATGACCCAAAATATAACTCAGGCTATCATCAAACTGCTACAAGTGTCAAAGGTTAAAACATGCTCTACAATTCATTCAAGTAATGATTATAACAAAAAGTAATCATTTACTGGCGATCTAAAACCAAATATAAATAAGGCTTTTAATTATTACTATTATGACTCAGACCAGACTTTCAAGTGTTGATGTATTTGTAACTTCGGAATGTATTTCATATATGTATATTGTATTCCTATAGAGATTTTATTATTCCTCTATACGGAAGTGTTTGTATACCTATAGAGATGTTATTATTCCTCTATACGGAAGTGTCGTCATTTATATTGTAAGTGTCGTAACTTATACTTGATGGGTTATTAGACCACCTTGTTGGGGTCGGCCTTGTATGAGTCACGTGGGTTAAAGGGTTATTACACCACCCTATTGGGGGTCGACCCTGTCAGCATTATGTTATGTGGTTAAGTTAAGGCCGACCTAGTAAAGGTTATTAGGCAAGTCAAGTCAAGTATAAATAGAGTGCGGGAGGCACTATTTGATCATTCACTTTCTCACTCATACTCTCATTGGAGAGTGGCGCACTTGTGGAGGAGAAGCTGCTGCTAGGAGGACTATCTCTTGTACTTGGGTTGTATGATTGCTCTATCTATCTCTGAGGAAGTTGCAGGGTTTTTCACCTTCTTGGTTTTCCCCGGTGAATCTCTGTGTCTCTTGTGTGCTTGCATTATTGTGTCCATGATTGATGTGCTGTACATGTTATTCTCTTAGTTAAGATCCTAGATCAGATTGAAGTAAATTCTGAAAAACTAACATGGTATCAGAGCTAGCCTGAAAGAAGGCATGGTATGGCATTTATGACACTTGTTGCACTTGTGAAGCTAGGGCTTGATATAGCAAAAACTAATCATCGTAGAACTTTCGCTATAAATCCATTTCGGCGAGGTTTCAGGATCTGAAAATCTTACAGGTCGAAGATAAGATCCCCATGTACCTTGTGTCCAAAGGACAACCTCTAATTCGTTGTACTTTGTGAGTTATAATCTGTACAATCTAGGGTTTCCGCCTCTTCCAGATCTCAGTCATAAACAGGTGACGTAGGCAAAAAGGTCACAACTTGGGCTAGGAAGCTCCAAATGAAATTTCGTAAAACGTGGCAGGTAGGGCACATATTGTACTTTCTCAGGTAAGTTTTTCAGAGGCCGAAACTGAACTAGTGACACGTGGCACACCGTACAAGTTCGCTCTCCTATTTTATCCCATAAATAGGTCACGTTACGACACTTGACATAACTCTCTCTCAGAGAATCCATTTGAGGTCAGACCTGTGGGGTTGGAAAGATAACAGGTCAGGCTACCACAGGCAGAATTTTCAGACCCTGTAGATCTGAAATTTCGGAGTTACACCAGAAACAACCAGGGGCATATTTCTGTCAAAACAGAATTGGATTTTGAGCACCTTCATTCATGGCTCCGGGAATTTAGGGTTTCAGAGAGTGTTGGAATTTTTGTATCGGAGACCATGACTGGATGCTCCTCATCAAAATCGAAATTTAGAGACCAAGATCGAATTTTTTGGTTGGACAGAAGGCCGGGTTTGATCAAACCCTAGTTCGGGACTTTTAACGGAAAAGTGAAAAATTAGGGCTTCTGCAAAAATGGGAATTTTTTAAATCTGTGACCATGGCTAGAAGCTCCTTGGAAAAATCGAAGTTTAGAGCCTTGGATCAAACTATTTGGTTGGGTGAAGCTCCAGGAAACTCAAACCCTAATTCAGGGTCCTCCTAAGTGAATCTGAAAGATTGAAAAGCAAATTTGACGGGGGAAACGTTGCAGTTTTCAAATTCTGAATATACTAGGTTGATCAGCTCATCAAGGCGCATCTTTCTATCCTTTTAGAAGTTTGAAATTCAAAGTTTGAATTTTTAGGGTTTCCCTGACAAACCCTAATCCAGCTCCAGATCCAGTTTCTACAAATCAAGTGGATTGGGTTAATCTTAGAAGAGAATGGATTGGTCACCTGCATAAGTGAAGAAGTTCCAGTTTTAGAGGGAGATGAGGCTAAAGAAGATTACAGGCAAACTCGACAGGTATGACTTACGGGTATGTTTCGAAATCGGTTCATGATTAAGTTTATGGTATGTTTGTCTTCATTAAGGTTAGTACAATCTTGACTAACTTTAGACTTGTCGTATCACCTTAATAAAATTATGAATGCAGATATTCATTGATTAGGGTTTTGACACTTAATGATTGTACTAATGCATTGTGGTGTTGTATGAGGTTGATGTTGACCGCTAACAGGAAAGGTACATCAAGAAAGACAAATCATGTTCTAGTTCAAGAACATATGACCATATTGACATGAAGACAAAGATTCATCCATTGTCATGGATCACATAGAAGATCTACTTACAAGGTATGTATAACTTGGTTCTATAATGGTTAACCTATGAGATATGCAGGTTACTAGCACAAGTCATTGAAGAGAACAAGAAGACATTATGCGGGTATGTTAGACATAACTAGCTACCATGCTAATCCAGGAATGCTTTTCCTATATCAAGTTAGAATCCTACCTTGTGTTAGGATCTCTTATATAAGTATACATGGCAGGATTGATAATGATTATTTATGAAGTTAGAAGTTTAATTAATCTAGGGTTTATGCATATTATGTCTCTTACCTTGATTGATGATATGACTAACCAGAAGAGTTCTATGGTCAAATATGAATATGCATGAGTAAGAGAAGTCTTCCCTAAAACATTGAATGCTAATGCTTATTATCTGTGTTTGAAATGATCATGATTATACATGTTTAAGATTATTGTGTTTTGATAGTATTGAGATTATACTAATGAATGTATGATTATGTATGAGATCTCGAGGGTAACACAATGATGATACTAGTAAGCACGCATAGTGATCGAGGATGGATATAAGTTCAAGGACAGGTAATCCAGGAAGCAAAGATCAAGAGGGAGCACACTCCAGTAGTTTCTGCAAGGATGCAGACATTCAGAGGGATTTGACCACTTCTCACAATTCACTTCAGAATGGAGTTGCAGAAAGGAAGCAAAGACTGAGAGGGAGTCAACCCAACAAACAAACAAAGATAAGTATTTGAATTGTCATTTCTTGTATATTTGATTGTTTAAATAAAACTGTTCAATAATGTATATACTTATGTTCCTAGACTTAGGTCGTGTATTATGCATATTAGAATAATTGCATTAATGAACAGTATACTACTAATACGCATGTAATGGGTAAGTGGCCTATGGCACTGTACAACATTCCATTGCTACTTATCTAGAATGAAACCTCTTTGCTGACATGTTGGGAGTTGTGCACACTCTTAACAATGTTCTGGTAGAGATTGGAAGGCATCTAGAAAGTTACGGGATATGGATAAATATTGTATTGAAGCATTGGCTAAGATAATTGCATGACTATATGACATATTTCTTTATGTGTAAGAATTTGTTCTGAAAACTATGAGAAGTTTCTAATCATGCAATTTAACTTGTTTTGTAGGAAAGATCGTATACGAGCACCTACAAAAGGACTACAACATTTGTTCCAGCAACAAAGTTATCTATTGAAGATATTGAATATATTGAAGTTCCCATGATCCGTCGATCATGAAGAATGATGTTTGGGATGTGGTCCCAAGACCTGAAGGGAAGTCTGTTGTGACTTCCAAGTGGATCTATAAGATCAAGGATGCGGCAGAAAGCAGCATAGAGAAATACAAAGCAAGTGATGAAATGGAAGATACACCAGATCGATGTCAAGATAGCTTTCTTGCTTCGTGTTCTTCAGATTGATGATACTTCGAGGAAGAAGTGATGGGACACATTTGCAGGAGCCATTCCAAGCATGGTGAAAGGAGGATCCTTCCCATGGCTGTGGATGTAAGTGTTGTGTGATGAGCATCAGGACGATGCTCCGATCATGTATTTGTATATGCATCATGTTGGATGCTGGATATGATCAGTTGGATCATGCATTTGTATATGCATCATGTTGGATGCTTGATATGATCAGTTGGATCATGTATTTGTATATGTATCAGGTGGATACATTGTATGATCAGGATGATCATGTGATGATGTATCATCAGATGATTGGGTCCTTGATGTACCTGACGAATACGAGACTAGATATCTGCTTTGCGGTGAACACCTTGAGCCAATACTTGACAGATCCGAGACATGTTCACCTGATAGCTGCAAAGCATATTCTGGGGTACCTGAAGGGTACAGTTGACTATGGGCTCAAGTATGAGGCGAATCAAAAGTTTGACCTAGAGGGTTATGTTGATTCAGATTGGGCAGGCAGTGCCATTGATTGGAATAGCACTTCGGGGTGCTGCTTCAGTATGGGATCCGGTATGATCTCTTGGTTTAGTAGGAAGCAATCCTGTGTGGCACTGAGTACAACCGAAGCAGAGTATGTCGCAGCTTGTTCGGCTAGTTGTGAGGCAGTATGGCTTAGGAAGCTATTGTCTAATTTGTTTGATCTCCAGCTGAGTGCTACTTGTATATATTGTGACAACTAGAGTTGTGTGAAGTTGTCGGAGAACCAAGTGTTCCATGACAAGTCGAAGCACATTGAGATCAAGTATCACTATATCAGGGATATGGTGCAGAGAGGAGCAGTGAAGCTCCTGTATGTTGCGACGGACGAGCAGATAGCCGATGTGTTGACCAAGCCGCTGGCCAGAGTGAAGTTTGAATACTTCAGAGGGAGACTTGCTGTACTTCAGATCGAGATACCTTCCAAGGGGAAGTGATGAGTCCGGAGACACAGATGCACACAGGGCCATTCTCACATGGTTAGAGGAAAGTCCTTCCATGTTGAGATGTAAGGGCTGGGCCATTTTCACAAGGTTAGAGGAAAGTCCTTCTATGGTGAAATGTAAGGGCTAGGCGAAGCCATTCTCACATAGTTAGAGGAAAGTCCTTCTATGGTGAGATGTAAGGGTTGGGCCATTCTCGCATGGTTAGAGGAAAGTCCTTCCATGGCGAGATGTAAGAGCTAGGCATGGCTTTTCCGACATGGTCAGAGGAAAGTCCTTCCATGGTCGTGATGTAATTGTCGAGCTTTTCCGACATGGTCAGAGGAAAGTCCTTCCATGGTCGTGATGTACTTGTTGTAGCTTTTCCGATATGGTCAGACGAAAGTCCTTCCATGGTCGTTGATGTAAGTGCTGTGAGCCTTTCCTAGATGATCAGAGAAAAGTCCTTCCATGCTGGTGAGTGTAAGTGCTGAGCCTTTCTCGGATGGTTAGAGGAAAGTCCTTCCATGCCAATGAGTGTAAGTGTTGTGTGTGTGTGCATCTGGGTTGTGCTCCGTGGACTATGACGATGATGTGACAGTATGGTACACAGGTTTTGCAGAGGCATATGATCAGTCCTGAGATGCTCTTGCAGGTTTTGCAGAGGCAGTGTAATCAGTCCTGGGAGATCTTGCAGGTTTTGCAGAGGCAGTGTAATCAGTCCTGAGGTGTACCTAATTGATGGCTTGCTCGCTGAGATGACATGATCAGTATGATCATGAGTATCAGGATGATACTCTGTGGCTGTGGAGAGGTTGTGCAGTGGCATGTAAAAGGTCCTGGGAGATCCGATAGGTTGAGCTGTGTGCTCGTAATCAGTCCTGGGATGCTCTTTCGAGGTTTTGTTGAATCACGTAATAAATCCTGAGGATTCCACAGTATGGCCAGTGATGATGAAGACCTACAGGTGTTGGGCCTACATCTAGTATAAAAAAGGACTGGCTCTGTAGAACTTCCTATGACGAGTAGATCAGAGATTGATTGAGATAGCAACAGCAGTGACGATGCCGATGATTCGATGACGATGATTCAGAGAGGAAGACTTGTGCTAGCAGATCTGTGTCGAGAAATACCTTCCTAGTTAAGAGGGAGCGTTGATGTATTTGTAACTTCAGAATGTATTTCATATATGTATATTGTATTCCTATAGAGATGTTATTATTCCTCTATACGGAAGTGTTTGTATTCCTATAGAGATGTTATTATTCCTCTATACGGAAGTGTCGTCATTTATATTGTAAGTGTCATAACTTATACGTAATGGGTTATTAGACCACCTTGTTGGGGTCGGCCCTGTATGAGTCACGTGGGTTAAAGGGTTATTAGAGCACCCTATTGGGGGTCGGCCCTGTCAGCATTATGTTATGTGGTTAAGTTAAGGCCGACCTAGTAAAGGTTATTAGGCAAGTCAAGTCAAATATAAATAGAGTGCGGGAGGCACTCTATTTGATCATTCACTTTCTCACTCATACTCTCATTGGAGAGTGGCGCACTTGTGGAGGAGGAGAAGCTGCTGCTAGGAGGACTATCTCTTGTACTTGGGTTGTATCATTGCTCTATCTATCTCTGAGGAAGTTGCGGGGTTTTTCACCTTCTTGGTTTTCCCTGGTGAAACTCTGTGTCTCTTGTGTGCTTGCATTATTGTGTCCATGATTGATATGTTGTAGATATGCTGTACATGATATTCTCTCAGTTAAGATCCTAGATCAGATTGAAGTAAATTCTGAAAAACTAACATCAAGACCATACTCACTTCATAGTTGTGATCAATTTGCTAGTGAAGGGTGAGGGCTAAAAATTAAAAGGCTAGGCTAAGGGATGACTACTGACTTGACATTGTGACACTTTGGAAATGAAAAGGGAATACACACTCTAACATACGCTGGACAAGCAGTAACACGGGGGATGGCAGTGTCTCACAGATGGGTAAGTTGTTTAAAGAGTGCTTATTCAACTTAGGCTTCATGTCTACTTTTATAAAAGATGATCCAAGTTCATTAGGATCCATTGATTTCACTTTATGGCTGTTTTGGCCTACATAACCCCTCGGATCTCAGGTGTGCTAAGAAGCACAACTAATTGCGGCTTGCATCCGGGGCATGTTCATACATATACATAAGGTCAACAATCGTTTAGATATAGAGTTTAAGAACCATTGCTTTTTTGAACCTTTCTTATACTCTTCAAGGAGTATTTATAGCTTTTCATTGCTCTTGCCCTTTACTCACGTGTGTTGAGAAACACATTCTAGAGTTTACAATTTCCATGGGCGAATTTACATAAGTTTCCATAAGTACTACGTGAGGTTTCAGTTTTAGCCAACACATCTTAAGTGGCTAGGGGGACTTCGTACCAGTGCCAAACATTGGGACAACCGACTAGAATGATTTAGGACTACAATCCAATTCACCAAAGGTAAGTTCTGTCACTAACTCAGAGATGAGACACAAGAAATAGGGAAGCTTATCCAACCCAGAGGCTAAAGTGGGGGAAGGTCCTGCATGCCACTAGTCAAGTAGTAGGTCAGGGTAATGAACAAACCGAGAGGTAATGGATGGATGAAGACAATGAATAATGGGACCAACACTAACAAGCCAAAGTATGATGGGAATGATCACCTCTATTCTCCCTAGGGAGGGTAAAACCAATGAGTATGGATAGTGAACTTCTAAGTTTGAGTGGGGTCAAAATAATATATATAAAGATACAACCAGGTCCACATATCTATATGATCGCCAGATCATGATACTAAATGCTAAGACATGCTACACGAATGAATATAAACGCAATATAACCATAACACAAGAATTTACCTGCTGAGTCATATACCTAAATGCACACAATCTGAACCAACATCTGTCCTCTGAAACTGTCGCTGTAACTCTAGGCAATAATGTCTGTATAAATGGCTAAATGGCTACATCGGTCATCTCTCTGAGTGTCCTGAAACTCAATCATGGCATGGGGAACAAAAATGTTGTCCATAATATAATCATGATCCATAATAGATGCTCATCTCAGCATCTCAATGTAAGGGAAATGGCTGAAAAGTGTACTGGAATAAAAAAAATAGTGTATGATAGCCCGACTACTATATATGTGATAACAGACCCTTGCCAATCAATGAAGATTAGCCAACCCAAAGGTTCTGTTATCACACATATAGTAGTCGGGCTACCATACATTATTTTTCCGATTCCGGTACACTATTCAGCCAGTGCCCTTACATTGAGATGAGCATCTATTATGGATCACTATCAGATTTTGGACAACAGTTTTATTCCCCATGTCATGACTGAGTCTCAGGACACTCAGAGAGATGACCATTGTAGCTATTTAGCCATTCGCACAGAGCAGTCAGTAGTGCCCAGAGTCACAGCAACAGTCTCAAAGGACAGATGATGGTTCAGATGATGAGCATTCAGGTATATGACTCGGTAGGTATATTGTGGTGTTCTGGTTATATTGCTTTTATTTCCATTTTCTTAGCATGTCTTAGCATTTAGTATCATGATCTGGCGATCATATATATATGTGGACCTGGTTGTATTATATATATATATAAATATATATCAT
Organism: Larix kaempferi; assembly: GCA_027924585.1. Taxonomy (NCBI): domain Eukaryota; kingdom Viridiplantae; phylum Streptophyta; class Pinopsida; order Pinales; family Pinaceae; genus Larix; species Larix kaempferi. Next base: position 3,874,653 of record BSBM01000961.1, on the reverse strand, counting down.
ATTTGTCCCTACTTAGACTTATAAGTTCTTGGCGTATATTCATTGGTTTTACCCTCCCTAGGGAGAATAGAGGTGATCATTCCCACCATATTTTGGCTTGCTAGTGTTGGTTTCATTATTCACTATCTTCATCCATCCATGACTTACCCAGTTTGTTCATTACCCTGACTTACTACTTGACTAGTGGCATGGAGGACCTTCCCCCACTGTAGCCTCTATATTGGATAAGCTTCTCTGTTTATTGTGTCTTGGCTCTGAGTTGGTGACAAAACTTGCCTATGGTGAGTTGGTGTTCCTTGTGAATTCCCCCTAGTCACTAAAGATGTTGTTGGCTAAACCTGAAACTTTTAGTGCTGCCATGAATACAAAATATGGAAATGAAATGTTATATCTTGTATGAAAAGAAAGCCAAATGAAAATGGCTATGAAAATATCAAATGCTATATCTATTGTGAAATGTAAATACCTAGGTAAACAAGTTGTCTATGACACACCTAGAAGTGCTCAGGAAAACAAGTGCCTTAAAAACACACCTGCAGCAAGAAGCCTAAATTAAATGTAAATCTATGCAATGTGTTTATAAACACACATAGATCAAAGGCTATGGAAACTCTAGGCCCAAAAAGCAATGGAACTTAAACTCTATATCAAAAAAATTGTTGGCCTCATTTGTATTATGGATTGTGCGCATCAGTGTAAGGTGAATAAACACTCTTTGAACAACTTATCCATTTGTGAGACACCGCCATTCCCTGTGTTGTTGCTTGTCCACTATATGCTATGGTGTGTATTCCCCTTTCCATTTCCAAAGTGTCACAGTGTTAAGTCAGTAAGTCATCCTTTAACCTAGCCATGTTATTTTTAGCCTTCACCCTTCACTAGCAAACTGATCACAATTATGAAATTAGTATGACCTTGAAAGTCTTATTTGAGTAATAAATAATAATTAATGACATATATTTGGATTTAGATCGCCAATAATGATTGCTACTTGTTATAATTGCTATGTGAATGGATTGTAAAGCATGTTTTAACCTTTGACACCTTGCAACAGCTTGATGACAGTTTGAGTCATATTTTGGTCATGTTGACTTGGTTAAACCTCAGTTTGACCAAAAGTCAACCACAGGACATGAGGTGGCAGACCTCAGATGTTACAGATAGATGATATATGGTCTGGTACAGGTCACCATGGTGGGCTTATGTAGTGGTTTCAGGCTTATGATGATGATTTGTGTTATTTAGAACTTTTATAGATTATTATTATTTGGTCTGCCAGATATGATGAGTATTTATTTTGGACCATGTAGAGGTTTATATGGTGTATGAGTACACATATTAAATGGATTTGGACTTTCTGAGTCCAATGAGACAGTTTGTTTTCAGTTTCGGGCAATTATAGTGATGATTGAGCCTCAGTTGGCTATTCTAGTGTAGTTTTGGCTTGTCGAAGGCCCTGGTAGAGTAGAGCAGAGGTATGATTGGTTCACCTGGAGCGCTATTTTTGGAGGGGGTGGTACAACCAATTGTTATTACCATATTACCCCCCTCCCAGACAGTTTGGTGATTTTTATTTTTGGAGCCAGAAACTCCAGGTGGCAGTTTGGGCAGTTTCACACTTCCCAAGGCAGTCCAGAAATGGTAGAAATGGCTACAAAGGAATTAGATTTGGGCTACTGAAGCAATTTTATGGCATGGGATGATCAGTTATGATGAGTGGGATGTCTTCCACACCTTCTCCAGCAGTTTCAGCTTCATTGGAACCCACAACCATCACTTATGGCACTTTCTGATGATTTTTGGAGCCTCCCAAGGCTCATGATTTGTCGATAGAGGCACGATTTGGTACTTTGATGATTATTTTATTGATATTGTGCTATGGGGATTGACCAAGGGTGTCTAAAATTACCCCTTGGACCCACCATAAGCTAGATCTATTATTTTGTCATCATGATTTGGTGGGATCCCCTCTCCTAGGACGACTTTGTCCACTTATTGTTATATTTTATTATTGATCCATGTATTGTATTGTTGAGCTCATCTCAACCATTGATTAGATCCTTTGATCTTTTAATCCTAGCCACTCATTCAAAAAGTGGTTAGATTGTGGACTCACTCCTTATTTAAAGGAGAGAGCTTCTCATTGTAGAGGGGACTTTTGGCTCTAGATTATTGGAATAGAGAATTATTATTGCATCTATCTGTTGTGTTGTGGTGAATGCTTTTGGAGTTCGTTCGTTGATTCTTCCTTTGCACTGGGTTCTTGGAGATTTTGTCTTGCTATATTTTTGTACCACGTTTTTTGCATCTACAGGTGGAGGCCGAATTCATTTGAGGAGGACGTATTGGTAGGGGAGGACCCTCCCTACTTCTTCCTTGGGTTTGTTCGTTGGTAACAAGGAGTATTACTGTCCCAAGACCTTCTATTTCATGTTATTATTGCATTTTGCTTGTATTTCCTCCATACTTGATTTGACTGATTGAATCGACTTTCCTTGGTTTGACAGGTAGAGGAGGTCGCACTTGTGGGCTAGGGCATCATTTCAGCAAGCAAATTCAACAATTTCTCATTTGATCTCTGTGGGAGTCTTCCTCAACAACAAGGCATCTCATTCCAACACTCAGGTATGATCTCAAGGTAATTTCTCTTTCCATGATCTATCCATTTGTCTAAATGCTTCAAACCCTCATAATTTCAAAACTCCCATTTTTACATTTTCTTAGATCTAGAAAGATCCACTTGGCTTTTGGGTATAAAATTTAAAACCCACCTCTATAGCATCCACGGCGATTCAGATATGTAGTTTGGTGTGGATTGGCCATCATTTGACCCATTTCCCAAGGCAAAGAAGCTTTTCCAAGGGAGGTCGCACTTCCTGGGAGAGGTGAGTTTGCTAGGATCTAGCACCTGGGTAGGTGAGATCCCACTTGATCCTTCATCTACACATTCAATAACCTACCCCTAGTGTGTCACTTCAGTGATTTTGACCTTGTGGGCCCCATTCCTCATTTTGAGGGTTGAGCCCCACTTGAGTCACTTTGTGGCACATTTTAGTCTCAGATCTATTGAGATCTAGCCATTGGATTTTTCTAATCTTTTAGATCCACCTACCTCAACACCTTAACATTCCTGATCTACAATTTGGTGGACATCCGACTCCATTTGGCCCATTTCCCAAGGTACTGATCTTTCTCCAAGCTAATTCGACTTTCTTGAACTGTTGAGTTTGCATGTGGTTTGATCATTGTTTTGGTTGCTTGAACCCCTTGACATTGTCATATCAATCAATCAAGCTCACTTTTGGTATTGGTTAGCGCCAATTCGGTCCTTAACTCCCTTGCATTGGACACAGTTTCCAAGGCAGTGGATTTTCTCACAATTGACTAGTACCCTGATTCTGGATCTTATTCTAAACCTGATAAGTCACTGGCATAAACATGTTGGACCAAATCTACATTGTCTAAACCCCTTGATCCAACCCATTACTTACCTTGTGACTTCATTTATAGATCTAGAGTCTACCATACACCTTACGTACTTCATCACCATTTGATTTGATCTGGTGTCTTGGTCTGATCTCTCCTGTCGGGAGTAGATCTGGGTCTCCTCCTTTGTTGTCTTGGGCTTGATAACATAAAGTGAAGATTGCCTCGATTGGCGTGACAACCATCCATTGGGAGTCGAGGCTATCTTGGTTGCACCTCTTTGGTTGCCCATCCCTTCTGCCATCCATCTTGGATCCATCTCTAGGGGCACCTACAAGTTTGGTGATAACATTTTGGCGCCGCTGCCGGGGAGGTAGAGGCTTGCCTTAGGTGTCTGCGATTATCCATGCATAACTGATATCTTATCGCATTCGAATTAATCTAGATGGGTATTATTTCAACTCTTAATTAAACCATATCCATCTATGTTTCACTTACTCTCTCCCTGCACTTCAAACAAGATACATCTTGGTAGAAGAGTTTTAAAGACTACCTGGTGACTCTGAATTGTGACTCCGCTAAGGAGCGAGCTCATTTGCATCCTTACAATACTTTTCATTTCGGTGAATTACTTGTGTGGCTCACCTGGTGACTCCACCCTACGACTCTACTGGGAAGCGAACCCATGTATATATTCCACTAAGAATCCTAATAATTCACAATGGACCTGGATCTTCTTCAAGATATTAAAGAAAAATTAAAAATTATAACAGAAATTAATGAAAGGAATTGGAAATTTAGGTATGGGGATAGTTATCAAAATAATTATGGGTATGAACCTGGATATCAAGATTTTTATGATACCCATCATTCACCTCATCCATCTAATAATTTTTGCCAAAATATTCCAAGTAAACCAATTAGAAAATATCAAACTCAGCCGAGGCTTTTGGTAAATGATCCTCGCCTAGCTCAAGCAACTAGAACTTTTAGGAAACCCAAGCCATCTCCTTTTGATTTTTCAGAAATATATGGGGCACCTCATCTTATGCCAAATGGATACATCAGGGGGTTGCCTCATTTTGATGGAAGTAATGGAACATCTATTGAAAGTCATTTGGATGCCCTCTGAGACCATATGGAATTTCTAGGTGCTGATGGTGAGGATGTCTATATGTGAGCCCTTGGTGCTTCCCTAGAAGGGGATGCTCAACTGTTGTTTGATCATTTAGCCCCAGGATCCATCACTGGGTATGACATGTTCATGGATTTGTTAATAAGTGAGTGGGGAGAAAATATTAATGAAACTATGGAAGAACAGTCGGAAAATGAGTCTGTTGATGAAAATCAACTTGATGAAGATGATCAAGATACCGATAATGAATTAACTAATGATTTTTTTGATCATGACATTGAAGAAGAAGAAAGTAGGGACAACAACCAAGTTTCTCTAGAAACTAATGATCAAGTGGTTGTTGTTGAGTTTGTCGATACGATCCCTGATAAATGATCATCTTATGAACTTAAAGCTAAATTGATTGAAGAGAAATCTCATGATGATGATGGTTTAGTGAATCAAACTAATCAAGAGCTTTCCTTAATAGAATCCTCGAACCAATATCTTAATGTTTATGGGAAGCTCGGAAAAAATCCTTCACTTAAATCATCCAATATATATACTTTTTCCAATTCAATTTTTGATCAGGATTGTCTATTTCAATTTTTGGTGTTGGGTGCTCGCAATAAGTTCTTTCCTTTTGGGCAAATTTCAAGGTCAATCAATTTTCAATCCACCCTCCCATCCCAGCTTTTTAATTCTTCTTTGAATTTGTGGTCTGATAAATCTTTTGAGATTTTCAATCAGGATTCTATATATTGTCGCATGAATGGAGATAAAGTGTTTCATTTTCCCTTTCAGTCATCTTTGATAAATAACATTCTTAAATCTTCTTGGTGGTTGGAAGGGGTATATAAAGATCAATTTCATCGTTTCTCCATCCTTAAACAAGAAGTGGGGCTAATCTCGATCTTAATTTTATTTCACAATTTATCCCTACTTGGTTTGTGCATCATTCTTGGAGTTGTCAGAATTGAGTGTCATAGTCAAGTAGATGAGGAAAGTAATTTGGAAAAAGGGGAGTTGAATTTGTTATCACATCTTTTCCCTCCATATATGTTGAATAATAACTTGCATAATTTTTATGATCCGATTAATATTCTGATGGAGGATGTTTACATTAATCAAGCTCCCCCTTTGCATGTTTTCATCTTGCACAATTCCAATGCTTTCTCAAATTTTGAACAAGTCAGGAATGTATTAATTTTCAATTCACTAACCTTTAATCTAATCTTGACTTATTCTATTAAAAAACATCAAGGAAGAGTCATTAGCTTGTTTGATGAATGGTTGCACTGGAATTATGATTTTACCTAGCATTTGTGCTAACTGGTTAGATTAGAGTAGGTAGGAACTGAATAAGCCTACTTGGGAAGTAGTTAGTCTTTTCAGCCATTGAGTCTGGCGCCTTTTGTTTGTCTTTTCCTAAGTTCCTTTTGAAGCTCTTAGTTTAACTGAGTACCTGTCATTTTCTTTTCCTGCACAATAAAATTTCAAACTTTACAAGTTATGTTAATAAGATTAGTTTTCTTTACGCATTTTAAATTTCTGTTATAGAATAGATTTTATTTCAGTTTTTCCCATACATGCTGCATGAGGTATTTTGATGTTTGTGAATGCAGATACAGGTGCAAAATAAAATAAAAAGCATAAAGCAAAAAGGTAGAGTGCTGGATCGAGGATTCGAGTAGCAGAGTTCGAGGAACAGAGATTCTGAGCTTCTCAAGCGCTCTTTTCAACAGAGCACTTGTCCCAGCCTGAGCCAGATGTTATCACACATATAGTAGCCGGGCTACCATACATTATTTTTCCGATTCCAGTACACTATTCAGCCAGTTCCCTTACATTGAGATGAGCATCTATTATGGATCACTATTAGATTTTGGACAATAGTTTTATTCCCCATGTCATGATTGAGTCTCAGGACACTCAGAGAGATGACCGATGTAGCTATTTATTAGCCATTTGTACAGAGCAGTTAGTAGTGCCCAGAGTCATAGCAGCAGTCTTAGAGGACAGATGATGGTTCAGATGATGAGCATTCAGGTATATGACTCAGTAGGTATATTGTGGTGTTCTGGTTATATTGCTTTTATTTCCATTTTCTTAGCATGTCTTAGCATTTAGTATCATGATCTGGTGATCATATAGATATGTGGACCTGGTTGTATTATATATATATATATATCATATTTGTCCCTACTCAGACTTAGAAGTTCTTGGCCTATACTCATTGGTTTTACCCTCCCTAGGGAGAATAGAGGTGATCATTTTCACCATATTTTGGCTTGCTAGTGTTGGTTTCATTATTCACTATCTTCATCCATCCATGACTTACCAAGTTTGTTCATTACCTTGACTTACTACTTGACTAGTGGCATGGAGGACCTTCCCCCATTGTAGCCTCTATATTGGATAAACTTCTTTGTTTATTGTGTCTCGGCTCTGAGTTGGTGACAAAACTTGCCTATGGTGAGTTGGTGTTCCTTGTGAATTCCCCCTAGTCACTAAAGATGTTGTTGGCTAAACCTGAAACTTTTAGTGCTGCCATGAATACAAAATATGGAAATGAAATGTTATATCTTGTATGAAAAGAAATCCAAATGAAAATGGCTATGAAAATATCAAATGTTATATCTATTGTGAAATGTAAATAGCTAGGTAAACAAGTTGTCTATAACACACCTAAAATTGCTCAGGAAAACAAGTGCCTTAAAAACACACCTGCAGCAAGAAGCCTAAATTAAATGTAAATCTATGCAATGTGTTTATAAACACACATAGATCAAAGGCTATGGAAACTCTAGGCCCAAAAAGCAATGAAACTTAAACTCTATATCAAAAAAGATTGCTGGCCTCATTTGTATTATGGATTATGCGCATCAGTGTAAGGTGAATAAACACTCTTTGAACAACTTATCCATTTGTGAGACACCGCCATTCCCTGTGTTGTTGCTTGTCCACTATATGCTATGGTGTGTATTCCCTTTTCCATTTCCAAAGTGTCACAGTGTTAAGTCAGTAAGTCATCCTTTAACCTAGCCATGTTATTTTTAGCCTTCACCCTTCACTAGTGTTACCTCCCATCTTTTCATGGGTGGTCACTTGAAGACAGGGTGCATGAGGAGGTTGTCCCACAGAAAAATCTTATTCAGCAGGTTGTTTCAGTTTTGGTTCACAGGGATGGTTAGTTTTCGCTAGATGTTGCAGTTTGGAAGCCACCTCAAATGAGAGCACTTTTGCATTCTGTTCCTACTGGAAAAATGACAGCCCTTGACTTGTTTGCGGAAGTGAAGCCTATATGGTAGCACTTTGAACAAGTTCTATGGTACTCCTTTTAGCTGGTGCATGCTGCACAATTTTGGTGGCAATACTGAAATGTATGGGTAACTAGATGTCACTACATCTAGGCCTGTTGATAGTCGTGTATGTCAGAATTCAACAAGGAAATGGACAGAAGAGCAGCTGTTCCTGCCTCAGATTTTCCTTTCAATACACAACAGATCTGGAAATTGACTTGCATGTTCACAAGGTTGAGAAGAGATTGCTAATGAAAATCTTGCTAAATAGGCATCTGATGAGGATTGGCTAGAACTAGAGGAAAGTTGTACAATCTGGTCCAGTGATAGGTTTCAGGAAGAAAATAAGTTCCATTCTAGACAAATATTTTTCAGATTATGACGCAGAAGCAGTTTATTTTTTATGAGAGCATAAGAACAACAAAGCGTCGGCATTTGGAATCTAAGTCATTGGATCTTGTCTATCCTGCTTATCAATCTATGCTAGGGCACCTCCGTACTAAAGCTTTTTAATGTTTAAGGATCAGCTCGAACAGGCTCTTAAGATAGGAGAAGCATTTGTGGAGGCTGTTCATGATTGTATGAAAACTTCTTGGGCAAAATTATGATCCCGATGGAGAATATGTTGCACATTGGTTACTAGACATTGCAAAACTGCCAAGAGAAATACTTCATTTTCTAGGAAAGGCTTATATTGCACCGGTAGTGCCTTTGAAATTCGCTAATACTGGGTGAGATTATGGTCAGGCTGGGACAGAGCTGCATCATTGCTCCTCGTAAAGAAGCTGACACACGCTGCTTTCTCTCTGAAGGTCAAACGTTTGGAACTTTAATTGCTATGCTTGTGCCAAATAAAAAAGAAAGGGGAAATAAAATCGACTGATCATCCAAATGGTGGGTCGCGGCACAGAGATTCTAGAAATATATAGAAGACCGAGAGTCCATCCAACGTCGCCCTGCTCGTTTTTTTTTGGAGGTACCAGTTCATATCTCGTGCGATCCTAATTTCTTTTCCCGTAATCGAAGATAACGACTGACAGAATGTGCCGAGCCCTAGGACGAACTCCTGGCAGCCACCGTGAGTAAGCAAATCTGCGAGCACTCTAAAATCAACAGACAGATTTTAACGGAGGATGTCATCACCGATTTCATCTGCATCGGCGTCCATATTGGCAGTCCCGTCCACTTCACGCCACGGTGCAGCGCGCTAAAAAAGGGGGGTTTGCAGCTCGTATCACACAACCGACCGCAATTTAGATCTTAGACTACACATTTGAGGAATCAGTCGATCAAAACGGCGAATACATTGGTGCGGGAAGAGAAGTTAATGACTGTCAACTTCCAGAAATTGCGATTTGGAGCAACCGGCACATCATATGAATGTGATCTCTTAATTGAACAACGACTTATGGCTCTCTAACGTTCACGGGATCATCATCGGATGTCTGTTCAGTTCTCCGAGCAAATCGATGTGGCGGCCATTGTTTGGAAGTCTGCTAGCTATTCCACAAACTGTGTGCATCATTGCTAATAAAACCACGATTTATGGAGCCCAATTTCGTCGGTGAATCGGTGGCCAATTTCACAGCCGGTGTTTGACAGCTGTTTGGAGGTATCGTGGTTTTTCTGGAGCAGCTCACGGGGTGATGTCATTTACCCATGTATCACTTTTGCCTTTGACAGCTGAGTCGTGGAGCAGTCCACGCTTTTCTTTGGTGGTTGATTGCTTGGAGTTCGGGTTGACAGTGGTTGTGGGTCCTCTAAAAACGCATAGTGAAACCCTTTTAATTATGTATTAGTTTGGTAATCATTCGATTGAGGGAAAAGTGGATCTTCACCCACTTTTTCCTCAATTTTATTATTATTTTATTTTTCTCTTTTATTTTATGAGAGGCTTTTTGGTCTTTTTAAGGGGCCAGCCTTCTCATTTGTAAGGATGGAGAATTTTGGGAGTTTTTTCCCGTGAACTTAATAGAAAAATCATGATGGGATTCTTTGGACAAATTGGGGGTTCTTTTGTTCCTTGTTTGCCGTGTTTCTTTGTATGCCATCTTTCATTTTGTATGAGGCATTACCTCTCTTAGCTCTTTGCTTTCGACTCTTAAACTGGGATCATTTGAATAGAAGGCTAACAATCTAGCATAACACCATTTGACCCATGTTTTTCTCTTAAGTTTTGCGGCTTTCAGGTATGCTCTAGTGCAAGAGCTCTTAGTTGGTTACTACATTCACCTGGCAGCAATGTCCTTTTAGAGTTTTCCTTTGACTCCATTCGCCCCTCTCTGATACTGGCACTGGTCTTTCCCCGAGGATTGATCTTCCTTTCCTTTCCATCACCCATCCAAAACTATCTTTGTTACATCCGTTTCTCTAAGGCAGCCTCTTTCAATCACCTTGCCCGTTACTATACCTGCCTTAGCGATCCTATTTTAGGGATACCCCCCTAGTGTTGGAGAAGAGCCAACCTAAAGCGAAGAGGAGAGGAGTGTGGTGACATTGGCCTCTCTCCTGATAGAGTTGTCATCCAGCTGGCGTTGCACATTTTGGGCTTTCAAACAACACGCATGCCATTTCGGAGGACAACATCTTTGGCGCCGTTGCCGGGGACAAAGTCCAGTTCCCGAAATTTGAAGACTATGCTTCATTAAAACGACATTTGTGGGATTCTTCTTCTCACATGGCGACTCCACGAAGCGACAGAGCCCTTGTCCTTTTGCAGATTTGAAGATCCTATTGGGTGTAGAGGTGAGCACACTCATTGGAATGCTTTCAAGCTCACCTTGGCGACTCCACAGTTTGGTATGAGGTATGAATATATGTTTCAGATTTAGTACTTCATTATTTGACTTATGGACGATAAAAAAGCACAAGATATTGCTTTTTGGCACGAAGGTTTTGCCCCATTGGATTTCTCAAAAATCCATGGATTTCCTAATGAGTGCTATGACTATGAAAAAGTGCATGACGCTTTTTCAGAGTTTCATGGAAACAATAATGTTTCAGCTATCTATCACATTGCTTCTTACTGCGAATTGATGGTCGATTTCAACGTTTATTGTGAGGATGACCTTATGATCATCTTTGCTTTAACTTTAGAAGGAAAGGCAGAAAATTGGTTCTTTGGTCTTTGGGATGGATCCATAGATTCATTGGCAGGGTTCTTTGAGAGATTCCTCCTCTGTTGGCACGATGGAACTGTAGAAGAAATTGAGCAGCTTGCTAGAGAATATGATGCCCTAATCCCTAGGGTCCATCATGAGTTTAAAGAACAGATCCATGAAGAAGCATCAAAAGGGTCTTTGTGTGAAGATGTTGTTGAAGAACCTCCTGACATTGCCATTAGAAATTTAGATCTGTCTCAAAATTATGAACAGCCCCTTGCTGCAAAAGAGAACATTGAAGATACAAATCTGCTCCAAATTTATGAACAGCCCATTGATGAAAAGGTGGAGCTGTCTCAGATTTGCACCATTGAAGATCAACTCGAACAACTCCCTGATGAAGAGCTGGACCTATCTCAGTCTTATTTTATCAAAGGTAATTACACTTGCATTTCAAAGCTTCCTCATGAAAGTTTCTTGGATGACAGAGTGCAGTTTGAAAAGGAGCAGCATGTTTCCTTTTTAAGTCCTCTGCAGCATTATGTTGACAAAGCATGTGCTCTTACCTGCTGTCCGGTTATAAAGTTAAGAGACAGTGTGTATCTGCAGCATAGAATTTCTCGTGCCCATCCTGATTTTTTTTACCAGAACTGTGATGATTTCTTATGTCCTAACAGATTAATGTTACAGTTCAGCTTTATTTGTGAGCAGATTTTAGGGTATCCCTGTTATATATCCCTATCTTTGTCTCTAAATAAGCACAGAAAAAAGGAATGTGGCAGGGATAAGAAGCTAAGATGGCTTCACTGGCTATATCATTACACCTAGCATTCTTTTGTCTCATGATAGGTTAGAGTAGGTAGGACGAATAAATCTCTTGAATGAGCATCTGCTGCAGTAGTTTATTTTGTCATTTCTCAAATTTTTATGTAATAAAATGTGTGGTGTTGGGATGTGAATCAAGCCATCCCAACCACGCTGTTCCTTTTCTCTTTCAAGTGGTCTGCGATAACCGAGAGGTCTGAGGTTCTCATGCACTCACCGATGGCGAGCACACGTCCCGCAGTTGGAGCCAGATGTTACCTCCCATCTTTTCATGGGTGGTCACTTGAAGACAGGGTGCATGAGGAGGTTGTCCCACAGAAAAATCTTATTCAGCAGGTTGTTTCAGTTTTGGTTCACAGGGATGGTTAGTTTTCGCCAGATGCTGCAGTTTGGAAGCCACCTCAAATGAGAGCACTTTTGCATTCTGTTCCTACTGGAAAAATGACAGCCCTTGACTTGTTTGCGGAAGTGAAGCCTATATGGTAGCACTTTGAACAAGTTCTATGGTACTCCTTTTAGCTGGTGCATGCTGCACAATTTTGGTGGCAATACTGAAATGTATGGGTAACTAGATGTCACTACATCTGGGCCTGTTGATAGTTGTGTATGTCAGAATTCAACAAGGAAATGGACAGAAGAGCAGCTGTTCCTGCCTCAGATTTTCCTTTCAATACACAACAGATCTGGAAATTGACTTGCATGTTCACAAGGTTGAGAAGAGATTGCTAATGAAAATCTTGCTAAATAGGCATCTGATGAGGATTGGCTAGAACTAGAGGAAAGTTGTACAATCTGGTCCAGTGATAGGTTTCAGGAAGAAAATAAGTTCCATTCTAGACAAATATTTTTCAGATTATGACGCAGAAGCAGTTTATTTTTTATGAGAGCATAAGAACAACAAAGCGTCGGCATTTGGAATCTAAGTCATTGGATCTTGTCTATCCTGCTTATCAATCTATGCTAGGGCACCTCCGTACTAAAGCTTTTTAATGTTTAAGGATCAGCTCGAACAGGCTCTTAAGATAGGAGAAGCATTTGTGGAGGCTGTTCATGATTGTATGAAAACTTCTTGGGCAAAATTATGATCCCGATGGAGAATATGTTGCACATTGGTTACTAGACATTGCAAAACTGCCAAGAGAAATACTTCATTTTCTAGGAAAGGCTTATATTGCACTGGTAGTGCCTTTGAAATTCGCTAATACTGGGTGAGATTATGGTCAGGCTGGGACAGAGCTGCATCATTGCTCCTCGTAAAGAAGCTGACACACGCTGCTTTCTCTCTGAAGGTCAAACGTTTGGAACTTTAATTGCTATGCTTGTGCCAAATAAAAAAGAAAGGGGAAATAAAATCGACTGATCATCCAAATGGTGGGTCGCGGCACAGAGATTCTAGAAATATATAGAAGACCGAGAGTCCATCCAACGTCGCCCTGCTCGTTTTTTTTTGGAGGTACCAGTTCATATCTCGTGCGATCCTAATTTCTTTTCCCGTGATCGAAGATAACGACTGACAGAATGTGCCGAGCCCTAGGACGAACTCCTGGCAGCCACCGTGAGTAAGCAAATCTGCGAGCACTCTAAAATCAACAGACAGATTTTAACGGAGGATGTCATCACCGATTTCATCTGCATCGGCGTCCAGATTGGCAGTCCCGTCCACTTCACGCCACGGTGCAGCGCGCTAAAAAAGGGGGGTTTGCAGCTCGTATCACACAACCGACCGCAATTTAGATCTTAGACTACACATTTGAGGAATCAGTCGATCAAAACGGCGAATACATTGGTGCGGGAAGAGAAGTTAATGACTGTCAACTTCCAGAAATTGCGATTTGGAGCAACCGGCACATCATATGAATGTGATCTCTTAATTGAACAACGACTTATGGCTCTCTAACGTTCACGGGATCATCATCGGATGTCTGTTCAGTTCTCCGAGCAAATCGATGTGGCGGCCATTGTTTGGAAGTCTGCTAGCTATTCCACAAACTGTGTGCATCATTGCTAATAAAACCACGATTTATGGAGCCCAATTTCGTCGGTGAATCGGTGGCCAATTTCACAGCCGGTGTTTGACAGCTGTTTGGAGGTATCGTGGTTTTTCTGGAGCAGCTCACGGGGTGATGTCATTTACCCATGTATCACTTTTGCCTTTGACAGCTGAGTCGTGGAGCAGTCCACGCTTTTCTTTGGTGGTTGATTGCTTGGAGTTCGGGTTGACAGTGGTTGTGGGTCCTCTAAAAACGCATAGTGAAACCCTTTTAATTATGTATTAGTTTGGTAATCATTCGATTGAGGGAAAAGTGGATCTTCACCCACTTTTTCCTCAATTTTATTATTATTTTATTTTTCTCTTTTATTTTATGAGAGGCTTTTTGGTCTTTTTAAGGGGCCAGCCTTCTCATTTGTAAGGATGGAGAATTTTGGGAGTTTTTTCCCGTGAACTTAATAGAAAAATCATGATGGGATTCTTTGGACAAATTGGGGGTTCTTTTGTTCCTTGTTTGCCGTGTTTCTTTGTATGCCATCTTTCATTTTGTATGAGGCATTACCTCTCTTAGCTCTTTGCTTTCGACTCTTAAACTGGGATCATTTGAATAGAAGGCTAACAATCTAGCATAACACCATTTGACCCATGTTTTTCTCTTAAGTTTTGCGGCTTTCAGGTATGCTCTAGTGCAAGAGCTCTTAGTTGGTTACTACATTCACCTGGCAGCAATGTCCTTTTAGAGTTTTCCTTTGACTCCATTCGCCCCTCTCTGATACTGGCACTGGTCTTTCCCCGAGGATTGATCTTCCTTTCCTTTCCATCACCCATCCAAAACTATCTTTGTTACATCCGTTTCTCTAAGGAAGCCTCTTTCAATCACCTTGCCCGTTACTATACCTGCCTTAGCGATCCTATTTTAGGGATACCCCCCTAGTGTTGGAGAAGAGCCAACCTAAAGCGAAGAGGAGAGGAGTGTGGTGACATTGGCCTCTCTCCTGAGAGAGTTGTCATCCAGCTGGCGTTGCACATTTTGGGCTTTCAAACGACACGCATGCCATTTCGGAGGACAACAACTAGCAAACTGATCACAACTAAGAAATGAGTATGACCTTGAAAGTCTTGTTTGAGTAATAAATAATAATTAATGGCATATTATATTTGGATTTAGATCGCCAGTAATGATTGCTACTTGTTATAATTGCTATGTGAATGGATTGTAAAGCATGTTTTAACCTTTGACACCTTGCAGCAGCTTGATGATAGTTTGAGTCATATTTTGGTCATGTTGACTTGGTTAAACCTCAGTTTGACCAAAAGTCAACCACAGCACATGAGGTGGCAGACCTTAGATGTTACAGATAGATGATATATGGTCTGGTACAGGTCACCATGGTGGGCTTATGTAGTGGTTTCAGGCTTATGATGATTATTTGTGTTTTTTAGCACTTTTATAGATTATTATTATTTGGTCTGCCGGATATGATGAATATTTATTTTGGACCATGCAGAGGTTTATATGGTGTATGAGTACACATCTTAGATGGATTTGGACCTTCTGAGTCCAATGAGACAGTCTGTTTTCAGTTCCGGGCAGTTATGGTGATGATTGAGCCAAAGTTGGCTATCCTAGTGCAGTTTTGGCTTGTCGAAGGCCCTGGTAGAGTAGAGCAGAGGTATGATTGGTTCACCTGGAGTGCTATTTTTGGAGGGGGTTGTACAACCACTTGTTATTACCATATTACCCCCCCTCCCAGACAGTTTGGTGATTTTTATTTTTGGATCCAGAAACTCCAGGTGGCAGTTTGGGCAGTTTCACACTTCCCAAGGCAATCCAGAAATGGTAGAAATGGCTACAAAGGAATTCGATTTGGGCTACTGAGGCAATGTTATGGCATGGGATGATCAGTGATGATGAGTGGGATGTCTTCCACACCTTCTCCAGCAGTTTCAGCTTCATCGAGACCCACATCCATCACTTATGGCACTTTTTGATGATTTTTGGAGCCTCCCAAGGCTCATGATTTGTCGATAGAGGCACGATTTGGTACTTTGATGATTACTTTATTGATATTGTGCTATGGGGATTACCAAGGGTGTCTAAAATTACCCCTTGGACCCACCATAAGCTAGATCAATTATTTTGTCATCATGATTTGGTAGGATCCCCTCTCCTAGGGCGACTTTGTCCACTTATTGTTATATTTTATTATTGATCCACGTATTGTATTGTTGAGCTCATCTCAACCATTGATTAGATCCTTTGATCTTTTAATCCTAGCCACTCATTCAAAAAGTGGTTAGATTGTGGACTCACTCCTTCCTATTTAAAGGAGAGAGCTTCTCATTGTAAAGGGGACTTTTGGCTCTGGATTATTGGAATAGAGAATTATTATTGCATCTATCTGTTGTGTTGTGGTGAATGCTTTTGGATTTCGTTCGTTTATTCTTCCTTTGCACTGGGTTCTTGGAGATTTTGTCTTGCTATATTTTTGTACCATGTTTTTTGCATCTACAGGTGGAGGCCGAATTCATTTGAGGAGGACGTATTGGTAGGGGAGGACCCTCCCTACTTCTTCCTTGGGTTTCTTTGTTGGTAAAAGGGAGTATTACTGTCCCAGGACCTTCTATTTCATGTTATCATTGCAGTTCGCTTGTATTTCCTCCATACTTGATCTGACTGATTGAATTGACTTTCCTTTGTTTGACAGGTAGAGGAGGTCGCACTTGTGGGCTAGGGCATCATTTTGGCAAGCGAATTCAACAATTTCTCATTTGATCTCTGCGGGAGTCTTCCTCAACAACAAGGCATCTCATTCCAACACTCAGGTATGATCTCAAGGTAATTTCTCTTTCCATGATCTATCCATTTGTCTAAATGCTTCAAACCCTCATAATTTCAAAACCCCCATTTTTACATTTTCTCAGATCTAGAAAGATCCACTTGGCTTTTGGGTATAAAATTTAAAACCCACCTCTATAGCATCCACGGCGATTCGGATCTATAGTTTGGTGTGGATTGGCCATCATTTGACCCATTTCCCAAGGCAAAGAAGCTTCTCCAAGGGAGGTCGCACTTCCTGGGAGAGGTGAGTTTGCTAGGATCTAGCACCTGGGTAGGTGAGATCCCACTTGATCCTTCATCTACACATTCAATAACCTACCCCTAGTGTGTCACTTCAGTGATTTTGACCTTGTGGGCCCCATTCCTCATTTTGAGGGTTGAGCCCCACTTGGGTCACTTTGTGGCACATTTCAATCTCAGATCTACTGAGATCTAGCCATTGGATTTTCCTAATCTTTTAGATCCACCTACCTCAACACCTCAACATTCCTGATCTACTATTTGGTGGACATCCGACTCCATTTGGCCCACTTCCCAAGACACTGGTCTTTCTCCAAGCTAATTCGACTTTCTTGAACTGTTGAGTTTGCATGTGGTTTGATCATTGTTTTGGTTGCTTGAACCCCTTGACATTGTCATATCAATCAATCAAGCTCACTTTTGGTACTGGTTAGCCCCAATTCGGTCCTTAACTACCTTGCATTGGACACGGTTTCCAAGGCAGTGGATTTTCTCACAATTGACTAGTACCCTGATTTTGGATCCTATTCTAAACCTCATAAGTCACTTGCATAAACATGTTGGACCAAATCTACATTGTCTAAACCCCTTGATCCAACCCATTACTTACCTTGTGACTTCATTTATAGATCTAGAGTCTACCATACACCTTACGTCTTTCATCACCATTTGATTTGATCTGGTGTCTTGGTCTGATCTCTCCTGTCGGGAGTAGATCTGGGTCTCCCACCTTGTTGTCTTGGGCTAGATAACATAAAGTGAAGATTGCCTCGATTGGCTAGACAACCATCCATTAGGAGTCGAGGCTATCTTGGTTGCACCCCTTTGGTTGCCCATCCCTTCTGCCATCCATCTTGGATCCATCTCTAGGGGCACCTACAAGTTTGGTGATAACAGGTTCCTAGGGAAACGTGTAAATTGAGTTACGAAAACCAATGAGTGAGGACTAAGTGGACCAAAAGAGTTTAAGTATGGTTGAAGAGGCTTAAGATGTGACAAGTGTTTCAACCAATGAAAGACTAGGACCACTTAGGAAGCTTAATGAATAGATCTAGTACCCTAAAAACACACAAGTGGGGCCCACTCATTAAAAAGTGGAAAATGGTCCAAATGGGGCCCACTTGGTCAAATTAGGGATTAGATGGCACTAAGTGGATGAGATGATGTAGATCTATGGATCTATGATGAGATAGACAACACCCACATATGGGATCTAGGAAAAGGCCACTAAACCAAGGAGTGTGAATTGCCCAAGGGAGACTAGTGCCTTGAGATGAGGGGGCAAATGGAGTCCAAATTATGCCAAAATGTACATCGTGGTAGTTTAGGCAATTGTCAAGGTGGGTTTAGGATTGCATGCCCCAATATGACCTAGATCTCCATAGATCTTAGATGCAAAATGCATCACCAAGTGACCCAAGTGGGGCTCAATCCCTCAAATTGAGCAATGGGGCCCACAAGGTGAAAATCAACAAGGTGAAGCACTAGGGGTATGTAATCAAGGTGGATCTATGAAAATCAAGTGGGATCTCACCTACCCATATCACGGATCTAGCCCAACTAGCCTTCCTCAAGGTGTGCGAATTGCCTCAAGGAGGGTTAGGTGCCTTGGAAAATGTGTCAAATGAAGGCCAATTGCCACCAAACTATAGATCCGAATTGCCGTGGATGCTATATAGGTGGGTTCTTTTTATTATCCCCAAATCTAAGCTAGATCCAAGTAGATCTAGAAAAATATAAAAATGAGGGTTTTAATCAATGAGGGTTTTGAGATCTAAGAGAGTAGATGGATAGGATAGAAGAATATTATACCTCATGGAACATACCTGGAAAATGAAGATGGAAGAGGCTTGAGATGAGGATTACTTCCCACAAAGATCAAATGCCAAACTTTGATGAGCCCTTCTTGCCAACGTTTTGCCTCCTTCAACCAAATCGACCTCCCTATTCCTGTCAATCAAGGACACAAAGATCAATCAATAAACAAGAATGGAAGTAGATGCAAACAAAGAGATGAGAAACATGAAATTGTTGGTACAAAGACAAAACAACTCCCTGTCACCCAAAACGTCCTCTTGAAGCTTGTAGGGTAGGCCTCCCCACCAATACGCACTCCTCAGAATCGTCTTCTTTGCCTACAAATCAATGTTAGTTGACGATAAAATCAAGATGGCCACCAATGTCTGTCAGTGCAGAGGAAGAAGCATTTACAATCACCACAAGCATTCCAACTCCAAGATCCAAGATGCCCAAGAAAGTATTTTTATTCCAATAGCCAAGACCCAAAAATCTCTAGATAGCCTTTACAATAGGGGGGTCTCCTCCTTATATAGGATAATAAAGACCAAAACCCTAAACCACAAAACCACTTTTCAATACAACAAGTGAGTGGTTGAGATCAAAAGATTTAACAATATAATCAATGGCTAAGATGAGCCTAACAATATATCACATGGATCACTCAAAAGGAGGGTGACGCCATCCCTCAAAAAGACTAAGGAGGGTGATGTCATCCCCAAGAGGGGGCTAAAACACATGGGCCCACCTAATATGACATGGACATGACTCAAGAAGCTCATGGTGGGGCTAGGAGGCATCAATCCTTACTAGCTCATCCCCATGGCACAATAATATAAAATAATGGGACTATGACATGTCCAAGTAATACAAATGATCAAAATCTTGTCTCCAAAACTGAGAGAGACATGCAGTAAAAGGCCTCCGGTGGCCACTGTGGACCCCACTGACTGATGCTGATTGATCTGGAAGATGGGGGGTTCACCCTAGAAAACCTCTGAGAAGACCAAGTGCCAAAACCTTGCCTCAATTTCCCAAATCGAATTCCTCAGTGACCCTTTTATTCCATTTTTAATCATCTTGAAAAACCCTGAAACTGCTCAAACTGCCACCCAAGGTGCCTGCGCTGTCAAATTGAGCCCACCAGGCTGTCTGGAAGGGGGGTATAGTGGTAAAAACAAGTGGCTAGACCACCCCCTTCCCATACAGTGCCCTAGGTGAAACTGGTCTCCAATGCCTTTGCTGGACAGGCTAGGACAGCATGCCCAAAACTGGTCAACAGGTGGAAAATTGCATCTATCACTGTCAGAAGTGTCCGAAACTAAATGATAAGTGTCTCAATGGATCTAGAAGACCCAAATCCACTAGAAATGTATACTCATACACCATGGGTTGACCTGAGGGGTCAACTGTAGGGTCCACCATACCTGGACAGTGTATAATCTGATGATCTAGAAATAATAATAAAACTGCTAAACTGCATCAAATCATCATCTGAGTCATATGTCCACCATATGGAATCATCAATAAGAACATGTGGGACCATCAGTCATCATCCATAAGCACAGATGGTCCACATCATCACAGATCCCAAGAATGACCATGGTCAAACTATGTTTGATTAGGTCAAGATATAACCAAGGACAAGATTACAACAATAGACTAAGACATCTTCTTTTAATCACACTCACAGCTTAACTTAAAGTATAAACATCATTCCGTGGCATCTAGTACATATATATATTTAATGTTATTTATATTTTACTTGCACAAAAGCTTTGATGACAGACTCACCCATTAGACATGGTCTAACTGCTAGCTAAGGGTGAAGGATAAGTAACCAGGCTAGGCAAAGGGGATGACTTGACCAAACTCAACAAGGTGACACTTTGGACGGGAGAGGAGGAAGCTACACTCTGTGCCAGACAAATAACAAAGGGAAGGGCTGTGCCTCACAAATGGATAAGTTGTTTAGAGGGTGTTTATTCAACTTACGCATCATGTCTACATCAAGTTGATCCAAGTTTATTAGGATCATTCATTTCATTTCCATGGCCTTTTTGGCCTACATAACCCCTCTGGGATTTCACATGTGCTAAGAAGCACAACTAATTGCAGCTTGCATTTGGGGCATGTCAATATATACAAAGTCAGCAATAATAGATATAACTTTGAGCAACCATTGCTTTTTGGATCTTTTCTATACTCTTCGAGGAGTATTTTTAGCAGTTCATTGCTATAGCCTTTATTCATGTGTGTTAAGAAACACATTCTAGAATTTTAAGTTCACAGGCTTTCATAATACATTTCCAATATAAGTAGTACATGAGCTTTCAATTTTAGCCAACAACATCTCAAGTGACTGGGGGGACTTCTGCCAGTGCCAAACATCGGGACAACCGACCAGAATGATTTAGGCCTACAATCCAACTCACCAAAGGCAAGTTTTGTCACCAACTCAGAGCCGAGACACAAAACAAACATGGATGCGGTCCAACAGAGGGGTAGTAATGGGTAAGTCCTCAGTGTCAAGAAGTCAAGAAGGCAAGTCAAAGGTAAAAGCCAAATTAGGAAGGTCATGGATGGATGGAGTCAAATGAAAGTGGTGCCTAAGCTAGCAGACAAGAATGTCAAGGAAGACCATATCTATGCTCATCGGAGGGTAATGAAACCGATGAGTATTGTCAGAAAACCTAAGTGTGCAAGTAATACATCCATTTTATATTTTATAACATCATCCAGATATTTCGTTTTATTTAAATAGTACTGCCACATCATGAATCATATACCAATTCAATGCTATGAAGATGACTAAAACAATAAGATAGTAATCCAAAGTCAATAATCAGAAGTCCATAGGTCACATCACATCATAATAAGCATCAATAATCATTTGAAACATTGCTGCAATAACATCACTGGGCACTGAACTGAAACTGTATGGAATAAAGGGTCACATCGATCATCAAATCTAGGCTCTCAAGGCTCAACCTTGGCACAAGGTCTAATAAAAGTCTGATACAATATACTGCTTTGATCATGAGTGATCTCAAAATACAAGCTCATCATAACTGATCTCTGTAAAAGAAAAGCTTTGAACTGTGCGGATATCTGCTCAGCAAGAATAGTAGCCCAAGTACTATGGTGTGATAACAGGTCTATACTATGTTGGAGATCATGACTACAGATTGTATGGTTATACAGATGCAAATTGGGCTGGAAGTGTCTCAGACAGGAAGAGCACCTCAGGTGGATGTTATTGTCTGGGATCCGCCATGATCTCATGGTTTAGCAGAAAGCAGTCCAGTGTTGCTCTCAGCACAACTGAAGCAGAGTATATAGCAGCTTGTTCTGCTAGTTGTGAGGCCATATGGCTTCGGAAGTTGATGTCAGGACTATTTGACCTGGAGTTGGATACCACAATGATTCTATGTGACAACCAGAGTTATATAAAGATGAGGGAGAACCCAGTGTTCCATGACAAGTCAAAGCACATAGAAATCAAATATTTTTATATACGAGATATGGTACAGAAGGGAGCTATAAAGCTCCAGTATGTGAGCAATGATGAGCAAGTTGCTGGTGTGTTGACTAAGCCTCTGTCTCGAGTGAAGTTTGAGTACTTCCGTGACAAGCTTGGTGTGGTTCGAAAGGACCTTCCTCGAAAGGGGGAGCAATGATGATGATGTTGCAGTGGGATTGTATCATCCCTGGACATTAGTCCTAAAGTGATCCGCATACTCTTGTCTCTGTGATGTAGATGATGATGATGTTGCAGTGGGATTGTATCATCCCTGGACATTAGTCCTAAAGTGATCCACAGACTCTTGTCTCCGTGATGTAGATGATGATGATGTTGTAGTGGGATTGTATCATCCTTGGACTTCAGTCTAGAACTGATCCAGAGACTTCTGTCCTCAAGAATGTGGTTGGGATTGTATCATCCCTGGACTTCAGTCCAGAACTGATCCGGAGACTTTTGTCCTCGAGAATGTGGTTGGGATTGTATCATCCCTGGACTTCAGTCCAGAACTGATCTAGAGACTTTTGTCCTCAAGAATGTGGATAGGATTGCATCATCCTTGGACTTATGTCCTAAAGCGAGAGGGATTGATCATCCCATAATTGGATCTTGTGTGTTGCAGGTTATATTGCTAATCGAAAGATCAAGATGATGTTGCTGCTGATCGAAAGATCAAGATGATGTTGCTGATCGAAAGATCAAGATGATGTTGCTGCTGATCGAAAGATCAAGATGTTGTTGCTGATCAAGTGTTGTTGTAGACGATCGAGTGATCGAGTGCTGCAGAAGATGAAGACTCAGTGCTGTAGAAGATGATAATCCAGTACTGAAGATGTTGAAGATATTGAAGATGTTCCAGTAACTGTTCCAGTTGCTGATGCTGTTGAAGAAAACTTCCAATGATTTATAGATGTATCACCTTGATGTTGTTGATGATGCTCTCTCTCCTTGTCCTTGTAGTTGATGTTGTTGTTGTTAGTAGAATACCCTTCTCATTAAGGGGGAGTGTTGAAATATTGTAATTTCGAAGAATATTCTATTGTATTATTGTAATTTATTCGGAGATGTTTTATTTCTCCGTCGGGATGTCATTATTGTATTTGATTATGTAAAGTCATTGAGGTAAATCCTCCCTTGTAAGTCGAGACAATAGATTTCCTTTGAGTCAATTGTAATGGGGTGTTTAAGTCCCCTACAGAAGTTGGCCCAGTCAGCATTAGGTTAAGTTGTTGGGGCCGACCTAGTTAGAGAAAAAGTCAAGTGGAAGATAAAGTATAAATAGGAGTGATGTGCTCCTCATTTGGACACACACTCACTTGTGTAATTTGCATAGGAGAGAGAGAGAAAGATATCTGCAAGGAGAAGGTGCACTTGTTTGGGGATTTTATCTTTGTACTTTTTGGTCATCTATATTGAGGAAGTTTTGTTGGGTTTTCTACGCCTAGAGAGTTTCCCAGGATAAATCTGTGTCTATCTTGTGATTGTGTTTCTTTCAGTGATCCTATTTATGCTCTTGTTGTGAATTTGATTAAAACTTAACACTGAGCCCCATGAACCAACGGAGTGTTGTGTTTTTTAGCGTGGCAAAGAATAGTTTCAATTTCTGAACATTTGAAATGTAGTCATAACTTCTGTAGAGGACATTGAATTCAAAAAGGAATGTATTTGGGTTTTCACTTGCCATCTCATTAAAGTTTGGCAAGGGTGATGGAGGGATGTTTTTCATCTGTTCCATAGTCCTAGATCTAGGATAGCTTATTGGGAATTCAAATGTGATAGTTTCCTCTCTAGTAGGTCATGTTCCTTCTTCTACAACCCTTTGAACCCTTGAACCCTTGTAGTGGCGTTGATTCTGCAAAGGACGGGGGTTCTTTTGGCTCTTGTACTGGGTTTGCCTAAGATTCGGTACCAGGATGCCCACTAAGGAGTTCTTCCGTGTCAACATAATCAGTAGTGGGGAATAAAATTTCTGCCTGGACTGATGAAATAGTGTTAGCTATAGGATCAACAAAGTGCATTGATTCTTCCACTGGTACTGTCGGTTTCTTCCTTACTGAAGTGTCAACTGGTGGTGTCTTCTTTGGAAGCTGGTGTTCCCTGAACCTTCTCTTTTTATTGATTTTCCTGCACAATTAGTATCGTGGGTGTTTTTGACAGTGTTGCTAAATCTACCTTTAGGATCTCTATATCTTTTCATGAATCAAAACCAACATTCTAAAGCTAACATGTCTTGAATTCAAAGAAATAAGGACTCATTAAAGAATTTTCTGCAGTAAATGTGCAGGTTCTTACCTCTTGTCTTACCATTCCGTTCCTCTGTATTCAGGGTGTTCCTTATGTAATTTTTTTTTCTTTGTGTAGAAGAAAAATGTAGAAAATGCAGAGGTCTTATGCAAATAAATGAAAAAATGATGTGGAAAATCATATGCAGAAAAATGCAAATACTGTAGGAATCCTTGTAAGAACTGCAATGATTGTAGAAAATGCAAAAATGTGGAAAAAAATGCAAATTTCAAACCACTAAAGCCTGAAATGATCTTATTTAGTATGCAAACCAATGTAAGGTCCTACAGTGGCTATGGCAACTCCCTGTCAACGATGCAAAAATGACGGGCTTTTTAATTACCTTATAATTTCTTAGTAAGGCAAGTAAGAAGCATGTACATTAAATTGTCAACCCAGGGTTCTATGGGAACTTGTGAGCTACTGTACAATATATATGTTAGTCACAACTCCTTTACATCAATCTGTATACCGTGAAGTTGTAGTTTTTAGGATTCACTTACGACAATGGTAATAGCAATGAATGGGTATTTTCGCAAGAAAATCTACCACTAAAGCTTAATGTGCAAGAAATTAAATCAATCGGCAGAATTGCAAGAATGTAAATCTAGGCTAAGTTGGAAATAACACACTCAATACTGAAAGGAAATGCTATACAAAGTTCACATCGTACTTCCGAAAGAAATTGCATAAATTGAAATCACTCTATGCTGGAAATGAGATACACACCATACATGAATTGAAATTCACACTGTGCTGAAATTGAAATTCACACTCTATTCTAATCTGAAAGATAACTTTGTAGAAAACAACTAATCCTTGCCAAATTACAAGTCACTGCTCTTACTCATTGCAATTGTTAATCTGATTGGGTACAACTTGTTGCCGCTTGGTTCCACACCTAGGGAAAATGCAGCAGAAGTCTTCAAGCTGTTGGTGTGGCCTTGGGGGCAAGTCAGAGTCAAGTGCTGTCACTTGGGACTCGACTCCTCCGTCTAGGCTTCTCTAGCGAAGCCAAGGGGGGTGGACCCTAAAAATAAAACTAAGGTGTCTAATCTAGGAGTTAGAAAAATATTTTGATAACCAAGACAAAGCAGCATATATTTTTGTAAAGCAAAGCAATTATTCATCAATACATCATTTGCTCTCATTCATTTTCATTATCATTCATTTGCATCATTTGTCAATAGCATGAAATAACATTAACATAGACCAGTGCCTTGTAATGGAGTCAAATAAATGCATGAGCCAAAAATTAAATGTAGTGCAAGTGTTCTTGGTTTATTTTAAAATTAATGTGAATGTGATTTTTTTATTATGGTTGGTTGGTTCCCAATATACGCGAAGGCACGGGGGAACATGTCCGGAAATTTGCTGTGTGGCTTCCCTCTCTGGCTTGGGCTGAATCGGAGTCTCAAGGAGGTGTTCAGATGCTGTACCAATGAGGGCAAGCCTAACGGTTTACAAGAGGTCACTACTCAGTTTTGCCCCAAGCCTTCTGGGAAATTTCCCCACGACAGCAAAATGCTCGAGATGTGTCGGATTTTCACATAAAGGTTTTTTTATTGTGGGCGGTGTTAGATCCTATTACTAGTCATCTTCCCCTTTTTGATGTGTACCAACTGGATCAGACTGAGCTGCAAGTCGGCCACAGAGCATACGGGAGAAGACCTTGGTATTTTTTAGAAAAATTTTATGAACCAAAATTTTATCTTTTTTTTAAAACCCCAGGAGTCTCTTTTCAGGCACGTACTCGGGCAAGCCCTTGTATAGAAACCCTACTTCGGGAAAGCAAGGGTGCATTTGAGTTTGTAAAAAAAAAATAATAAAAATCTATGTTCTGAGTGAACTTGTGGCTCGCCAGTGGAACGGACCAACAAGGTAAATTTTAACCCTAGTTAGTTTTATTAAATGCCGAAAATAAAAGAAGTAAACTACTCTAAAAAATCACACCATGAAAAGAGACGACATAGGCCACCCCTGGGAGGATGGGGTGTGGGCGCTGGATAGCCCACTTGCTCTCGTTTAATAATCTTTTACAATGGTCAGAGAAGTGCCCCAGTCTACTTAAAGTGACTTGGCGGCTTACAATTTTTCAATGAAAAAATAACCAGTTTTACAAAAATTTAAATTTGGTCTTCTGGATTGCCTGGATCCTTGAAATTTCGGCAGCACCTCCTCCTACCTGTTCATCTTTTGCTGCAAACCAGCAAGCAAATATTAGTATAAAATGCCCAAAAACACTTTAAGAGTGTCTTTGGAACACCTCCTAAAAACACAAAAAAAATCGAAGTGTTAAGACTACTTAAAAAATGCAAAATTTAACCAAGTAAAACAAGCAGTGATGCTTGTTTGCTTGGGGTCTTTGCAAGCTTTATGAGCTGCAAATTATATGCTCTTGGACAGCCAAATAAACTTTTATATCAGATCTAACACTACTTTTAAACTTTTCAAGACTTTAACAATTTTTAACCAGTTTAAAAATTAAGTAATGATAGATAATGAAAGATCTAATCTAATGGAAGATAAAGTTTTAAACAACTAGATTAGAACTCTAAGAATGAATCAGATCTACTTCAGAATATATCAATCAAAAAATAAATCAAGAATCACTCTTCAATCGTAACCAGTAAAAATTTTGATTTTATAAGCTGAGGAAGAGAGAAGAGACAGAATGGCCCTTGAAACCAAAGACTTTGGAAGCTTGAAAGTGGGAAACCGAGGGTAAGATCCACCAAAATGTGCACAGAAGAAGAAACGGAGAGCAAACAAGCTATCCTCCTCTTCACACCTGTCAACCTGTAGCAAACAAAACTCACAGAAAAACTATCAAACTAGAAATGCACATGATTAGAAATCAAAATAGTATGAGCATAAACAAATGAAACATATAAACTTTGAATCTCTAACCAATATGGCAAATGCAAGAACAAATTAAAACAAACAAGATTAATTGTTCCTTCCCACAAAATCGTTACCAATCCTTCAAGCAAGCTAGTTGATGGCTGGAAATTGCATGCACAGAACTTGAACTTGCTACAAAATACTCCACATCAAGAGACCATGAAACCACTCACAAAAGTATCACACAGATGGACCTCCAAAGTCTTTTTATTAATAAACAAAATAGCATAAGCTTACAACATATTTCTGCTCACTCTCCAACTAGAGAAAATGGAGTGGGCAGCCATGCTTAAATAGCCAAAGATGGAGAGAAATGGGTGGAATGAGTGGCATAACTCGTGGAGAAAATGGGGCTGCCCACTCCCATGTAATGGGTTGCCAAAATCAGTCAAAATCAGCTAAAAATCAGCCATGTGACAGCCCATAAACATAGCTGCAAATTCCATGATTGAAGGGGCCCAATTTTGGGAAATATGCCCCCCTCAAATGGGGAAGTAATCCCAATAATATAGCTGCCCGGAATCTTTCCAAAATCAGCTCTTACAACTCCTAAAACATAGCTGAAAAAATCAGTCCATAAATCACTCCCAAAATTTAATATTTTTATGAGTCATTTTTTTCACTTTTTTTATTTTTTCACGACTTTTTTGAGATTTTTGGGTTTTTTGGCCATAGGTAAAAATTTAAGCACCCAAACATTAGGAAAAGTGGGTTTAGGGGTTAAGGGGGTGCTCTGAGTTAGAAAACGAGCACCCCTAAGGCAGAAAAGACCTCCAGACGCCACTTCAAGGCCAATTACAAATTTTTTTAATTGAACCATTAAAAAAAATGGCTCAATTTACGAAAAAAAAAACTTCGCCGAAAATTAAAAAACAACCTAGGAGGACTTAGCACATGTCCATATGACTCAAAAATAACGCCTAGCATGTTCATATACATTGACCCATAGACTTTAACAACCCCCTAAGGCCCGTCAGCCTCCTCAGGCATTCCAGCTTTGGAGGAGCAGGAGAAAAACCCAAAAATTATGTTATGCACTAATGCAAGACATAATAAGTAGGTGAAAAAACTCTTTGGAATACTTGACTTAGCCAAAAAGTCCTAGGGAACCAAGTCTTTTACAAAACACCATGTTAGTACGTTTACTACAAACCCCGCAGGGCCATGGACATGTGGAAAAAAGTTAAAACGGGGGCCCTTTAAAAGGCCAGCTGGATTTCAAATCATCGAAAAAAGAACATTGAAATGTTCAACTTTGCCCGCTCGCTTGATAGTCCATCTAAGTACAACTTAGCTGGAAACACAACCTCAACATAAGGATCAAATCTCTTTAAAGTAACAAGTTCATGAAGTGAGAAAGATGCAGATTACAGAGTAGAATAATAATCACTAAAAAGAAATGATGATTGTATGCATAATCATGGTTGAACTCTACTGAAAAGTGTCGGCGAAAGAGTTTAAGCATAAACCATTAAATGACTGATCAAAGATACAATTAAATGAAATCACTCACATGCTAAGCCCACTGAATAAAAATACAACAACAACACCTATCAACTAGAGTGGGCCCTGCCTCCTTGGATAGGGTGCTATAGGTAGCATACAGTAGCAAATAGATCGGCTCAAACACACATGACAGGAAATAGAACCAACTCCATGCATTTAATTAGGCACAAGAATCTATTACAGATCTTAATGCAATTCTCCCTCGCTTGCTAACTTTACAAACACAAGAGGTTTCTTATGTAACAACCCCTGGGTACCTATATTTAAAATAGTATTTTGGACATGCTTGAGAACCAAGGGTCCTCGAGCTATCCTCATAACTGCTAAGTTACAAAATCACACAATTAGAAATCATATTTAGAGTATGTTAGGTTTGAATTGTTTTTCCAACAACATTATTACAAAATATAAACTATTATTCTAATCTTGTCCAAAACTGTATACTAATTAAAATATGTGCCAAGTGTACACCAACAGCTCATTTCAATGGATCCTCTTTTCTAGGGATTTGGATCCTCATTCATTCTATCCTTTTGTGCTACCATGTGAGGTTCCAAGCACACAACTCGAAACCCATCATATCTTGTTAAGGCCGAATCCGTAGCATCCTTATAACGTTTTGCAGGATTCATGTAGAGTATCTGCAGGATTCCTATAGAGTATTCGCAGGATCGCTGTAGAGTATTTGCAGGACTTTCTGTAAAGTATCTGCAGGATAGTTGTAGAGTATCCGCAGGACAGAAGGTTCTGCAGTACAGGCACTTATGTAGCTTTCTGTAGCACAAAATATGCAATATTTCTACAAATTGCCATGAGTATATACATCCTTACTTTCATCAAATAATTAACAAATTGTGATAAGATGTAGATCGGTATACCTTATTCCCAAACTTGTTATCTGTATGCTAAAAAGGGTAGGCAGAGACTTAGGAAAGTAGTAAAAAAGGATATAAGTTATGCCAAAAATCTGCCTAAAAGATAACATTATCGAAGCCTGTCAAACAACACAAGGACTTAAACTTTCTTGGATCAAACCTCTATCAAGCAATTCTTGCACCTGTCTATTTACTCCTTGCTACCACAGTTGCACAAGAGATGAACTCACATAACCCAATTCTCACTAGCAAATTGATTTTGATAGTTCTACAACTTCTCAACCTAGAGCTGGACCTAGCTCTAATACCACTTGATGCACAACCAAGGTCTATAGGCTACCAACACAACTACAAAACTAGATTGGCACCATCAGAGTGCAACAGCTACAAAACTCACACAGCTAAACAATCATGCAATTGCAAATGCTATATAACTAATTATGGATATAATTAAATGTAAACAATTAGACAAGAGGAAAGGGGCGAAATATAATTCTTTATTGAATAGTATGGTAATGTAAGCTTGTAGCTTACAATCTGGAGGTCTGTGTCTCTCCAAGATTCATACAATCTCAAAATGGCAAGATCAGCTTGTAGTTTTCAACAATGTTGCAAACATCATCTCGGCGAAAAAATCGGCAAGGTCCTGGAAATGTCGTTTCAGAATATCTTGGGAACACATCGCCAAACCTTGGCAATATATCGACAAACTTAAAAAATACAAAAATATTCATTTTTATTCAATTTTTAAACATCTAAACTTTAAAGCAACAAGACCATCAAATAAACACATTGTCACATGAATATGGAAAGAAAATTGATATATAAGATATATAAGATGTCATGATACATCACACATAAAAAATGAATCATGTCCTGAATCCTGTAAAGGTAATCACCGGGTAAAGGTATTCTCTGTATCTATCTTGACTCCTTATAACTTATCAGTATGAATATGTGTGCTTCTGATTTTAAACAAACAGTAAGCAATGGGATTGCATCACACAATTTTGTTGAAAAGACCAATGGGAGAGACCTAACTATAAACTGTATTTTCTTGGATGTCTATTACAATGCAAAAAGCAGTAACAAATTCCACATAATACCATAAAAGGACAACAAAGTAGGTAAAACTCCACCATATCTTCGTTACGTTAGCATGAATCACAGTATACATCAGAGTAGTAAACATCCTGTAAACTCATGGCCGCACCTTAGCATGGCCCTTGGACTCATCACATTAGCAACATAACTTAAGACTTACAACAACCAATACAGTTGAGAAGGACCATTTTACATTATCAAAAGTACAATTTATAGACCTTCTAAGTCACTTGGAGAAATTTTAGAAGAATTTAGGAAGTTGATAGTTGGACCCTAATAATTGAACAACTCAACATTGCACCTGTTCTACTCTCAGTGTCTGGTCGTGTGATGGATCTTTAGACATTGTGTTGTTGTGATGGTTCTGATGAATACCCAAATGTCTGTGTACCCTACGGATCTTCTGTTGTGCCTAGCAAGAGAAGGAAACCCATGAAAATGCAAAATAAGACATGCATTTTCAGGACCAATTGCATTTTAAAAAAGTAAAAAATTGGATTTTTAAAACCCTTGTTCTGGTTGGCCAATTTTTTCTGAATTTCTTGGTGATTTCTCGGGAATTTCTCGACGATTTCTCGGCAATTTCTTGGCACAAAATATTGGCGATTTTTTGACAAAATGTCGGCGCTCAGAAAATCGCGCAATTTCTCGGCACATCGGCGATTTCTCTACGATGTTTGCAACACTTCTCAGCTTCAAACTCCAAACCCTAAATCAACACTTGTGCCTCTCCTTTTCTGTTGTAGCCTGCTGGAGTTGAACCTCTCTCCAAGTGTACACATTCAATTTATAATTTCTCTGTAGCTATTCATCTTATTTGGGAGCCCAACAGTTGTTGTAGTGATTTGTATTCCCAACATTGCCCCTACAACTTCCCATCCTTAGTGTGCAGTCGGTTTCTCTTAAACAACTTCCAATATTCATTTATTCTTTTATCTTAGGTATTTACCTTTTATTCCCATACTAATGTGTGGATACTGAAGCTTCACGTTTCCTCTCTACTATAGCAATGTTGACCTTCTTATTTCCTCCTATTAAGCAAACCAAACAAAGAATACAAATTGAAATAAATATGTGATGCTGATTATGTGAGCCCAAGGTGCTCCTACATCAATTTGCTATCTGCATGTGTGGATGACAAGCAAGCATGAATAAATTTATCCACATAAGATAATATTGTTGTTCCATTTCAACCCTACTGCACTAGGAAAATTATATTTTCTCAACCAAATTAACCTAAAGAGCGATGATAATTATGAAGGCAAACTCTCTTGTTTGCCCCAGCTTCTTGAGACTGCCTATAATAGCATGCCCATTTTGCTTTGAATTCACTTGTATGGATTCAAGGACAACTTGGAACTAATTGATGTCAGGAAGACATCATTATTTGCATGAGAAGATTCGTTGGAAAATTGCAGAAATGGTGGTAATGTCCTCATATGATGTCTTATTGAGGCTTATGGTCATCTGTTTCAAAGTTATTTATCAGCTTCATACAATGGACGTACAATTCAGCTAAATGGAGAATATCAGAATCACATTAGTACAGATGCAATACTGCAAAACTTCAATCACTAGCAGAAGGGTTTTGGCATGCAATTTTGAGGTGGAACTACAATGTATGTTTAGCTTGTAATGGTAGGTGTTTCGAAAGTTGACATCATCTTTTCGCAGGGAATAGATGTTCAGCTTACATTAAAATTTGCGAGTATTTATCCCATTCTTTTAGAGGACGTGTATGGAAACTATGAATAGTTTACTAGTTTTTATTTTCTCAACATCGTAGAAGTATAAATTATTGGGACAGCAGTTGTGGATAATTTCCTATTTTTTAATTGTTCATCCTCATGGGAGAATAAATTCCTGGGGTAATATCAATACAAAAATACATAAATGTAAATGGTAGATCGTATGTACGTGAGATAAAGTGACACATAGTTATGCAAGGTGTCACCAAAAATAGGAAATGATATTTTGATAAAACCCCTTTGTGGAATTTGGATCACTACATTTAATACATATTTATGTTTTTGATTTCTGCTGTTTGCCTGTGTTTTTTACATAAATAGGTGTCCTTTTAGAGGGAACATGCCACCTGCCTATTTGTGAATACTTTTTGGTCATCTTTGTAACGTCATAGTGAAACGTATGGCCTTTAATATTAATGTTATTAACTTATTACTGATGTTTCAACAAATCCTAGTCAAGCTCATACATATTTGTTTTCATGCCCCAGATCATTTCTTTCAGTTGCAAGCTTTAGAGTGTTACTTTTCTGCTGATTTCCTACAGCTATTGGTTAATATCAACCTTGATAAACTTGGTTCTAATTTATAAGTGATTTTAGTGACGGCCCATGAGTTTTGGTGCTTATGTCTGTGTAATTCCTGGTCCTTGCATGTGGAATCTGGATGAGAACAAGCAAACAGTCAGAACATTGATGCATATTAGAAGTCTAAAGGGAGTCAGTGGCTAGTTTGGCTTATGGTGCAAAACATGCATGAAGTCATGGCGGGTCTTGACTTAGCTCAACTGACCTACTGTTAATGTGGGTGATGATCCTCCCATAGTTTGCTTTCGCACTACCGTGTTTAGACAGGATGTTGAATCCACCATACAATATCATTCCGTAAATTGATTAGTGGGCAATGAGGCAGATACATGAGAGCATCACTGCCATTTACTGTATCTAGTCAATGTCTAAAATGCTTTTTGCTTGGAGAACCTAGCAAATTGTGATGTTGAGCATTTCATTATTAATTAAAGAATGTAAAGAAACCATTCTTGAGATTGATTAGTATTCAGTATTATTCTGTTTGGTTGTCTAGAGACATGAAATAATTTATGTGGAAATATTTTTCATTGCCTTGGTTATTTCTAAGAGAATTTTGAGAAAAAATCACAAGGAGTGGTCTTTGTATGTTTTATGTCAGCCATAAAATGATAGAAAATTATGAACTTTTGTGTTTCTTTAGCTTGCAGAGTGTGCTGCATTTGCAAAAAATCTTCCTGTAGTGTTATATGCAAAAAAAACAGCCAGTTCAACTGCTTTGCTGGAGCATTAAGTCCCATAGCTCTTTCTATCACTTATCTCTCTGACTTGTCTATTGGATGGACAAAATTCAGATTGCTAGAAAGCGTGCACTAATGAAGAGGCTTGGCATACAAGAAGATAACTTGGATGCTGCGAAGGATGAAAAAGAGTCTGTTCTTTCACGTCCACGCAACCGGCCTAAGCGCGAAGAATAATATGGTGCAGAATAGATCAAAGTATACAACCATGGCCGAAATTGGGCTATTGACTGCAGGGACTTATTCTCTACAGTCATCAGTCCCGAGAATGCCATTGTTGGTTCGTTGTAGTTACCAGTCCCTTTGACCTATTTTGGTCATTCATGGAAGTTTTAGCAAATAGTCTACATCCAACTCACAATGCTGTAATTCATATAGCGGTAGAAACTATCATATTACTCAAAATGCTTTTGGTTTCCAATACAAGTTTTTGCAAAACCAAATATGTGTTTTGGATAAGTTTCAATGTGGCCAAAGGCATCATTTTGAATTATTGCTCAATTGTATTTCCTTTTCAATATGCACTGCTTATTGTCAATCCTAAGTTTGGATGTTGACAACAATGTGTTCAGATATATACAAGAATGCCACAACTTTACAGAAAAAACTTGAGTGCAAAACAGAGGAAATAAATTTCATCTCTACAACTGTGTTTCTTCTCTGATAAACAAGCTTCAATTGAAAATTTTCTTAGTATACTTTATGATAGTCACAGCTACGGCTGCCTGATATATTTGTGCTTACTACAAAACAATGGAGCTTCATAGGCATAATCCATTTAGAATATGAAGTGTGGATATAGACATCTGATTCAACTATCCCAGATCCTAACAACTATTGATATATGGCCATACCCAACTCAAACACAAAGGCTTACAATCAAATTTTCTTTAAATATGAATAGGAAACATCATGTGCTTTGTGTTTCGATCAATAAACACAATTTTTTAATGAGATAAAATATAGCGATATGAGGCTCATCTTCAAAGCTATATGACAAGTAGACATTAATGTATATCAGAGGGTAAAATGTCAAATAAATTTATGAAAAATGTAAATGATATGCATATTATCAATAGTGTCGCAATATTTCTCAGCTTTACACAAGGTGGTTTTCATGCGATGTTGATTGTATTTTTTTTCCTTGGAAGTAAACTTTAGTCACCTTACCCTGTTCTGAGGATGGTACTCAATGTAAAGTGGGTAGTGTAGGATTAGTGTGGTTAATTTCATGAGAATCAAAGCGGGGAGCACACTGGATCACTGACAATGTCCTAGCAACAATGACCCCAACTGATTGAGCTCACCCTCGGGGCTTGATTGCTTGTAATATTATTTAGTGCAACAAAATATATTTTTAAAATTTACTTTATGCTGAACATTTGCATTTTCATCTTTCCTTTTTTGAAAGACAAGCTGAAACAACTATTCAAACTTCATAATCACTCACACTTGTGTTGCTTCTTTATGTCCATGACTATGACTATAATATTAAATGTGATCATAACCAGATGATCATTTTTAATACTAGTTGCAATCTTCGTTTTGAAGCTAATAAAAAATGAACTTCTAATATCAAAAGCAACATTTTCAACTTTCGCAAAGATATATATTTTTTCACTTTCTTGGTACCAATTTTGCTATTTTAAACTTGAAAAATGTCTCTTTCCACTAGTGAACCTAATTTACCACCATAGTTGTCACTTTTTTCAATTTATTATAAAGCAAAAATGTGATTTTATTAACTTTCACTTGCAACCACTTTACAAGACATTAAACATGTCAATTATTTCTACATTACTTAATGCTAAAATGACCTAAGCATGATCCCAAGCTTATGATAAAATCATAGTAGCATAATTCGAGTACTAATACGGATTCAAATACAATTCGATATGGAAAAAAATATGTAACAAAAAAAATACCGTAGTAGGTTGTTTATACAGTAAAAAAACATGTTTTTCAAATTTTTGAAAATTTAAAAATATAGGTAAACCATTCAATATTTTCATGTAACATTCATTTTTCATTAAAATAAATTATAAAACCATAAGACAAATTTCTAGTAATATATTCCAAAGAATATTACTAATTTCTAGTAATATATTCCAAAGAATATTACCTAATTAGTTACCAAACTTTATATTTATATTATAAAATAAATATAATATAAAAACTAACTTTTAAATTATAAATTATAAATTTTAAAGCTTTAAAATGTAAGGTTGACACTCACGCCCAAATTGAAAAGAATTTTGAAAATAAATTTTAAACGTGTCGTTTAATTAGCTAAATGTAAATTTACTTAATTCTGTATGATACGGTCTTCACTCATCACATAATAATGTTGTTTCTTATTTTCAGATTCTACTCTAAAGATTAGAAACCCTATCATGATGACTCTTACGTGTCTTCCCCAAAACAATAATATTCATGAAATTAATTCTTTCAATTTGAATGCAATTAGGGTTTGACTTAACATTAAAGGCTTATTGATTTTAATATTATTTTTATGGGTAAAATGTATTGGCCAGTGGCTGTCTCATTTCTACTTAGCGATAGAGTTGAATACATGATAAATCTCCGATAAAATAGGTAAACAATCTCCTGTAGAATAACATTAAGGTCAATTGACTTGTCCATAGAAACAATTTCTGTATATTTATATACAATAATCACAAAATACCTAAAGTGGTATATAGTCTTTTTAAAAGGTAACTACAAACATGTTAGTTTAATTTCTTTTTCTAATAAGGTTCAAGAATTTAACTAGGGTCAAAGATTGATTTCAACCAATTAGACCTTATTATTTAAATTTACTGTGCAATCATGATGTCATGCAGTGGCAAATAAATTTAAATAACTCTTACCTATGATATGTGCCAAAAATGTATAATCACTCCCATGGTGCACTGTGCAACCAAGAAAATTTGAAAGTTTAAACCCTAGTCAAATGGTATCTGTTGTCTTCACGGTTCAACTTTCTCCATTCAGATTCCAGAATAGATTGCGAACTCTCCGAGTATGAAATTTGAATCACTAAGATGTTATTTATAAAATATATAAACGGAAATTTTGATTTAACAAATAATTTTTTTTTGTAATATCCCGAAGGTAAGCCCCAAACACCTGTGATTTTGGTTATTTACTTTTATGGTTGCACTAGGTGCCTAAACCATGAACCATGGATATTATGATGATTATTGTTGAAATCATTTTATTATTATCATTATTATCTAACTATAACTAAAATAATGGCACAACATGGACAACAATGTTGCTGGGGGTCTTGGATTCCACATGTGAAGGGGTTGGGGTTAGGAGTTGTGGCTCCCCCTAACATTACTCCAGTATCCCTAATTTTAATATTATTGGGCCTTGATGGTCCTAATTTGTCTAATTAATGTTTTGAATGCACAATTGTGCCCTCACTAGAGAGAATATTCCTGCATTGGATGTTGGTGGGGCCCACTCTCACTTCAATCATGTCTTATGCGCCTATTTGGCTAATTGTGGTCAGACATGCACCTAATTTGAGTTTAATTGAGTTAATGTTAGTTAATTTCAGTTAAATTGAGTTTAATTGAGTTACTGTCAGTTAATATTGAGTTAATTTCAGTTAAATTGAGTTTAATTGAGTTACTGTCAATTAATATTGAGTTAATTTCAGTTAAATTGAGTTTAATTGAGTTATTGTAAGTTAGTTTCAGTTAAATTGAGTTATTTTCAGTTAAATTGAGTTAAATTAAGTTATTTTAAGTTAATATTGAGTTAATTAGATAAATTCGAGTTACCTTAATGTAGGAGGATTAATTCATGGGTGATTGAGAGCCAGTTAAGGTAGATTGGAGCCAACTTTGATGAATTTGAATTAGTCAAGGACCATGAGTTGTCTTTTCCAGTGTTATAGAGTCGGTCTCAGTGGATTCAAATTACTTGGTTGAGAACTTGAATGAGTTAGTCAGTGGTTTTTGGAAGCTCTAGTGATTTGGAGTCTTTCCCCAGTGGTCCGGAGTCCATCTCTTGGAGGAAATTCGAATGGGTCTAAGGGGATTCGAATTGCTCAAGAGTTCATTCATTCATTGATTGTTGAGTCTGATGGTCAAGGAAGAGGAGGCTCTGACAAGAATTGCGAATGCCAAAGAGGGATTTGGCATAGGATTTTGCACACATTTTTGCACCAGTTTGTCTTGCCTGTTATGAAGACTCCGTGAGGAAAAGTTAGTAAGTATTGCAGATCCATTCTCCATTGAATTCAAATACTCTAGTAGGGGTTTAAATTAGTTATTTTGCATGTGGAAGGTCAATAAGGGAGATATATACTCCATTGGATTTGAATTCCCAAGTAGGGGTTCGAATGGTCAAGAAGTGTTGTGATAGGGTGAGGAGAGTAACTTCACCGTAACTCTATCTTGCAGGAAAAGGGGTATAATCCTATACAAGAGAGTTTTAATTGTGGTAAGTGGTGCTCTGGGATAGGGGGTATAATCTTGTGAAGGAGACCACATTAGCCATTGCTTGTCTTTCGAGAGAGGGGGTATAATTGTGAGAAAGAAAGCATAGTGATCATAATATTGTCTTTTGGGAGAGGGGGTATAATCCTGAGAAAGAGGGGTTAGTGATCACATTTTGTCTTGAAGGAGGGAACTCATGTGTTACAAGTATTATCCTCAGGGATCGAGTTAGAAGAGACGTTCTCGTGTGAATTCCAAGACCCCAGCTCGGGGGTGACCTGCTCAAGAGACTTAGCTTGATAATGTCTACGGCTAGGAGGAAAGTTGTCCAGTTGATGCCAATTGCGCCCTTATAAAAGATAAGTATTTATGCTATTTATATTCTTTATGTATGTTGTTGTATATGTTCCCGTGGAGGACACTAGATCTCTGTCATTATATGTTTATAATTTTTTTATATGCCCATGGTGAATGGCTAACCCTATGTTGGTAAATTGGCAGCTTGTGGAAGAGGTATGTTGATGTATTTAAACTAGCGGTTTTAGCTAGCTTGTTTATGGAATTTATGATTGTTAAGAGGTCTGATTTAGGATAGTACATATGGTTGTATATGGTTCTTCAAGATTAGATTGTCCATGGGGTTGTGGCTGTCTTTTAATGAGGAAAAATATGATCTAAAGTAGTGTCATAAATATGCTATTTAAGATAGAGTAGACTGTTGATTTGATGGATGTTTTAGGAGACTATTTGTTTATGGATTGTGAACATTTATGGGTCTGATATTTGGACAATCCATATGGAGTACTGTATCAAGTCCCACATGGGTTTATAGATAGATAATTTCATGTATTAGGTTTGATATACATTAGTATGTAATTATGATTTAAGGAAAGCTAGCAATGTTGACTTATTGTGATGCTAGAGGCTAGATTATTTATGGAATTATGATCATTAGATAGAATGATATTTAGGGAAGACCATATGGCCATGTATGGTTGTACTGGAATAAGATCCAAGCTGGGTTTGAAGTTTGAATTTATTGCTATAATTCTGCTATAGTTAGATGTCTAAATTCTGCCTCCATAGAATGATGACAGTGTTGATTGTCTATTGTTGTAAATGAAGCCTTGTGAATATAATGTAAATCTGATTTATTGGTTTGTTAAATGGCGACGAGAGAATTCCCATAGGTGTGATGACATTTAGTAAACATGTGAAGAGATTCTGGTCTGAATGTATTCATGTGTCATTACATTGAATTGCATGTAGAATGGGGAACTAGGTTGCATTGGAAGGGAAATCTTCCTTAATAGTTGAATGTTTTTAAATTTTTTTATTTGACTGGCATGTTGGCCCAACCTTATAGAGTATTATTCCATTGTTCTTAGCTTAGATTCAGCCATACCCTTTGTTAAAGAGCCCAGTTACCTGACCTTTGTATGTATTCTAGGGCTGGGTATGTTACAGTTTTCCACCACCTCGGCCAATTGATTGGCTCCCATATTGCATTTCGAATTGAACCATATGTATATGGATATGAACATGGATAAAATACGGTTAACAATATGTTGATATTACCGTATCCATACTATGGTGAATTTTTTCCGAATTTCGAACTCCCTCTGATTTCTGTACATGAAAGTCCAATAATATGGCTGAATTATGCTACTATGGTTAAAATGAATAGTCTACACATTTTGATAGGTAAGGAATGCTACCTACTTTATCCCTCTCTTATTGTGGAGAAGGAAAAAGTAAATCACAAGGAAAGGTGTTAAATTTAGGAGAAACAATGACCTATTTATTAATGATCATCGCCAACATTCCCACACAAAGCCCTATTCACGACCCATTTAACTTAGTGAGAATACTTTAGATGAACACAATTCATAATGGGGAATATGCCAATCATTAACTCGCTCCTCCCTCATCAACACAAAGCCATTTGTGAAAACAAGGCAAGGAAATTAATAAGTCTACTTGGGGTGGGGTTTGCTCGCACATATAAGCAATGCATGGTACACATTAGACATTAATGGATCATTACATGAGCTAGCATTCATCATAGGACTTGGATGAATAAATAAGGTGTACTATTGGAGGACATGCAATTACCAAATACTAATTCCTGAAAGTCTAAGTCCTATTGAAGATATTGCCGTATGATTGAAAGTCAAGATAACCAATGCCAACACGTCACTGGATTGGTATTGAGCTAGTATTAAGTGCTTGCAAAGGATGCTTGGCACACCTTTGTTTTAAAAATTAACTTAAAGAGTATTTCTCTAAACACACTAGTAGTTTGTTTGTATTGTGCTTTGTGTGTAATTTATTTTTGGAGTAGCATACTAGCTTGGTGGTCAGCCTTTGGGACACAAGCAATGTAGCTTGCAACATTAGATAACTATTTCTACTCTATTGGTCTTAGTACTAAGGAATTTGGGTGAGAACTATGTATCTATATCTTTGTGTTAGACTAATCGAAACTCTATCAACAATTTGAGAGCCAACCATATATGTGTTTTGTGCAATTGTTCTTATTGTCTCTTTGGATTATCACACTAGTTAGAATAAGATATCGATAAGATAACATTGTTTCATATTGTTGTTTTGGTTTAGTGCATATCTAATTATAATGGATTGGTTTGCTTAGTTTTGTTAGTTATCAACACTTGGTTTGTTAGTGCCATAACTAGTAAGGGTTTGAATTTATGTATTACATTGTTAAACTCCTTAATCAATCAAATTTACAAGGCTAATCCCTAAGTACTCATGACATTGGTTTTGTTGTCATAAGCACATATTTTCCTACTATGTATGAGTCTACATGTCACCTTGTGGTGGTACAACATAACCTATCGTCCTCTCAAATCAATGTGTTCCTCCTTCGCTCTTGAATTATGTGGTAGAGTGCTAAGAATGTTGGGAGGAAGCACAAAATATTGGTGGACAACACATTATACACTCCCAACCACCTCGAGAGCTTGGGAATGCTATCTACGAAGGTGATAAATTATTCGATTATACATTGGCTCACGATTCAAATTAGGGTTATTATGGTCCTATCAAAGAATGGCATATTGAAGAGGATTTGGGTATAATTGTTAAACAATGTATTATTGGTTTATTGGAATGTGCACCCCATAGATGCATTGCATCCAATGGTTGTATTCCTTTCCTCTAGTGATCCAAATCAACATAAAAGGTATGGATCAAATAACCTATTAATATGTTTTTTCAAAAAAAATCGGAAATGCTACAATGATGCCCTGACCGCTTCACACTTGTTAATATTGAGACCTTAGGCCTCGAGAAATAGATACAAACCTTACAACAATAGGCTACCCAACTATTTATTTAGAAGACTTAAGAAATATTTTGTCATCAATGTTGACAGGAGCATTCCTTGAAGAATGCCCATTGTAGATTGCCAACTCTCCCCGTGCTACTTTGTTCTAGAACAATCTATAGTCTCATGGACTGAAGGCACCAAAAATTCACAGTTTTATCCATAATTCACAGAAACATAATCATCATAACTATTACATATTGATGAAATTACAAGCATGCTTGATCAATGTGGACATAGAGCCTCTTAATCTATGTGCTCCAATGCAATCTACTTACACCTCCAAGTGTCATGAATATTGTTTAGTTTGTTATAGCTTTGTAGCTTGCTACCGAAATCATGGGATTCTGCAACTTATACATTTCCCCTAGCTCAATATCACAACCTATCCTTACCCTCCAAGTTAGAATTAGAGATTGGGTTACAACAATGTTTCTCCTCCTCCATGGGTGAATATCTATGTTGTACCATAGTACATAATCAAGGAAGAAATCAAAGTGATGTACTAAAGTGG
Source organism: Larix kaempferi (assembly GCA_027924585.1). Taxonomy (NCBI): domain Eukaryota; kingdom Viridiplantae; phylum Streptophyta; class Pinopsida; order Pinales; family Pinaceae; genus Larix; species Larix kaempferi. The sequence continues at coordinate 3,832,432 of BSBM01000961.1, read as the reverse complement.
ATTGAAGGACATCAAAGAGTGATGTGGTGTTTTGGATGTGGTATGCCGAACACACCTAAAAAAACTATTCATTGAACAATGATGATGAAACAATCTATCTTTTGTGTACTTGCAAACCCCAACATTTCACATTATTTAGTGATCATGACAAAGGATGTGAATCGCATCCGCATAGTTCCTCTCTCCTTAGAGAAAGTTATCACATATGACACCATAGTTCAAACTATAAGTCTCTGTAAAGAAAGTTCCTACATCCTCACATGCGACAACCCTTAAGATCAGGGGAATGTCCAAACAACTTCCCCCATAGAAGAAGCTCCTCCCATGGCATGCTTACACATGAACAACAACTATACATGGATTATGTTCCAAATAATCTCAATAACAATGAATTACCCAATATATATGTGATAGTACATGAAAATAGTGACTTTTCACCTTCTTCCGATGATATTTCATCACCAACAAACTCCTCTCCTGATTGGCATTGTTAGAAGTTGCAAGACACACCTTTTGCAAAAAGTTTAGGGTAGCGCGTTCTAAACTGCACAAAGTGGTTGAGCCCATATAATAGATCACTTGTTCCTTCACAATCATGGGCATTAATTGTTTGTTCAAGGAGAACAAAGTTTATATTTTGACATTGTACGAGTTAGATGTGCATATAGATGCATTGGAAACAAATAAACCAACTTTGTTTCATGTGATGAAAGAAAACAAACACAATCACTATTTACTTCAATGGCATTGAAGTCTCACATGCCATGGTAGATTAGGGCACTAATATAAATCTCATCTTGATCACCTTTTGGAATGAAATTCATTGTCCTCCTCATGCCACTTCAAACTATTTCTTTCCCATGGATGCCAATCAATCATTAATCGTACAACACATTTGAGAATTCCTAAATGATTTTGTTTTTTTGGGTGGGAAATTTCTAGAGGGTAATGCTAGTAATATAGATAATGTAATAATTTGGTTGCACTAGATGGTCCAATGGTAAATTGGTGGGATTTTACCACAACTAGTGTAAGTTTTTCCTAATGGGTTAGCTCGAGTGGTTGAATGATGTGGACTGCAACTAGGAGGTCACGGGGTCAAGTCCTTGGGTTGTGTTGGAATGTGTAATTTTAATAATTACATGTGTAATGATGTCTAGTTGATCCTGTAGGATGTCATAACTAGCATTGGAAGGAAAAATCAGACAAAACAACTGTAATATTATAAAATTGAGTTATACCATATGCATAATAGAGGAAAATACTCCTTTTACCATCCACTATATAAAGAGGTGGAAAATAATTTATCCCATATGTAAAAGATGGGATGTAAGTCTTCCATACCTCTTGGTATATAATAGAGGTGAGGGAGAGCCTTTGGGTATGCATCATTGTACATCAAATCTTATGTTGTGACTATCTTTGTAATACTCTGGGATAACATATGTGGAGTGGAGCTCAATTAGTAATTTTGGATATATTTTTAGGAATAAGAAGAGATTTCCATTCCCGTGGATGTTTCCCCGTCTGGGGTTTTACCACGTATATTTGGTGTTCTCTTGTCTATTCTTTTATCTCCATTTTTGTTCATGTTCCTTTTTGCTTGATTAGATAGAAGACTAGAATAGCTCATGCTTTGCATGCTTTGTATTGTTGTATGATTTTCTCATATTCTCAATATTCTAACATGGTATCAGAGCATGTTGCTATACTCTACCTTCTTCAGTAAAATATTATATTTTTGTTTTCAAGCAACATTATCTCATGTTTTTACTTGAGCAATTCATATTTTGTATTTTTGTGACCCGATCTACAATACCCAAGTGGTAGTTTTTCAGATCCGGGCTTTGTTCTACATCTTTAGATTTTTTTTCAAACCCTAACTTTCACCATTAATTTTCATAAATTTTTAAGTTTTTTTTTTTGTAGTTTTGAATTGAAATCTATTGTATACTAATATAGCATCAAGGATATATCTTTTCACTTGCAGATCTAGGTGTTTGGTTGTTTCTGTTTTAGGTTATTGCAGGTTTCAATCTAGACGGCTTCAATGACAATTTCAACGATTTTTTCTACAGGTTTTCTTGAGTTTGACAATCATACGTGCCTTATACACTGCTAGAGCGCATATACGTGCCCTACCTTAATCTAGCCCACCTATGCACTTCTTTTCAGTTATTTTTTTGCTTTCAACAATTTTTGTTCACTGTTCTATGTAGAAGAGTTGCAAATTCGTCAGTTAGTCACAAACATGTTTAGGCATTGGTGAGAAAATTCTAATTTTAAATCTCTTTTCGTATCTTTGCGACAATTCAATTTTTTGCATTTTGGGTGTAGGATTTTATTATCATGACTTCAGAAGTTGTTCTATTACTACATTAGTTGGATCTATCTCTCATGGAAGAGAAAGATGATTGATGTGCTTAGGAGTAAGAATTTATGGCGGTTAACTAAAGGTGATCTAGCCAAACCAACTAATGCAAAGGAGTTGGAAATATGGGGAGATCGATGTGATCAAGCAAGAGGACTCATTGGACAATTTGTTTAAGATATCTTACGAGTACAATTTAAGGCCGATGATAGTCCTATTGAGGTATGGAAAACCCTATCTTATTTATTTGATAAAAGTGACGATGTTTCTGCTGATTATCTTGAAAAGAAAATCCATGAGTTAGACCCTAAATATATTGATAGAATAGAGTCATTTCTTACTGAAAGTAAGATTTATAATGAAAAATTAAATAATTGTGATAAAGATTACAAGAAGAATGACAATGCTCTAACTATTCTTCTAGAACAAAAATTACCTTCATGCTTTGAGATGTTCATCCAAACTAGGTATAGTTCCATTGAAATGTCAAAGGGTACTCTCAAACCCTCTTTTGAATATTTTTGTAAAGGTTTGATAAATGAGCAAGATATATTAATTGCTAGTGGTCAATTGTCTACTAATAAAGCTCTAATGGTACATAGTAAAAAGAAAATCCTAAAAGAATTTTAATAAAAATTCTAAACCACATAATCAAGGATAAAGTTCTCTTGATGATGCTTCTAATGTTCCTAACACGGTGTCTAAAAAAAGAAAGTGTTTAATCCTTGTAAGAATTGTGACAAAACCAACCACCCTGAAAAGAGTTTATTTAAACGAAGACATGAACTTGTGAAAGCAAAGAATAAGTCTTCCGAAGAACAATCGGTATCCTTGTGTGCCTATTCTGTTCAACCAAGTAATTTTCTTCTAATGTGGAATGGATAATGGATTCTAGTGCATCTAATCACATCATTGGTTTAGCTTCTTTGTTTAATTCTTATGACACTAAAAATCACACACAACAGAAAGTATCTATAAGTGATGGTAATCATCTTTCAATTTTAGGATATGGTAATGTTCCTAATGGTACTTTGGAAGACATGTTTCATGTTCAAAGAATTCCCATCAACTTGATTTCTATTTATCGTGCACATCATAAAGGTTATAAATTTGAAGCTTGGATTGATAAGTATGTGTTAAATTATATCAAACAAAACTTTATAAATTGTTTCTTCTGGTCTTGTTGATCATAATGTTGGATTATATAAGTTTACTGGTTTTAATTCAAGTAAAAATCAACCTTTTTATTCATATGTTTCTCACGCTGATGAACTAAGTAAATTATGGCATGAAAGATTAGGTCACTTGAATTGTGGAAACATGCAAACAATGTCTTCTGCTAAAGGTGTTTGTGAAGGTTGTGTTCTTGGTAAACATCATAAGGAAATGTTTGATAAAGGTAAAGCTTGGTGTGCTAAAGAACCATTGCAATCAATTCATAGTGATATTTGTGGTCCTCTTGAAACTCCTTATTTGTCTCATGCAGTGTATTTTCTTACTTTTATTGATGATTATAGTCTCAACTCTTGGGTTTATTTTTCGAAACATAAGAGTGAAACCTTTGGTATTTTTCAAAAATTTAAATCCATGGTCAAGAATGAATTCGGTAAAAGTATTAAGGATTTGAGAACTGATAATGAGGAGGAATTCATTAAAAATGAATTTAATGCATATTTATCTAAGCATGGTATTCAACATCAAACGATTGTTCCTTATACACCTCAACAAAATGGGGTACTTGAAAGAAAGAATAGAACTTTGGTTGAAATGGCTAGATCTATGCTTTATTCTAAAGGATTACATAAACGTTTTTGGGTTGACGCTATTTGTTGTTCTAACTATATCTTAAATAGAGTCCCTTACTAAATCAGTTTTGCAGGTTACTCTTGAAGAAAAATGGAATGGAAGAAAACCTGATATTAATAGCTTTAAGGTGTTTGGAAGTGAATGTTGGGCTATGTTGGGCTCATATCATCGATTAAAAGGAAAAAATAATTTATAACCCAAGTCTCACAAATGTATTTTCATTGGTTATTGTGATGATTCTAAAGTGTACAGGTTGTTTGATCCCTCTACCAAGGTGTCATTATTAGGTGGGATGTTCACTTTGATGAAGCCTGTTGAACCTCATGTTACATTGAATTTTCCTTCACCTTTTGTTACTTATATTTCTGTTACTCCTTCCTCTCCTTCTGTTTCTATTATTTATACTAGTTCACCATTTTCTTCAAGTGCTCCTAAATGTTCTGAGGATACTAGTATGGGTCCTACAACTACTTCTCTTCTTGTTTGGGCTTGGAAAACTCTTGAATCAACAGGTTCTAAGATTGGTCTTCCTTCTAATACTTGTTGAACTAGATCTAACTTTGTTCTTATGACTAAAGTTTTGGCCACATATGATCCCTCTACCTATGATCAAGCCAAAGATAAGCCTGGATGGGAAAAAGACATACAAACTGAGTATGAATTGTTAATGAAGAACAAGACTTGGAATCTTATTCCCCTTACTCCCAGAAATAATTTAGTTGGATGTAAGTGGATATATAATTTTTTTAAACTATAGACGAACATATTAAAAAACATAAAGCTCGGTTAGTATCAGAAGGATTCTCTCAACAAGAAGGTATAGATTATATCGAAACTTTTGCTCCGGTTGCTAAAATGGACACAATAAAACTATTCTTTCACTTGTTGCATCATATCAATGGGAAATGCACCAAATGGATGTCAATAGTGAATTTTTGAATGGTGATCTTAGTGAAGACATTTATATGCAACAACCAGCCGGTTTAATTACTGCTGAAACTTCAAGTTTGGTAAGAAAATTGAACAAGTCTTTATATGGTCTTAAGCAAGCACCTAGATCTTGGTATCAAAATATTGATGCTTATTTCTAGAAGAATGGTGTAAAGTAGCATGTATATGATCCAAATCAGTATGTGAATAAATTTGATGTTAATTGTACTTTATGTGGATGATCTTATTATTATTGGTAGCCAACTTACACTTATACAAGACATGCAGAATATTCTAAAGAATGAATTTGAAATGACCGACTTAGGCCTATTACATTATTTCTTGGGTCTACATATTTGGCATATGGAAAATGGTATTCTACTCTCTCAGCCTAAGTATGTGAGATATTTGCTTGCTCGGTTTCATATGAGCGATTGTAAGCCGTCACCTACACCATTTCAGTCCAGTGTAAAGTTAATTGTTAATTGTGATACTCCTCTTGTTGATGCAACATTGTATCGTCAACTTGTGGGAATTTTGATATATTTGACACACAACAAACCATATATCTCTTTTGTAGTTAGCATGGTTTTGAGGTTTATGCAAAATCCTCATGAAATTCATTTGATAACAACAAAGATAATTCTTAGATATTTACAGGGGACATTGCAATATGGTGTGTTCTATTCTATCCGCGGCTACAATCTCACTCCTTAGTTATAAAAATTCAGATTAGGCAAGGGATACTTCAGATAGAATATCTACCACAAGATATATCTTTTAGCTTGGTTCATGTCCGATTTCATGGTCTAGTTCTACATTGAGAACTCTTTCTCTTTCTTATTTTGAAGTAGAGTACATGGTAGCTAAGGAAGCAACTAAAGAAGAATTGTGGATCCAACATGTTCTGATAGAGATTGGTCTAGTACGGAAATATCCTACCGAATTAAGATGTGACAATTATAGTGCAATTCAACTTGTGTACAATTCAGTGTTTCACTCCAAGACTAAACACATTGACTTGGATACTAATTACATTTGAGACCTTCTTGCGGATGGTGTTATTTTTTGGAGTATTGTTCCATAGAAAAGCAAGCAGGTGATATGTACACCAAATCCATTACATAGGCGAAATTTGTGTATCTTTGCAGTTTGTTGAGTATGCGGGAAGTTGTCATCAAGGGAGATAGTTGATGTAATGAAATTTTCCTCCTTTTATGTGTTAGTGTTCTCCCAATCATCATTAAGGGGGAGTGTTAGAATGTGCAATTTTAAGAATTACATGTGTAATGATGTCGTAAGATGTCATAACTAGCATTGGAAGGCAAAATCAGGCAAAATAACTCTAATATTATAAAATTGCGTTATCCCACATATATAATAGAGGAAAATATTCATTTTACCATTCATTATATAAAGAGGTGGAAAATCATTTATCCCACATGAAATATATGGGATGTTAGTCTTCCATACCTCTTGGAATATAATAGAGGTGAGGGAGATCCTTTTGGTATGCATCATCCTACATTAAGTCTTATGTTGTGATTATCTTTGTAATACTCTAGGATAGCATATGCAGAGTGAATCTCAAGGTGTAATTTTGGAGATATTGTGAGGAATAAGAAGATTTTTCCCTTCCCATGGATGTTTCCCCATTTGGGGTTTTTCCATGTATATTTGGTGTTCTCTTGTCTATTCTCTTATCTCCATTTTTGTTCATGTTCCTGTTGTTTGATTAGATATAAGAATAGAATAGCTCATGATTTGCATGCTTTGTATTGTTGTGTGATTTTCTCATATTCTCAATATTCTAGTAGGTTGGATGCCTTTATGAATATTGTGGGCTCACTCAATGTACCTGTTAGGTTAGGTTGCCAAAAACTACAACCGAATGGTTTACCTTGGGTACCATCCTTGAAATGAGGGGCACTACCTTGAGAGATTGCTATGACGTGCAATTCATTGAAAAACAAACTAGGCCAAGTTTGATTATCAATGCATTATTGTATGGTAACTATCTTAAAATTCTCGAAATGACACTTCTTCCCTCTTAGTCCAAAAATTGGGTAATTCTTCTGAAAATAAAAAGAAGAAGATGATGTAATAGAAACTAAGATGTAGAGGTTGTTGAATATTGTCAAGCTTGGAATTTGAATGGATTTAAGCTCTCTTTGATAAAATCAATGACAATATAACTCTATTGTCGAATGTACATGACCATTGAGATAATTTCTTCTGTGAAAGTGTTACCTCTTAAATTCTCACTTAAGGTGTAAAAGTCCAAACCACAAAGTGAAACCCTAAGGGCGACTTAGAACTACTACCCATTAGTACTTTCCCTCCCTTTAGGTCAAATATCCTTTGGAACAAGTGGGGAATCCCTAAGAAAGACAAGTCCATCAATAAAATGATGAATCGGATAACTCTAGGACTTGGGGGAAATCTATTTTTCAAATAAATTACACCAATTCATTTCATATTTGCACAACATAAAAAATGATTGAATTTTTTAATATTAAGAGGTGGTTGAAAGGGAAGACAAGTGCTTGGATCCAATATTGCAAAAAATAGGGTTAATAGGGAATACCTAGAGGGATGTTTTGAGAAAGTTATTGATACAAAGTAGGATGGAAAATGCATGCTACAACAAGCCTAATGTGGGTGTACATTAGTGCAGAAAATTAGTATGGAAGGGATTTACAAGAGAAATACCTTAACCTAAATCAGGGGTGTGTTCTACTAAGGAATTAAATCATACAATAGCTACTAAGATGATAGATGCATTGATATAATTTCCATTAACAAAGAAACAAAAAATCTAGAGAGGAAAGCTAACACCTAGTTGTCTTCCATCGTGGTAAATGTACCCTTCCCTTGTGGCCCATGAACACTCTTTTTGCATGTAAAATTTCAGTACAATAAAACAACAATAAATATCCAAAGAAACCATCTCACGTGAACAAGAATGCAACCATATATTTCCAAAAGACTTTAAAATAAGTAAAGAAATAGATCTCCAAGGTTACATCAACTTTCAACAAGCATTACAAGCAGTACGAACCTTTATCTTATAGAGTTCAAGGCTCAAACCTCCTTAACCATAAAGTAATAATATATATACAAAAACCCTTGATCTAACCTAGGAATTCATAAACAACTCAAACGCACCAACTAACTAAAGTGGAAAACTCAAACAAAGCATAAAATAATGCATGGATGAGTAGTGGCTATGCCACTTGTACAAGTGGCCAATAAAATAAGCCCATAGAGATAGGATGCATCTAAGAAAATATGGATGACCATGCCAAATTCTCCAACATCCAACCTCAAATATGTTAAAGTAGAACGATCCACTAAATTTGCAATGTACCCCTCAAATATGTTAAAGTAGAACGGTCCACTAAATGTGCAATGTACCCCTCATGTGGCACATGTGACTCCTCTAGGTGACGTGCTCCCTCCAAGAGCATGAAACATGTGCCATGAAGTGTCTAGTGGTGAATAAACCCTCAAGATGGCTAAATAGATCATCATAAATGTGGACACACGCCAAAAATATTCCAACAAAGCCAAGACATGTCCACAACCAACTCATTAACATGGACTCTAAGGTGTAACAACCCTCCCCAGGTGTCTAAACGACTAGATCCAAGAAGTGAGGAGTTAATAAACTAGACAGTGGTATCAATCCACATGCCACATCACCATAGTGCTAAATTAACTAGTAGGAGGAAGGGGATGATCCCATGAATAAAGCAATAAAATAATGTAAAGTGTGGAGATGTTTGAACATATGTGCCTAGTAGGGCGAGCACTCCACTAAGGGTGGTGCTCCACATTATCATGAGTCAAAACACATGTCAAAACCATCCACATAAGCAAGGATGCTCAAGAAATAGGCCTTCAACTAATTCAAACCAAATCAAATTTACCGTTGAAAGGGATAAAACGACCTAGAAACTTATCCATAAGAGGAGCACTCAACTAGGAGTAGTAGTCCACATTTTCAAGAAGTACTCCATGTTCTAGAACCCTCCAATCTAGCAAGGGCATTCACACCACGAGGCTCAAACCAAGTTAGATAAAACCAAAAAAATATCTCTTGTATGAACAATACAATATATAGCTATCTTTACTTGCCTCTTGAAGGGGGAAAATCCAAGAGCAAAACTCAAATACAATAACAATTCTTGACTACATATTACATATATTACTACTCTATGTATAGTGCTTCAATAGATAAATATCTAACTACTTGCGGTCCTACTATTAATGAGGGTCAACCACCTAGGGTCCTTTATTCAACGAAGATTTCCCTTTTACATTAAATCACTATTCACTAACTATCTAATGGGCCTTATGGCCTTGTACATAATAAAGTAGGGTGGTTAGGGTAGGACCTCCAATTTGTGAGTGCAGTCGACCTTTTCATTTTGAAGGATAGGAATTCTCAATTCCTCATAGGTAGGGGCCTTGTATCCTAGGCCAACAATAAAAAAACATCAAACATATACTGGTAGAGCAGGTTGTTCTTGGCAATGTTAAAAGGAGTGTCACTCCATAGAAAACACCTACCCAAAACTTAAAAGCTTATTTGCTTCTTTCTTTTTTATTTTAACCATTAACCTAATAGAAGGTTGTGCGCTAGCTGTGGTTCTTGGAACAAAGAAAGTTGAGGTCATTCAGGGCATTGTGGAAGGTGAAGTTGAGTAAAATCTCTCACTTCTTGCAACTCCTTTTGCTGCAAGCTTAGTTCTCACGGATACCCTCTCATCACTCTCTTTACCCATATTCCAAATTGATTTATTGGCAATATGAATGATTTTTGGGGATGCATTTTCAAAATTCCCACTTCACGCCCTAGAGTTTGTGCACGGTGGTATTTCAACTAGTTGATTCCCATTTCCATTTCTTCTCACACAACTTGCTATTCAACTTTTGTCGATTATCCCATCCGTGAGATCACCATATTCTCACGGGGTCCAAATATTTTTGGTACTTTCATATAGTAATGATTAAACCAAGGGAAAAAAAGAAATCAAGATACTTTGAAATTTCAAAATAAAAATAATGCTGCAAATAAAAACAAATCACATCTAAATTTTAAATAAATAGTAGATCTCTCCCTAAAAAATTGCAAGAATAGGTAAAACTGATGGAAAATCCTGAACCTATAAAAAATCTAAGAAAAGAAACAAAATCCATGTATAAATGATTACACATACCAACAAATGTGGAAACTGCTCATGGGAATCAATTACCAATCCACAATAAATTGGCGAGTGAAAATGAAAACACACTATTTATGGTCCTTAGCTCAAAGAAAAATGGTGGAGACCTCCTTTATTCTCAAACCCATTTAGTCTATTTTGAAAATGATAAAAAAAGTTAAATTTTGGGTTATATGCTTGCTTGTCCATGGGTTGGCGATTTTTTTTGTTGAATCACAATATTTTTAGGAAAATTCTTGACTTTTTAAAAAAATCACAATTTTTAAAACTTCGATAAAAATCATAATTTTTGTAGTCAATGATATCATCGTAAAGTGAGCATCACCACATATCATGATGTTGGAGACACTGCCTTAAAGGCTATTTCCTCTCAAAATCCCTATTGTAATTTTCCAGTCACATAGGGTTTTAAATGGTATGCTATTTGTTATAATTTAGAATTCAATACTTTGATGAAAATCCCTCTTAGAAGCCCATTTGACTCCATCTACCAAATATGTAAATTAGGCACTAGTCCTCTTTCAACCACCATAAAACCATAAAAAAACATCTTTTATTTTATTTTTTAATAGTATGAAATTTGCCAGTAGTAAATCATAATTTCAAATCATAGATTAAGTCCTAGAAACCCTAATTTACCCATATTTAATAGGACTTATAATCCTGTTTTTCAAATTTGTAATTTATGGCTTCTTATTTGATACCAGATTTGCTTTTAGACTAATAACATCACTATTTTATCGTTTTTTATAGGTTGAAATATTGCATGTGTAAATATGGAAATTAAATTACTACAACTAAATTAAAAAAACCATATTTACCCTAAGTCCTTTAAGCACCCTCTTCATTCATTATTTGTTGGATTTATATTGCCTTAGCGATTCCTTCCTTGAGCTAGAAAGGAGATCTAACTTAAAGAGAGAGATACGGCTACTGAGGTGACAATGGGTAGATTATCTAAGTCACCCTTGGGCTCTCATATGTATGGTTGGGGGCCTTTGGGATTTTACATTTGAGTGAGAATCTAGGAGGTAACATGCCTAAGTGGCAGTGGTCAGAGTGGAGGAGGCCCTTAAAATCAAGTATGAGGTGGCCTTAGAAGAGGATAAGTTAGTGGAAAAAGTTGAGGCAATCAAGAGCATCATATAGGGGTATGCTATGCGAGACATACCCAATATCAAATTTCAAATGGAATTCTACTTAGAATCCAATGACCTACATAGGTAGGTGAGGAAGTACTTGAGTGAATCCTAGAGTATTTAGTGCACAAAGCCTAGTTGGCCAACAAAGTGAATAAATTTCTAAACTCTATCCCCTCCCTGAAATTACAACTATTGGGAATCTAGGATTGGACCTCTTCTTCTATGTGTTGCCACTCAAAATAGAACCCTTGATGAAGGTCATAGATCCCGATGAAAGCAGTGCTAAGCACAAGAGAAGCTAGTGCCCAATGTCACCACAACTTAGCTTATGAACACTTTAGGTCAAATCCTAACACCAAGGGGGAGTCCCTAGATTTCGGTGAATGATATCTGCAATTGCTTAAACAACACAAACACATTTCCCAAGAAACCTCTCAGTGAAGATTAGTGCCTTATGGAGTCAAAATATGAAAGTAATAATAACAATAAGCATGAGGTAGGAGTTACAACACTTTTTTCATTGTGTTTCTCATGGTTAAAATATTGGATATTTGTTGGTAAATAATAGAAAATTAGTACATAGAGAGTGTCTGGAACAAGTAATTGCTGCTTGCAAACCAATTCAGTAAAGATGAGAGGGAAATGATGTCTTCAGTAAGACATGGCACACACAATTTGTTATTTTTCAATGGTTGGTTCGAGAGATGTTTGCAATGCGAATATCACATTATCGCTTTCCCCGTTGTTGCTAGGATTGAGCCTCAACCACAAGGAATACTGAGGTCTTTACATAGGAGTATCTAGATCACTAGCCTTTCACTATTGTGCATAGAAATAAGCGAATTGGGTTGATCATGTGTAATGAAGAAGAATTAAGGTATGCTATGTTCTTAGTAAGAACAATTAAGGGGTGTCCTATTTCATTCTAGCATTGGGTGATGCGCACTAATCTAATTTTTTAAAGGAAATCGTTTTTTTAGCTTAATGCATGTAATTTACCTAGTTTAGAATATTGAAAAATACCCTTGTTAGAAATTTAAATTTGTACTAAATTAAAATTATAGGGGCCACAAAATATCATATAAATTAGCTTAAGGTGATTTTCTTTGAAATATCATTTTACCCTAAATTTCTAGTTCAAGAAGCTTTGCCTTGAACAATTTCTTAAAATTAATGGCTGTCACAGTCTAGTGTAGTTAGGGTTCATCCTAGGGGATTCATTGTGATTCTCTTATGTGTTGAAGCTTCATAGGCTGATATAACTAGCTTGATTGTTCTTATTAGTTTAGGAATTTTGCATATTCATCAATTCTTACCAATGTATTTTACAATTCCTCAAAACTTTCATTTGCAATACTCTGCAACTATTTGGTTCAAGGGAATTGGGAATTGGTTTAGCATTCGAGTTTACCATTTAATGTTAATCCAAAATAGTTTATTTTTTCTTGTAAGTGTTTCTATCATATGAAATATTATATACTTGTTGTGATGAATATGCAATGTTTGTGTATAAGTAGTCAATTTGCCACTAGAAATGGCCTTTTCCACATTGTTTTCATGCATGCTTAGTGAGTGGAAGGACCTTTGATGCTTCATCTATAGTTGAAGAAGAAAATGTGGATATGATCTCAGTATTAGTGATATGCGTGTATTTCTCAAAATGCTTACGTTAATAAATAAGACAAATATAGGTTGATATCCCTTTAGTATTTTCTAAATAGATCCTTGATGCTTTGATTTCTTTTGCATGTTTTTTTTTGTCGGTGTCCAAAGGATTATTATTCCCTTATTTTTTGTTTGAAACAATGCAATCTTGCGACTATGTGCACATTTTGGTTGTTTTCTTATTGCATTGTAGCTAGGGATCTCGTGCGTACTATTTTTAGGTCCATTGCGAGGTTTGATGTACACTTCTTAATGTCTTCCTTACTTTGATATGAGATATAAAATTATGGAACTTGAATGGTATGAATGAATTATGTTCTTCGCCTTGCTACCAATTTTTAATAGTATCAATGGTATGCATGTGTTTCTGGAAATGCATACATTCACAAATAACACATATATATAGGTCAATGTGTCTTCAATATTTTCTAAATAAATCCCTATTGCTTTGATTTATTTTTCATGTTCTCATTTTATTCGATGTCCAAGGGATCTTTATTTCCTTATTTGTTTTTCCTAAACATTGCTGAAATCATTATCGTATATGTTGATTTGCATACATTTAATTTCGAAATTGTTGTTTTTTAGTTGTAGAATCTTCTATAGTATCACCTAGGGAAGCTTTGACTAGATCAAGAACATATGCATCCAGTATTCCTCTTTGCTATGGGAATTAAATGCCATATAATTACCTATAATGATTTTTTTCAAGTTCCATCACTAACGATGTGTTGCTATTTCCATCTCTAACCAAATATGTATTGTTTAGGTCATTTTGAGAATCAACATTAACACGCATGATAAAATATGCAACACACTTGTCACACTCTGATTTATCACTGGTTATTAAATTTCCATAGTTATGCTTTAGTGGTATTTTCGCATCTTCATGTTCCAAACCAACATGGCACCCTTGAAGTCATCCATTGCTTCCCTTTATACAATGAATCAACCAGTCAAGAAAACCTAGAACAAATTTAGAAATTGCTTCCAAAGAATGTGTTCCTAGCACTTAAAGTAAGTAAATCTGGTTTAAACCCATCCTCCTATGTCATTTAGTCGTAGATTACTTAAATATCATCCCATCCCTTACTCCATCCTTTCATTTCATTGAAAAGATTAATTACTGCTGGAGCATCATCATTTGCCAACATTGTCCTCATAAAGATTAAATACGACTTCAACATGATAATTCACCAACTCAAAAGGTAAAGCACTCCTAATCATCAATGGGCCAACATCCTTGAGATACTAAAAATATGCCCAAAAGAATGGAATGGGCTAGGGCATCCACTTCAAGGGCTCATACAACTCATCCTCCAAGGTGATAAAGATGCCAAATGAAGTGTCAAACCATAGATCCATAAATGAGGAGTTAATACCTTTATATTCTAGTGTATATCCACATGCACCATACTCGAAACAATCTCCTCGATCCATAGTTCAAGGAATAGTAAACTGCTAGTAGTTTTCTCAAAAAATGAACGTTTTCCTCCATGAATATGGAAAGGTGGTTCATAACAAAAAGGATTCAAATTAGCTTATGCCGTCACATATAATTACCTTTTAGCTTATGCTTCCATATATAACTTCAAGCATATACTATTCTCTTATACACCATGGAACTAAATACATAGTCATCCAAAAAATTCCTATTTAACAAAACCCACAATGCATGTGGTTAGAATAAATGTATTTCATCCTTATGCTCCGGGAGGATGAGTTTCTTCATTACCCAAGCTTGTCGAGCCTCCTATATTTTTCTGATCCCAGTTGTTTGAGGTGCCTACATTTTCTTGATCAGATTGTGTTGAGTTTCCCGCATTTGCTTGATGCCATGTTGCTGCTTGCAGCAAAGGAGGAATTGAAAACCCATAGCTCTGACTTGTGCCCAATACCCTTGGATTGTTTGGAGATGTTGGAAAATCCCATCTTGGATTGGTCCCTGCATTGGCTGAAAGAAAGAGGGGAGGTGGACTAGGTGGATGATACTAGGGGACTTGGATGTTTATAATTTCTTGGAAGAAATGTCTATTCTTTGCCATTTGATCGAATGGGATCATCCTCCTTAGCTCAATCTCATCCATAGTTCTGTCCACCTTATCCCTACTCTATGCTCCTTTTGTTGTCTTCATTGGACCTTTATTTGTTCGTTTTAATGCCTGGCCAGTTTTTAATGGTATTTTTGGTCCTTCCTTTGCTTCTCTCTTTCAACCTTTCCCTCTTTCATTGTTTCGCTTGAACAATCCTTGTTTCCCTCATGTCCTTTTCAATTTCCTTCTTTTTCTGTCTCATTTAATGCACCTCCTTTTTTTGTCTCATTTACTGCACCTCCTTTTTCTTCTGTTCAGCCTCAACCAACAATGTGATGTACTCATATAAGGTAAGTAGCTGTGAATTTATCCTAATTGAAGAAAACTTGTTGATCCTTCCCTTTCCTTTCCGCTCATTCTCTCCATTTGAAGCCTTAGGAATTGTCCAAGCAGTGGTGTGGTACTTGGTTGGTTTTTAGGATCAGATGGGAGTTGTTCTTCATTCGCAATGTCTTCACTTGGTTCTTCATTACATGTAGTATCTTCTTCTACACCACCTACATCCACATATTAGTGGACAAATTCACTGTTCACGCATGCTTGTAGCGAATGCATGTCGTTGATTTCTTCATTGGTGCTAGTAACAATGTGTCTATTCATATTCATCTTTTCTTCCGCTAACCATTTGGGCTGTGGTACCTAGCTTGGCAATGTCAACTACTCTCCATTGATTTGTTGTGCTTGATAACCTTCAACCATATTCAGTCCAACAGAGAATATGCTCTGCATATTTGTATGTGTTTGGTGTGTTCCATCTCCTTCCATGCTTTCTTCATCTACTTCATCATCAATATGGGTAGCATTGATGCGACCATCATATTGAGTTTCATTGACCGGTTCATTGTCATCACCCAACGTATGGAACTGCCCTTGAGAGAGGGATAATATGTTGTCCATAACATCTGCATCTTCGGCAACATATACACATTCGAAGGCTTGGATACAATCCATGTCATGGAGGAGAGCATCATAATCTAGAGGACATATTCTAATTCGCTTAAAGCCAGCCTTGATATTTGAGATTGTAAGTGCCCTTTTAAAAGCATTACTTGCAAGTTCTGCCAATTCAAACCTTTTTACCCCTGCCCCAGGGTTCTTGGCCATCCATGAAGCTCTCTCAATTAGCCTGAAGTAACACTTAAACAAACCAAACACAGTCACGTCAAGTGGCTGCAACCTATGACTAGTATGTGTTGGTAGAGTCAACAGGTCAATGCCCATATTGTTTTCCTCCTGAATAGTTTGTAGAGCTATGTGGATTCCATGGCCATAAAAAAAATAGTAGGTGCCTATTTTCAAGAGGTGCACCACTAGGCATAAATGCAACAAAATGGAAAATCCAATTCATGAACAATTCTTTATTCATCCATGCATCAGGATGTGCAGTCATGCATGCTCTTGGATCAACGTTCTTGATATAGTTCTTCAGCCAGGTCTTTCCCTTGAACAAATAAAACCCAAGGATCGATGCACCGATTGCATTTACACAACATAGAATAATAATCCAATCCCTTCTTTTAGGCATAATTTTTGGCACATTCTTGCTCGCTCTCTTGGAAATTACTTGCATGCCACAATTCCTGCCTGATTGTAATCCAATTTCATCATAGTTCCATATATGGGCTGGACCATTTGAATGCTTCTGATATGCACTTGACATATTGTCGTATAAATTGGACACAACTGTAGGGTGCAAATTCAGAGCTCTATCTCTATCTAGGACTTCTACTGTTTGCAAGACAAGTTCTGGGTGTCTAGCCTTGAAACCTGCCAACCATGATTTCCTAGGAAATCCATCTCTAAATGGATTTGACCTTGACTGACATATTTTCACCACATTCGATTTCAGCTGTATCAAATCTAGCCTGTGGCCCATGTCAACCATCTTCTTACACCAAACAACCACTTCTTCCTCCTCTTGTTCAATTAACACTGTAAGAGGCCCTTTCCTCTTGGTATGGGTGATACCATTTATACAATAATGCAATGGCGTAGGTGCAATCCCATATTTATTTGCAGCTGCTATCACAAAATATCCATTGAATTCTACATCAACAATTGCATTCAACATATCACCTTTTGTCCAACACTTGATAGCAATTATATTCTCGCTTTAACCAACTCCTTGCACTGTGGTTGATGGTGGAGTGACAACAACTGCCTCTGCCTCATTACGGTTTTCAACATTTGTATTGGCATTGTGGTCTATTTCCTCATATGATGAAGTCTGTTGTAGCTGGGAACCCCTGGTCACTCATCTTTGTGTCCTCCTGGTACGATTACCATGGTTCCCTCTTTCCATGACTGTAGAAACATGTATTACATTGAAATCCAACACAATTTATCTATTTGATACATGTACAGCTTATATAAATCTGAACGTATCCTTCAACAATAGAGCTCGTAGACTTGTTTGCTAATTTTTTTGGGTATTCAATTTGTTATACCTTGCTGTTATACATTGGGATATTTTATGTGAAGCTAAGAATGAGGATTCATGGATGCATGAAGCTAAGTAAACAATGGAAGAATATGGATGCATGAAGGTAAGATACCTGTAGTTGATCTATTGATGCTTTTAGTTTTAGTTGATCTTAGTTTGTGAATAAAAATAAATTCATATAAATGTTAATATATTCTTCATCAATAGAGCTAGCAGTTATGATTGTTAATTTTCTTGGGTATTCAAAACAGAGTTAGTAGGCTTGTGTGTATATCTAGTTGAATGACTATTCCTATTATGCAAGTTATTTGTTGATTATGTATTGCCTCTTCTTTATTATACAATGTAATTTGGTTGCATCACATCTATGTGTTGTTATTTTTTAATTTTACAACAAAATAGATCATAGATCATGTAGGATTAGCATCGGCATTCAAAATTGAAGTGAATTGAAATATATATTAAAGCAACCTAGAAATTGTTAACTCAAGAACAACAATGAATTATATTTCTTTGAATAAGCCAAGGGGTTTTGCATGTTAACTAAGCAACATTGCAAGGAGCTTAAAGGACCATTTCATTGAGTTAAATAGGATTGCACATTATATACATGTTGCATGGAGCTTAAGGAGCATTGCGTGGTAGCTAAGAAGATTTCTCAAGCTAGATATTGTGGGGATTGACATTCAAATGTCACTATAGCTAGCAAGCTTGTTTGTTAATTTTCTTGGGTATTCAAAATAGAGCTAGCAGGCTTGTGCATATATCTAGTTGAATGACTATTCCTTTTATGCAAGTTATTTGTTGATTATGTACTACCTCGTCTTTATTATACAATACAATAAAATAGATCATAAATCGTAGATCATGTAGGATTAGCCTTGGCATTCAAAAATTGAAGTGAATTGAAATATATATTAAAGCAACCTAGAAATTGTTAACTCAAGGACAACAATAAATTAAATTTCATTGACTAAGCCAAGGGGTTCTGCATGTTAACTAAGCAATATTGCAAGTAGCTTAGGCACATTTCATTGAGTTAAAGAGGATTTCACATTATCTAAGTGTTGCATGGAGCTTAAGGAGCATTGCATGGTAGCTAAGAAGATTTCTCAAGCTAGATTGCAGGGATTGACATTCAAATGTCACTAGAGATAACAAGTCTGTTTGTTAATTTTCCTAGGTATTCAATCTGTTATACCTTGTTGTTATACTTTGAGCATTGTTATATGAAGCTAAGAATATGAATTAATGGATGCATGAAGCTAATTAAATCATTGAAGAATATGGATGCATGAAGGTAAGAAACATGCAATTGAGCTATTGATGCTTTTAGTTTTAGCTTTTAGTAGAGTAAATGAATAGTTCTGCATTTGAATGACTCTTCTGTCACATGTTTGGGTCTGTGCATGAATTATATATATAAACACTAGAATTGAAATCAAGGATAATTTTAGGGGTGAAATTTAGCCCATGGGCTATTTTTCCAAAAAAAGATTCACCAATTTGCATTTTTTGAAGCCCCATTTCGCCCAATTTTGATGGGGTAAATTTTTTTCAATCTAAAAATCACCAAATTATTATATAAACTATATAAAATCCTTAGAAATTGAAATAATTTTAGAAAAATATCGCCAAATATTTTATAGTTGACATTTTAAGAATTGGTAAAATTCGCCAGGGTTTATACACTTTTAAATAAGTATGTGTCCTTAAAATTATCCCTGATTGAAATATGCACTAGAGCATAAATCTAATAGACATGTTTGTTAATGTGCATGGGTATTAAACTTGTTATACTTTGTTGTTGCCTCACATGTAACTTGAATGTGACCCAGAACTTATTTTTGGAATGATA
This sequence comes from Larix kaempferi, assembly GCA_027924585.1. Lineage (NCBI taxonomy): Eukaryota > Viridiplantae > Streptophyta > Pinopsida > Pinales > Pinaceae > Larix > Larix kaempferi. The sequence continues at coordinate 3,812,893 of BSBM01000961.1, read as the reverse complement.
CTGCTAGTTGGGAAAATAATTGAAGAATATTGCAATACTTGAACAATAGACTCGTTGTGCTGCGTGAGGCCTATCATCAGTGATCCCTTAAGTAGTTGTGGAATTTGAAAAGTGAAAATGGTGGTTCTATGAAGATGGATGGTAATTTATAAAATGCTATGTTAGTTTTGATTAGCTCTTTGAATTGGCATGGATTAAAGTCTTGAATTTCTTATTGTGTGGTTAGAATCAATTGGAGTGTGATCCAATGGCTAGGACATTCACCTAGATTATCCTTGTGCTTTCCAGTAGATTCATGGCTGTTTTAATTGGGTTGGTTGATAGTTAATGCATTGTAGATTGCATACATAGGGATGGGTTGCTGATAAATCCAGCAGGTGAAGTTGAACATCTTGTTTGGTTTACTTGTCCAACAGTTGATTAGTTCTGGGCTCATGCTAGCCTTTCTCCTTGGTACATATGTCTCGAAAGGTCATTCGTTGGGTTTGATTAGATGGTGTTGTTATACTCTTACGTTGATATGCGTAGGGGGTTTTAAGGTTTGATAGAATCTTTATGTCAAAATAGTGCAGGATGTGGAAATTATAGGATGTTTGTAAGGTAGATTTGTTTAGGATGAGTAAGGGACATGATGTTTTGTAAGGTGAATATGTCATACATATAATATTCACTAAACATTTTGTAATGTTTTTGAACATTAAATATTATTTAAATGACATATATATGCTATTTATCTAGTGATAGATTAATTCTATTATTGGATCTAGTAGATGTGACAAGTTGTATGACTACTTCTGATTCGTGCCTCTTCCTTATAGAAAAAGGATGTTTAGCGATGACATTCTTGAAATTGAGGAAATTCTAGTACCGAAGTGGTGGAATAACTAGTTTCATAGAGGAAGCTACAGTAATTATCCATTTTTTGTGGAAAAGAAGCACTTCCATGACATAAGGGTAAATTTTAAAACATAATGACCAATATATACTTCATCTAGATACAATAGGCATAACCAGGAATACAATGCTTCCTTGATAGAGCTCGTTGGCAGCATAAGACGAAGAGATAGTTCCCTGTAGGAGCAGATAAAGACAAATGGAAAGTGCATAGAACTTAAAATCATTCAACCAATGCCGAACAACGCCTTTTATATCGCATAGAACTTGGCGTGTGATTACAACTGTACAGGGCATTCTTATTGTCAATATGATACTTATATTCACTTTCACTTTATTTATTTATGATTACTGTACGTACTGATCATGGGAGCCAACCGCAGAAGACGACGTTGTAATTAGCAGTACCAGAAGGGCAGGTGAAGGTGCTAGTGGCATCGTCCTTGGCATAGCTGTAGGCCTGTGGGCACTGCCCCTTGAAGAATTTCGAATAGTTTGTGGGGGAGCAGTTGTTGAGGTAGGCGCCTGTGCAGCAGTATTGAGGCGTATTGAACTCAGCACAAGCACTCTTGCATCCATCAGTCACTTTCAGTTCTGAAGGGCAGACGGAATTTATGTCGCTGGTGCATCCTATTTTTTGGCAATTGGAGTTGGAGGGACTTATGGAGAGAGGGATATTGAAGCCATCAACGAGAGAGATATCATAGAAATCTAGATTCATGTACTGATTGAGAGCATATTCAAAAAGAGTTGCGGGGACACTTCCATAGCCTTGACAATTCAGCAACCCGCCGCAATCACCAGTGTTGCAACTGCCTCTCCCGCTTCCGTCGAAGGAGCAGCCGGTACGACCCCAAATTCTGGCTTGTGTTGTTCCTGCGGCAACGTTAAAACTCCATGTTTGGCCCTGTCCCAACGCTTTGCCGCCACCAGGACTTGCAGCCGCCCAAACTGTGTATGGACACTGGTTCTTCACTACGAATGTCGCGCATTGGGCACCTGCAGTTCAGCAAGATATATTTACAATATATTTTTGTAAATTCAAACTTAACCATATTTACCATTTGTTAATTCAAACTTGTTCGTTTTTAGAGTATAAGAATAAATTGTTACAACAAATCATGTAATTGGTCGAATAAACTAATGTTGATCTCTGTAGAAATTAACTATCATCATGATCATCATTACATAGGAGTAAAAGTAATCAGTAATACATTTACATTTAGGCTACCCCAAATCAGCAAAAAAAATACTTAATCTTCTAATTTTAGAGAATTTAGAGAAAGCACTACTTTCAGCTTACCTTGCAGATAAACGTTCACCACTGATACTGTTGCTATCGCTGTGATCCAAATGGAAACTGCTAAACTACTTCTCCTCCCCATTGCAGCAACTTAAAGACCACTCCAATACGATGAAATACTTTTCATGCAGTTCAGATATAAACGTTGAGAGGTGCGATGAGTAAGTGAAGGCGTTATCTTTATATAGGCTACCCAGGATACTCTTTTCCCATTTTTTTATTTTATTTTTCTCTATCTAGAATGCCCGCTTTGGTGGGTCACCTTAAATATTTCAATTTTCGCCTTGACTGGGGCAGCCTAAATATTTCAACTCCTCTTTCATAGGATTTGAACCTGTGACCCGATGAAACTAAACCCCGCAAAAACCCATTATCCTTTCTTTGTGGAACATTTCATGGAATATGGCGGGCCCCGCTGCAGTATAAGCCACGGCCAAAAACTAATGAATGGCTTATGAGAGACAGACAGCAGGTCCGTCCTTCATCCTTGACAAAGAACAGTAATATCAGCACAATAACCGGCAAAGTCGCGCCGCCACTGATGACTTTTCTGCCTGCGAAAACTATTTGTGCACGCCCTACCTAGTGCGTTATCCATGACGCCTCCCCAACGCTTTACAAGGAATATGAACTTTCTTTTAAATTGCTATTAAAAGAATATTTTTAAAGTAAGTAATTATGATGTATATATCACCATTTTTTTTCAGCGAAAAAATGATCTTCCACTACATTAATGCGTTAACGCACCATAGTGTAATCAGTACCTTTTCTCTTTTTCACATAATACATTACACATTAATATATATATATATATATATAATATTTTCAAATAAAAATAATACATATAAAATTGTTTGAATTTTTTATAGTTTTAATTACTTTTCAAAATCATTAACAGACAAGATTTTAAGAAGTAAATCATGTGTGACATTACAACTTATTATTATTATTATTATTATTAACTTTTAATTATTAAAAATTAAAGATATTTTTTTTAATATAAATTTTAAGTTTTATGTGGTAAATATTTTTTATTGGCATGATGAATTTTATTTAGATGATTTTAAGTTTTTTTAAAAATTTTTACATTTAATTTATAATTTATTTAATTTTTATAATTTATAAAATAAAAATTAACAAAAAATAATTGTATTTATTTGATGATGATGATAATGGTGGTTAACCTCTATTGAGATTAACTTTAGTCTAATGAATCTTAAGAATAAATAAGGAAATTATTTGGTTTGCTATAAAATTCTATTTTAATATGGTTGTACATAGGACACTCTAAGAGAAAATGACCTTCATCAGCAATGCTTTTAATCTCACATAGATGGCAAATCCTTTCCTCCCATAGTGTCTTAGGGGTTGTAGTTCCCAATTTCACAATGAAGCTCATGAGAGTTGTTTTTGTTTTGACTATATTAGTTTTCTTCCTCTAGATAGTTAAAATAGAGATATTTTTTGTCTTCTAGATTAGGGTTAATGACCTCCTTATAGTATCTTAATTTCCTTTTGACCTCTAAATCCTTTTCATCCCACATTTTCTCTTTAAACTTGATGTAACAATTTTTTTAATGTTATTGATATTTTGCAAAGTGACATTTTCATCAATCCCCCAATGGTTTAACCAAGCCATGGTGTATTTATGCCAACCTCTTGAGCCGTAGGTTTTCTTTCAACTGGATTTTAAAACAATTTTAGGGAGCCATGGTGTCTTTATGCCAACCTGCCAACAAGTCTTCTTCAATCACATTTACAGGGAGTTCAATGGTGAAGTAGATATACTCTCAAAGAATGCTATTGGCATTATGGATGACATATTAACTTTTGAAAAATTCAGGGATGGTGACCTTATATGCTCGGAATGCTTATCTATTTATTGATATAGTTCCGTTTTAATTGTCATTAATTGTCAGTAGATTGTGATTTAGTGATGCTATTTTTCAAGTTGTGTAGACTTGTTATATTTTGAAACTTGTGAGAAGTTCACTTCTCTATGTTCTGGATGTCTTTATTTTGACACAACTTTGTGCTTAATATAAAGTTGTTTTTTCGTTGTAAAAAAAAAATTATGATTTTATTATAATTATCCATAAATAAAATCACTAGATCATCCTCACTTTAATTTGGTCAATCAAGAGCTTAATTAATACGGTTTACTAACTTCATTTAAATTTGAAGACATGCCAAAGCATTGAAACCATAAAAGTTTTTATATTTTTTTATTCTCCTTTTCTTTTGAAAAAAAATAGTTTTATAATTAAAAAAAAATTATAATTAAAAAAAAAAATTATGACATTTTTTTAATGTTTTATGAATTCTTCCTCCACAATGGAAGAATGTCTAACATTTATCTTTAAGATTGCTTTATGAATTCTTGCTCCACAATTAGAGAATGTCTAAAATCTATTTATAAGATCTTCATGTCTATTGGCATCTATAACTAAGTGTTTTGTGGGATGTATGAAAAATAAATATGTCAGAATTTTTTTTTTCCACGTTTTCACAGATTGTTATAATACTTTAAGTTTAAAAGAATGAAATATCTGTTAAGGTGAATATCCTATGCCATTGCACGTGCATAGGATAATCTTAAGTGGAATCAATCTAACAACAATATTGCTTTAAGTTTAAAACATTGAAATATTTGTTATGGGAATATCTTATGCCATTGCAAGTGCATAGGATAATCTTGATGATGATTTGCATGTGCAAAAGTTTTAAAATGAATAAGTAGAATAAAAACAAATAAAAAACAATACTTTTCACTTATTTATCGACATAACCTTTATGTTTTACCCTATAAACAATATTGCAACCAAAAGTAAACGAATATTTGCAATAATGGATATTGGGTTGTATTTCTAGCATGTAAAGAATGTCCAACTTGAATTCCAATAGATATAATCCATTTCTATCACCTACAAAAATATGCAAATTATCGAAGCAAAGACAAGGAGGTTAAGTTGAAATATGATATCTTATCATATTGTTTAATTTGTAAAGAATATTTACAATGATGGATATTGGGTTGTGTTTATAGCATGTAAACAATGCCCAAATGGAAGTGGATCCAAAAAGGATTACAATAGATATTATATATTATTATATTGTTTAATATTTATTGAGTATGGAAATATTAGTATGAAAACATTTAAATAAGTTTTTGCAAGGAGACGAGTTATATAATTTTTTTTATAACTACTATACATATAAGAGTAAATAGAACCATATGACAATGTATTTTAAAATACATAAACAACTAGACATCTAACTAAATTAAATAACAATGAATAAATTGATCTAACATTTGGCTAAAATATCTACATGAAACTTGATATATTTATGTAAATTCATCTAAAAACAAAAAAAATAAAATATTAAATTCTTATTCTCAAATTATCATTACTAATGCAATACTTAAACTATAAATATTAATCCTTAAAACTAGTACATACATAAGCATTTATAATTTAAAAAATTCATGGTAATTAAAAAAATGATCATTTCTACCATAAAAAGATTGAATTCTCAATCAATTAAAAAGGATGGAGAAGAAATCCAACTCTTCCTTAAACTTTCTTTACATCCATACATAATATACATAAATTCACATAAATCATAATATGCATCTCCCCCTCACTCTATAGTCACGCGTTCATTACTCTCGTTTAGAATTTGTCCTCATGCTCTATTGTCTTTGAAGAAATTCCATTCACCAATTTATCTCAATGTGCTAATTTAATAATAATTTTTGTGTCTTACAAAAATTAAACAAAAGAAAATTTAAAATTTATTACGATTAAAAAATTTATAAATTTAATTAAATTATTTACCAATACATATAAAGAAAATGATGTTGTTGGAGATTTATCAAATATGAAATGCCAAAATTTCAAATAAAAACATTTTAAAAATCAATCTTACAATATTATTACAATTAAAATTATATAATTAAAACAATAAAATAATATAATTACAAAATAAATCTTTAGAATAACATTTAAACACATGCATAGATCCGTATTAAAATCATAAAAATAACATAGTAATGTTGTTGAGCTTGGTATTGTTATTGATGTCAAAGAGATTGTTGAACTTGGTAATGGCATTGAAGTCTTAAAGCCGATTTGAAGAATTATATAGAAAATATGTGCGCAAGTCTCATCAAGCTCCACCAAACATGCACAAGAAGTCTGTGCAAAGTCCCACTAGAGTTATCTACGCAGGTCCCAACACAAGTATGTTGTGCAATACACCGCATAATAGTTTGCGTGCTAATCAAGCCAAAATATTAAAGTCCACAAGCTACAAGCCGACAAAGGAATAATAAATGAGGTCCGTTCAAGCCAAATGCATGGGTAAACTTATTCGTGAAGAAAGGTAGAAGGGACGAAGTTGACATAGAAAATCCTTTGCTTAAGGACAAATTAATTGAACAAAGATAAGAAGGAATGGTATAAATAAACAAAAGATTGAAGTGTTTTGTCAAGCTCGAGCACAAAAACTGTAGTATTATGAAATTGCAAGCTTCGAGGAACATAAAATGCTCAGAGGAATCAATCATTGTATGACTTGAGGAAGTGCCCGAGATTACAGGACAAGGAGAAATACAAGGATCACTCGCGCAGAAATATAAGGAGTATTTGTGAAGAGCACAAGGAGCATTTGTACGAGGAGCATTTGAACATAAGGATACATGGAATGGTTGCACATAAAGAGATGGAAATGTGAAGTATAATATGTTCAACAATTTGTGCAGAATAGAGGAAACATTTCAGAAAGTTCAGAGTGGATTGTGATCGAGGTATATGACAACAAATCTATATCTGGGTGGTAGGATGGGGCAAGGAAAGAAGATTGGTGTCTTCCATAGGTTGGTTCCTGGTAGTTCAGGTTGGTGCTTGACTGCACAAGTTGGTGCTTGTTGACTATGAGTTGGTGCTCATAAGAGGATTGGTGTCCTCAGAGGTTGGTGCCTGTAAAACACCAAGTTGGTGCTTGCAAGGGATTGGTGTTCCTTTCTGATTGGTGTTAGCAAAATTAGTGAGTGGGAGCTCACATTTGTATTGGTGATTGGTGTACTTTCCTAACATCATTGTAATAAGAATATTCTTTATATATAGAATATTTCTCAACATATTCTTTGCGTAGTGTTGTTTGTATTGAAAAATGATTTTGGTACATGGTATATGTGTTAATGAATGATCTGACATGGTATACCAAATGTTTGTAAGGATAAAAACTATGCGAGACTGACTCATCCCCCCTCTCAGTATCACTTGGGGTCCAACAATGGGTATTAGAGGAGGTTCCTTTAGAGATAGTCTAACCACTAGAAGGAATATCAGTGCGCAATTTAGATTTCTGCGTAGATTTGGGAAGATAGGAAGGTCTCTCAACAAATCGAGCACCACATTTTGATGGGTCTAATTATGCTTTCTAGAGTATAAGAATGGAAGTCTTTTATACATTCACTCAGAACTGATATTTCGCTGGAAGTTGTAAATGGTTATAAAGTTCTAGATACTCCTCCAACTAATGCTGCTAATAAAAAGTTGTATGAATGCAATGCAAAAGCCAAAAATGCAATACTAAGTGGCCTAGCAGACTCAAAATTTACAAAGTTTATGTAGTGTAGCTCAACAAAAGCAATACGGGACAAAATTCATAGCATATATATATATATACAGGAGACGACACTGTGAAAAAGGCAAAGCTGCAAACTTATAGAGGTCAGTTTGAGAACCTAAAAATGAAGGAAGATGAGAACATTGCATCCTACTTTCTTCTAGTAGATGAAATAGTCAATACTCTTAGAAGTCTTGGAGAAACATTTCTTGAAGAAACAATTGTACATAAGGTGTTGAGATATCTACCAATGAGATTTGATTCTAAAGTATCATTCCTGGAAGATATAAAGTATTTTGACAAGGTAAAAATGGATGAAATACATGGAATTCTCATTGCCTATGAAATGAAAACTGAAAAGGAGAATCCTTCAAGAAGTGAAACAACATTCAAGGCCTCCAAGAAGACAAAAGGAAGCAAGCAAGATTCTAGTAATATTTCTTATGACGAATATGATCTTGAAGAAGCAAACTTTGTGAAGAAACTTAAGAAAGGTCATGGAAAGTACAAAGGTAAGATTCCTTTCAAATGATTTGAATGTGGTAAAATAGGTAATTTTACTTCTAAATGTACTTACAAATAGAATAGAGATAGTGATGAGGAGGAGGATCATAATCATGGAGTAAATAAGAAGTTATAAAAGGAAGTAGAGCTGAAAATTATAAAAGGTTTGGAAGACAAAAGAAAAGTCAATACTCCAGAGAGGATAGTAGCTCAGTAGATGAAGATGATAGTTGTGATGATGAAAGAGAAGTGCTCTTTATGGCAATAGAAGAAGAATGTGAAAATGAGAAATATGAAGATGAAGTGTTGAGGTAGACTTTGAAGGAGAATTTATAAGTGCTTTAGAGGATTTGAAAAAATTAAAAAAGATGAATAAGTATTTAAAGGACCAACTACTAAAGTATGAAGACCATATAGAAAAATTCAAAAGAATAGAAGAAGATCTAGCAGGAAATATGAAAGAGAAAGAAACAACGTGTGAGGAATTGGAGAAGGAAAATAACTCCTTAAAAAGGGGACTACAAAAGGTAAGCACTCACTTAGGCTATCAACAAAAGTTAGGCATAAGCTCTAAGGTATTAGATGAAATCATCAATAATCAAAGATCAATTTTAGATAGGTATGGATTGGGATATGAACAAGACAACAATGATAAGGATTCAAGTTCAATTAAACCTAACCATGAAGCAAGTACAAGGAGCTTTGCAGATGTACTTAAGATTCCTATCAAAGAGAAAGACAACATAAATAATTAACAACAATCTAACTATCTAAACAAAGGAGATGTACTGTCTAGAAGACCTCTCACTACCAGGCATCAAACTATGTTTTGGGGGCATTATTACTTTTGCAATAATTTTGGTCATAAGGCTGCAGATTGTAAAGTAGTTGAAAATAATAATTTTGAGAGAAATAGAAGTCCTCTCAAGAACTTCAGAGCTAACAAGATAAAAAAAGAAACCGGAAAGTCTAATGAATTCATCAATCCCTTTAGTCTTTTGGAAATGGACATTGAATGCTATCATTGTCACAACTATGGTCATAAAGCTCGAGACTGCAAAAACCAGTCATTAAATGTGCACCATGATGAAACCAAAAGTTCCTTATGCAAGAAATACCATACAAATATTTGGCAAAAAAGGACCAAAGAACAATGCCAAGATGAATTCGACTTGGCCTTGCATGCTCTAAACAAAAGGAGTCACTTGTATATTGATAGTGGATGCTCCAAACACATGACATGAGACAAAGGAAAATTTATTGATCTACAAAGGGAAAACGAAGGCAACGTTTACTTTGGAGATGATGGTCCTGCCAAAATTTTAGGAAAAGGTCTAGTAAGTCTTGGCAATAAAAAACTAAAGCAAAAAATGTCCTTCTTGTTGAGAATATGAAACATAATCTTCTTAGTGTGAGTCAAATGTGTGATCAAGGGCATATTCTTACTTTTGAATCCAAGAAGTGAAAAATAAGGAAGAAAGATTCTAGAAAATTGGTAGCAACGACATTAAGGACTCCAAATAATGTGTACATATTGGATTTGAAAGAAGAAGAAAAATGTTGTATGGGGAAAACATATGAATGATGGCTCTGGAATGTTCGGGTACACAGGGTACTACCAAAGGACCGAACACCAAGAGCAACCACTTCACACAAACAGATCACAGATCAACACACCGATGTTTTGACGTGGTTTAAACCCTCTTGAGGGAAACACTCCACGGCCCCGGCCAAATAGCTTCTACGGGACAATTTATTATGCAAAGAAAGAAAGTTACAAATGAGCTTCTCATAATCGATCAACTAAACAATGACCCTCCATGCTCTTTAAATAGAGATCATGGACCAATCGGGTGTCAAGCCACGGATCAAGGTTAGGTTTGATCTAAGAGAAGTTGAGCCGTCGGATCACTCTATGTCGGGAACATATCGTGACCGTCGGATTAAGTATTTACAAATGCATACTAAAGAAACACACTATCCCTAACGGATATATTACACAAGTTGATCTTAACTAACTCCTAAGTGTCTAAATATCCTAACATCCCCCCTTAAGAACAACTTGGGATAGGATTGAAGGATTTACAAAAGTGACACCATTAGGAGAAGGAAGGAGGCATTAGAGCCTATCCCCCCTTAATGACAAGTTCCTGAACTCCTAACATAGATCGAAGTTTAGAAAACTTCGCTTCTGTAAGAGACTTGGTGAAGATGTCTGCAACTTGATCATCTGTAGGGCAAAAGAGCACTTCAAGAACACGATCATGAACAAGATTTCTGATGAAGTGCATATGTAGCTCAATGTGTTTGCTGCGTTGATGTAGAACTAGATCTTTGGCAAGCTTGATGGCACTTTGATTGTCGCACCAAAGTGGAGTAGGCTGCTGCTGCTCGAATCCAAACTCTGAAAGGATCTATCGAAGCCATAAAGCTTCCTGACTGGCATTAACTGCTGCTCGATATTCTGCCTCTGCTGAAGAAAGAGCAAGAGCTTGTTGTTTCTTACAAGCCCAAGTAATAGGTCCAGATCCCAGACTGAAAACATAACCTGCAGTAGACTTTCGATCATCAGGATCGCCGACCCAATCTGAATCAGTGAAACCAACCAACAAAGGTTTCCCCCCTGTACTGTAATGAATCCCAAACTGAACTGTACCTTGAATATATCGAAGTATTCTTTTAGTTGCTTTCCAGTGACTTTCATGAGGTGTCTACATATAACGGGAAACACGACCAATGGCAAAGGAAAGGTCAGGATGGGAATGAGTCAAGTATAAGAGACTACCAACAAGCTGACGATACAAGGTGGCATCGACTTCAGGTGAAGTACAAGTGGCAGAAAGTTTGACTCCAGACTGGAAGGGAGAAGGGGCTGGTGTACAATCTTCCATGTGAAAGCGACGAAGAAGGTCACAAGCATACTTAGACTGAGAAAGAAAGATTCCTTCTTTGGTTTGCAGGACTTGGAGACCAAGAAAATAATGCAAATGTCCTAAGTCTGACATTTCAAAATTTTGTTTAAGACTGGATTTCACATGGGTTATAAGCTTAGGGTCACTACCAGTAAGAATAAGGTCATCAACATATAGAACAAGTATGATGAGATGGTTTCCTACTTTCTTGGTATAGACATTGGGGTCAGAATGGCATCTAGAAAAACCAGTGTCAAGGAGAAAGTTATCCATTTTGGCATACCAAGCTCTAGGAGCTTGCTTAAGGCCATATAAGGATTTCTTAAGGCGGCAGACAAGGCTAGAGTTATTTTGAACATAGCTAGGAGGTTGTTCCATGTAAATTTCCTCCTGTAAATCACCATGTAAGAAGGCAGACCAATTCCTTCTTTGGTTTGTAGGACTTGGAGACCAAGAAAATAATGCAAATGTCCTAAGTCTGACATTTCAAAATTTTGTTTAAGACTAGATTTCACATGGGTTATAAGCTTAGGGTCACTACCAGTAAGAATAAGGTCATCAACATATAGAACAAGTATGATGAGATGGTTTCCTACTTTCTTGGTATAGACATTGGGGTCAGAATGGCATCTAGAAAAACCAGTGTCAAGGAGAAAGTTATCCATTTTGGCATACCAAGCTCTAGGAGCTTGCTTAAGGCCATATAAGGATTTCTTAAGGCGGCAGACAAGGCTAGAGTTATTCTGAACATAGACAGGAGGTTGTCCCGTGTAAATTTCCTCCTGTAAATCACCATGTAAGAAGGCAGACTTGACATCCATTTGATGGACTTCCCAGCTGTGTAGACTGCAAGGGAAAGAACAAGGCGGATGGAGTTCATTTTTGCGACGGGAGCAAAGGTTTCATTGTAGTCAATCCCTTCAACTTGGGAAAAACCTTTGGCAACTAACCTTGCCTTAAGTCTTTCAATACTTCCATCTGATGCATACTTAGTTCTGTAGACCCATTTACATCTGACAAGTTTTCTTCCTTTTGGAAGAGGTACAAGATCCCAAGTATTGTTCGCCATTAAGGAACGATATTCTTCATCCATGGTTGCATCCCAATCTGGATTCCCTGAAGCTTCTACAAAAGTTTCTGGATCATGATTCTCGGAAACTTGAGCCAAAAGAGAAGAGGCTTGCTGAAACTGAGAATGTGTTCGACGTTGATCTCTAGGATTGTCGGCAAGATCACCAGCTGCTTCACATGTTGAACGGACCCATCGAGGAAGCACTTGTGCTGGTGCAACTGGAGGAACATGAGCAGGCAGAGGTGGATTTTCATCCTCACTGTCATTATCAGAAACTGGAGTTGGAAACCTGTCAAGGAAGTTGGAAGAAGAAGAAGAAGGCACACACGTCGAATCAGGCTCGCAGGCCACAGATGGCACAATTGCCGAGTTAGGCTCGTAGGCCAAGAGATTTTCATCAAATTTAACATCTCTTCTAATGATTATATCATGAGAATGTGGTTGAATAAGTCTATAACCTTTTACATCTTCAGAATATCCAACAAATATGCACTTTTCACTTTTAGGCTGCAAAGCTTTCCGTTTTTCATCCGGAATGTGAGCCCATGCTTCACTACCAAACACACGGAAGTGACTTACATCAGGTTTAGTTTTACTCCATGCTTCTTCCGGTGTTATACCTTGTAATGCTTTAGTGGGGGTGCGATTTACTATGTAATTTGCACAATTAATGGCTTTAGCCCAAAATTGAAGACTTAGTCCCTTAGATTGGATCATACAATTAGCCATTTCTTTTAAAGTGCGGTTCTTCCGCTCAGCTACACCATTTTGTTGTGGTGTATATGGAACAATGTGTTGTTGTTGGATGCCTTGTTCAGTGTAGAAAGTAGTGAACTTTTTGTTAACATATTCTCCTCCATTGTTAGATCTTAACTTAATAATTTGATGACCAGATTGTTTTTCAACAAAGGCCTTGTAGGCCAAGAACATGTTAAATACTTCGCTCTTAAGTTTTAGGAAATAAACCCAAGTGCGTCTGGTGTAATCATCAATGAAAGTTAAGAAATATTTGAAACCAGAAAATGAAGCATATGGAAGAGGACCACACAAGTCACTATGCACAAGCTCCAAGGGAACCGAGGCGTTCCAAGAGGCACGTTTGTCAAAACTGTCCCGATGATGTTTTTTGAGTACACAATCGGAGCAAACACCATCCCTGCAAGATACCATCGAAAGACCTGTCACCATATTTTCTTTACATAGTTGTTGCAATGAGCGATAATTTAAACGACCAAATCGCTTATGCCAAAGTTTACTCAAGTTATCACTATGAGCAACAAAAACTAAAAGGAAAGGTGATGACCCAAAGTTGTTAAACTTGTACAACCTGGTAATATCATCAACAATTCCGATAGATAGGACTTGTTGAGGATCTTTAAAATCCTTGATTACAACTTGGTGAGGTGTAATGGTCACAGTTTTACCTTCACCAGAATGAGTGATCTGATAGACTGATAACAAATTGCAGGAAATTCTTGGAACACATAGTACATCACTAAAATGACCATTATCTACTGGAACTGTTCCAGCTCCTACAACACTTAGAGATCTATCATCACCAACAAATATTTGTTTGGTGTTACATTCATGCATAGTAGAAAAGATGGCTTGATCCTTAGCCATATGATAAGATGCTCCTGAATCAATGAGCCATTCATTTGAAGTAGACGAAGAAGATGCATTATAAGAATAACCAGAAGCACAAAGTGCATGTCCATGTGAGGCAGATTCTGAAGACGAATCTAGGCTGATGTGGTGCTTCTTCATTGTTGCTTTCAAGGCTGCCATCTTCTTGAAACACTTAGATTCATCATGATTATCTTTTCCGCAATAGTTGAAATGACGCTCAGTCTTCTTGCCTTTTGGCTTGGATCCTTTGTCATTTTTTAAAGAAGGAGCCGACTGAGAGGGTTTGGGACCCTTGTTTGACTTATTATTGCAAAAATTTTGTTTATTGGGAGGCTTGGACTTTTCTTTCTGTTGGGACAATAAGGCTTTCCCAGATGTATCTGCATTGTTGATTATTCCAAGATGAATGAGTTTATCTTGTTCTCTAATCAAGGAATCACAAAAGGATTCAAGACTAGGCTCTTGATAGCTAGCTGCATTCAAGGATGCTTTCATGGAGTAAAATGTAGATACAAAAACAGAATATGCAGGTCCAAGTTTGGAAAGAATATGATAAACGCATTGTTTGTCTTCCCTCTCAATCTTACATTCTGCCCATAAGAGTTTAAGAGTTTTGTACTTAGATAAATAATCTTGAATGCATGAAAAGTCACTTGGATTTAAAGAAATCTACTCATTTTCGAGTTGGTGACCTCGAATTTCATTGTGTTTACCAAACACAGATTCCAACTTGTTCCAAGCAGCATTAGGTTCATCAATTCCAGATATGTGGAATCGCAAATCAGTAGAGATTGACATCCCAATCAATCCACGAGCTTCATCACATCTATTTTCCCATTTTATTTTCTTATCATCATCAGTGGGTTCTTTTTCTTTCCCTGAGGTAATTCTGAAAAGTCCCCTACTTCGTAGAACATCCTCCATACGAGATTTCCATGAGAAATAGTTGGAACTGTTAAGTAGAATATCACAAGGGGCGGCCATATTTGTAAATTAATGGCTGTAAAAGTAGAAACCAATAGTATGGATGTGAAGAGCTCGAAAAAATAGGCGGTTTAAAAAAAAGGCACTGAAAACTGACTCTGTATGATAAAGTTATGCTTGAACAAAGAAACTGTTGAAGATGTCCCCAATAGTGACGTGGCAGCTAGAGAATGTTCAGCAAAAAAGAATCCCCCTCTTCCCAAGATAAACCTTTTGACAATCACTTTAAAAAAAAGTTGCTTTAAGTGAACCACTTTTGTAAAATAAGTGATTTCACTTTTACAATGATATTACTTTTAAATAGTGCAACAATAAAAAAACTTAAGTGACTCACTTGTATTTTTATTTTTTATTATTTAAGTGAGATGCACTTTTACAATAAAATAACTTGAAAATAGAAATTGTATGCATTTTTTCTTTTAAAAGTAACTTCCTAAGACTTGAACTCAAGACCTATTAAGGAATAAAGCAACTTTGAACCAAGTGAGCTAGATTAAAATGTATGTAAAATATGGGAATAAGGAAGATGGTTTTTATTTTTTTTTACTTTTCTTGCTCGGTTTGCGTGCTTGCCCTTTTTCCTGCAAAAGAAACTACAAATCGAAACAAAAAAAACTTTTCCACATTTATGGAGTTAGATCTTGTTAGCTTTCCCGGAAAGTCTACGTTTTCTCTCTATTTCTGATTTGCCGAGATCGCGCAAGGTGCACGGCAAAGAGCATACGCAGCCGAGAAAAACCCTTTCCCTTTCTTTTCTGATTTGCCGAGATCGCTCAAGGTGCACGGAAAAGAGCATACGCAAACGGAAAAGTAACAATCCGAACCCAAAAAAAATCTAACAGTAAAAAAAATGATAAAATATGAGATTTTTTCTTTTAAAAACACAGAATAAAAAATGCGTTACTGTAACATTATACCTTCAGATCTGATGAAATATGTGTTTCTGGAGCAACCGGGAACCGTTTTCAATCAAACGAAAACTATTTCCCATTGGAAACGATGCTCTGGACGCAATGGAATACCTCCCACAGCCCAGAAATGCACAGAAATATCAAAACTAGAAACCCTTTCGAGTTTCGGCAACAACAGTTCAAGATCTAGATCATAACAAGAAGCGGCACTTCATAAAAGCTCTGATACCATGTTCGGGTACACAGGGTACTACCAAAGGACTGAAAACCAAGAGAAACCACTTCACACAAATAAATCACAGATCAACACACCGATGTTTTGACGTGGTTTAAACCCTCTTGAGAGAAACACTCCACGGCCCCGGCCAAATAGCTTCTACGGGACAATTTATTATGCAAAGAAAGAAAGTTACAAATGAGTTTCTCATAATCGATCAACTAAACAATGACCCTCCATGCTCTTTAAATAGAGATCATGGACCAATCGGGTGTTAAGCCACGGATCAAGGTTAGGTTTGATCTAAGAGAAGTTGAGCCGTCGGATCACTCTATGTCGGGAACATATCGTGACCGTCGGATTAAGTATTTACAAATGAATACTAATGCATACTAAAGAAACACACTATCCCTAACGGATATATTACACAAGTTGATCTTAACTAACTCCTAAGTGTCTAAATATCCTAACATGGAATAGAATATTGGGCCATATAAATTTTGATATTATGATAAATATTAGCAAAAGGAAAGATGTAAGAGACATACTGAATCTTACAAAGCCCTTAAATTAATTGTACAAGCATTGCTTACATGGAAAGAGAATGAGAGTAAGTTTGAAAACACAAGAATATTCTACAACAAAACCATTGGAACTGGTTCATACTGATCTATGTGGGCCAATGAGAACTAAAGGTCTAAACGATGAACCATACTTCATTCTATTTATTGATGACTACAAGAATGACATGGGTTTTCTTTCTCAATAAAAAATCAGGGGCTTTTGAAACAGTCAAAGTCTTTAAAGAACTAGTTGAGAATGAAATTGATATGAAAATTAAGTGTCTCAGATAAGATAATGGGGGAGAGTACACATCAAGAGAATTTGAAGAATTATGTGAGGAACATGGAATCAAGAGACATTTCTCAGCTACTAGAAATCCACAACCGAACGTGGTAGCAAAAAGAAAGAATCGAACTGTCCAAGAAACGACTAGAACAATATTAAATGACTCCAATTTATTAGATATTTTTTGGACACAAGCAATTCGCATTGTTGTTCACCCCTTAAACAAAGGACAAATTAGAGTTGATAGTAACATGAACCCTTATGAACTTTGGAAAGGTAGACCATCAAAATTTAAACACTTTAAAGTGTTTGGAAGCAAACACCACATTACAAGAAAAAATGAATATTTGGGAAAATTTGACTCTAGAATTGATGAAGGAATCTTCATTGGATACTGTCCAAGGAGCAGGGCCTATAGGCGTTAAAATTTGAGATTAAAAAAATTAGTCAAAATTCCAGACATGAAGGTAGATGAAACAATTTCCCACAGATCAATAAGATCAACAAACATGGATGAAGATGACCAACCAATTTTCAACCAACAAGAAGAAGAAGAACCACTAGAGGAAGAGCAACAAGAAAAACCACAAGAATAATTACTACTCGAAGAGCAAGAAGATGGAAGACAAGATACAAAGGCTCCCTCTAGGTATGTTCAAAAGAATCACTCTGAAAACTTAATCACTAGTGATAAATGCACAGGAGTACAAACAAGAAGAAGTAATATGGAAAACATCACTGAAGAAGTACATCTTTCTCTACTTTCCAAAATAGAGCCAAAGAGTTTTGAAGAAGCCAAGACTAGTGAACCTTGGGTAAATGCTATGAAAGAAGAACTGAATCAGATTATGAAAAATGAAACATGGGAACTTGTTCCAAGACCTGAAGATAAGAATGTCAGTGGCACCAAGTGAGTTTTCAGGAACAAATTAAATGAAGAAGGGTAGGTAATTAGAAACAAAGCAATATTTATGTGCAAAGTATATGCACAAGTTGAAGGGGTATACTTTGATGAGACTTTTGCTCCTGTTTCCAGAATGGATTGTAAAATCAACCTTTCTAAATGGAGATTTGAAAGAACAAGTCTACATTAAACAACCAAAAGGGGTTCAATTATTAGAAAATAAAGACTCTGTCTATGGACTAAACAAATCCTTGTATGGACTAAAGAAAGCTCCCAGGGCCTGGTACTCAAGGTTAGACAATTACCTTTCGCAACAAGGATTTCAAAGAGGAGGAGCTGATAGTAACTGATACATAAAAAGTGATCATGAAAATATGATTATTATTGAAGTTTATGTAGATGACATTATCTTTGGAAGCAATGATGATAACCCGAGTAAAAAATTTGCAGTAGAAATGAAGAATCAGTTTGAAATGTCTATGTTAGGATAATTGACCTTCCTTTTGGGACTACAAATATCCCAACTCAGCAAGGGCATCTTTATTTCTCAGACCAACTATGTAAAAGAACTGCTAAAGAAATTTAAAATGGAATATTGCAAACCAGTATGTACTTCCATGATAACCGATTGCAAGTTAAGAAAAGAAGATGAAGCCAAGGAAGTATATCAAAAAATATATAGGTTAATGATTGGAATTCTATTGTGTGTAGCGGCTTAAAGACAAGATATCATGAAATCTGTAGGACTAGTTTCCAGGTTTCAAGCATCCCCTAAGGAGACACATGTTTAAGTTGTTAAAAGAATCTTCATATATCTAAAAGGAACTTTGGATTTTGGTCTATGGTATCCACTAAATGAAGACTCGAATCTGGTAGTATATACTGATGTAGACTGGGCAGGAAGTATTGATGAGAGAAGGAGTACAAGAGGAGGAACATTCTTCTTGGGAAACTGCTTAGTGTCTTGGCTGAGTAAAAAACAATCTTCAATGTTGCTATCAACAGAAAAGGCAGAATACCTGCAACAGCAACATGTTGTGCTCAAGTTCTCTGGATGAAGAAAACCTTGAAGGATATTCATGAGGAGTTTGATTATCCTACACCGATCTTATGTGATACATAAGTGCGATCAGTATTTCCAAGAATCCTCTGATGCACTCTAAGAAAAAACATATCCCTATAAAGTATCATTTCTTAAGAGAACAAGTTGCTGAAAACACTGTCAAGTTGGACTATATTGATAACAAGGAGAAGATTGCCAATATATTTACAAATCCTCGCCTAAGGGATGTCTTTGAATATCTTAGATATAAATTAGGAGTAACCCCTAGTCCTGATTAAATTACTCAAGGTGTAAAAAGGACCGCGCAAAGAAGAAGTAACCAGTGCAGATGAGAAACAAAAGACATGAACATAAGCATAAATCCAGGGGGAGAACTTGCAACTGTGTAGGGAGAGGATACATGTTTTTAGATAATAGAATATTAATTTGAAATTTATGTAAAAGGGGAGGGTAGCAAGTAAATATGAAAACAAGATTGCACAACATAAGACTTCTTTGAAGAGCTAGTATTCAGATGGAGCTCAACTTTACTTGGTGTTGACATCAGTGACAAAGGGAGAGTTTGTTGAGCTTGGTATTGTCATTGGTGTCAAAGATATTGTTGAACTTGGTAATGGCATTGAAGTCTTAAATCCAGTTTGAAGAAGTATATAGAAAATATGTGTGCAAGTCTTAACAAGCCCCACCAAATGTGTTCAAGAAGTCTGTGCAAAGTCCCACTAGAGTTATCTATGCAGGTCCCAACACAATATGTTTTGCAATACACCACGCAATAGTTTGCGTGATAATTAAGACAAAATATTAAAGTCCACAAGCTACAAGCCAACAAAGGAATAAGAAATGAGGCCCGTTCAAGCCAAATGTGTGGGTAAACGTATTCGTGAAAAAAGGTAGAAGGGGCATAACCAACATAGAAAAACCTTTTATTATGGATACATAAATTAAACAAAGATAAGAAGGAATGGTATAAATAAGCAAAATATTGAAGTGTTTGTCAAGCTTGAGCGCAAAATATGTAGTATTATGAAATTGCAAGCTTCGGGGAACATATGACATGTAGGGGAATCAATGGCTATATGACTTGAGGAAGTGTGCAAGATTACAGGACAAGGAGAAATACAAGGAGCAGTTGTGCATAAATATAAGGAGTATTTGTGAAGAGAAAAAGGAGCATTTGTATGATTAGCATTTGAACAGAAATATATAGGGAATGGTTGTGCAGAAATGGATGGAAATGTGAAGTATAGTATGTTCAACAGTTTGCGCAGAATAAAGGAAACATATCAGAAAGTTCAAAGTGGATTGTGATCGAGGTATACGACAACAAATCTATATCTGGGTGGTAGGATGGGGAAATGATAGAATATTGGTGTCTTCCACAAGTTGGTGCTAGGAAACGGATGTTGGTGCATGGCCACAGAAGTTGGTGCTTGTTGACTATGAGTTGTTTATCATAAAAGGATTGGTTTCCACACATGTTGGTTCTTATAAAACAACAAGTTGGAGCTTGCAAGGGATTGGTGTTCCTGTCTAATTGGTGTTAGAAAAATCAGTGAGTGGGTGCTCACATTTGTATTGGATATTGGTGTCTCCTCACATTATTTGTAATAAGAAGATTCTTTATATATATAAGATTTCTCAACATATTCTTTGCGTAGTGTTCTTTGTATTAAAAATTGCTTTTGGTACATGGTATATGTGTTAATGAATGATGAGATGGTATAACAAATGTTTGTAAGGATAAAAACTACACGATACCGATTCACCCCCCTGAGACATACTAATTCACCCCCCCTCTCAGTATCACTTAGGGTCCAACAAAAATTACATTCAAATGACAAAATGATACTCATTAATTATATACGAATTCAAAAAAATGTATAAAACATTTTTTGAAATCTCTTAAATTACCATAAAAGAAGGAGATATTCCGACTCTCCCATTACATATCTACTGGAGTATTTGGATTACAAGGAATGAAGTGATATTCTATGGTGAAATCCCCCATATTCTCACCACATTCTATCGGTTTAAATACTCTTTTATAACTTGGGATAATAACTCTTTGATCCAACAAGCTCCTTGGGTGATAAAAACACTTAATTTTGATCGGTCCTTACCACATGGTTTCTACGATGGTGCATCCAGAGGGAATCCAGGAAGAAGTGGAATTAGGGATTATATCAACTGCAATGGACAATTGATTTATTTCAAAAGAGGCTTGGGTCGTAGTACAAACAATTTTGCTGAACTACTCAGTGTGGTCACAATCCACTCTTTAGTTCTAGAGAACGATATATCCAATATCCATATTTTCTCGGACTCACAACTAGTGGTGAGATGGATGAATGGAACGAATACGTGCACAAATATATGCCTACATCATATGCTCGAAAAGGGATTACAACGAAACCATCAATTCTCCTCCTGTACATGTGAATGCATTTTCAGATAAAATAACAAGAAGGTAGATATTTTAGCAAAGGAAGCATGTGATCTCAATCAAGGACAAATACAGGTTCTACAAGTGGATCAACTCAACCAAACCTATGCTAAGGATTTATACTATAGGTAATATATATAAAGGATTTCATCTACATGTAATATACAATTTTGTATGGTTGAGATTGTCTCCTATAAATATGTATAAAAGTCTTTTCAAAGGGTTGATTCATCTACCCATAATTTACTCACTTCCCATTGTAATGTCTTGGTCAAGACTATTATTGTCTTGTTGGGGAATTTGCTCATCAACATATAATGCCACAATCAAAGTATTACCATGAACATATAATACATAAATGTTGTGATCATATTCATAATGTTTGAATCCAAGATTGAAAAGAAGTGATCAATCTTCTCATACTAGCACGAGGTGTGTGTTTCAAGCCATATAATGAATTCTTGAGTCGACAAACAAGACCAAAATATATGACAAAAACATGAGGTTTATCTCTCTCTATATTTCTTCAATCAAATCTCCATGAAGAAAATCACTTTTAACATCCATTTGATGAAGCTCCCATCCAAAACAAGTAGCAAGGGGAAGAATCAGTTGAACATAGTTCATCTTTGCAACATGGGTAAAGGTTTTAGTGTAGTTGATGCCTTCTTGCTAAGAAAAACCCTTGGCGACCAAATGAGCCTTGTGGAATTCAACAACACCATTGGAAGTAAACTTGGTCTTATAGACCGTCAACACTTCACAACATTATTTCCTTATGGTCAAGGAGCAAGGTCCCTTGTTTGATTCTTCTTCAAGGAATCAATTTCAGCAGTCATAGCGTTTTCCCATTCTGGCACACCTTGAGCATCAACGCAAGTTTTAGGATCACAAGTGTCAAGAACATGTACCATCAATGCAACGCTTCCACATTGTTTCTAACTGCGAGTATGCTGACCAATACTAGCATCTCTAGCATCCGATCCAATAACTTCAATTGTCTTAACAACCCACTGAAGTAAGAAGGTTGGCGGTGATTCAGGTTGGTTATCATCATTCGAATGAGTTGAGGAAGTTGGACTGCTGAATTTTGCAGTGACGGTAGACTCAGGAGTAGAATTCCTCGGTTTGGTAAGAACTCCATAGATGAGTACATTTTATCCAGATTCTTCAAGAATGTCAAATGGATCACTGTGCAATAGACTAGAGGAGGAGTTCAACAACTTATTACCTGAAATGGTTTCATCAAAGATCACACTTCTACTCAAAATGATCTTCTATTTGACAGGATCAAATAGTCTATAGGATTTCGACTCATTAGAGTATCCCATCATGAACTTGTTATAATATAGAACGAGAACCCGCACAATTTCTTGTTTTTTTGGAGGTCATATTTAATACGTGTTTTTACCTCTGTTTTGAAAAGTGATGCTACCATTAGCACCATTTTTTTTTTAACCCAAATTTACAATTTTTTTGAAACCCAGTTTGGTGCCCTTGCAAACAAAACCATATATTGAACCCCAAATAGAAAAATGTTCACCTATTGGTAGCACCGGTTTTTTTTTCGACGCCAAAATCAACCTATGACTTGAAAATAGGTGCTACCAATGACACCACTTTCTGTTGTCACATTACATTTGCCTAAAAATTTAAAATCTTCAATATTTTTAGAAAAATAAAAAAATAAAACAAAAAAATGTTAAACAAATGTTAAAAAAATGAAAAAGATAAAAAAGCCATAATTTTATAAAAAATCCTTTAAAAAAATTGAAAATACACAACAAATCAAATGTTGTGTATGTATATATATATATAAAGCATAATTTTAAAAATATTTAAAAACCAAACAAAAATTTTAAAAATATTTTTTTAATTTTTATAAAAGTTAAAAAAAAACATTTAAAATGACTAAATAGATGGGTGGTGAGAGGGAGGCATGATTCTCATCCCACCACCCGTTTTCTACTTCCCTCCACTACTCCTCTGTCCCCTTCTCCTTCTCCTTCTCCTTCTCCTTCTCCTTCCCCTTCCCCCTCCCCCAATCCATCCTACCTCTTCCTGCCCCCTTCTCCACTACTCCTTTGTCCCCTTCCCCTTCTCCTTCCCCCTCCCCCTCCCCCTCCCCCTCCCCCAATCCATCCTACCCTTCCTGCCCCCTTCTTTTTTGTTCTATAGTTCAAGGTAAAAAGGTTGCCCAATAAGACAATAATAAGGTAAAAAGGTTGCCCAATAAGACAATAATAATCTTGACCAAAACATTACAATGCGAAGTGAGCAGATTATGAGTAGATTAATCAATCCTTTGATTTTTTTTTATAGAACTATAGAACAAAAGAGTGGAGGGGAGAAGGGATATGGTAGAGGGGTAGGATGGAGTGGAGACGGGGGAATGGGGGTGAGGAGAGGCGGCGTGAAGGGGGTATGGTCGTATGGGGAGGGGGGAATATTTTAATGTTTAGATTTTTTGTTTTGTTATTTAATTATTTTTAATTTTTGTTTTGTTTTTTAATGTTTTGTTGTTATAATTTTATTAAATTTTTTAATATTTTTAAATATTTGGTTTGATTTTTTACATTTTGTATTTGTTTTTCAAAATTTTAAGTATTTTAACGTTTAGCATTTGAGTGTTTTGTGTTTTTATTTTTATTTTTTAAAAGTTTTTCATAAAATGTATGGTTTTTATAATTTTTAAAAAGTTTTTCAATGTATGGCTTTTATAATCTTTAAAAAATTTTAATGTTTGTTAATGCTTTATTTGTATATTTTTCTAAAAAGCTTTAAATATTTTAATTTTTTAGGCAAATGTAACCTGAAAACAGAAAGGGGTGTCATTGGTAACACCTCTTTTCGAGTCGTAGGTTGATTTTATCATTTTTGTTGCAATGATTCTAATTGTTAAGGGGATGTCGTCAAACAAGTTGCAATTTTACTCCCCCCCCAAAAAAAGAGGGGTGTTATCGGTAGCACCACCGTTTCAATTCAGGGGTCGATTTATGGTTTTGCTTGCAAGGGCACCAGATGGGGTTTTAATAAAGTTGTAAATTTATCCCTGAAAAAAAGTGGTGCTACTGGTAGTACTACTTTTCAATTTGGGCTTGTTTTTTGGTGATTGTAATGCAAAAATATGAGTTTTATGACCAGAGTTCGCGTTCTAAGTATATAGTTCTCATTCTATAGTATATTGTGTTCATGATGAAATCATGACTCTTTGCATCCAATTTATTCCTGCAGTTACTACTGAAATGCACCTAAGAAACACATCTAAATTTTCTGAGGTGTCTGATAGAGGGTTTCCTACCGTTCCACTTTTTAACTGGAGTCATGTAAACAACTTCTCTAGTCGGTACAAGGTTCAAGAGATAGTTTGAACAACAAACAACTTTTTCCCAAAACTTCATCAGAAGATATTTGGTTTGCAGTAGACACCTATCCATATCTACCAAAGTCAGATTATTCCTCTCCGTGACTCTATTCTGTTGAAGGATGTGAGGGATAGATATCTACCAAGAAGTACCATTTTGAAGAGATACTCTTCAAACTGTCGGCTCACATATTCACCACCATTTTCTTATCTCAAACATTTAATGGGACGACCACATTGCTTCTCAACCAATGGTCTAAATTCATTGAATCTTTCAAAGACTTGACTCTTATTCTTCAATAAATATACCCATGTAAATCTAGATAAATCATCAATAAAGGTCAAAATATACTTTGCACCTGCTAATAAAGGTTTTTTCATGCAACAAAGATCACTGTGAACAAGTTCCTGTCAATTCTATGCTTGCCATTCTTTCCCAGAATCAAAGGGTGCCTGATGATGATTTCCAAGCATACATTCTCTACAAAATACATCAGGTGGAACTTTGTCTTTGTGAGACCAGTAACCATGTTGTGAGTTACCAACTTACCATCATCTTCAAATTTCAAAAGTTTAGGCGTCCAAAGTTTTCATGCCAAATTCGACTTCTATCGTCTATTTGAGCAATGAGTGTAGTTGATATAGTTGTTGCAGTTGGTCCAATCGGCCGAGAGGAATCACATAAATTATAATTTTTTTCTTTGGGATCTATATTCCTTGAAGTAATAGTCTCCCCCCAAACCTCAGATCCTTTACAATAAAGTGGTAAGGTGAAAACCCACAGTCTTTTTAGTATGCGTAAGTTGAGTTACCGAAAACAATTTAACACTCATACTAGGCACATGATAGACATTCGATATTCTTCCATGCCAACATTCAACATATTCATTTCCAACAACTATTAGAGCATAGTCATCAACTACATAAATATTCTATTACGGGGCTCCATTTAAGGGTGAGAACAGAGGCTCATCTTTCTCCATATGATGAGTACATCTAAAATTGACTATCCATTCTATCTAAGTGGTACGAACATGTAATTCCTGAGAAGTACTTACACAGAAGGTATAATTTTTCAATAGGTCTATTGATTGACTGACCAGTCTATACACTGTCTTTGAGGTGCTTGACCTTTTCTTCCAAATACTTCATCTTCTTCCAACAATTCTTCTCCACATGTCCCACTTTTCCACAATGTCGACATGTCTTCTTTTTTCAATCCTTCTTTGTCAATGACGACTCTTTTTCAGGGTGGTCAATACATTTTGGTTGACGATCTGGTCAACCATGTTCTTTATAATCTTTCTTGACCTTGATTTTGAGCAAGTGAGCTTGATGTTTGATACTAAGGTTCCCTTATTCGAGCTATTTTTTTGGTCTTTAATGAATAAACACTACAAGGAAAAGAGCATATAGCGGAGGTTTTTAGTGTTATAAGATAGGAAAAAAATGTCAAAAAAAACCTCCACTATAACCTCCACCAATGGTAGCAGATGTTTTAATAAAGGTTATTACAGATATATTCTATAACTAAAAAAAACTTGGCGGTTAGAGGTTTTAGCAGATGTTTTTTAGTGCGTTTTGTTGTAACATAGGTGCATCGATGCGTATCTTAATAACACACACCTGTGCTATTCTATATAAATAATTTGTACTGGTGCACTCAAACAGATCGAGCATTATAAAGCACCAAATTTTAACGCCGCACTAGTTCTTACGTATAGATTATATGCACCGGTGCTTATGTACAACATAAATGCACCAATGAGATATTTTACATCATACTCACAGAAATTTTTGATATTTTAAAAATTTAATGATGTTGTCTATTTATAACAACTCCCCGAGTGCATTTCATCATAATAAGCACCGGCGTATGTAAACTATTAAAATGGCTTGGTGCATTTAAACAATTCCAATGTACCAATGCGCTTAATTACAAAAAAAACACTGGTCCATAAAAGCACTAAAAAATCCCGATGCATATAAACAATTAAAAAGCACCGATGCGATTATCAAACAAAAATGCACCGGTAAATGCGTCTAAGATGTGTACATGTTTATTTTTTTTTAAATTTAATGGTGCATTTAATTTACATTGGAGTAACATGCATGCTATTTATATAAATGCACTGGTGCGTATTATTCGAATAAACGCGTCGGTGTGACATCAACAGATGATTCTTTGAACAGTGACTACTGACATTGCAGTGAAATATCTATATTATATTTTATATTTTTTTAATTCCATTATTCATCAGAAATTGAAAGATTTTAATATAGTATTATTCATTTCAATTTTAATTATTGCGTTTGTTTGGATTAATTTATTATATAATAGATGCTAGCATCTAACTAATGTAATATTTAATCATCCATACATTTAATTACCAATGTACTATTTCACATGTAACATCTGGCAATAACATTGGAGAATGTAGTAGAATAAAAAGGTTTATTTTATTATATATCAATAAGAGGGCCTTTGTCATACAAAATAGGACAACATAGAGACACCAATGATGAAAATGTCAACATGCATGTAATTTTTACACTTATTGGGAACCCGTTGTCTTTCAATTTGGACACTATGTCCAGTACGTTATACAAAATATATGATTTTCATAGACAATTATTTCAAAATATACAACAACTTGCATTAACATCAAAAATAAATATGGATCATTATTCTTCGCTAGAACCGTTTTTAGTGCTTGAGCCACTTGCATTAGTTGGGTTATTTGGATGAATTTTTTGTTGATTGGATAAATTGTTTTCCTCTTCTTCAGTTTCCATCTGCAAACATAAAACAAAAGTGTATTGAGTGTATCTACATTGCTGGGAATAATGAAAAATAAAATAGATAATATACATGAATGTAAATTGAAAAGCAACTGTAATGTACCCCGAGGATATCAGAGTGTCTAAGGGACATATCATTAGCTCTTTGAGGCTAATCAATTGATTTTTAGTGCAGTGGATAAACCATAAACATTTAATTTCTATTTTTCCAAAATTAATTGCGACACAAAATCCAATAATTAACAATAATTTAATATAAATTCATTAACACACCCAACAATTGATCTAAGTGATGGGAAGGATTCTTAGCATCATCTAACATCATAAAACCTTCAATACAAGACATATCCGAGATGATAACCACTTCTAAAGGCTAATTATTCTTAATCACAATTAACTAGTAATTAAGGTGTTAATTGCAACACTTAACGACACTTCATGCACAAATGACGACGCTTATCACAAATCCAATTGTTTAAAAATTAACCACCTATTATCAATATCAATGGATTAATAACATCTAATTACATGTAAATAAGTCCTAATTACCAAAATTACAATAATTAATCATGGTAATTACAAAAGAGAGTCCACAAGACTAGTTAACTAGTTTTCCAATATAAGCAGCTAGTCTTG
This sequence comes from Larix kaempferi, assembly GCA_027924585.1. Classification (NCBI taxonomy): domain Eukaryota; kingdom Viridiplantae; phylum Streptophyta; class Pinopsida; order Pinales; family Pinaceae; genus Larix; species Larix kaempferi. Next base: position 3,784,772 of record BSBM01000961.1, on the reverse strand, counting down.
CAAAAAATCAAATTGTAACCATGCCATTAAACCCAAAAGCAATCCTACACCCATTAAAACATATTTAAGCGTGCAACTACATCCAAATAAATTTTTATTTGCAGATCAATCCAATTGCACATAAGGTGATATTTTTCATCAATTCCAATGAAACTAGTTAACTTTCACTGCAAGGAATTGAGTCTAAATAACTGAACCAAAATGAAATAAATACATAAGTAAAATATAAAAACTGATAAGTATCCAACTACAACACAAAAACATGTTATAGATAGAGCACATGGTTGTAGCATTCCGTTTTTACGAAGACAAAGATTTCAATCCACAACTAGTTATCAATTTTCACCTCAATGTGCCTAGTTTCCAATTTAAATTTCCAAATTCCAAATAAAGAGAAATATATGAATAATGTAGATCATGGAAAGAATATCAGGGGTTACCTACATTCATATGGCTGTAGATTTCCTCCTATATACAGTCCATTAAATAATTCACAAAAGTAGCTAATTCTACTCATCTGAATTGACTAGTAATTCTAGGAATCGCTAGAATAATTAAATCCACAGCTCATAGAATCATTCAAATGCCATTAAAACTCTAAATAGCATGGCTAGATAAATATCATTCTAACATTCATCAAAAACTTAATGTGCAAAGTCACAAATATACTTAAAACAATCCCATTGAAGGAGATATAAATTGGAAATTGATCTAGAATTTCGGTAGACATTTACCAAAAACTATCAAGAAGATTTCTCATCACATTATCACAAAAATTTCAAGTGTATTTATCATACATAAGCATAAAAATAACACTCAGGAATTTTTACAAACACTTCATCTTCGAAGTCTCCAAACTATTCAAAACAATCCAATCGAAGAACTAATTTTCAAATAAAAGGTAGAAGCATCAAAGAGAAGTGTCTTAAACCATTCCAAGGCTACTGTAACATAAAAATAAAAATTATATAATGAAAAGGGGAAGAAATATAAGTTTTGTAGCATAGGTTCCAACGAATCATTTCCTCAAACAATTTGTGCACAAAATCCCAAAAACTAGTTTCCAATTCCTTCACAAAATTTACTTTCATAAAGATTGAATTCCATGAGAAATTTGTTTCACAAATAACTCATACATTTCATCAAAATTTTCATGTGCATACATAAATAAATAAGATCAGATCCAAATAAAATAATTAAACATGAGATAAATCTCTTATCTTTACCAAATATGCAACTGGAATCGATCATGACACGTTCCACCTAGCCGTAGACACAATGCAAGCCAAAAATCACTTTGCAATGGTCACCCCCGATCCAAAACCATGATTCCACAAGAATGAGCGCACTCAACCACAAATTATCTCAATAATTCAGTCCAAACACAACCCAATGTCAAGTGTGGCCTCTACTTCCACTCCAGGGAAATTCCAGTGGCTCCAGGACCACAGTCCAACCACAACCCAATGGAAAGTAGCACTTCCAATCTAGGTAAAATTCTAGGGGCTCCAAGACAAACTCAAATCCAAGGAAGTGGACCTCACCCTTGCTTCCAAACCAATATATCCAGAGGAAATACACATCTCTATCCAACTTCAAATCCAAGATTGTGGACCTCACCCTTGCTGCCAATCTAGGATCTCCAGAGGCAATTCCAGGAGATACACAAGTGGCTCCAAAGTAACTCAACTTAGGAATAGGATCCAAAAGGGTGCAATGAACAACAAGGATCTCATACCAAGAGCAAAAAAATCGAACCACAAGTGCCAAACACAAGCACACAAGCAAAAGCATGAACCAACACACAAGTGTGACTAGCCAACACAAGCACACAAGCAAAAGCATGAACCAACACACAAGTGTGACTAGCCAACACAAGCAAATCGAATTCCTTCATGAACAATTCGAGTTGGGAGTGAGAGGGACACAATACTGAGAGTTACATTTTCAAAATAGTAAATTGGAGTTACACATCAGGTGGATACACCAAGAGTGTAACATACCCATTACTTGAAACATTTTATGTTTGAGAAAAACATTATCTTAACTTTTATTGTAAAGTTTTATATTTGGCCAAGTGGCCAAGGATGAATGTAATTGCACAATATTATTATTTAATAAAATAAAATAGGAGATACTCACCCAAAGAGACTTTTGAAAGAGTGTTTACTGACCCACTAGGTGGAATGGAATCTGGGGTAGAAGGCAATGGACAATTGGTAGCATCAGGAACTTAGTAACTAGCTATTGTTATGGGACAACTCCCTTGAATTGTGGTCAAAGTTTCCTGAAAGATGGGACTGGAGCTTGAGGCTCATTTATTTGGAAACTGACCACTAAAAGACCTAGGCACCTTTATAAGCCATCGAATTTGAGTAGAGGCTCACACTTTTTCTGACGAGAAAATTTACCTTGTGGTTTTGTTATATGCACACAAGAGATTCGATGAGGGGAAGCTATGTTTTGAGTTGTAGTGTAAGTCTGTTTCACTTCTGCTGAGTGCAGAGGTTTATTTTGAGGTGTATTGCAAGTCTCCATTGATTGCTGAAAGTACAACCTGAGTGCCTTGCTTCTACACAGAGTCTTCTACCTAGTGGTTTAGTAAACAGGCTCGGGGGTCCAAAGGAGCAAGTGATATTGGCTGCTTCTTCTGGAGAAGGTTGGGAGGAATAGGCCTGTTTGGGTGTTTTTCCACCCTATCTACATTATCAGGTTCTACTTATTATTTCATTTCTAGTAATTATAACTTATTGAATTTCTGGGTTATTGTTTTCTGAAATATTGTTAGTTATTACTATTCAGATTGAAATGAATGATTTTTTGAACTGTACGAAGAAGTAATATGATAAGATAGATTAAATCACTTCAATGCATTTTCCCACACATTGTCCTTGTTCCATACTCTAGTGTAGGGAAGGGTGTTTAAAAATAGATAAATGATATGCAATAGATAGAATGATTGAATAGAAAAACTCTGCTATGTTTTCTTGTATTTCCTTATCTGTTACAATTGCAAATAAAATCTCTTTGTTTTAGTCATAGAAAAACACAACAACATTTATTCTGTTCATACATGGTAATGTCATTTTATTCGCAGTAATAGAAGTAAAGATACATAAACATTTCCATATTTCTGCATAAACCTAAGGTTCAGTATAGGTTAACTATTTCCTTGCAGAAGACAAATAATATATATAGCCTCTTACTATTTTCTTTTCATTCAAATTTCCTATTAAGATATATTAGCATTCTGCATTTTATACACTAGCAGTATTGAAACTTTTATTGTGGATTTCCATCAACAATTATGACTTGAACCTACTGTAATTTAGATTTGAAAACGTAAATCAAATAAAAACAAAACAACTTTTATTCGGACAAATGTCCTAAGTCTCAAACCCTAGCTATTGTTCAAATAACAGGTTAACTTTTCTTCACTTATCAAAATCGAAAATAGAAACTCCAGGACAAAGCTCGATTACAGTCTACCCTTACAGGTTACACAATTTATTTATGGACTCTAAACCCTTATCGTTTATACAGCTATGCTAATCAGAACAGTAACTAGTGTTGAGTAGGGTTTTCACAACCAGCCTTACAGCCGTAATCCCTAAACTATTCTAAATACGGACAACATTTCAACAGGTGTTCAAATAAGGCATTATGCCCTAGATAACATACATTATTAATACAGTTACAATATCAATATGTTAAACATATAGAATACTTCGCAAAAACCTTAATGCCGAAGCATCCGAAAAGAATTGCGACAAGATGGATTCGCGGGTTCGACCCACATAAATTAACCAAAATGTACAAACAGAACCAAACACTTATTACCACAAAGTCCTTCAACCATTGCTTTCAGAATTATCAAAACGACGATAGCAATCAAATCTCTTATAACCTTCCAAAAACAAAACGAGAAGCTTTGTTTCGGTTACAAATAGTTATCATCTATTACAACTGAGAGCTCTAAAAAATTTAACCATTCATTACACAAAAACCTAGCAACATCTGGAATTTACAGAACATTGAAAAGCAACAACACGAGGTCGAAACCCCCAACAATATTCCTTTAAACAAAAAATTCAAGTTCTTATCACTAGTACAAAATGAGAGATAAGTGACTAAAAAATTTAGTCACCACTGTTTTTTCAAGGGATAAATGACTAAAATTGGGCAATTTTAAGTAAGCCAACTAAAAATGACTAAGATAAATGACTAATTTAGTCACGGGATAAAATATATGACTGGATAACAAGTGACTAAAGTAAAAATGACTAACATAAATGATTAATTTAGTCACGGGAATATAAATATGACTAGCTAACAACGAATAATGTGAATTAGTCGTTTATGTTAGTCATTTTTAGTTGTGTCACACTAACAATGGAAAATTGCAATTTTCATAATGAATTTGTACAGTATTTTACTAAATTTTAGCAATGCAGATGGATTTATAGATCTTACTATGGGGGTCCTGGTCCATGTGTGTGGTCCTAAACCACCATATTAGCCCTCCATCGGGGATATTTGGCTTGGAAGTGGGATGTGGTGCTCATTTTGAAGTTTAAAACACTAGATATGGTTTCTAACACCACATAAACCTATGACCCTAACATAATCTTCTAGCCATCCAAGGCTAAGAAGATCACCTCAATCAACCATACATGGCCTCTTGAGGAACTACTACATATGGCTCAAAAGGTGTAGAGTTTTTATAGCTCTCATAATGTAAGAAAGTAAGTTAATAAGGTTTGTGTGCAAAATTCTTGGAAATGATTGTGAGACATAGAGCCTTCATCAAATATTATATAAGTTCTTCTCATATTCTATCTCCATCTTAGGATTCCGACAAGGATACACAAGGATACATATGGTTGGGGGTGAATGCTTCCATGTGTACTATACTCCAATATTTGGATCCACCTAGGACAAGATGCATGTGTGTTAATCATTATAAGATGTGTTCTACTTAGGGATTATTTAATACGATGCTTCTCTTCACTATCAACATAAATAATATATGTTATACATATTTTACATAAAAAATTTGAGCTCAACATTGCCACATCTATAAGAACTAACTAAGCTCAAAACTGGGTCCTCACATTCCATGAATGGTGTTTAGGGTAAATGCAACAAGAGTACAATATATAGTCCTAAACCAAAAGGACTCTTACCAAAATTCAATTGATGGACTCTTGGAGATCTTTTCCTTGAAATTGGTATTTCCAACTTACTTGACTATACATTTATGTATATCATGTTTGTTAGGTTGTGGTTTAGTGATAACTTGGAACAATGTCTCTAAACATAACTTGAGTTCAAAACTTGGTGTGCTTGCTTTCTTACCAAGTGTGGTATTTATTGCAGCTTTCTATAATCTATGTGTCGATGGTGGTTATACTCCTCACTATTAATGTGATTACAACCAACGCCACAACTTTTATGCCAACATAGGAAATAATATATTAAACACACTTTCATATTTTTTTTTCAAACACCTCCCTATAAACGTCCACACTTTAATAATATGATTGGAAAAAATAATAATTTGAACGCCTCCCTATAAACGTCCTTTGAAGGAATGCTCTAGCATCATGTGAATATAGCTTTAATCATGCTCTCAAGCCCACCTTCTCCCCTATTATTAGGACCCTTTAATTAATAGTAGGTGTGCAATTCACTTGAGGAAAGACCCTACTATGACTTCAATGTAGGCGAGTGATGTGTAGATAGGAACTGGTAATCAATATGTTGCACATAAAATATGATCATTTGTTTCTGGAAGCTTGATGAATGAACTATCCACCATTCGGGAGGGTGCTCTAGAGAAATGTTGAAGCTAAAGCTGGCTCGACTGTATGGGAGAGGAAGCGAGTGAATCCTTGAGTGTTATTCGCATTCCATAGTTGGTCGAGTGTGGAACCCATAATCAATACCAAACATCCCATAAAACTACTATGTTAAAACCCCACCCAATATTTTCTCATTCTCTCGGTTGTGTAGATAGGAATGCATAACACAACATAAGCACAAATGTGTTTCTACCCAGTCCAAATATAGAAAAAATCAGGAGGTCAAAGGATGGATTTATCTTCTGCAATATTTCCTCAGTAATAAACACTTCTTCATCGATCCATGGCAGAGCAATGACCAGGGTTCAAATCGCAGCTTCTGGGCACCAAAACCAGGTATTTTGTTCAATTCCTACTCATTCATATTCTTTACTCATGCATATTCTTCTCTCACACATGCATCAAAGGTCTCATTGTGAATGAAACCACTTCATACTCCGAAATAAAACCCAAGCGATTTTGATAAAGCACTCATTGAAAACCTCCAAAAATAAGAGGATTTTGAAATTGCTGATTCCGTAAATAATTCTGATGTAGATGCAGAAAAAGTTATTTGATTCCTTATAAGAACATGGGATCCTAAGAGCTCTTATCAAAACTACAAACTCTATATTTGAATTTAAATAAAAATTGGTATGCAAGGTCATTAAAATCCTAACTGTTAAAATGAAGCAAGTGATTAGTTTTCTTCAGTGGGCATTCAAGAAGCCTAGTTATGTGGCAATTCATTTTGAGATGAATATCTGATGCCCAAAATCATACCCTGTACTCTTTCAATAACTTTGTGCTCTGCTATATGCTCCAATAAACTTTCAATGGCAGATGGATCCCTCAGTATTACTCTTCTTCTTTCCTCTGGATCACACTCTGTATAAACCTTTTTTTATATGTAATTGAGAGATATTTTGAGGTTTGTCACATCATGGATTCTTCTTGGTCACTAATTGATGGTTTGATACCAAAACTCATGTTGTTGTGATAGAACATCTATCTACGGGGCTCATGTTGTTTGCATAGTAACCCACATCATTGCATAGGAGATGTGTAGGGAATCCTTAGCCTATCCTTAGCCTACATGTGAGATATTTCCATCATGTTGAGGAGGGAAAACTCTACTACGTCATTTGCTCAAATGTAATGTTAAAAATATGACATGTTTGCTAGCTTTTTACATCACCAAATCTTTAGTAATTTTCTGGTCTGCACACCTTCTGCTAGCATAGGCAATGGTCTCAAATTTCTATAGGACTTGTTCCCTAACAAGCATAAAAGAGTCTGTTATTCATGACCTAAATGGGGTATATGCTTGCATTAATCTCTATATTTGATGTTGTACTTTTCCATACTAATCTTCTATTTCTTCCTTGCTAAAAAGGAGCACACAAGTTTGCTTCACAACATAGTTATAGTATGTCTAAAATGTTGTGTTTTCCTTGCGCGAAATTTTCTCCTATGTCAGCAACTAGTGTCTTCCTTTGTGTGGGTGTATGGTGCTTTGTTTGTGTATTTTCATGTGTTTATGTGGGTATGGTTGTTTCCTTTGTGTAATCTCTTCATGCAGTGGTTTACCTTCAATTGGTTTTGTTTACAGACTTTGAACTTCAAGGAAATGCACCCAAGTCTATTGATTAATGCTAGCACCTAGGAGGTCATCTTAGTTAATGTATATTTTGCAGCTGATATATTTAGCATAGAGCCCAATGATGGGTCATGAGATTGGGTGAATGGCTAACAGATATTGGTTGGATATGTTGTAGGTTTCTGCTATTTAATGCCTGAAAACAACAAGTAACATCATGATTTACTTGCCCTAATTTCAAATCTACATTAATGTTTAGTATTTCTGCAATGATATTCTTCAGATTTGCAATAGGTAGTTGCAGATCTTGAAGTATAAAACTCAAAATCAACCAACTAACTTCTAATTTTTACTGGTTTTTGACCAATACCTTAAATCCAATGGGCATGGATTGAAAGAATATAATTAATTTGGCAGGGGATATAAGTTATAACCAAGGCCAATCAATTAAAAAATTTCCACATCCAATGATCGAACTCATCCATAAACAAGAATTGGCCACCAAAAGAGTGCTACCTTTATTCCAGTGTTGTTAATGCACACTCTGAATATATCAACTTCACACCATAAGCACATCAGGAGATGGAATATCACTTTTCAAGTACTTTACTTACATCATGCTCAGGGACTACCAATACTCAATCACAAATTCACTCAATCAATTTGATGTAGAAGAGCTCATAAGCATGGAAATGGAACACTGAATGGACTCAAGAAATAACTAATGATTGTTTCAATCAACTCTCCATCTCTTATAGACTAAGAATGAGAGTGTACAAAGCAAGTGACCAAGAATAGAATGAGTAAAAGAAAGTCAATAATAGAAGAAAGGAAGAGGAAAACCACTCCAAGAAAAGATTATGAAAACTACCCAAAATGGATTTTTGAGGGCATCGAAACTCTCTTGGAAATTAGCTAAACTGTGATGCAATCATATTGTTTGTATTTTCAGAAGATAGCTTCAGGAAATCATTTTGCTTGGTCTAGCTTGTAATACACGTTTGATTACAGCTCTAAATAAGGCTTGAGAGGGCCAAGGAACATTTCAAAATCCTTAAATATCTGCTGAAGAATCACATTGGAAGCCAAATAATCAGACATTTTAGCTTGAACCTGTCCATGTGCCATATTGTCTATCCCAGATGCTTGGTATGTTTGAATATATTGATGTAGAAAATTATATAAACTCAAGGGTTCTAACAAAATGTCTCAAATAGTTATTGAGATATAAATGATAACACTTGTATGTCAGCATTCGGAAACTGTTATTATTGAAGGTGTTTTTCCTTCTGAAAGTGCTTCCTTTAAAGTTCAAGAGAAGCATTACAACTGTCCCCAAGTGATCAGCCACCGCAAGTGGCACTCTAGGGGAGAACAACCGAGCATAAGTTCTTTCTTTTGACCATGCTGCCATGACAGGGAGTAACTATTTTGTCAAGACTCAAAGTTATCCAGGATTACTACCTGACCATGACTGCTTATTCATGCCCCTGTGGGAATTGAACCTTTTTATGTGGCCTGACATGCTGTTGTCTTCACTGTTGACCCACAACCACATTGGATTAAATAAAGAGTTCTGATTTATATTTAAATATAACTATGTCTTGATTCTTGAGAAAGATTAGTGAATCATGGATATCCTTTTTTTGTGATTTGTATTTAAATATAACTATGTCTTGATTCTTGAGAAAGATTAGTGAATCATGGATATCAGGATAGTCTTTAAAGATTTGTTAAAGACACTCACATTTTCTAATTTCTTAAAGCATTGTGTAGATTTCTACCATCTGAGATTGGTTCCCTTAAGCAATTGGAGGAGCTTGATTTATCCTTTAATAAACTGATTCTTGAGAAAGATTAGTGAATCATGGATATCAGGATAGTCTTTAAAGATTTGTTAAAGACACTCACATTTTCTAATTTCTTAAAGCATTGTGTAGATTTCTACCATCTGAGATTGGTTCCCTTAAGCAATTGGAGGAGCTTGATTTATCCTTTAATAAACTGAAGACTTTACCAAACAATATCGCCGATTTGATGGCTTTAAAATCTTTGAAAGTTGCAAGCAATAAACTAATGGAGTTTCCACTTGGGCTATCAAGTTTATCAAACCCGGAAACAGTTGATGTTTCAAACAATAGATTGACATCTCTGGAATCTCTAAAGTTGTTTTCCATGATGACACTCAGGGAACTTAATGCACAGGTAACTATTATCTCTTTCTTATTTGACAATCAGCAAGTTTGAAATTTCTATGGATGTCATTGCTTTTCTAACTGGAATAAGCAATAATTGCAATAAACTCTTGGCACGTTGATGTTAGAAGTTTTACTGTGTGCACTCTTCTTCTTGGATGAGGGGCATCTGCCTAAGTTTTTATTTCTGATATCTCTGTTTTTTTTTTATGCCCTGTATCTTCGGTCATAGTTGTTGTAACTGGTTATTCATTTCACATTGTCACATTCAAATGTGGTCACAAAATAGCTTGAAAATGCTAGCTTAAAACTTTAACTGTGCAAGTTTAATCGATATAATGTTCTGGCAGAACAAGAAAACAAAAAAAATGATTAATGATATAAATTGCATTAAATGAGCCATTGTTTTACACAAGAATTATAGTATTCTTAAACAGAGACAGGCTTGCTGCAGGAGGAAACCTTACCTTCTAGATGGATGGCTTAATGTGCATTATATATTGCCAACTGTTTTGGCAGGTAGATTGTCCTGGTGTTTTTAGACCTTTTCACCTTACTAGAGCGCGTCTTAGTTCTGACTGTGTCTACTTGCTGTTGTTGTCTTTAAGAATCTAATCTTTGTATTATGTGTGTATTCAGCATAATAAACTCCATGGTAACTGGAAAATTCTTGCCTGGATAAGCTGCAATTTGGAAGGAAATGATACATTGGAATAGGATGTTGTCCAGTGTGAATCAATAAACTCTTCAAGTGAGGAACAGGTCTCCGACTCCAATGAATGCAAGGAAAAAATAAAGAATTCATCTGAAGGTGAGAACATCTTCATCTTCCCATGCAGAGCTGGTTTTTGTAAGCAACAAAAATTTCAGCCCTTGTAGTTTTGGAACCGTTCATAATTTTGCATTTAAATGCATGGCAGGCAATTCTAAAACTTATTTGTCAAGCATTTCTTCCGAGAATGTGTCAATGGTTAGATATTCTCTACCTTTCAGACCAAGAAAAGTCTGGAAGCAACAACGTCATGATAATTAGCAATAGAAGGCTCGCCAAGAGCGATTGAACAGTAGTAGGAAGATCCGTTCTGAAGGTCATCAAGAAAGAGAAAAAACAAGAATTATAATGGAGTCAGTGCCTGTGTCAAATGGGCAAATATATCATGGACAAGAGAGTGTTGAGGCACCAATAAAAAAAACTTACAGTGAAAAATAATTGGATCCTTAGGTACAGGATGTGTCAAGGAGAGGCAAACATCCAGATAACATCGGGTGCAATAATGCCAGAGAACTTGATTCCATATCTCCAGTGCAAAAGCCGACAGGAAAAGGCAGATTGCCTCTGGAAGATCTTGATGGTAAGTTTTTATGTTGTGCTGATTCCGTCACTAGTAATTCAAACAAAGTTATTAAGAATGTCAGGTTGATTATGAATCAAAGTGGAACATCTGTTTCTCTTGTGAAGGAGAGTGGTCAATTAGATGGTTGCTCTGAGGCCAGGAATGGTGATTTTCCGAAACTAGGTAAGCGTCATGGTATATTTATCAATAATTCAAAGCATATCAGTCAATCGGATGGTTGTTGTGAGGCCAGTAATGATGACTTTCCCAAACCAGGTAAGCGTCATGGTATTTTCATCAATAATTCTAAGCCTAGCAAACGAAGAAGATCCATGGATGAATTCTCCTGGGCATCTAAAAAATACAACAGTGGGTCTTAATGATCATCACTTGCAAGATTATCATTTGCATTGTTCTTTGTTTACTGTCAAAGTATTGATGTATTTACATTTAATTGGTCGTGTTATTAAAATATAAGCGTCTTAGCATGTGCCAGACCATATCATGATCTTTTGTTAACCATGTCATCTAGCTTTCCTATACAAGTCAATATATTGGATGGACTGTTCATTTCCATTGGACCAAGATTAATTCTACAGTCTAGTGACAAATCAGTCAATATAACAAAATCTTGGGCCTCATCCTCCTGCTTTTTTATTGAATTTTTCTTTCAACTTGCTCTTATATTTTAATGTAATTAATCCACTATGAGTTTATGCTCAGACTATCTTTTCTGTACACAACCTACATGCTTAGTTTCTGAACAATTCATGTTCCCTAACCCCATAATATCGAGGGTTAGACATTTAACATATTTTTAATCTCTCAATGAAGTGATTAAATAAGCCACTGTAATTCGCTGAAAGATGATTCTATATATTTAGAATGACGTATGTAAATATTTTTATTTGTTAACAACTTAAGATCCCTCCTCTACTAACAGACAGTTGTCTTCAAGTTCAAAGCAAAGTTCTAAAGCAACATAAAATGTTATCAACTCAAAATGGGCTTAAGAATAGGCAAGTACCTCTTCTTTAATCCACTTGCATCAACTTCTGTAGAAGTTGTAGCCCCATAAAATGGGCTTAGTGGATTTATTTATAGACTAATCTAGTCTACTATAGTTTCTAAGTCACTTGCTCTTCTACACCCACGGTTAATTCCTGAAATTTTGGTTTATGTATTGTGAGATAAATACAAAAACCACCATCATCATTCTTCCCTTAGGAAAGTTCCTGTACCTCCTCCATATGTTCTATAAATCTGTCTAGATTAGTTTTATATTTTATTTTTTAATATAATCCATATTTTATATTAAGTAAAGAATTTATTTTTTAAAGTATTTTTGTTTGCCCAATGGAGGAATGGGAGCTTTAAGAGAAATCCGATGGCACTGCTTCTAGCTAGTTTTTGTAAGATCATCTTCTAGACCAATCATGCAGTCCATGGCTCCAGTCTCACAGACTTGTGAAGCAATGGATGATGATACTTCCAATGGAGTTTTGAATTCTGGAAATTATGTTCTATCTGGTACAGCTGTTCATTCTACTAATGCCACAAACAGTGCTTCTTTACATACATCTCAACTACAAGGCTATACTGCAATTGCAGCCAAAGGCCACAAAGAATCAGTTTATGCATTGGCTATGAACGATGTTGGTACCTTACTTGTATCTGGAGGAACTGAGAAGGTGCCATCATTTGTCCCTCTAATAGTTAGTACCTAGTCAAGGTAGCTCCTTCATGTTTCCACATGCATTAAATTGTTTGCTAGATTTCTTAGGCAGAGATTGTATTTTCTACAGGTAGTGAGGGTGTGGGATCCAAGAGATGGGGCAAAGAAAATGAAACTGCGGGGGCATACTGACATTGTGCGAGCTCTCATTTTGGATTCTACTGGTAGGTAGTTGTAGTTATAATTTATCTAATTTAGGAGAAACTTTTGTTGTTTGAGTAAATCTTTTTTTAATCATGGCCATCTATGTGGTATTGACAATTGTCGATTAGAGTATGTTTGCAATGAATATTATCCCAGTTGCTATCATTTATACCATTGCATGAACAATTTCTAATAGCTGGGACATCCCACCCAAAAGGATGTGCAAGTTGTACGCATTTCTGATCAAAATTATATGCCTGTAGAAATGAGATAATTTGTTCATAAACTTGGGTGTTAAAAATGATGCTTGCACCCTTTGTGGCAAGGATGAAACATTTGAACATGCTATTTGGAATTGCAAGTTTGGCAGGAGTTTTTGTGCATGGTTTCAACCTGATTTTCCGTTTCACTTTACTGGCCTGTTCTCGTGTAAAGGGTCTTTGCTAGGAGACATTTGGTTGATTAGGGACGTTTGCAAATATTTATGGCACACAGTTCAGTTGACTGAAATTGGCTTTCTGTGGAAATGCTGGAGTAACAAATTTGCATCTTTCACCTTATCAAATGAATCACATGATCTCCAAACATGGTTCACATAAAATAGTACTTTTGCATAATGATATACAACTATGCAATTTATGTTATTTTTCATTTCTTCTTTGACATCATGTGAAATGCAATTTAGAAAAATTGTAGTAGTCAATGTAATCTATTTGCGCCTGATTTTTCTTGTAATGTTGCTCCTCTTTGGTGTTATCCCTTATGACATCTTTGGGATTTGTCTTCATTTCTGTGATAAATACATCATAAGGAAAATTGAAAAGATACCTTTGAATTATTGTTATCATGACAAGGGGTTGGAACTAGTGGATTGTCTCTTGAAAATATGAGTAATGAACGCTTTCTACAATTAAGCATTTCACATGCCATGGTGTTTGTGCATCGGGAAATGGAAAATCCTGAAACTTGTAGAATATTTGTTCAGAAAAAGGGCATTGAAGCCCTTATGAGGTTCTTGAATCTTCCAAGTATTCCGCTATCTTTAGAAGGGATGTCTATAGCTGTGCACATGGTTGCAGTTTGCAAAGCATTCATGCAGCAACACTCAGTTTCCCTTGCAAGGGTATTTTGTGCTCAAAATACATGGGCACTCCAACAACCTCAATCCTTCATTCTGGGCACAGGAAGATCTATCAGCGACCTGCTCTGCTGCACTGCTAAAGTGAAACCATGGTATAACAAGTGTCTCTCAGGGGTCATGAAGGCTCAAAAGTGACAGAGGGCAAGCTCTAGGCTATAAATTTTTTGGTCAAGCTCCAGGCTTCCAGGCTATAAAATCTTGCAAGCATCTTGAGCATTTCTATCAATATGCTCAAGATATTCATGCCCAAGTGAATTGTATCCAGAGATTGGTGGTTTGATTCCTTCGTATCCTATCATAAATTAGTGACTAAGAAAACGACTAAATTCGCATATATACGACTATTAGTACTAATTTCCAGTATCTTATAGCACGACTAACGTTTAGTCATATTTAGCTTAGTCATTAATATGTTATCATGTAGTAGTTTATTTAGTCGTATATTTGGTCATTAATTGTGACAATCAATGACTAAATCAGTGAGTATCAATGACTAAATCAGTGAGTATCAATGACTAAATCAATGACTTAATCAATGACTATCAATGACTAAATCAATGACTAATAAGTCAACCAATTAATGACTAGAGTGAAATACGACTAGAGATAAGATAGTGGAAATCGGATACTATTAGTCACCGACTCAAAAATAGTCGTTTATAGTCGAATTTTAGTCATTTTTTTAGTCATTAATTTCTAATTTTGTACTAGTGTATACCATAAGAGTTACCTTTTCAATTCTTCAAAATGCCAAGGGATAAACCCTTCAGCAAACAATGTAAACTATTTTATAAAACAAAGTGTTACACAGTAAAAAATGTTCAGATCCAATGCAACAGTAGGTCGAGGATTCAATCCTCTCTACGCTAAATAATTGCCACACAGCTTACAACATTACAACGGTGGTATAATCCACATGAGCTAGACCACGAGGCCAAAGATTCGGCTAAAAGCATTTAAGGACCAACATCATGCCAAAGACTCAACTGAGAGTTCTTGAAGTCCTAGGGATGCCACGAGGATATCACCGAGGCTTACTAGGCTTCGAAAGCTTCCATCGTTGGCACTGTAAGATTTGACAACCAAGTTGAGAAGTACCTGCCACAAAGCACACAACATGGTTAAAACTTGGAAGATCAAGCTCAAAATAAAACTCATACAGTTATACATTATCAACCTTCGCAAGATAGTAATAAAATAATTAAACTTACATGTTAAAGGAACCTTGTCTTGAAACCGAATACTCCTGCAACCGGCGAGTTCCAAAGTCATGCAAACCACTAAACAAGTGCAACAATCCTCACTTTAGTTATGGCTCGGCTCTTAACACTTGGTAGTGACAGATTTCTGCTACAGGTCACGGTATCAAACCTTGGGAAGGTGCCTTCAAAAACCTGTTATGAAACCCTAAAGATCCGCAGGCCTGTCGGCCTCTCCATCACTCCACTCCCAGCAAAAATGAATGCATAGGGTTATGCCTTCGTCGAGATTAGCCCAAAAGAAGTTAGGGTTAGCACCGTAACCGAGAAGACCATGTGAAGACCTACCACGGGGATTCCATTAGGAATTCCACTATATTACACTTTAATGCACTTTAAATAACTATAAGCTACCAAAGTACGTAGAACCTGCTAGCATAACCATGCATCATGGTTATGGTTCGGCTTCCCATATGGTTGAACATTACAATCTAATTATAATATGATCATAAGATTTCAAAGGTCAAAACAATATCCAAGTATTACGTATTGCACCATATCCTAGGTTAAGGTTCGACCATCAGCCTAGTGAGACTTACGACTATAATGTAATATGGTTACTTTTAACCAAAATTCAAATAAACATTGTTTATTACCAACCTTTGCAAAATAGAAATTAAAGCAATTCGTGGAACACCTTTTTATTTAACCCTTACACCTAGCATAAAATCATATAGCGCATTTCACAAGGGTATTATATAGTATTGATGTGCTGTGCATAGGATTATAACACTCCAACGTACTTTATTTTGGTATAGAGCATAGTTGTGACCCACGATCTTTTTACAACATTGACTTAGTAAAATATATACATAGGATTTATGTATATATAGTATAACCATCGGAAGATACGCTTAGAAACTATAGTGAAAGCATCCAAGTTTAGGATAGGATTCATTTGAATATAATTATATGATACAAATCTCGAAGGTAGAGTTGAATGTGTTTAGTCTTGAAGCCAAAGTTAAATACTTTTCACTAGGACGTAGTATAACACAATTGTTCTAGAAATAAATACAAATTCTGAGATTTGAATTATAACTGAAAATTACATAAATGACTTGACTATAACTGAAGACCAAACTAGGATAGATCTCACCCGGAAAATGCTTCAAGTTACTCTAATTCCTTTTTATAACATTGAAAGCTAACTGAAGTTAGATAGGACCTCTTACACACTTCAAAAACAGTATTTCTCTTACCTGCGATCTGCGACAGAAGTTCAAATGCTTTAGCTAAAATAACTAAGTAAGCCTCGGGGTGTCCATAGGACCCCTTCATCATCAACAAGAAAAGTAAATAGTTAGCACATATAATGAATTCAGTACTATGTCAAATATGTAAAGTACCGACAACTACATAAGGAACTTAACTGATCTAGGATGCATGATTTGAGATAACAACATCCAACAATAGCATACTATGGATATAAAACATTACACGTATTTTGTAATACATCATATATACATCATCGACGTAATATATCTAGCACAGTTTGACGTCTAGTAAAATAAACTAACATTTCTTATACTTCCGCATGCTAATTATAGCACTTAATGCTACTCTGAAAAATTTTAATTTTTTGTGATTTTCGAGATGTTACAAAGAGACACACTAATCCAACTCAAGAGGGTGCACTAGGTGAGAGAGGGACTCTAATCCTCAAATAAAAAATTAATCTCACGTTAAATAAAACCAAGGAGTGACATAACACATCAGGCTGCATAACCAAGAGGGTCCATCAAGTACACAAGAAGAGTGTACAACATCAACATAGGCTCAACACACATAGGTAAAAACTTTTCCACAACCCCTTGCGTGTAACATCATGGTTCCTAATACTCTCTTTCGTGGCATCAATCATCTGGTTGTTTTTATTTTATTAATTATTTTATAAGTTCAACATAATAAAAATAATAATAATGTGAAAACCATAGTCCAAGAACCTTGTGCCACTATGTTCAACATAGCCACAATAGTAATATGTCTAGGGGATAAACCAGAGGGTATTACATCCCCCCCTTAAACCATGCATTGTCCTTGATGCATACACATACATGCCTCAAAATCTAAAAAAGATGAGGGTATGCCTCCCTCATCACATCTTCCAATTCCCAAGTCACATCCTTAGGAGTATAGTGACTCCATTGAATCTTAACCTGACAGATTTCTCTGTTCATGAGCATCTTGGTATTCTTTCCTACAATGGAAACAAGGTCTACCATAAAGTCTCCTTTTGACTCCACCTAGTCATATCAAATATATATACAAAACATAATCAACATCATTTATACCCGTCGACATGAAATCATATACATACGAACATGCTAACAAGGATCATATGTCAGTATCAAAATAATCTAAGCAACAATATATCATATCATATGCATCATCATATAATGTAAAACAAAAAAATCTACTCTACAATTTACCTGTATCATATTCCATTCAATTATATGGCTAGGATCATGCACATGCTTTTTCAACAAAGAGACATGAAACAAATTATGCACTTTTATGCTAGGAGGAAAAGCTATTTCATAAGCAACTGGTCCGATCTTTTCCAAAATATCAAAGGGACCGCAATATGTAGCTGCAAGTTTAGAACAATTCCCCAAGTTTAAAGTACTCTTTTTTGGTTTCACTTTCAAAAACACATGCTCCCAACCTGAAACTGTCTGTTAATCCTATTTTGATATGCATAACTTTTCTATCTATCATGTGCTATTTTCAAATTTTGTTTAATCCTGACCGTCTGATTTTCCATTTCCTTTAATAATTATGGCCCAATAATAACTATGTTTGTCATATTGTCCCAACTAATAGGTGTGTTGCATTTTCTTCCATACATTGCTTCAAAAGGACTTACTTTCAAAGAAGAGTGATAACCATTGTTATAAGCAAATTCCACAAGATGCAAATAATTTTCCCATTTAGTAGGATGATCCATTACATACATTCTTAACATGTTGTCAAATTCTATATGTGTCACAAGTGGATCTAGATTGCTAGAGAAAGCTTCACTTTGAATTTACCAAATATTGACAGGAAAATAGAAGAAATATGAATAAAATATTAAGTAGAACGCAAGAGAAAAATACTCATGTGGATTGATCTTCCATTACATTATTATTAAATATCATGTGTACAATATATAGATGCTCTTAGGAGTAAAAACCAAGATACTTAGTGGAAAATTGAGTAGCTCACATTAATGCTAGGCTTAGTGGAGTAATCCCCCAATCGATGACATTGTGCCTAGTGTAAATCCTATATTGGGCCATAATGAGGTCAAATGAACCTATGAGGACCATGAGGAAGCTAGGAAAGTCAATAAATGTGGATGGAATCATTATGAAGGAGATGGTTTAGGGATTTGGTAGTGGCCATTAATGAACAATTTGACCATTTCCAGTGCATTAGCGCCCTTGGTCCAACCTTATCCCATAAAACAGGGAAGTGGTGCACCTGCCTCATTAAATGCATTAAGTAGGGCGCCTTTGAATCCCCATAATAAGAAAATGAGCACACTTGTGGACAAAATTGGCTATAATGACAAACCACTAGTCTAATATGTGGACAAACCCCCTAGACTAGGCACTATGAAGCCAAACCATGGAACAACTTAAATTAAACACTTGGAACCTTATGCAAGGATTGTTAACCAAGGTCTAGATGGGAATTATGTTCCAACACCCCCCCTTAAGACAAAATGGTTGTGAGTAAAGAAAATTATTATGAGGGTCCAAGCAACAAAGGCTTATGGACACCCTTTACATTATTCATCCAGGAAAGTGAGGAAAGAGGAAAAACCACATGGGGAAAATCCTCCCTCTAGAATGGACATGAAATACACCAAAAATAAATTGCTCCAAAACACAAGTAGGTGTGAACTTGTTCATATGTCTAGAGGAACCTTCTTCTTGGAAGAAGTGGAATGTGCTCAACTAGATCATGTACATGTACAATTGCAAGATGGAAACTGAAGCCATGTAGAATAATTGAGTAACATTGATAATAGAGCGAAGGATGCTCTTCAGACTTGATCTTTGAACCAACTAGGGTGCCAGGTCCAAAAGAGACCTAAGATGCTTTAGAATAAGTGACCCCAAGCAAATCATAAGGCTCTTGAAGCATCAACTTCAAAAAATGAGAGTTGTAATGAGCTCCAATAAAGAGGAACAAGAGTCCCAAGTTTGCCAATGTGATGGATAAGGCTTCTCCATCTTCAAGTGAACTTGAAGAAATTCAACTAATCATGGTGTAGGAATACATAGGAAGCAAAAGAGTGTGAAGCAATGAGATATCTTCACTTGACTTCCAAACTTATACTTGACCATATTTCGAACCAATACTATCATATGAAGAAATAATCTCTTCTAGAGAAGGCTCACTATGATCACCAATCAACAACCCATCTTCAACATTCATAATAGAAGACATGGAGGAGAAAGAAGTGGAATTCAGAGACATCTCTTCAACAGTATTGATGGAAGTATCTCGTATCTTATCTTCATGAAAAACAACTTCATGGAAAACAAAGGAATCCACATAGGAAGAAAGTTGAGCTGGATCCTTTGCTGAATCTGTATCTTCTTCTTCTTCTTCTTCGATTTGAACAACTTCTTGAGAAATGCATGGGGCCCAGACCTTTGGAGGTAGAACACATGAGGGGGCATCTGTTATAGGTCAAATCTGCTCTTCTCCATCCGTGATCACATTGCCCTGTTGATCACACAAAATGACACTATGGATGGAAGAGCTAGATTGACTTTAATGATTTACTGCTGAGATCACACCTCATCAGCTGAAAACTATATTTTTCTGCATATTTCATTAAAGATGCGCTACTCTTACAATTGGTATCTAGCGCATTATGTGCTGGTTCTACTAAAGCAGACCCGCACACTTATCTCAAAAGTGGTATGCGCTAGTCTTTGAGCATACTAGCTGTGCCCTAGGCACAAGTTGTCTAGTGTGATACCTGCGCACATATTAAGATGAAATGGAAAAATATATTAAGATTACGAATTGGAATTAGTTGAGGTTGGTATTGTAACTCCCCCAACCTCCCAATTCAATTGCCTCACGAATCTAACTTCTAGCCTTGGCCATAAATACAAGGGGAATCCATGAGGAAGAGGCCAATGAAGAAGAATCTATTGTTATGCTGAAGGAATTTCTAAGTCATTGTGAGGAGCAGGAGCCCAGAACTTGGTTGCAGAAGTGCTTGGAACAGATCAGGTATAAACTATATTTGGTTGCATTTCTTTGACAATAAAGATCGAGATACCCTTCCCGTACCAATGGAATGTTATTTCTATTGAATTTCTTATTATAGTTAATGCCATATTGTCTCCAATATCATTATATATTTATAGTCAGGATACGCTGAGGAAGGTCTGTGTATTTTGCAGATACATTGCTGTGGAGATTGGGCGAAAGCTAGGACCAGCCGCCATAAACAAGGTACTGATTTCAGAATCCTAATCTCATTTTGTTTTCAGTAATTAATGCAAAGTAGAGTGTATCTATCAGTCACCCCATGTACGTTGATAGCATCCTTTCCCCTGCTATAGGGTATAATACTTAACAACAGAATTGGCGACTCCACTGGGGAGCACCTGTTTGTTTATGCTATGGGGACCTTATTTAGGTTTTCTTTCAGTTTTTATAGTCTTTTGGATTTCTGTGAGGTTTGTATAGGTTCCCTTGTTGTTTCCTTTTGCCTTGATTCATTTCCAGTCTGAGTGTACAAAGCTCTTTATTTCCTTTTAGTCCCAGTGCGCATGTCTTCTGTGCATACAGAGGTGCATCTTTTGATATGAGCGCGAGTTCATCTCACTATTACCCGCGCACTTTGTGTTGTATGCACTGGTTCTTAGACCAGACAGCAGCGTACTTTCCTGTAGGTTGAACCTTTAACAGTAGGGTTTGGTTTTCAGGTTGTTGGGCCTACTTTTGGTACTTGTTTTGTTTTTCTGACTGTGGATGAGACTTTCTTGTCTTTTTTAGTTTTGGTATAGCCTCTTGAAAGTCCTTGTTGATTGCTTCACTTACTTCAGTCTCGTTTTTAGGTGTCTTTTCTGTTTTAGGTTTTTTTGGAACCTGTGCGCGACTCCCTGCTAGTCACAGTAGCGCACCTTTTTCCCTAGACATGTGTTGTATTCCTGTAGTCCATCACATTGAGTGCTTGTTACCTGATACAGTGCCTGCGCACTTTTATTGAGTTTTGCCTTATTTTTTAGGGTTTGACCTCAGTTAGAGTCTTTTGGGTGTTTTTGGAAGACTTGATTGTCTGGATACCTTATGAACTTCTGTTCATGTTAGTCTGAGTTTGCTTGAAGTCCTATTGATAGCTTTTCTTTTTGAGTTTGTGTGGTGGTAGAGTTGCCTTGGTTTGATTGCCTACCCTATCTGTTTGGCGGATGCTTTTATTTGGTTTTAATGCTTAGGAGCAACCTCTGGGTTTGTTTTTCTGTTGCATGCATCAACTTTTCCTTTTCTTTTGCATCTTGTTCCAAATCTAGAGTTGTTCATTGAAACAACTCTGCAGGTCAAGTCTTTGTCAGTATTTGGATTTGATTGCTATAAGCCATTAGGTTTTTCATCTTTACCCACACTCTTGATAGATATTGCTTGTTCCTTTTTAAGATTCATTTTCTTTTATGAATAGAAGAAAAAATCAAAATTGAAAATTGGTAACCTAGTTGTAAGATTTGTTATTATTTTTCAAGGTAGGATAGATTGTTTTGCTATTTGCTTTGAAAATTAATAAGGAAAAATTGAAAAAGAATTTTTTTTATGCTTAGGATTGCCTATCTTTTGTTTTGAAAGACATAAACGGAAAAAAGAGTCTGTGTGAAGTTTTATGCATCATTTGTACACACTTTACTCTCTGTCATAACCATACCACACACATCACTACCCTTTTTGAGTAAGAAGTAGCCTCTAAAAAGAACATTTAATAAAATCAATTAGAAACTTTTTCTTTTTAGGTTTGACACTACATAAACTAGCTTAAACTAGGATTTTGGGGTAGATCACTTTAAACTGCCCGAAATTAGTTTTATTGCTCAATAATTGTAGTAAGACAATCTCTTAGGCAAACCCACTTATATCAAATTATCCTGGGAATGCTCCACTCAAACTAGAGTTAAGCACGAGGTCGTGTGAGACTGTAACTGTTGAGGATACCCCCTCACTTTCATTTCGAGCATAAACCAGAGTTGATTCGCATACAGGGGTCCACTAGTACTTTAAGTGCTTTTGGATTTCGGGCTTTGCTACCCTGCCCATGCGTCTTGGCTAGACTGACGACTGTTCCCCCAAGTATTTTCGTATTTGTGGTATCCTTAGTATCTTAACCTTAGGGCTCTTCACAGGTATAGTGGAAGGCTATTTCCACTGAACCTAGGACAGACGCCGAAGGTAACCCTTTGCAGTAATCCCGAGAGGGAGGTTTGGTGATTCAAACGCTTGCACCTAGAGGACCTTCATTGGACGCCACATAACTGGACTTCTATACTCTATTGGTTTTTTTTGGGCCCTCATCATCCCAGACTAACTTCTGAGAGTATTAGGTTTGTTTTCCTGGTTTTGATCACATTAGGACATTTTTTAGTGGTATGTTGTTTGATCCCTAGTCGATTAGTGGCCACTAGGTTTTCATACTTAGTTTTGATTTTGATATAGCTGTGGAGGATCAACCTCTCCATAGGTCACGAAGGTTGCAAAACCTTCCACCACTCACTATGGAGCCTCCACTGGCACCGCGACGCCGGAGGACTGATTCCCATGGTTCATACGAACTTACAGGCGAAACTGAACCACCTAGAGAACCATAGATCAGAATTCAGGATCAATAGGTCTTTGATACTGTTGAGGTTGAGGACTTAAATTCTCAATAATTTAGTACTCCTTTCAACCCTCTCATGACTGGACCAAACGATCCATTACTTGTAACTGTAGACTGTCTAGGCCAACCCGAGTATAGTGCGTACAGGTTTACCCCTGGTTATTCCATGGCTAGTTCCAGAGATGAAACCGGAGTTCCCCAAACTCCTACCACAACTATGGTTTTGAGTATCTCTCTCATTCCTTTGCGACCCCATCGGTATCTACCTCATTGCAGGCTACATTTGCTTTGAGTCCTTCTGTTACTTTCAGCACTAGTTCCTTAGGTATGTCTAGTTATCAACCTTTGACAACAGCTACCCCTTTTGGTGCCACTGTTGGACCTTCGAATATCTCTGTCACATGGATAGCTTCAATACCGTTTACTTCATCTCATTTCATGAAACAATCCTAGGGTATTCCACAAACTACTCCTTTCGGTCAAGGTTTTCCTTTGCTTGGAGGGAACATAGCTCCCTCCATGCCCTTTATAGGATCGATGCCCACTCCATCCACAACTGTAGTAGGCTCAATGCATGTGTTGTCTGTTACATCCATGCCTGGGTTTAACCCCTACACAAGTCCAAATGTACATCCATCTAATGTACAGACATCCCATATACCTGTAGGGAGTATCCCCTTTTCACTGTTTGGTGGAGGGGGCGGTAACATGTTTAACCCACATTATGGAGGGGCTAATACCCAGCCGCAATGGAAAAACACTCAAGGAAGAAACCCTCTCTCTTTTGGTTGGAGCAATTTTAGCAATGTGTTTACTTCACAACCAGTGGCTGGGGGAAACCCCAACCAACAGTACATGAGTTAGGATTTAGGTGGTTCCCCCCTACCGAAATCTTGCTAACCAAATTCTATCGACAATACCTTGTTTACATTTTCTAGCAACTTTGAATTTGCCAGACCTTTCAAAACTAACAAATGATCCGGTGCGACACCACCCCGCATGGCCACCTGTCCCAACCAAGTTGCCTTCAGACATTCCAAAGTTTGAAGGCAAGACTGGGGAAGATCCTGGTGACCATGTCACTACATTTAATCTCTGGTGCTCTTCTAATTCATTGAACGACGATTCCATCAGATTGAGTCTCTTTTAGAGAACCTTGACTAGTGCTGCAGCTAAATGGTATATTGAACTACCTACAACTACTTATGATAACTTTTTGGATCTGGCTATAGTTTTTCTGAATCACTTAAAACTCCCTGTCGGGTATGATGCCGGTACAGACCTTTTGTCAAATTTTCGACAGAACAAAGCTACTCATTTATCTGACCACATTCAAGAGTTGAGAAGGAGAAAGAGGCTCATTAAAGCTGACATTCCTCTAGAATTTATATTAGAGTGGTATTTGAAATCACTCCTTCCCTACATTTCTAAGGAAGTAGCAACTTCTGGAGTGTCTTCTGAGGAAGAGGCCATTCTCAAGACCCAACAACTTGATCTTGTTTATGCTCAATTTGGGATCCTGTACGAGATCATTCCAGACGCGCCGAGATCTAATAGAGATCTAGGTAAACCCAATCCTGGACCACATGCTGATGGCATCGTGGGTTCAGTAGATTTTGCAGCGTTTGAAGCTTTAACTAAGCAGGTTCACGCCTTATCTGTCAAACAGTCTGCTGCAGAAGCAACTTCAGTTGCAGCATCCCCTTCGCAAACATAATTTATACAACAAGTACAGACAAATCAATAGGGTCCTCGGCAACCCAACAACAATAAGAAGAAGGGAAATAAAGGGGAGGGGAACCACCAAAATCCCAAAAACATAGAGAATGCCAAGGAGGGAAAAAAGGATAAAAAGAAAGTGAAGTTCCCTTGCAAGTTATGCAAGGAGGACCACCTCACCCATCAATTCCCTCTAATGGAAGAATCCCAAAAGCTACTCCGTGATAAGAAACCAACTGTCCTAAAGGACCCATTCCCTCACAGATAAGGTTCAGTTTCTGGAAACTCCAGTGTTGGGGGCACCCCTCATGCTTCATCAGCTGATCAATCGTTCATTAATATGGTTAATTCGGACATGCTTTTACAAAATTGAGCCAGAAACTATAATCCGAACTCGCAACAAAGAGATAAGGATGTTCCCAAATCATCTACCCCTCTCCACATCGAGAGACTAGTAGATTCGCTGCCGAAGATTCCGAAATGTGTCTTCAAACGGGCTGTGCACAATCCTAACATGCGGGCTGCTCCCAACTACAATGTTGTGGAGGATTTATCCCAAACCCCCTGTGCTATGTCCACTTTAGAAGTATTGCAGAGTTGTCCATTACAGCGTAGTGCACTTCTTGCAGCGATCGGGAGCGTTGACTCATCCAATATGCTTGCTCGTTTTGATATGACGAATATCAAACCCCAGTTTCCGTACCACATCGCTCTCCAAATAGAAGTAGTCCATGGTCCCAAAACCATTGGACGAGCTGTCGTAGATGAAGGCGCGTCTACATGCGTAATGTCCATTTCTTGTTGGAAGGCTTTGGGCTCACCTGAATTAGCCCCCTCGAACACATTGCTTACCGCTTTTGATAGAATATCATTTCGTCCACATGGAGTCTTACCATCATTTGACGTTGAACTTGCGGGTAAGATAGTATCTATAGAGGTTGAAGTACAGGATGCTCCACTTGACTACAATTTGTTGTTAGGTAGGAGTTGGATGTATGCAATGCAAGCAGTTCCATCGTCCGTTTTCCAAGTTATAATGTTCCCTCACGAAGGAAATATCATCACAGTTGATCAACTTTTGTTTTCTCGAAAAAACAACCAGGTTTCGTCGGATTCAACAATTCCGTTGGTTGATTAGTCTCACCCAGCTAGTGAGAGTTTAGGAGTAGGGATCTATGGGTCATTAATGGGCACTTTTGACCTACCTGTTCCTATTCATTTTATTGGTTCTGAGGAGTGTTCATCGTCCGAGAATTTCACGGTCTGTCCAACGACGGATCCATGGATTCTCCTCACTGAATCAGAATCAGTAGTGACCCTATCTGTTGCGGAAGTGGCCTACTTAGGTTCACAACGTGCTGCAACAGAACATATCGTGACTCCATTGGTCTCTGTCGAGTTAGATATGGACTATGCACCGGCATGGTCAGTGGACTCCATCGACTCTTTTGATTGTCTAGATACTTTTTTTCCCTCTGATGAGGCTATTTTGGAAGCAATGATAGGCCTAGATCATCCTTGGGAACACATGCACCATAGGTCTTATTTTCTTCTTGACCTAGACATGATAGAGAGAGGAGAGTTTTCAATGAGACTCGGTGGTAATGTTGATTTGTCCACTATTCCTTCTACTTCAAAAGCAATTGATGCCGAAGGGAATATGGAAAACATATCGAGAACTATTCCGATCAACATTTGCATCAAACCTGGAGTTGTGGAAAACCTTTTCATTGGGGTAGATTGTTCTCCCGAGGAGATCACTTTGTACACCAATTTGTTTAAGGAATTCCGCGACGTTTTCGCCTATTCTTACGAGGAGATGCCAGGCATCGACCCTGCCATTGTAGAGCATGTCATCACAACTTACCCAAATGTTAAGCCCATGAGACAGAAGCTCCGTCCAGTCAATCCTAGAAAAGCAACAGCCATTAAGGCGGAAGTTGAGAAGTTGCTCAAAGCCGTATTCATCTATCCAATTACTATGACAGAATGGATCTCAAATATTATTCCGGTAGAGAAGAATCAAGGAACCATTTGAGTCTGTACAGACTTCCGGGATTTAAATAAATCTTGTCCTAAAGATAATTACCCCACACCGTTTATAGATTAGATTATTGATGCGTGTGCAGGCCATGGAATGTTTTCTTTCATGGATGGTTTTTCAGGATATAACCAGATTTAGATAAAACCTGAATACCAGCATAAGACAACTTTTATTTGTCCTTGGGGGACCTTTGCTTATCAGAAGATGCCATTTGGACTAAAAAACGTGTTAAGTTTAGCCTAATTTCACAAGCAAGATCACTGAAAGAAACACAATCACAAGATAGACAAAGATTTACCCTGGGAAACCCTCATGGGGTAGAAAACCCAGCAAAGCTTTCCTCAATATAGATAATCAACCAATACAAAGATGTAGTCCAAGACTAGAGCTCCTTCTCCTCCTATGCAGACCTCTCTCTCTCTTGTGCGCTACTCACAAGTGGATGAATGAGTGAGATAAGTGAGGAACATACCTCCTCTACTTATACTCATATCCTGACTGACCTTTTACCCTAATGGGGCCGACCTCTCCCAGGAGAGTCTAATAACCCCCAAATAGTAAACTCAGGGCCGACCTCACATGGGAGATCTAATAACCCTAGTTACCACATTCTCTCGGAGGAATAAACATTTCCGGATATACAATAGGGTCACCACGGAGGAATGTACCATCTCCGGAATAATAAAATACAAATATAATATTCTTTGAAGTTACAATATTTCAACACTCCCCCTTAACGAGAAGGATATTATAACAACATTTGCTTGAGCAAGGAGTCATCGACTACATGATACATGATACATCTATAAATCATTGGAAGATTTCATTATACATCATCATCAGTAACTCATTCAGTTACTGGAATATAATCAATACTGGAAAATCAGCATCGTCAGTATTGAGTCTTCATCTTCTGCAGCACTTGATCATCTACAACATCATCATCACCTGGATCACCCGATCAACAACCTCATCATTTGGATCTACTGATCAATATCATCATTTGGATCTCAACATCATCATCATCTAGAACATCACGATCAACAACATCGTCATCTAGAACATCACGATCAACAGCATCGTCATCTAGACCATCACAATCAACAACATCGTCATCTAGAACATCACGATCAACAACATCGTCATCTAGACCATCACGATCAATAGCATCGTCATCTAGAACATCACGATCAGCAGCATCGTCATCTAGACCATCACGATCAACATCATCGTCATCTAGACCATCACGATCAACAACATCATCATCTAGATCATCTGGATCCTCTCGATCAACATCATCAACATAGCAGCATACTCTGAAATGCACAAGATCCTATTACGGGATGATCAATCCCTCTCACTTTAACACATAGGTCCAAGGATGATACAATCCTGATCCGCTTACGGGATGATCAATCCCTCTCAATTTAAGATATCTCTCATGTCTATGGATGATGCAATCCAGATCAACTTACAGGATGATCAATCCTTATCACTTTAAGACATCTCTTATGTCTAGGGACGATGCAATCCCAATCTACTTACAGGATGATTAATCCTTATCACTTTAAGACATCTCTCATGTCTAGTGACGATGCAATCCCAATCTACTTATAGGATGATTAATCCTTATCTCTTTAAGACATCTCTCATGTCTAGGGATGATGCAATCCCAAATCAGTTTATAGGATGATTAGTCCTTATCACTTTAGGACATGAGTCCAAGGATGATGCAATCCTGATCCACTTACGGGATGATCAATCCCTATCACTTTAGGACATAAGTCCAAGGATGATGCAATCCTGTTCCACTTATGGGATGATCAATCCCTATCACTTTAGGACATAAGTCTAGGGACGATGCAATCCCAATAGTCCTCTTAGACAAAGTCTAAGTACCACTACATCGACCTCATCGTCGGAATAGGTAACCTCATCATCAACCTCATCATTGGAACATGTAACCTCATTATCAACACATGTATCCTCATTATCAATACAAGCATCCACATCATCAATACAAGTATCCACATCATCGATACAGTATCCTTATCATCGATACAAGTATCCTCATCAATACAGGTATCCTCATTATTGACCTTACCATCAATATAAGCAATCTCATCATCGATACAGGTATCCACATCGATAGCAGTATCCAAATATCGTCATCGACCATATCACTCCCCCTTTCGAGGAGGGTCCTTCTGAACAACACCAAGCTTGTCTCAGAAATACTCAAACTTTACTCGAGACAGAGGTTTGGTCAATATGTCAGCAACTTGTTCGTCAGTGCTTACATACTCGAGCTTGATAGATCCTTTCTGCACCATATCTCGTATATAGAAATACTGGATCTCTATGTGCTTTGACTCATCATGGAACACTGGATTCTCTGTCATCTTGATACAACTTTGGTTGTCACACAGGATCACAGTGGGGTCCATCTCTAAGTAAAAAAAACCTGATAACAACTTCCGAAGCCATACCGTTTCACAATTAACAGAGCAAGCAGATATATATTCCGCTTCAGCAGTACTGAGAGCCACACTAGATTGCTTCCTGCTAAACCACGAGATCATGGAAGATCCCAGACAATAAAATCCACCTGATGTACTCTTCCTGTCTGATACACTTCCTGCCCAATCAGCATCTGTGTAGCCATACAATCTGAAGTCATGATATCCACGATAACATAGACCAAAATCTATCGTACCCTTTAGGTACCTCATCACATGCTTTGCAGCTATCAGGTGAACTCGTCTAGGTTCCACTAGATACTGACTCAATGTGTTCACCGCAAAGCATATATCTGGCCTGGTATTTGTCAAATACATTAATGACCCAATGATCTGTCTGTACAGAGTTACATCCACTAACTCTGAAGAGTCATTAGCTAACAACTTCAAGTTGGAATCCATGGGAGTGGCCATGGATTTGCATTCCAACATATCGAATCTTTTCAAGATTTCCACAGCATACTTACCTTGGTTGAGAAAGATTACTTCTGAGCCTTGCCATACTTCCAGACCTAGGAAGTAGTGCATCAATCCGAGATCTTTCATCTCAAATTCTGAAGAGAGCTTCTTCTTGCACTCGATAATTTGTTTCTCATTTCCAGTCAGAAATAGATCATCCACATATAGCAACAATATGACAGGTTCATCATCCATAACCTTGAGATAAATATTGGGATCAACTCTACTTTTGGTAAAGCCCAAGCTTGTCAAGAAAATGTCAATTCTTCCATACCATGCTCTGGGAGCTTGCTTCAACCCATACAAAGCCTTTTTCAGTTTGCACACATGGGTTCTTCCATCTTCCACCTCAAATCCTTGTGGTTGTTCTATGTACACTTCTTCCTCAATCACACCATTCAGGAAGGCTGTCTTTACATCCATCTGGTGTAATTTCCACTTCATCATGGATGCAAGTGCCATGATGGTTCTAATGGAAGTGTACCTTGCAACTGGTGCAAATGTTTCTTCATAGTCAATTCCCTCTTTCTGAGAGAATCCACTGGCCACAAACCTTGCCTTATATTTTTCAATGCTACCATCCGCAACATTCTTTTCTTTGTATATCCATTTGGAGGATACCACACTTTTGTCTTTAGGTTTGGGAACTACATCCCAAACATCATTCTTCATGATTGACTGGTACTCCTCAGTCATTGCCTCTACGCACTCTTTCTTATGAGATGCTTCTTCATAACTAGTGGGTTCTTGATCTACCAAATCACACATCAAAGCCATATAGTTGGAAAATGACTTTGGTTTCTTGCTCACTCTAGTGGAGCCTTCAGGAACTCCATACTTTTCTGCTCTTAGAATAATGTCTCTTGCTCATGCTGGCTTTCTCTTTCTTGATATGTTTGTAATAGGGGGTTCTTGTGGTTCTAACATGTCATGGTCTTCTGGTGTTACAACTTCAGGGTTGGGTACAGCCTCTACATTTCTGGAAGGTGCATCTTCTTCATATACTTCTTCATACTGGCACTTCCTAGATCTCTTGAGAGTTGCTTCTTCATAAAATGTCACATCCCTACTTATTTCCATATGATGGAAACCTGGGATGTAAATTCTAAATGCTTTGGATGCTTCACAATATCCAACAAATATTCCCTTCTTTCCAGAGGGATCTAGCTTGGTCCTCTTTTCTTTTGGAATGTGAATGTATACTGGGCATCCAAATATCTTGAGGTGACTTACCTCAGGTCTCTTTCCTGTGAACACTTCTTATGGAGTTTTGAAATCAAGAGCACTATGAGATAGTCTATTCTGCACATAGATTGTTGTCCTAGCTGCTTCAGCCCATAGGTACATAGGTAGGTCTTGATCATGTATCATAGTCTTTACTACTTCCATAATAGTTCTATTCTTTCTTTCTGCAACACCATTTTGTTGAGGATTGTAGGGTGTGGTTAGTTCCCTCTTGATTCCAGCTTCTTTACAAAAGTCTTCAAAATCCTTTGAATTATATTCTCCGCCATAATCTGTCCTGAGTATTTTGATCTTCTTTTCTGAATGATTTTCTATCAAGGCTTTGAACTCCTTGAACTTTCCAAAGACTTCATTCTTTCCTTTTAGAAAGTATATCCAAGTCTTTCTTGAATAGTCATCAATAAATGTAAGATAGTATTCATATCCACTCAAGGATGTGGAGGGCATTGGTCCACATACATCTGAATGAATTAATTCCAAGGTACTCTTAGTCTTTGTTTCACTCTTTGGAAATGGGTTCTTGATATTCTTCCCTTTTGCACATCCTTTGCATGTGCCATCATGATCAATCTTTAAGTCTGGAAGTCCTATAACTACCTTGCTCACATGAGGTAGTGCTTTGTAGTTAATGTGAGCAAGCCTCCTATGCCATGGCTCATTTGGGCTAGTGGCTTCATGTACAACGGTAGCTTCTAGATGGCCCTTGAGTTTTTATAGACCTCCTTCCTCTTCACTAATAACAATTGCATCCTCTATTGATTTTCCTTTGGGCCACATTAGTACTTGCCCATCTATGAATGCAACCCTATAGCCTTTCTTATCCAAAGCTGAGATAGAGAGTAAGTTCTTCTTCAAACCTGGTACATATAAGATCTCCTTCATCTTCAATGGGGTTCCAGAATCAAGCTTGTAGCTTGCTTCACCAACTCCCTTGATGGGATATTGATAGTCATCTCCAAGGGATACCTTCTGTGGAGAGGTCTTCTCTTCAAGTTTTGAAAGAGTCTTCTTTTGACCTGTCATGTGCTTTGAAGCACCACTATCAATGAGCCATGTATCTTCTCCAGGTGTTACTGCCCTAGAGAGTGCAGAGAATAGAACATATTCTTCTGCATCTTCTTCTTCTTCTACTTTAGATCTTTTCTTTTGAGGCCTTTCTTCCTCTTCTTCTTCACTATCATCTTCTGTTAGATGAGCTTGATGTCTTTTGTGGTGAAAACCCTTTTTCTTCTTTAGAGGACAATCCTTAGCAATGTGCCCTATTTTGTGACAAGTAAAACATTGAAATGAGGAGTAATCTCTTCTTTGATTAGTTCCGCTTTTCTTTTGAAATCTTTGTGGAGGTTGAGACTCCTTGGAACTATTCTTTTTGAAGTGGGATTGATTCCTTCTTCTCTTGGTGTGGGTGGCTAAGGCTTGGTCATCTTCTTTGAGCAAGGCTTCTCTGTTGGAAACCCTAGCTTCTTCTTGAATGCAATCCTCCCAAACCACATCAAACTTCATACTTTCTTTTCTGGCATACATAGTTTGGATGAAAGACTCCCAAGATCTAGTGAGACCATTTAGAGCAGTAATGACTAGTTCATCTTCATCAAGGGTATCTCCAATGGCATCTAGTTGTTCCTTGAACTGGGAAACCCTTGAGAAATAGTCTTGAACAGATTCTCCTTTATTCATCTTGGTGCTCTTCAATTGAGCTCTCAGGTTCATCTTCCTATTGATGTTCTTTCCTTCATACATTCTGGAAAGGGAATCATACATTTCCTTTGGAGTCTTCTTGGATGCCACTTGGGGAATCAAGTGGTCTTTGATAGAATCAACAATGATTCTCTTTTCCCTAATCAAATCCTTCCTATGCTTCTCTTTGGCTTCATCTTCTTCAGGTTCTGCAACCTCATCCTTGATATATTTGGGCAAGATCATTCTCTTCAAGAATGAGACCAATTCTGTATTTCCATGCTCGAAAATTTTCTATACCCTCTAGCTTGTCTTCAAGCTTAGTACTTGGATCCATCTTATCCAGAGGTCAAAGAGATTGAAGTTTCTCAAGAGATAGAATAATACTTACCAGGAGATGTGCTTGATTGAGTTGAGAGTTCTGGTGTCTTTTGCTTCTGGAAACTTCAACTTTTCACCTTCCGGATCTGCAACAGAATTTCTGGTTTTCTGGTCTTCTCTTTTCTGGTGCATAGGTTCGCATCTTTTCTGGTTCACTGGTTTTATGGTTTTCTGCACTTTTGGTCAAACTAGGGTTTGACTTTCCCGGAGTTCTACCCAACCAAAAATCTCGATCCAGGGCTCAAAATTTCGGTTTTGAGGAGGGCTATCTAGCCATGCAATTAGAATCCAAAAATTCCAACTTTTGTAGAAACCCTAATTTTCACTGGAGGAGGAGAGAGAGGTATTTTCACCTTGTGAAAGATGTCCTATTCAGGCTAGCTCTGATACCATGTTAAGTTTAGCCTAATTTCACAAGCAAGATCACTGAAAGAAATACAATCACAAGATAGACAAAGATTTACCCTGGGAAACCCTCATGGGGTAGAAAACCCAGCAAAGCTTTCCTCAATAAAGATAATCAACCAATACAAAGATGTAGTCCAAGACTAGAGCTCCTTCTCCTCCTATACAGAACTCTCTCTCTCTTGTGCGCTACTCACAAGAGAGATAATTGAGGAACATACCTCCTCTACTTATACTCATTTCCCGACTGAACTTTACTCTAATGGGGCCGACCTCTCCCAGGAGAGTCTAATAACCCCCAAATAGTAAACTCGGGGCCGACCTCACATGGGAGATCTAATAACCCTAGTTACCACATTCTCTCGGAGGAATAAACATCTCCGGATATACAATAGGGTCACCACGGAGGAATGTACCATCTCTGGAATAATAAAATACAAATATAATATTTTTTGAAGTTACAATATTTCAACAAAACATTGAAGATGCATTTCAGCGCATAATGAAATTCGCTTTTCACGATATCAAACACGTAGTTGAACCTTATCTTGATGATCTCCCAGTGCGATCTCACAAGAGACGGGATCATCCTGATCACTTGAGACTTATGTTTGAATGATGCAGATATTACAAGATTCGATTGAATCCTAATAAATGTGTGTTCTGCGTCAGGTCCGGACGTTTACTGGGTTTTATTGTATCCAGTCATGGTATCATGGTCGATCCACTTAAAGTTGAGGCTATTGTAAATCTGCCTCCTCCTCGAGCCCTAATACAACTTCAGAGTCTGCAGGATATGTCTAACTTCTTACGACGTTTTATCATTAACTATGCCAAAATAACAAAAGATTTCATGAGACTGATCAAACAAGATACCTATTTTCTTTGGGATGAGGCTGCTCAAACTTCATTTGAGGCTTTGAAAAAGGCATTATTATCAGCCCCCTTGTTGAGCCTGCCAGACTATTCGAAGGATTTCCTGCTATATCTGGCTGCATCCGTATACACGATCGACATAGTACTTGTAGGAGGATGACAAGCTCCAAGAGCATGTCATTTACTATTTGTCGTGTGCCTTAATAGATCCTGAGATTAAGTATTCTTATGTGGAGAAGTTGGCATTAGCTGTTGTCCATGCTCTTTAGAGGCTACATCACTACATCTTATTGCGAACTACCACAATGATTACTGAGGTCAAGCCGTTTCAATATGTTCTCACTCGACGTATCATCGGTGGGAAATTCAATAAATGGATTGTAATCTTGCAGGAATTTGACCTAGTTTTTCAATCGGCTAAGTCAAAGAAGTCATTGGTTTTCGCCGAACTAATCTATGAATTTCCTAGTGACATAGTACACAATGAAGAAGAGTCATCATTCCTGGATGAACACATATTCCTTATTGCGTCTTCTGACCCATGGTATGGGGATATTTTAGTATATCTCCAGAATTTGAGGTGTCCTCCTACTTTCTCTAGGGATGAACAACGGAAACTGAAAAACCATGCAAAGAACTATCTTAGTATTTCTGGTACTCTTTATAGACGTGGGATAGATTCCATTTTACACCGTTGTTTGACGTTAGAGGAAGCCGAAATAATATTGAATGACGCTCATTGTGGAGCCTGTGGAGGTCATCTTTCCGGGTTGGAAACAATCCAGAAGATACTGCGTGCTGGTTATTTTTGGCCCACGATCTTCAAAGATTGTGTGGAAGCTGTGAAACACTGTCATCCATGCCAGTTTTTCACCAAAAAGATGAGAGCACACCTAGATCCTCTCCATCCTATGATTACAGCAGGCCCCTTCACCAAGTGCGGGATTGATTTCATGAATTGTAATCCAGTTTCTGCTGGAGGTCATCATCACATCATTGTTGCCGTCGACTACTTCACCAAGTGGGCCGATGCAATGCCTATTGTCAAAGAAGATGGAGAAATGGCTTCTTACTTCATATTTAATAAGATCATTGCTAGGTTTGGTGTACCCAAATAAATCGTCACAGACCACGGTCTACACTTTCAAAACAACATGATGACCGAATTATACACCATGTTAGGTTTTCAGCAGGAAAATTCATCTTTGTTTTATCCACAAGCGAATGGTCAGGTCGAAGCGGTCAACAAAACTTTGAAAACCATTTTGCAAAGGACCGTTAACGCCAGTCGATCCAACTGGCACATCATGTTGTATCCAGCACTTTGGGCATACCGAGCTAATGTTAAGACTGCCACCGGGTTCTCTCCCTTTCAACTTGTTCATGGGATAGAAGCAGTTGTTCCGATTGAATGCGAAATTCCTTCATTGAAGTTGGTTTTTCCAACTACTCCCTGACACTTCAGTTTTAGAAGAACGTTTGTTGCACCTAGAACATCTTGATGAGCAGCACTGTGATGCGCTCACAACAAACAAAGCACATAAGAATCGAGTTAAAGGTCAATATGAGAAGTCTGTCAAGCCTAGGGTTTTTCTCGAAGGAGACCTTGTTTTGCTTTACGACTAAGACAAGGAACCCTTAGGAGCTGGCAAGTTCAAGTCAATGTGGCTTGGTCCTTACATAGTCTCTAAGGTTCTGAAGAAGGGTGCTTACGAGTTAACGGATTATGAGGGTAATAAGTTGTTGGAGCCTAGAAATGGGATCTACTTGAAAAAGTATTACGCTTAGGTCTCGTTGCTTTTTCATGTATTATAGCTTTACATTTTGTAGAGTTATATTTGCGTGTAATTATCGTTACGTCTTATGTGTCTATTGCTTTGTGTTTAAGATGTCGATTGAACACTTCATAGGATTTGTTGATGGCGCTAGTCTCCACACCCGTCAGTTGGCTGCAACATCTTGGGTTATTTACTCACCGACTGGCCAACTGGTTTCTTCGAGAGGGGCTTGTTTGGGTCCCACAACGAATAATGTAGCTGAATACAGCGCGGTCATAGAGTTACTCCGAGATGCTCTTCATCATGGCATTTCACATCTAGAGGTAAGACTTGACTCGCAGCTAGTTGTGTTTCAGTTAATGGGTGATTATCAAGTTAGAGATCTTGTTTTGCTATGTCAGTTCTTGCGAGTTAAGTTACTTGAAAGACAATTTGATTACATTACATATCAACACATTCCAAGAAATTTAAATGCTCTAGCTGATTCATATGCAAATTATGTTTTAGACTAGAATCTGCATCATACACATCCATAATAAACGATTCACGCATAAAGATAAGAACACACATGTAAATAAAGCCGATACTGTATATAAGCCGTATCAAAAAATATATGAGTTTGAGTCATAAGTCTGTCATGGTGTCATATCCATATAAAAAAAGGGCTCAATGGCCTAAAAAATATACATATATATGTCCTCCTCTATGGAGAAGGAGGGGCCTCTGCCATCTCTGCCACAACCTCTTTGTAGCAGATGACTAGTCTCACTACTTTTCTAAGTAGCCGAATCCATGTTGGGGGCACACCCACAACATTCTCCTGCATATCAAGCGGAATTCGCTCGATCCTGTATGTAGGGATGTCATGAGTCAATCGAATCATCTTTCCCTCTATGTTTACTAAAATGGCATCAACTACCCCTACAATGAATGGTCGCACAAAGGTACGAGGGTGTCCATCAGGATGCACAGGCCCAACATCTGCAGAAGACAATTCATTTAGTATTTTAAACTCATCAAAAAATAATATATATAAAATGAAAAAATTAAATAATTTTTCAAAACATAACTTACCCATCTCTCCCTAGGCAGATCTTGGAGGAAGAGCCAACTCAGGATCATGACGGAAGTCCATAACCGCATATGGGAAATGCTCTAAAGCCGACACTTGTTGATCCCACCATGCCCAGTAATCCTCATCACTATAAGAGATATTGCTCTCGCCGCCACCCTGGCGCTTGAAGATATATCCCCAACGAGTAATAAGGGGTTTACAAGGATTAAGCGGGGTCAAGACCATCCCCAGACTCAATGCAGGTACCCTCTCAAAGAAGAAGGTATAGAGGATACTTCTGTAACCAAAGTTCTTCATCCTACCAGTTTTGCACCCGGTAAGCTGAAGTTTCATGTTCGCCAGCAAGCTAGAGCACCAGTCATAAAAAACCCTATGCAAGCATTCTGTTCCCACATGCATCTAGTTCCATGAAGCAAGGTGTTGTGTTGTGCTTCCTCCCATCCGGTTCAGAGGACTCAATATAACTTTCAGTGGAAAGCTCACAATGCTTGCTATGGAAACTTGACTACTGGTCTTTTCAGTACCTGGCAAGCAGTAGGTATTGACATAATCTTGCACGGAGAGGGAACCCACACTTCGAGAGGTGCCTTTGAGATTCACCACCTCTCCTCTCCAAGAGAGGCTAGTGATAAGGTAGATGTCATCAATAGTGAGTTCGAGAATCTCCCCTTGGAGATTGAACACTCTAGCATCAGCATCCCAATACCGTACCATCCTTTCGAGCAATTGGGTTTGCGCTCACATATTGACAATTCGATAGAATTTTAATAGCCCGCATCTTCTTAATGCATGAAGCGTTAATGGGTCTCCCATAACTTGTCGATCCATTTCCTCATGCTCTCTTTCACGCCACACAAGAACCATCCTGCAAAATCAACCATTGCGTTGGTCAAACGTTATTTTTTGCCCTACTTCTTGCAGTGTGCGCTACTGTCATAGATAGACAGTAGCGTCTTGGACACAGCTCCTTTGCAAATAGACTAGCGCACTTTTGTCGAGTGCGCTAGTATTTTTCAAAGAAACCCGCGCACCCGCAGAAACAAATTTAAAACTTCAATAAAAAATGAATTTGACCACTAAAAAACTATAAATTTACATGCAAATGAATAAGAAGGATGATATTACTTACTTGGAAGAAGCAGAAGATGGTTTGATAGCCCGGTTTGATCGCAACAAGCAAAGGAAGTTGAGGTTTGTTCTCCACACTTTGCCCTAGAAATTTTGAAATGGTGAATTTTGTTTTCAATTTGAAACTATTTATAAAAATGTTCTTTTAAATTTTTGCCCACTTTCATGAATGTGGTATAGTTTCAAATATTTTTAAAATGTCTTATTTAATTCACTAATGTCTTTTGAGTTTTGGTGGATTAGGTAAAGTATACTTTGCAGAATTTCACTATATTTTAAAATCAATCCGTCAAAGGTTTGTTTTCTTCATTGACATATCAAATTAGGTACCATACTGTTCAGTATCTTATGTCATTGAGAAAATTTCTTTTGATTATGTGATATATCACTAACTTGGTTGTCTAGAATTCTATCATCTGGCAAGTCATGATAACTTATATCCCTGAGGCTGATAAAGTCATTTTAAGCCCTCGTTAGACTTTTTCAAAACAAACAAGATCGCCGAGTATAATTGTCTTTTCAAACTCGTTAAAGGATTTGAAGCGAAATCTGCTTAAGTATAAGTTTATCCCTTTTCCAGAATTTTGTGGATTATTTACAAAAAAGGAATACTCTAGTCATACGTGGCTAGAAGAGTTCTTCTCTCATTGTTTTACACTTTTTAGGGTGAGGAGACTAACTGTACGAAAAAGGACCTTTTTGGAGTCTTCTTTAGGGTTTTTAGACTCTCAAAACATGAAAACACCAACGAGCATTCACCTACTCGGGTTCGATGTGAAATCCACGAGAAGGTATATAGAGGATTGTTTAAGTTTTTCAGACTCTTTAAACAAAGAAAACATCGGCGAGCACATACCAACTCGGGCTCGATACTAAAATCCATGAGTAGGTGTATGGAGTTATTGTTTAAGTTTTTCAGACACCTCAAAAAAGGAAACACCGGCGAGCATAAACTAATCCAGGATTGATATTATAATACATGGATCAGTGTTATAGAGTATTCGTCTATCTTTTCTTCAAACTATGTAAAAAATGAAGAAAGACTATTGAGTTTGCTTTCTTGGACTCATTAAAACCAACAAGAAGGATATTCTTTGATAAAAAGAATAAGGGAAGAGAAGGGTATCAGACATCTTTTCAGTTTCAAAGGCAGCTAGTCAGTCATGTCCTTGAACACATCACCTATTTGAGTCCATCATTCAGTTGGGTTTCATTTTTTGACCTTAGGGTGAACCTGATCTCAGAGTTTTTACTCCTCCGATTGGTTATTCTTCCAAACATATGGAGAATCTGCTAATGTCTCCTACATTGTAGGTTTATATCACGTTCGTGTCATGTTAAAATCTACCTAAGTCACTTTGGTGTTGTGCTCACTGTTCAAGGATACAGCTTGTGTCGGCCATTCTGCAGTAACCTTGACTTCATGTGCCGGCCATCCTGGTGTCTGTATGTTTCATCTTGTATTTGTCCTACTCCAAATCAGCTCAATCTTATGAGTGCTCCTCGTGTTGGATGATGGAGGATGCCTTAAGGCCTCCCTTCCAATGGACTTCTTCCCATTGACTTCAACTCATTGTACTATGGGAATGAAGTTTAGAGTTTTGGATAGTACCTTGGGGATTGCAGTCATCAGTGGCAGTTTTCCTCGCTATTGGATAGTGGGAATACATCAATGTATCCTATTTGATAGATTCTTCAAGTGTTCAACTTCAAGACCATTTATTCACACTTGCTAGAATGTACTAAGTACCTCGGGCCCCATTAACATTATCGATGGAATCCCCCGCGTTTGTTAACGGTATACATCAATGACCGGTAATCAAATGGTACCCCCCATGTTCGACTCCAGCTTATTATTCACATGGATAGGGTTTGTACCTTGGGATGTTTTGGATGAAGACCTTGGACTCTGATAGCATCATCATTCATGTTATTACCCAAGCTGCGCAAGACTGAGCCGCACTCATTTCTGGATCTTCATGAGACATAGATCCAGCTTGTTGTTATGGCTATGATCTCTCATCATTGACATGGATCCATGCTTGTATGTCAGTGGCCATGCTATATGTACATCTCCCAGTTATGTATCGGAGATCTTGTTGTATCATACCGAACATCTATATGATGTCAAGATTGTAATTGCTCACTGACCTTGATTCTTGTTTTCAGGTACTTTTGTGACTTCGTCCTGTGGTTTCTTGCTCCTCCTCTGACTTGGAATTATAATGTATTTCGACCATCGTTTCCCTCTGACCTCACACATTAGGGGGCATCTGTTATAGGTCAAATTTGCACTTCTCCGTCCATGATCACATTTCCCTGTTGATCACACAAAAGGACACTATGGATGGAAGAGCTAGATTGACCTTAGATGATTTACTGCTGAGATCAAACCTCTTCAGCTGAAAACTATATTTTTTCTTCATATTTCATTAAAGATGCGCTACTCTTACAATTGGTATCTAGCGCACTATGCGCTAGTTCTACTAAAACAGATCCACGCACTTATCTCAAAAGTGGTATGCGCTAGTCTTTGAGCATACTAGCTGCGCCCTAGGCGCGTTGTCTAGTGTGATACTTGCACACATATTAAGATGAAATGGAAAAATATATTAATATTATGAATTGGGATTAGTTAAGGTTGGTATTGTAACTCCCCCAACCTCCCAATTCAACTGCCTTACGAATCTAACTCCCTGCCTTGGCCATAAATACAAAGGGAAGCCATGAGGAAGAGGCCAATGAAGAAGAATCTATTATTATGCTGAAGGAATTTCTAAGTCATTGTGAGGAGCAGGAGCCTAGAACTTGGTTGCAGAAGTGCTTGGAACAGATCAGGTATAAACTGTATTTGGTTGCATTTCTTTGACAATAAATATCGAGATACCCTTCCCGTCCCAATGGAATGTTGTTTCTATTGAATTTATGACTATAGTTAATGTCATATTGTCTTCAATATCATTATATATTTATAGTCAAGATACACTGAGGAAGGTCTGTGTATTTTGCAGATACATTGTTGTGGAGATTGGGCGAAAGCTAGGACTAGCCACCATAAACAAGGTACTGATTTCAGAATCCTAAGCTCATTTTGTTTACAGTCATTAATGCAAAGTAGAATGTATCTATCAGTCACCCCATGTACGTTGATAGCATCCTTTCCCCTACTATAGGGTATAATCCTTAACATCAAGGTGTCCATTTGCTTGATCTCCATATAGATAATATCTTCTTTCTGCATGCCAAGATATTTATCTAGATTTATCCAAACCTCAAATGGATACTCAACAGAATCAATGAGATAATACATTCTAGGAGGTATAGCCAAACACATAGTTCCATATGCTTTATAACAATCATTAAGTCGATCACACTTCTCTTCATAAGATTCTGGCTTGCTCACAACACCAATGGACACATCAAAGAGACATTTTCTCTTGAGATATGCACACATATTTTCTTTCCATTCAGAATAATTGAATGGAGAGAGGAGATGAACAACTTTCGAATCCATATTGAAGTTGTTGTAGGAACTTGCAAAACACACACTTGGATATCTATTTTGGAAGCAAGACTAGGATCCCATATGAAGCTCTGA
Source organism: Larix kaempferi (assembly GCA_027924585.1). Taxonomy (NCBI): domain Eukaryota; kingdom Viridiplantae; phylum Streptophyta; class Pinopsida; order Pinales; family Pinaceae; genus Larix; species Larix kaempferi. Next base: position 3,742,759 of record BSBM01000961.1, on the reverse strand, counting down.
CACCATGTCAAATTCTATATGTGTCACAAGTGGATCTAGATTACTAGATCAAGCTTCACTTAGAATTTACCAAATATTGATAGGAAAATAGAAGAAATATGAAGAAAATATTAAGTAGAACACAAGAGAAAAACACTCATGTGGATTAATATTCCATTACATTATTATTCAATAGCATGTGTACAATATATATATGCTCTAAGGAGGCAAAATCGAGAGACTTAGTGGAAAGTTGTGTAGCTCACATTAATGCTAGGCTTAATGGAGTAATCCCCCATCTATGACATTGTGCCAAGTGTAACTCCTATATTGGGCCATAATGAGGTCAAACGAACCTATGAGGACCATGAGGAAGTTAGTAAAGTCAATAAATGTGGATGGAGTCATTATGAGGGAAAATTAGGCGGTTTAGGTCTTTGGTAGTGCCCATTAATGAGCAATTTGACCATTTCCAATGCATTAGTGCCCTTGGTCCAACCTTATCCCATTAAACAAGGGCGTGGTGTGCCTGCCTCATTAAATGCATTAATAGGGCTCCTTTGACAAACCACTAATCTAATATGTGGACAAACCCCTTAGACTGGGCACTATGAATCCAAACCATGGAACAACTTACATTAAACACTTGGAACCTTATGCAAGAATTATTAACCAAGGTCTAGATGGGAATTATGTTCCAACACATGTCTTCAATAACCTGATTAACCCTTTTTGTCTATCCATCTGTCCGAGGATGATGTGAAGTACTCATATTCAAATATGTTCCAAAACCTTAAAAAAACCTTTCCAAAAATGACCTGTAAATTTTGAATCCTTGTCTGACACAATTGCTTTTAGAAGACCATGCAATCTAGCTACCTATTTCATATAAATATCTTATATTTCAGTTGCTTTATGCGTAGTATTAACTAGTATAAAGTGAGCCGTTTTAGTTAATTTGTCTACCACTACCATAATAACATCATGTTGTGACCTTGTCTTAGGTGATTTCGTGATAAAATCCATACTGAATACATGCCATTTCCATTCTGGTATCTGTAAAGGTTGTAACAAACCTGTAGGGTGTCTATGTTCAAACTTTACTTTCTAGCATTCTAAGCATCTAGCTATGTAATCTGCAATTTGCTTTTTCATTCTTGGCCAGTAATAATCCTTCTTAACTGCCACTACTGTCTTTTGATAACCATAATGACCTGGATACGGTACATCATGCAATTATTTTAAAACCAATTTCTTTACGTTTTCTGAGTCAGGAATGTAGACCTTGTTCTTATAATTAAGTATTCCATCTTCCAGTTTATAGTGTTCAAACTTATATGTTGTTCCCTGTTGCTGCAAACTTGCTTTTACATGTTGAAAGAATTCAACTGTACTATTTTCCTATTTTATTCTATCCTTTAAATCTAAAGTGATAGTACTGATAGCTACATGCATCACATGCATTTTCCTACTGAGTGCATCCGCCACTTTATTTTTTTTTCCTTTTATATGTTTAATGTAAAAATTGTATAGTAGTTCCATCCATCTTCTTTGTCTTTCATTTAGATTAGGTTGTTCGAACACGTAATTTAGTCCATGGTGATCAATTCTTAATTCAAATTTATTTCCCATTAAGTAGTGTCTCCATATGTTTAAAGCATGTACTACTGCTTCTAATTCCAAGTCATGTGTAGCATAATTTTGTTCATGTTCCTTTAACTTCCTAGAATCATAACAAATAACCTGTCCATTCTGAGTTAACACACCACCTATACCCTGCTGACATGCATCTGTACATACCATTTTTTTTAATCTGGATTCACAATTTTCAAAACCGGTGCACTAGTAAGCATCTCTTTTAGCTTTTGAAAACTTGTTTCACATTTAGATGTCCAATCAAAATTTATACCTTTCTTTTGTAAAGAATTTATTGGATGTGCAATATTTGAAAATCCTTCTATAAACCTGCGATAGTAACCTACTAATCCCATAAAAGATCTAACCTTTGACACATTCTTAGGTGTTTGCAAATTCATAATTGCTTCTATATTTTCGGTGTCAATTGAGATTCCTTCTTCTAATACAATGTGTCCTAAGTAGTGAATCTTGTCGCGATAAAAAGAGCACTTACTTAACCTAGCATAAAGTTGATTCTCTCTGAGTACCTGCATTACTAGTATCAAGTGTTCTTCATGTTCTTTCTTTGTCTTAGAGTAAACGAGTATGTCATCCAAGAAAACAATCACAAACTTGTCGAAATATTTTTTGAAAAATCCCATTCATCAAGCACATAAAGGTAGTTGGTGCATTCATCAAACCAAATGGAACAACTATAAACTCATAGTGACCATATCTTGTTCTAAAAGCTGTCTTACTGATGTACTCTTCCTTAACTCTGACCTGATGATAACCGAACCTGAGATCTATCTTTGAAAACAATTTGGCACCCCTTAACTGATCAAATAAGTCATCAATTCTAGGCAAAGGATACTTGTTCTTGATAGTTTCTTTATTTAACTTCCTGTAATCTATGCAAAGTCTCAAGGTACCATCTTTATTTATTACAAACAAAAACGGTGCTCCCCAAGGTGATACACTAGGTCTGATATAATCCTTCTTTAATAATTCCTCTAACTGCATCTATAACTCTTTCATTTCAGGTGTACTCATCATATAAGGGACTTTAGACAAAGGAACTGTACCGGGAACTAGATCAATAGTAAAGTCTATATATCTTTTAGGAGGCATTCCAAGTATCTCTTGAAATACATTTGAAAATTCCTGTAATAATGGGTAGTCCTGTAACTGAGGTTCCTTTTCCTTATATTCTTCTATGTGAGTTCCATAAATATGACACCCTTTTCTAAAACACTTCTTTAATTGTAAGGCTATAACCTGACTTAAAGATATCAGTCTATGTATTCCTTTAACTATTACTCTGTTTCCTTCCTCATCTAGACATGTGTAAGTCTTATTGTAACAATCCAAGATAGCTTGTTGTGTAGTCAACTAGTCCATACCAATCAAAACATCATAAGAGCCTAAGGGGATAACATTCAAATATGCTAAAGTCTTTAAACCATTCATTTCCAAAGGACACTGTCTTCTAGTTCCAGTTGATAACTGTACAATTCCTGCTACCTCAAGGTTACTTTTCTTAAGAGAACAATTCAAAACTACATCAGGTGCAACATAACTGTTACTAGATCCCAAATCAATTAAAATAGACACAGTCCTGTTACCAATCTTACCTACCACTTCTATCATGTGAGATTGATGATCTTCCTTCCTACCTTCCAAAGATGCATAAATCTTCTGAGTCTTACCAATAAATCCTCTGAGTCTTACCAATAATCCTCTGAGTTTTAGTTGATCTTAGTTTGTGAATAAAAATAAATTCATATAAATCTGAATCTATCCTTCAATAATAGAGCTAGCAGTTATGTTGGTTAATTTCCCCGGGTATTCAAAATAGAGCTAACATGCCTGTGCATATACCTAGTTGAATGACTATTCCTATTATGCAAGTTATTTGTTGATTATGTATTGTCTCTTCTTTATTATACAATGCAATTTGGTTGCAACACATCTATGCTTTGCTATTTTTTAATTTTACAAGAAATTATATCATAGATCATGTAGGATTAGCCTCGGCATTAAAAAATTGAAGTGAATTGAAATATATATTAAAGCAACCTAGAAATTGTTAACTCAGGAGCAACATCGAATTCGATTTCATTGACTAAGCCAAGGGGTTTTGCATGTTAATTAAGCAACATTGCAAGGAGCTTAGGAACATTTCATTGAGTTAAAGAGGATTGCACAATATATACGTGTTGCATGGAGCTTAAGGAGCATTGCATGGTAGCTAAGAAGATTTTTCAAGCTAGATATTGCGGGGATTGACATTCAAATGTCACTAGAGCTAGCAAGCTTGTTTTTTAATTTTCTTGGGTATTCAAAATAGAGCTAGCAGGCTTGTGCATATATCTAGTTGAATGACTATTCCTTTTATGCAAGTTATTTGTTGATTATGTACCGCCTCTTCTTTATTATACAATACAAGAAAATAGATCATAGATCGTATATCATGTAGGATTAGCCTTGGCATTCAAAAATTGAAGTGAATTGAAATATATATTAAAGCAACCTAGAAATTGTTGACTCAAGAACAACAATAAATTAAATTTCATTGACTAAGCCAAGGGGTTCTGCATGTTAACTAAGCAATATTGCAAGTAGCTTAGGCACATTTCATTGAGTTAAAGAGGATTGCACATTATCTAAGTGTTGCATGGAGCTTAAGGAGCATTGCATGGTAGCTAAGAAGATTTCTCAAGCTAGATTGTGGGGATTGACATTCAAATGTCACTAGAGCTAACAAGTATGTTTGTTAATTTTCCTGGGTATTCAATCTGTTATACCTTGTTGTTATACTTTGAGCATTGTTATATGAAGCTAAGAATATGAATTAATGGATGCATGAAGCTAATTAAATCATTGAAGAATATGGATGCATGAAGGTAAGAAACATGCAATTGATCTATTGATGCTTTTAGTTTTAGCTTTTAGTAGAGTTAATGAATAGTTCTGAATTTGAATGACTCTTCTGTCACATGTTTGGGTCTATGCATGAATTATATATATAAACACTAGAATTGAAATATGCACTAGAGCAGAAATCTAATAGACATGTTTGTTAATGTGCATGGGTATTAAACTTGTTATACTTTGTTGTTGCCTCACATGTAACTTGAATGTGACCCGGAACTTATTTTTGGAATGATACTGCTAGTTGGGAAAATAATTGAAGAATATTGCAATACTTGAACAACAGACTCGTTGTGCTGTGTGAGGCCTATCATCAGTGATCCCTTAAGTAGTTGTGGAATCTGAAAAGTGAAAATGGTGGTTCTATGAAGATGGATGGTGATTTATAAAATGCTATGTTAGTTTTGATTAGCTCTTTGAATTGGAATGGATTGAAGTCTTGAATTTCTTATTGTGTGGTTAGAATCAATTGGAGTGTGATCCAATGGCTAGGACATTCACCTAGATGATCCTTGTGCTTTCCAGTAGATTCATGGTTGTTTTAATTGGGTTGGTTGATAGTTAATGCATTGTAGATTGCATACATAGGGATGGGTTGCTGATAAATCCAGCAGGTGAAGTTGAACATCTTGTTTGGTTTACTTGTCCAACTGTTGATTAGTTCTGGGCTCATGCTAGCCTTTCTCCTTGGTACATATGTCTCGAAAGGTCATTCGTTGGGTTTGATTAAATGGTGTTGTTATACTCTTACGTTGATATGCGTAGGGGGTTTTAAGGTTTGATGGAATCTTTATGTCAAAATAGTGCAGGATGGGGCAATTATAGGATGTTTGTAAGGTAGATTTGTTTAGGATGGGTAAGGGACATGATGTTTTGTAAGATGGATATGTCATACATATAATAGTCACTAAACATTTTGTAATGTTTTTGGACATTAAATATTATTTAAATGACATATATATGCTATTTATCTAGAGATAGATTAATTCTATTATTGGATCTAGTAGATGCGACAAGTTGTATGACTACTTCTGATTCGTGCCTCTTCCTTATAGAAAAAGGGATGTTTAGCGATGACATTCTTGAAATTGAGGAAATTCTAGTACCGAAGTGGTGGAATAACTAGTTTCATAGAGGAAGCTAGAGTAATTATCCAATTTTTGTGGAAAAGAAGCACTTCCATGACATAAGGGTAAAGATTAAAACATAATGACGAATATATACTTCATCTAGATACAATAGGCATAACCAGGAATACAATGCTTCCTTGATAGAGCTCGTTGGCAGCATAAGACGAAGGGATAGTTCCCTATAGGAGCAGATAAAGACAAATGGAAAGTGCATAGAACTTAAAATCATTCAACCAATGCCGAACAACGCCTTTTATATCGCATAGAACTTGGCGTGTGATTACAACTGTACAGGGGCATTCTTATTGTCAATATGATATTTATACGTATATTCACTTTCACTTTATTTATTTATGATTACTGTACGTACTGATCATGGGAGCCATGTTAACCGCAGAAGACGACGTTGTAATTAGCAGTACCAGAAGGGCAGGTGAAGGTGCTTGTGGCATCGTCCTTGGCATAGCTATAGGCCTGTGGGCACTGCCCCTTGAAGAACTGGGAATAGTCGGTGGGGGAACAGTTGTTGAGGTAGGCGCCTGTGCAGCAGTATTGAGGCGCATTGAAAGCAGCACAAGCACTCTTGCATCCACCGGTTACTTTCAATTGTGAAGGGCACCTGGCATTTATGTTGCTGGTGCATCCTATTTTTTGGCAATTGGAGTTGGAGGGACTTATGGAGAGAGGGATATTGAAGCCATCAACGAGAGAGATATCATAGAAATCTAGATTCATGTACTGATTGAGAGCATATTCAAAAAGAGTTGCGGGCACACTTCCATAGCCTTGACAATTCGGCAACCCGCCGCAATCACCAGTGTTGCAACTGCCTCTCCCGCTTCCGTCGAAGGAGCAGCCGGTACGACCCCAAATTCTGGCTTGTGTTGTTCCTGCGGCAACGTTAAAACTCCATGTTTGGCCCTGTCCCAACGCTTTGCCGCCACCAGGACTTGCAGCCGCCCAAACTGTGTATGGACACTGGTTCTTCACTACGAATGTCGCGCATTGGGCACCTGCAGTTCAGCAAGATATATTTACAACATATTTTTGTAAATTCAAACTTAACCATATTTACCATTTGTAAATTCAAACTTGTTCGTTTTTAGAGTATAAGAATAAATTTTTACAACAAATCATGTAATTGGTCGAATAAACTAATGTTGATCTCTGTAGAAATTAACTATCATCATGATCATCATTACATAGGAGTAAAAGTAATCAGTAATACATTTACATTTAGGCTACCCCAAATCAGCAAAAAAAAATACTTAATCTTCTAATTTTAGAGAATTTAGAGAAAGCACTACTTTCAGCTTACCTTGCAGATAAACGTTCACCACTGATATTGTTGCTATCGCTGTGATCCAAATGGAAGCTGCTAAACTACTTCTCCTCCCCATTGCAGCAACTTAAAGACCACTCCAATACGATGAAATACTTTTCATGCAGTTCAGATATAAACGTTGAGAGGTGCGATGAGTAAGTGAAGGCGTTAATGCCCGCTTTGGTGGGTTACCTTAAATATTTCAATTTTAGCCTTGACTGGGGCAGCCTAAATATTTCAACTCCTCTTTCATAGGATTTGAACCTGTGACCCGATGAAACTAAACCCCGCAAAAACCCATTATCCTTTCTTTGTGGAACATTTCATGGAATATGGCGGGCCCCGCTGCAGTATAAGCCACGGCCAAAAACTAATGAATGGCTTATGAGAGACAGACAGCAGGTCCGTCCTGACAAAGAACAGTAATATCAGCACAATAACCGGCAAAGTCGCGCCGTCACTGATGACTTTTCTGCCTGCGAAAACTATTTGTGCACGCCCTACCTAGTGCGTTATCCATCACGCCTCCCAACGCTTTACAAGGAATATGAACTTTCTTTTAAATTGCTATTAAAAGAATATTTTTAAAGTAAGTAATTATGATGTATATATTTTTTATTACTCTGTGTTAGAATTTAGAAATATTTTATTTATATTTAGAGGACATTTTGAGTAAACACTGAGAAGATTTAGACAAATTTATATAATTTTTTTTCATGAAGTGGAATATCTTGATTCTTCTGTAAAATATGGTGCGTTAACGCATTAATGTAGTGGAAGATCATTTTTTCGCTGAAAAAATGGTGTATAACACATTAACATTAGTGTAATCACTACCTTTTCTCTTTTTCACATAATACATTACACATTCATATATATATATATAATTTTTTCAAATAAAAATAGTACATATAAAATTGTTTAAAATTTTTATAGTTTTAATTACTTTTCAAAATCATTAACAGACAAGATTTTAAGAAGTAAATCATGTGTGACATTACAACAAATTATTATTATTATTATTATTAACTTTTAATTATTAAAAATTAAAAATATTTTTTTAAATATAAATTTTAAGTTTTATGTGGTAAATATTTTTTATTGGTATGATTAATTTTATTTTGATGATTTTAAGTTTTTTTAAAATTTTTATATTTAATTTATAATTTATTTAATTTCTTAATTTTTTAATTTAATTTTTATAATTTATAAAATAAAAATTAACAAAAAGTAATTGTATTTATTTGATGATGATGATAATGGTGGTTAACCTCTATTGAGATTAACTTTAGTCTAACGAATCTTAAGAATAAATAAGGAAATTATTTGGTTTGCTATAAAATTCTATTATAATATGGTTGTACATAGGACACTCTAAGAGAAAGTGACCTTCATCCTCAATGCTCTTAATCTCACATAGATGGCAAATCCTTTCCTCCCATAGTGTCTTAGGGGTTGTAGTGCCCAGTTTCACAATGAAGCTCATGAGAGTTGTTTTTGTTTTGACTATATTAGTTTTCTTCTTCTAGGTAGTTAAAATAGAGATATTTTTTGTCTTCTAGATTAGGGTTAATGACCTCCTTATAGTATCTTAATTTCCTTTTGACCTCTAAATCCTTTTTATCCCACATTTTCTCTTTAAACTTGATGTAACCTTTTTTTTAATGTTATTGATATTTTTCAAAGTAACATTTTCATCAATCCCCCAATGGTTTAACCAAGCCATGGTGTATTTATGCCAACCTCTCTTGAGCCGCAGGTTTTCTTTCAACTGGATTTTAAAACAATTTTAGGGAGCCATGGTGTCATTATGCCAACCTACCAACAAGTCTTCTTCAATCACATTTACAGGGAGTTCAATGGTGAAGTAGATATACTCTCAAAGAATGTTATTGGCATTATGGATGACATATTAACTTTTGAAGAATTTAGGGCTGGTGACCTTATATGCTTGGAATGCTTATCTATTTATTGATATAGTTCCGTTTTAATTGTCATTAATTGTCAGTAGATTGTGATTTAGTGATGCTATTTTTCAAGTCGTGTAGACTTGTTATATTTTGAAACTTGTGAGAAGTTGGTTTGTTTTTTTGGACTATGATCCCATTGTTAGGTGACACTTTGGCGCATACACTTTTAAAAAGAGAGAATCTCACTTCTCTATGTTCTAGATGTCTTTATTTTGACACAAATTGTGCTTAATATAAAGTTGTTTTTTTCGATGTAAAAGAAAAATTATGATTTTATTATAATTATCCATAAATAAAATCACTAGATCATCCTCACTTTAATTTGGTCAATCAAGAGCTTAATTAATACGGTTTACTAACTTCATTTAAATTTGAAGACATGCCAAAGCATTGAAACCATAGAAGTTTTTAAATTTTTTTATTCTTCTTTTCTTTTGAAAAAAACATAGTTTTATAATTTAAAAAAAAATTATAACATTTTTTTAATGTTTTATGAATTCTTCCTCCACAATGGAAGAATGTCTAACATTTATCTTTAAGATCGCTTTATGAATTCTTGCTCCACGATTAGAGAATGTCTAAAATCTATTTATAAGATCTTCATGTCTATTGGCATCTATAACTAAGTGTTTTGTGGGATGTATGAAAAATAAATATGTCAGAAAAAAAAAAAAAAAAAAATTTCCACGTTCTCACAAATTGTTATAATACTTTAAGTTTAAAAGAATGAAATATCTGTTAAGGGGAATATCCTATGCCATTGCACGTGCATAGGATAATCTTAAGTGGAATCAATCTAACAACAATATTGCTTTAAGTTTAAAACATTGAAATATTTGTTATGGGAATATCTTATGCCATTGCAAGGGCATAGGATAATCTTGAAGATGATTTGCATGTGCAAAAGTTTTAAAATGAATAAGTAGAATAAAAACAAATAAAAAACAATACTTTTCACTTATTTATAGAAATAACCTTTATGTTTTACCATATAAACAATATTGCAACCAAAAGCAAACGAATATTTGCAATAATGGATATTGGGTTGTATTTCTAGCATGTAAAGAATGTCCAACTTGAATTCCAATAGATATAATCCATTTCTATCACCTACAAAAATATGCAAATTATCGAAGCAAAGACAAGGAGGTTAAGTTGAAATATGATATCTTATCATATTGTTTAATTTGTAAAGAATATTTACAATGATGGATATTGGGTTGTGTTTATAGCATGTAAACAATGCCCAAATGGAAGTGGATCCAAAAAGGATTACAATAGATATAATCCACTTCTGTCAGGTACAAAAAAATATGCAACTATCAAAGCTGAGACAAAGAGCTTAAATTGAAATATTATATATTATTATATTGTTTAATATTTATTGAGTATGGAAATATTAGTATGAAAACATTTATATAAGTTCTTGCAAGGAGACGAGTTATATAATTTTTTTTATAACTACTATACATATAAAAGTAAATAGAACCATATGACAATGTGTTTTAAAATAGATAAACAACCAGACATCTACCTAAATTAAATAACAATGAATAAATTGATCTAACATTTGGCTAAAATATCTACATGAAACGTGATATATTTATGTAAATTCATCTAAAAACAAAAAAAATAAAATATTAAATTCTTATTCTCAAATTATCATTACTAATGCAATACTTAAACTATGAATATTAATCCTTAAAACTAGTACATACATAAGCATTTATAACTTAAAAAATTCATGGTAATTAAAAAAATGATCATTTCTACCATAAGAAGATTGAATTCTCAATCAATTAAAGAGGATGGAGAAGAAATCCAACTCTTCCTTGAACTTTCTTTACATCCATACATAATATACATAAATTCACATAAATCATGATATGCATCTCCCCTCACTCTACAGTCACGCATTCATTACTCTCGTTTAGAATTTGTCCTCATGCTCTATTGTCTTTGAAGAAATTCCATTCACCAATTTATCTCAATGTGCTAATTTAATAATAATTTTTGTGTCTTGCAAAAATTAAACAAAAGAAAATTTAAAATTTATTACGATTAAAATTTTTATAAATTTAATTAAATTATTTACCAATACATATAAAGAAAATGATGTTGTTGGAGATTTATCAAATATGAAATGCCAAAATTTCAAATAAAAACATTTTTAAAATCAACTTTACAATATTATTGCAATTAAAATTATATAATTAAAATAATAAAATAATATAATTACAAAATAAATCCTTAGAATAACATTTAAACACATACATACATCCGTATTAAAATCATAAAAATAACATAGTAATGTTGTTGAGCTCGGTATTGTTATTGATGTCAAAGAGATTGTTGAACTTGGTAATGGCATTGAAGTCTTAAAGCCGGTTTGAAGAATTATATAGAAAATATGTGCGCAAGTCTCAGCAAGCTCCACCAAACGTGCACAAGAAGTTTGCGCAAAGTCCCACTAGAGTTATCTACGCAGGTCCCAACACAAGTATGTTGTGCAATACACTGCACAATAGTTTGCGTGCTAATCAAGCCAAAATATTAAAGTCCACAAGCTACAAGCCGACAAAGGAATAATAAATGAGGTCCGTTCAAGCCAAATGTGTGGGTAAACTTATTCGTGAAGAAAGGTAGAAGGGACGAAGTTGACATAGAAAAGCCTTTGCTTAAGGATAAATTAATTGAACAAAGATAAGAAGGAATGGTATAAATAAACAAAATATTGAAGTGTTTTGTCAAGCTTGAGCACAAAAACTGTAGTATTATGAAATTGCAAGCTTCGGGGAACATATAAAATGCTCAAAGGAATCAATCATTGTATGACTTGAGGAAGTGCCCGAGATTACAGGACAAGGAGAAATACAAGGATTAGTCGCGCAAAAATATAAGGAGTATTTGTGAAGAACACAAGGAGCATTTGTACAAGGAGCATTTGAACATAAGGATACATGGAATGGTTGCACATAAAGAGATGGAAATGTGAAGTATAATATGTTCAACAATTTGTGGAGAATAGAGGAAACATTTCAGAAAGTTCAGAGTGGATTGTGATCGAGGTATATGACAACAAATCTATATCTGGGTGGTAGGATGGGGCAAGGAAATAAGATTGGTGTCTTCCACAGGTTGGTTCCTGGTAGCTCAGGTTGGTGCCTGACTGCACAAGTTGGTGCTTGTTGACTATGAGTTGGTGCTCATAAGAGGATTGGTGTCCTCAGAGGTTGGTGCCTATAAAACACCAAGTTGGTGCTTGCAAGGGATTGGTGTTCCTTTCTGATTGGTGTCAGCAAAATTAGTGAGTGGGAGCTCACATTTGTATTGGTGATTGGTGTACTTTCCTAACATCATTGTAATAAGAATATTCTTTATATATAGAATATTTCTCAACATATTCTTTGCGTAGTGTTGTTTGTATTGAAAAATGATTTTGGTACATGGTATATGTGTTAATGAATGATCTGACATGGTATACCAAATGTTTGTAAGGATAAAAACTATGCGATACTGACTCATCCCCCCTCTCAGTATCACTTGGGGTCCAACAATGGGTATTAGAGGAGGTTCCTTTAGAGATAGTCTAACCACTAGAAGGAATATTAGTGCGCAATTTAGATTTCTGCGCAGATATGGGAAGATAGGAAGGTCTCTCAACAATCCGAGCACCACATTTTGATGGGTCTAATTATGCTTTCTAGAGTATAAGAATGGAAGTCTTTTATACATTCACTCAGAACTGATATTTGGCTGGAAGTTGTAAATGGTTATAAAGTTCCAGATGCTCCTCCAACTAATGCTGCTAATAAAAAGTTGTATGAATGCAATGCAAAAGCCAAAAATGCAATACTAAGTGGCCTATCAGACTCAAAATTTACAAAGGTCATGCAGTGTAGCTCAACAAAAGCAATACGGGACAAAATTCATAGCATATATACAGGAGACGACACTGTGAAAAAGGCAAAGCTGCAAACTTATAGAGGTCAGTTTGAGAACCTAAAAATGAAGGAAGATGAGAACATTGCATCCTACTTTCTTCTAGTAGATGAAATAGTCAATACTCTTAGAAGTCTTGGAGAAACATTTCTTGAAGAAACAATTGTACATAAGGTGTTGAGATATCTACCAATGAGATTTGATTCTAAAGTATCATTCCTGGAAGATATAAAGTATTTTAACAAGGTAAAAATGGATGAAATACATGGAATTCTCACTGCCTATGAAATGAAAACTGAAAAGGAGAATCCTTCGAGAAGTGAAACAACATTCAAGGCCTCCAAGAAGACAAAAGGAAGCAAGCAAGATTCTAGTAATATTTCTTATGACGAATATGATCTTGAAGAAGCAAACTTTGTGAAGAAACTTAAGAAAGGTCATGGAAAGTACAAAGGTAAGATTCCTTTCAAATGATTTGAATGTGGTAAAATAGGTAATTTTACTTCTAAATGTACTTACAAATAGAATAGAGATAGTGATGAGGAGGAGGATCATGATCATGGAGTAAATAAGAAGTTATAAAAGGAAGTAGACCTGAAAATTATAAAAGGTTTGGAAGACAAAAGAAAAGTCAATACTCCAGAGAGGATAGTAGCTTAGTAGATGAAGATGATAGTTGTGATGATGAAAGAGAAGTGCTCTTTATGGCAATAGAAGAAGAATGTGAAAATGAGAAATATGAAGATGAAGTAAGTGTTGAGGTAGACTTTGAAGGAGAACTTATAAGTGCTTTAGAGGATTTGAAAAAATTAAGAAAGATGAATAAGTATTTAAAGGACCAACTACAGAAGTATGAAGACCATATAGAAAAATTCAAAAGAATAGAAGAAGATCTAGCAGGAAATATGAAAGAGAAAGAAACAACGTGTGAGGAATTGGAGAAGGAAAATAACTCCTTAAAAAGGGGACTACAAAAGGTAAGCACTCACTTAGGCTATCACCAAAAGTTTGGCATAAGCTCTAAGGTATTAGATGAAATCATCAACAATCAAAGATCAATTTCAGATAGGTCTAGATTGGGATATGAACAAGACAACAATGATAAGGATTCAAGTTCAATTAAACCTAACCATGAAGCAAGTGCAAGGAGCTTTACAAATGTACTTAAGATTCCTATCAAAGAGAAATACAACATAAAGAATGAACAACAATCTACCTATGTAAACAAAGGAGATGTACTATCTAGAAGACCTCTCACTACCAGGCATCAAACTATGTTTTGGGGGCATTATTACTTTTGCAATAATTTTGGTCATAAGGCTGCAGATTGTAAAGTAGTTGCAAACAATAATTTTGAGAGAAATAGAAAGTCCTCTCAAGAACTTCAGAGCTAACAAGATAAAAAAAGAAACCAGAAAGTCTAATGAATTCATCAATCCCTTTAGTCTTTTGGAAATGGACATCGAATGCTATCATTGTCACAACTATGGTCATAAAGCTCGAGACTGCAAAAACCAGTCATTAACTGTGCACCATGATGAAACCAAAAAGGTTGCCCAATAAGACAATAATAATCTTGACCAAAACATTACATTGGGAAGTGAGCAGATTATGAGTAGATTAATCAATCCTTTGATTTTTTATAGAACTATAGAACAAAAGAGTGGAGGGGAGAGGGGATATGGTAGAGGGGTAGGATGGAGTGGAGACGGGGGAATGGGGGTGAGGAGAGGCGGCGTGAAGGGGGTAGGGTGGTGTGGGGAGGGGGGAATATTTTAATGTTTAGATTTTTTGTTTTGTTTTGTTATTTAATTATTTTTAATTTTTGTTTTGTTAGGGTGGTGTGGGGAGGGGGGAATATTTTAATGTTTAGATTTTTTGTTTTGTTTTGTTATTTAATTATTTTTAATTTTTGTTTTGTTTTTTAATGTTTTGTTGTTATAATATTATTAAATTTTTTAATATTTTTAAATTTTTGGTTTGATTTTTTACATTTTGTATTTTTTTTCAAAATTTTAAGTATTTTAACGTTTAACATTTGATTTTTTTGTGTTTTTTTTTCATTTTTTAAAAGTTTTTCATAAAATGTATGGTTTTTATAATCTTTAAAAAATTTTAATGTTTGTTAATGTTTTATTTGTATATTTTTCTAGAAAAATTTAAAGATTTTAATTTTTTAGGCAAATGTAACTTGACAACAGAAAGGGGTGTCATTGGTAGCACCTTTTTTCGAGTCGTAGGTTGATTTTATCATTTTTGTTGCAATGATTCTAATTGTTAAGGGGATGTCGTCAAACAAGTTGCAATTTTGCCCCCTCCCAAAAAAAGAGGGGTGTTATCGGTAGCACCACCGTTTCAATTCAGGGGTCGATTTATGGTTTTGCTTGCAAGGGCACCAGATGGGGTTTTAATAAAGTTGTAAATTTATCCCTGAAAAAAAGTGGTGCTACTGGTAGTACTACTTTTCAATTTGGGCTTGGTTTTTGGTGATTTTAATGCAAAAAAATGAGTTTTTATGACCAGAGTTCGCGTTCTAAGTATATAGTTCTCATTCTATAGTATATTGTGTTCATGATGAAATCATGACTATTTGCATCCAATTTATTCCTGCAGTTACTACTGAAATGCACCTAAGAAACACATCTTAATTTTCTAAGGTGTCTGATAGAGGGTTTCCTACCATTCCACTTTTTAACTCGAGTCATGTAAACAACTTCTCTAGTTGGTACAAGGTTCAGGAGATAGTTTGAACAACAAACAACTTCTTCCCAAAACTTCATCAGAAGATATTTGGTTTGCAGTAGACACCTATCCATATCGACCAAAGTCAGATTATTCCTCTCCGTGACTCTATTCTATTGAAGGATGTGAGGGATAGATATCTACCAAGAAGTACCATTTTGAAGAGATACTCTTCAAACTGTCGGCTCACATATTCACCACCATTTTCTTATCTCAAACATTTAATGGGACGACCACATTGCTTCTCAACCAATGCTCTAAATTCATTGAATCTTTCAAAGACTTGACTCTTATTCTTCAATAAATATACCCATGTAAATCTAGATAAATCATCAATAAAGGTCAAAATATACTTTGCACCTGCTAATGAAGGTTTTTTCATGCAACAAAGATCACTGTGAATAAGTTCCTGTCAATTCTATGCTCGCCATTCTTTCCCGGAATCAAAGGGTGCCTGATGATGATTTCCAAGCATACATTCTCTACAAAATACATCAGGTGGAACTTTGTCTTTGTGAAACCAGTAACCATGTTGTGAGTTACCAACTTACCATCATCTTCAAATTTCAAAAGTTTAGGCGTCCAAATTTTTCATGCCAAATTCGACTTCTATCGTCTATTTGAGAAATGAGTGTAGTTGATATAGTTGTTGCAGTTGGTCTAATCGGCCGAGAGGAATCACATAAATTATAATTTTTTTCTTTGGGATCTATATTCCCTGAAGTAATAGTCTCCCCCCAAACCTTAGATCCTTTACAATAAAGTGGTAAGGTGAAAACCCACAGTCTTTTTAGTATGCATAAGTTGAGTTACCGAAAACAATTTAACACTCATATTAGGCACATGATAGACATTTGATATTCGACCATACCAACATTCAACATATTCATTTCCAACAACTATGAGAGCATAGTCATCAACTACATAAATATTCTATTACGGGGCTCCATTTAAGGGTGAGAACAGAGGCTCATCTTTCTCCATATGATGAGTACATCTAAAATTGACTATCCATTCTATCTAAGTGGTACGAACATGTAATTCCTGAGAAGTACTTACACATGCTTACACATAAGGTATAATTTTTCAATAGGTCTATTGATTGACTGACCAGTCTATACACTGTCTTTGAGGTGCTTGACCTTTTCTTCCAAATACTTCATCTTCTTCCAACAATTCTTCTCCACATGTCCCACTTTTCCACAATGTCGACATGTCTTCTTTTTTCAATCCTTCTTTGTCGATGACGACTCTTTTTTAGGGTGGTCAATACATTTTGGTTGACGATTTGGTCAACCATGTTCTTTATAATCTTTCTTGACCTTGATTTTGAGCAAGTGAGCTTGATGTTTGATACTAAGGTTCCCTTATTCGAGCATTTTTTTTGGTCTTTAATGAATAAACACTACAAGGAAAAGAGCATATAGTGGAGGTTTTCAGTGTTATAAGATAGGAAAAAAATGTCAAAAAAACCTCCACTATAACCTCCACCAATGGTAGCAGATGTGTTAATAAAGGTTATTACAGATATATTCTATAACTAAAAAAAAACTTGGCAGTTAGAGGTTTTAGCAGATGTTTTTTTACTAGTGCGTTTTGTTGTAACATAGGTGCATCGATGCGTATCTTAATAACACACACCTGTGCTATTCTACATAAATAATTTGCACTGGTGCACTCAAACAGATCGAGCATTATAAAGCACCAAATTTTAACGCCGCACTAGTTCTTATGTATAGATTATATGCACCGGTGCTTAAGTACAACATAAATGCATCGATGAGATATTTTACGTCATACTCACTAAAAGTTTTGATATTTTAAAAATTTAATGATGTTGTCTATTTATAACAACTCCCCGAGTGCATTTCATCATAATAAGCACCAACGTGTATAAACTATTAAAATGGCTTGGTGCATTTAAACAATTCCAATGTACCAATGCGCTTAATTACAAAAAAAACACTGGTCCATAAAAGCACTAAAAAATCCCGATGCATATAAACAATTAAAAAGCACCGATGCAATTATCAAACAAACATGCACCAATAAATGCGTTTGAGATGTGTACATTTTTTTAAAAAAAAATTTAATGGTGCATTTAATTTACATTGGAGTAACATGCATGCCATTTATATAAATGCAACGGTGAGTATTATTCGAATAAACGCGTCGGTGTGACATCAAGCACCAAAATCACAACAGATGATTCTTTGAACATTGACTACTGACATTGCAGTGAAATATCTATATTATATTTTTTATTTTTTTAATTCCATTATTCATCAGAAATTGAAAGATTTTTTTATAGTACTATTCATTTCAATTTTAATTATTGCGTTTGTTTGGATTAATTTCTTATATAATAGATGCTAGCATCTAATGTAATATTTAATCATCCATACATTTAATTACCAATGTACTATTTCACATGTAACATTTGGCAATAACATTGGAGAATGCAGTAGAATAAAAAATTTTATTTTATTATATATCAATAAGAGGGCCTTTGTCATACAAAATAGGACAACATAGAGACACCAATGATGAAAATGTCAACATGCATGTCATTTTTACACTTATTGGGAACCCGTTGTCTTTCAATTTGGACACTATGTCCAGTACGTTATACAAAATATATGATTTTCATAGACAATTATTTCAAAATATACAGCAACATGCATTAACATCAAAAATAAATATGGATCATTATTCTTCGCTAGAACCGTTTTTAGTGCTCGAGCCACTTGCATTAGTTGGGTTATTTGGATGAATTTTTTGTTGATTGGCTAAATTGTTTTCCTCTTCTTTAGCTTCCATCTGCAAACATAAAACAAAAGTGTATTGAGTGTATCTACATTGTCAGGAATAATGAAAAATAAAATAGATAATATACATGAATGTAAATTGAAAAGCGATTGTAATGTACCCCGAGGATATTAGAGTGTCTAAGGGACATATCATTAGCTCTTTGAGGCTAATTAATTGATTTTTAGTGCAGTGGATAAACCATAAACATTTAATTTCTATTTTTCCAAAATTAATTGCGACACAAAATCCAATAATTAACAATAATTTAATATAAATTCATTAACACACCCAACATTTGATCTAAGTGATGGGAATGATTCTTAACATCATCTAACATTATAAAAACTTCAATACAAGACATATCCGAGATGGTAACCACTTCTAAAGGCTAATTATTCTTAATCACAATTAACTAGTAATTAAGGTGTTAATTACGACACTTAACGACACTTAGTGTACAAATGATGACACTTATCACGAATCCAATTGTTTAAAAATTAACCACCGATTATCAATCTCAATGGATTAATAAAATCTAATTACATGTAAATAAGTCCCAATTACCAAAATTACAATAATTAATCATGGTAATTACAAAAGAGAGTCCACAAGACTAGTTAACTAGTTTTCCAATATAAGCAGCTAGTCTTGCACAAAATCAAATTGTAACCATGCCATTAAACCCAAAATCAATCCTACATCCATTAAAAACATATTTAAGCGTGCAACTACATCCAAATAAATTTTTATTTGCAGATCAGTCCAATTGCACATAAGGTGATATTTTTCATCAATTCCAATGAAACTAGTTAACTTTCACTGCAAGGAATTGAGTCTAAATAACTGAACCAAAATGAAATAAATACATAAGTAAAAGAGAAAAACTGATAAGTATCCAACTAAAACACAAAAACATGTTATAGATAGAGCACATGGTTGTAGCATTCCGTTTTTACGAAGACAAAGATTTCAATCCACAACTAGTTATCAATTTTCACCTCAATGTGCCTAGTTTCCAATTTAAATTTCCAAATTCCAAATAAAGAGAAATATATGAATAATGTAGATCATGGAAACAATATCAGGGGTTACCTACATTCATATGGCTGTAGATTTCCTCCTATATACAGTCCATTAAATAATTCGCAAAAGTAGCTAATTCTACTCATCTGAATTGACTAGTAATTCTAGGAATCGCTAGAATAATTAAATCCACAGCTCATAGAATCATTCAAATGCCATTAAAACTCTAAATAACATGGCTAGATAAATATCATTCTAACATTTGTCAAAAACTTAATGTGCAAAGTCACAAATCTACTCAAAACAATCCCATTGAAGGAGATATAAATTGGAAATTGATCTAGAATTTCGGTAGACATTTACCAAAAACTATCAAGAAGATTTCCCATCACATTATCACAAAAATTTCAAGTGTATTTATCATACATAAGCATAAAAATATCACTCAGGAATTTTTACAAACACTTCATCTTCGAAGTCTCCAAACTATGCAAAACAATCCAATCGAAGAACTAATTTTCAAATAAAAGGTAGAAGCATCAAAGAGAAGTGTCTTAAACCATTCCAAGGCTACTGTAACATAAAAATAAAAATTATATAATGAAAAGGGGAAGAAATATAAGCTCTGTAGCATAGGTTCCAACGAATCATTTCCTCAAACAATTTGTGCACAAAATCCCAAAAACTAGTTTCCAATTCCTTCACAAAATTTACTTGCATAAAGATTGAATTCCATGAGAAATTTATTTCACAAATAACTCATACATTTCATCAAAATTTTCATGTTCATACATAAATAAATAAGATCAGATCCAAATAAAATAATTAAACATGAGATAAATCTCTTATATTTACCAAATATGCAACTGGAATCGACTGTGACACGTTCCACCTAGCCGTAGACACAATGCAAGCCAAAAATCACTTTGCAATGGTCACCCCCGATCCAAAACCATGATTCCACAAGAAAGAGCGCACTCAACCACAAATTATCTCAATAATTCAGTCCAAACACAACCCATTGTCAAGTGTGGCCTCTACTTCCACTCCAGGGCAATTCCAGTGGCTCCAGGACAACAGTCCAACCACAACCCAATGGAAAGTAACAGTTCGAATCCAGGTAAAATTCTAGTGGCTCCAGGACAAACTCAAATCCAAGGAAGTGGATCTCACCCCTGCTTCCAAACCAATATATCCAGAGGCAATACACATCTCTATCCAACTTCAAATCCAAGATTGTGGACCTCACCCTTGCTGCCAATCTAGGATCTCCAGAGGCAATTCCAGGAGATACATTAGTGGCTCCAGAGTAACTCAGCTTAGGAATAGGCTCCAAAAGGGTGCAATGAACAACAAGGATCTCATACCAAGAGCAAAAAAATCGAACCACAAGTGCCAAACACAAGCAAAAGCATGAACCAACACACAAGTGTGACTAGCCAACACAAGCACACAAGCAAAAGCATGAACCAACACACAAGTGTGACTAGCCAACACAAGCAAATCAAATTCCTTCATGAACAATTCGAATTGGGAGTGAGAGGGACACGATACTGAGAGTTACATTCCAAAAATAGTAAATTGGAGTTACACATCAGGTGGATACACCAAGAGTGTAACATACCCATTACTTGAAACATTTTATGTTTGAGAAAAACATTATCTTAACTTTTATTGTAAAGTTTTATATTTGGCCAAGTGGCCAAGGATGAATGTAATTGCACAATATTGTTATTTAATAAAATAAAATAGGAGATACTCACCCAAAGAGACTGTTGAAAGAGTGTTTACTGACCCACTAGGTGGAATGGAATCTGGGGTAGAAGGCAATGGACAAGTGGCAGCATCAGGAACTCAGTAACTAGATGTTGTTATGGGACAACTCCCTTGAATTGTGGTCAAAGTTCCCTGAAAGTTGGGACTGGAGCTTGAGGCTCATTTATTTGGAAACTGACCACTAAAAGACCTAGGCATCTTTATAAGCCATCGAATTTGAGCAGAGGCTCACACTTTTTCTAACGAGAAAATTTACCTTGTGGTTTTGCTATATGCACACAAGAGATTTGATGAGGGGAAGCTATGTTTTGAGTTGTAGTGTAAGTCTGTTTCACTTCTGTTGAGTGCAGAGGTTTATTTTGAGGTGTATTGCAAGTCTCCATTGATTGCTGAAAGTACAACCTAAGTGCCTTGATTCTACACAGAGTCTTCTACCTAGTGGTTTAGTAAACAGGCTCGGGGGTCCAAAGGAGCAAGTGATATTGGCTGCTTCTTCTGGAGAAGGTTGGGAGGAACAAGCCTATCTGGGTGTTTTTTCACCCTATCTACATTATCAGGTTCTACTTATTATTTCATTTCTAGTAATTATAACTTATTGAATTTTTGGGTTATTGTTTTCTGAATATTGTTAGTTATTACTATTCAGATTGAAATGAATGATTTTTTGAACTGTACGAAGAAGTAATATGATAAGATAGATTAAATCACTTCCCTGCATTTTCCCACACACTGTCCTTGTTCCGTACTCTAGTGTAGGGAAGGGTGTTTAAAAATAGATAAATGATATGCAATAGATAGAATGATTGAATAGAAAAACTCTATTATGTTTTCCTGTATTTCCTTATCTGTTACAATTGCAAATAAAATCTCTTTGTTTTAGTCATAGAAAAACACAGCAACATTTATTCTGTTCATACATGGTAATGTCATTTTATTCGCAGTAATAGAAGTAAAGATACATAAACATTTCCATATTTCTGCATAAACCTAAGGTTCAGTATAGGTTAACTATTTCCTTGCAGAAGACAAATAATATATATAGCCTCTTACTATTTTCTTTTCATTCAAATTTCCTATTAAGATATATTAGCATTCTGCATTTTATACACTAGTAGTATTGAAACTTTTACTGTGGATTTCCATCAACAATTATGACTTGAACCTACTGCAATTTAGATTTGAAAACGTAAATCAAATAAAAATAGAACAACTTTTATTCGGACAAATGTCCTAAGTCTCAAACCCTAGCTATTGTTCAAATAACAGGTTAACTTTTCTTCACTTATCAAAATCGAAAATAGAAACTCCAGGACAAAGCTCGATTACAGTCTACCCTTACAGGTTACACAATTTATTTATGGACTCGAAACCCTTATCGTTTATACAACTACGCTAATCAGAACAGTAACTAGTGTTGAGTAGGGTTTTCACAAGCAGCCTTACAACCGTAATCCCTAAACTATTCTAAATACAGACAGCATTTCAACAGGTGTTCAAATAAGGCATTATGCCCTAGATAACATACATTATTAATATAGTTACAATATCAATATGTTAAACATATAGAATACTTCACAAAAACCTTAATGCCGAAGCATCCGAAAAGAATTACGACGGGATGGATTCGCGGGTTCGACCCACGTAAATTAACCAAAATGTACAAACATAACCAAACACTTATTACCACAAAGTCCTTCAACCATTGCTTTCAGAATGATCAAAACGACGATAGCAATCAAATCTCTTATAACCTTCCAAAAACACAACGAGAAGCTTTGTTTCGGTTACAAATAGTTATCATCTATTACAGCCGAGAGCTCTAAAAAATTTAACTGTTCATTACACGAAAACCTAGCAACATCTTGAATTTACACTACATCGAAAAGCAATAACACGAGGTCGAAACCCCCAACAATATTCCTTTAAACAAAAAATTCAAGTTCTTATCACTAGTACAAAATGAGAGATAAGTGACTAAAAAATTTAGTCACCACTGTTTTTTCAAGGGATAAATGACTAAAATTGGGCAATTTTAAGTAAGCCAACTAAAAATGACTTAGATAAATGACTAATTTAGTCACGGGATAAAATATATGACTGGATAACAAGTGACTAAAGTAAAAATGACTAACATAAATGACTAATTTAGTCACAGGAATATAAATATGACTAGCTAACAACGATTAATGTGAATTAGTCGTTTATGTTAGTCATTTTTAGTTGTGTCACACTAACAATGGAAAATTACAATTTTGATAATGAATTTGTACTGTATTTTACTAAATTTTAGCAATGCAGATGGATTTATAGATCTTACTATGGGGGTCATGGTCCATGTGTGGGGTCCTAAACCACCATATTAGCCCTCCATCGGGGATATTTGGCCTGGAAGTGGGATGTGGTGCTCATTTTGAAGTTTAAAACACTAGATATGGTTTCTAACACCACATAAACCTATGACCCTAACAGAATCTTCTAGCCATCCAAGGCTAAGAAGATCACCTCAATCAACCATAGATGGCCTCTTGAGGAACTACTACATATGGCTCAAAAGGTCTAGAGTTTTTATAGCTCTCATAATGTAAGAAAGTAAGTTAATAAGGATTGTGTGCAAAATTCTTGGAAATGATTGTGAGACATAGAGCCTTCATCAAATATTATATAAGTTCTTCTCATATTCTATCCCCATCTTAGGATTTTGACAAGGATACATATGGTTGGGGGTGAATGCTTCCATGTGTACTATACCCCAATATTTGGATCCACCTAGGATAAGATGCATGTGTGTTAATCATTATAAGATGTGTTCTACTTAGGGATTATTTAATACGATGCTTCTCTTCACTATCAACATAAATAATATATGTTATACATATTTTACATAAAAAATTTGAGCTCAACATTACCACATCTATAAGAACTAACTAAGCTCAAAACTGGGTCCTCACATTCCATGAATGGTGCTTAGGGTAAATGCAACCAGAGTACAAGATATAGTCCTAAACCAAAAGGACTCTTACCAAAATTGAATCGATGGACTCTTGGAGATCTTTTCCTTGAAATTGGTATGCTCAACTTACTTGACTATACATTTATGTATATCATGTTTGTTAGGTTGTGGTTTAGTGATAACTTGGAACAATGTCTCTAAACATAACTTGAGTTCAAAACTTGGTGTGCTTGCTTTCTTACCAAGTGTGGTATTTATTGCAGCTTTCTATAATCTATGTGTCGATGGTGGTTATACTCCTCACTATTAATGTGATTACAACCAACGCCACAAATTTTATGCCAACATAGGAAATAATATATTAAACACACTTTCATATTTTTTTTTTTCAAACACCTCCCTATAAACGTCCACACTTTAATAATATGATTGGAAAAAATAATAATTTGAACGCTTCCCTATAAACGTCCTTTGAAGGAATGCTCTAGCATCATGTGAATATAGCTTTAATCATGATCTCAAGCCCACCTTCTCCCCCTATTATTAGGACCCTTTAATTAATAGTAGGTGTGCAATTCACTTGCGGAAAGACCCTACTATGATTTCAATGTAGGCGAGCGATGTGTGGATAGGAACCGGTAATCAATATCTGCACATAAAATCTGATCATTTGTTTCTAGAAGCTCGATGAATGAACTATCCACCATTCGGGAGGGTGCTCTAGAGCAATGTTGAAGCTAAAGCTGGCTCGACTGTATGGGAGAGGAAGCGAGTGAATCCTTGAGTGTTATTCGTGTTCCATAGTTGGCCAAGTGCGGAACCAGTAATCAATACCAAACATCCCATAAAACTACTGTGTTAAAACCCCACCCAATATTTTCTCATTCTCTCGGTTGTGTAGATAGGAATGCATAACACAACATAAGAACAAATGTGTTTCTACCCAGTCCAAATATAGAAAAAATTGGGAGGTCAAAGGATGGATTTATCTTCTGCAATATTTCCTCAGTAATAAACACTTCTTCATCGATCCATGGCAGAGCAATGACCAGGGTTCAAATCGTAGCTTTTGGGCACCAAAACCAGGTATTTTGTTCAATTCCTACTCAGTCATATTCTTTACTCATTCATATTCTTCTCTCACACATGCATCAAAGGTCTCATTGTGAATGAAACCACTTCATACTCCAAAATAAAACCCAAGCGATTTTGATAAAGCACTCATTGAAAACCCCCAAAAATAAGAGGATTTTGAAATTGCTGATTCCGTAAATAATTCTGATGTAGATGCAGAAAAAGTTATTTGATTCCTTATAAGAACATGGGATCCTAAGATCTCTTATCAAAACTACAAACTCTATATTTGAATTTAAATAAAAATTGGTATGCAAGGTCATTAAAATCCTAACTGTTAAAATGAAGCAAGTGATTAGTTTTCTTCAGTGGGCATTCAAGAAGCCTAGTTATGTGCCAATTCATTTTGAGATAAATATTTGATGCTCAAAATCATACCCTGCACTCTTTCAATAACTTTGTGCTCTGCTATATGCTCCAATAAACTTTCAATGGCAGATGGATCCCTCAGTATTACTCTTCTTCTTTCCTCTAGATCACACTCTGTATAAACCTTTTTTTATATGTAATTGAGAGATATTTTGAGGTTTGTCACATCATGGATTCTTCTTGGTCACTAATTGATGGTTTGATACCAAAACTCATGTTGTTGTGATAGAACATCTATCTATGGGGCTCATGTTGTTTGCATAGTAACCCACATCATTGCATAGGAGATGTGTAGGGAATCCTTAGCCTATCCTTAGCCTACATTTGAGATATTTCCATCATGTTGAGGAGGTAAAACTCTACTGTCATTTGCTCAAATGTAATGTTAAAAATATGACATGTTTGCTAGCTTTTTACATCACCAAATCTTTGGTAATTTTCTGGTTTGCACACCTTCTGCTAGCATAGGCAATGGTCTCAAATTTCTATAGGACTTGTTCCCTAACAAGCATAAAAGAGTCTGTTATTCATGACCTAAATGGGGTGTATGCTTGCATTAATCTCTATATTTGATGTTGTACTTTTCCAGACTAATCTTCTATTTATTCCTTGCTAAAAAGGAGCACACAAGTTTGCTTCACACCATAGTTATAGTATGTCTAAAATGTTGTGTTTTCCTTGCTCGAACTTTTCTCCTATGTCAGCAACTAGTGTCTTCCTTTGTGTGGGTGTATGGTGCTTTGTTTGTGTATTTTCATGTGTTTATGTGGGTATGGTTGTTTCCTTTGTGTAATCTCTTCATGCAGTGGTTTACCTTCAATTAGTTTTGTTTACAGACTTTGAACTTTGCCCAATAAGACAATAATAATCTTGACCAAAACATTACAATGGGAAGTGAGCATATTATGAGTAGATTAATCAATCCTTTGATTTTTTTATAGAACTATAGAACAAAAGAGTGGAGAGGAGATGGGATATGGTAGAGGGGTAGGGTGGAGTGGAGACGGGGAATGGGGGTGAGGAGAGGCGGCGTGAAGGGGGTAGGGTGGGGATATGGTATAGGGTGGGGATATGGTAGAGGGGTAGGGTGGAGTGGAGACGGGGGAATGGGGGTGAGGAGAGGCGGCGTGAAGGGGTAGGGTGGTGTGTGGAGGGGGGAATATTTTAATGTTTAGATTTTTTGTTTTGTTTTGTTATTTAATTATTTTTAATTTTTGTTTTGTTTTTTAATGTTTTGTTGTTATGATTTTATTAAAATTTTTAAATTTTTGGTTTGATTTTTTACATTTTGTATTTTTTTTTCAAAATTTTAAGTATTTTAACGTTTAGTATTTGATTTTTTTTTGTGTGTTTTTGTGTTTTTTAAATTTTTAAAAAGTTTTTCATAAAATGTATGGTTTTTATAATCTTTAAAAAAATTTAATGTTTGTTAATGCTTTATTTGTATATATTTCTAAAAAACTTTAAAGATTTTAATTTTTTTAGGCAAATGTAATCTGACAACAGAAAGGGATGCCACTGGTAGCACCTCTTTTCGAGTCGCAGGTTGATTTTATCATTTTTGTTGCAATGATTCTAATTGTTAAGGGGATGTCGTCAAACAAGTTGCAATTTTGCCCCCCCCCCAAAAAAATAGGGGTGTTATCGGTAGCACCACCGTTTCAATTCAGTGGTCGATTTATGGTTTTGCTTGCAAGGGCATCGAATGGGGTTTTAATAAAGTTGTAAATTTATCCCTGAAAAAAAGTGGTCCTACTGGTAGTACTACTTTTCAATTTGGGCTTGTTTTTTGGTGATTTTAATGCAAAAATATGAGTTTTTATGACCAGAGTTCGCGTTCTAAGTATATAGTTCTCATTCTATAGTATATTGTATTCATGATGAAATCATGACTCTTTGCATCCAATTTATTCCTGTAGTTACTACTGAAATGCACCTAAGAAACACATCTAAATTTTCTGAGGTGTCTGATAGAGGGTTTCCTACCGTTCCACTTTTTAACTGGAGTCATGTAAACAACTTCTCTAGTCGGTACAAGGTTCAAGAGATAGTTTGAACAACAAACAACTTCTTCCCAAAATTTCATCAAAAGATATTTGGTTTGCAGTAGACACCTATCCATATCTACCAAAGTCAGATTATTCCTCTCCGTGACGCTATTCTGTTGATGGATGTGAGGGATAGATATCTACCAAGAAGTACCATTTTTAAGAGATACTCTTCAAACTGTTGGCTCACATATTCACCACCATTTTCTTATCTCAAACATTTAATGGGACGACCGCATTGCTTCTCAACCAATGCTCTAAATTCATTGAATCTTTCAAATACTTGACTCTTATTCTTCAATAAATATACCCATGTAAATCTAGATAAATCATCAATAAAGGTCAAAATATACTTTGCACCTGCTAATGAAGGTTTTTTCATGCAACAAAGATCAATGTGAACAAGTCCCTGTCAATTCTATGCTCGCCATTCTTTTCCGGAATAAAAGGGTGCCTGATGATGATTTCCAAGCATACATTCTCTACAAAATACATCAGGTGGAACTTTGTCTTTGTGATACCAGTAACCATGTTGTGAGTTACCAACTTACCATCATCTTCGAATTTCAAAAGTTTAGGCGTCCAAATTTTTCATGCCAAATTCGACTTCTATCGTCTATTTGAGCGATGAGTGTAGTTGATATAGTTGTTGCAGTTGGTCCAATCGACCAAGAGGAATCACATAAATTATAATTTTTTTCTTTGGGATCTATATGCCCTGAAGTAATAGTCTCCCCCCAAACCTCAAATCCTTTACAATAAAGTGGTAAGGTGAAAACCCACAGTCTTTTTAGTATGCGTAAGTTGAGTTACCGAAAACAATTTAACACTCATACTAGGCACATGATAGACATTCGATATCCGACCATGCTAACATTCAACATATTAATTTCCAACAACTATGAGAGCATAGTCATCAACTACACAAATATTCTATTACGGGGCTCCACTTAAGGGTGAGAATAGAGGCTCATCTTTCTCCATATGATGAGTACATCTAAAATTGACTATCCATTCTATCTAAGTGGTACGAACATGTAATTCCTAAGAAGTACTTACACAGAAGGTATAATTTTTCAATAGGTCTATTGATTGAC
Organism: Larix kaempferi; assembly: GCA_027924585.1. NCBI lineage: Eukaryota > Viridiplantae > Streptophyta > Pinopsida > Pinales > Pinaceae > Larix > Larix kaempferi. The sequence goes on along the minus strand of BSBM01000961.1, from coordinate 3,713,913 downwards.
TGACCAGTCTATACACTGTCTTTGAGGTGCTTGACCTTTTCTTCCAAATACTTCATCTTCTTCCAACAATTCTTCTCCACATGTCCCACTTTTCCACAATGTCGACATGTCTTCTTTTTTCAATCCTTCTTTGTCAATGACGACTCTTTTTTAGGGTGGTCAATACATTTTGGTTGACGATTTGGTCAACCATGTTCTTTATAATCTTTCTTGACCTTGATTTTGAGCAAGTGAGCTTGATGTTTGATACTAAGGTTCCCTTATTTGAGCAATTTTTTTGGTCTTTAATGAATAAACACTACAAGGAAAAGAGCATATAGCGGAGGTTTTCAGTGTTATAAGATAGGAAAAAAATGTCAAAAAAAACCTCCACTATAACCTCCACCAATGGTAGCAGATGTTTTAATAAAGCTTATTACAGATATATTCTATAACTAAAAAAAACTTGTCAGTTAGAGGTTTTAGCAGATGTTTTTTTACTAGTGTGTTTTGTTGTAACATAGGTGCATCGATGCATATCTTAATAACACACACCTGTGCTATTCTATATAAATAATCTGCACCGGTGCACTCAAACAGATCGAGCATTATAAAGCACCAAATTTTAACGCCGCACTAGTTCTTACGTATAGATTATATGCCTAAATGCATCAATGCAATGTTTTACGTCATACTCATTGAAATTTTTGATATTTTAAAAATTTAATGATGTCTATTTATAACAACTCCCCGAGTGCATTTCATCATAATAAGCACCAGCGCGTATAAACTATTAAAATGGCTTGGTGCATTTAAACAATTCCAATGTACCAATGCGCTTAATTACAAAAAAAAACACTGGTCCATAAAAGCACTAAAAAATCCCGATGCATATAAACAATTAAAAAGCACCGATGCGATTATCAAACAAAAACGCACCGGTAAATGCGTCTGAGACGTGTACATTTTAAAAAAAAAAATTTAATGGTGCATTTAATTTACATTGGAGTAACATGCATGCCATTTATATAAATGCACCGGTGCGTATTATTGGAATAAACACGTCGGTGTGACATCAAGCACCAAAATCACAATAGATGATTCTTTGAACAGTGACTACTGACATTGTAGTGAAATATCTATATTATATTTTTTATTTTTTTAATTCCATTATTTATTAGAAATTGAAATATTTTTTTATAGTACTATTCATTTCAATTTTAATTATTGCGTTTGTTTGGATTAATTTCTTATATAATAGATTCTAGCATCTAATGTAATATTTAATCATCCATACATTTAATTACCAATGTACTATTTCACATGTAACATCTGGCAATAACATTGGAGAATGCAGTATAATAAAAAAGTTTATTTTATTATATATCAATAAGAGGGCCTTTGTTATACAAAATAGGACAACATAGAGACAACAATGATGAAAATGTCAACATGCATGTAATTTTTACACTTATTGGGAACCCGTTGTCTTTCAATTTGGACATTGTGTCCAGTACGTTAAACAAAATATATGATTTTCATAGACAATTATTTCAAAATATACAACAACTTGCATTCACATCAAAAATAAATATGGATCATTATTCTTTGCTAGAACCGTTTTTAGTGCTCGAGCCACTTGCATTAGTTGGGTTATTTGGATGAATTTTTTGTTGATTGGCTAAATTGTTTTCATCTTCTTCAGCTTCCATTTGTAAACATAAAACAAAAGTGTATTGAGTGTATCTACATTGCCAGGAATAATGAAAAATAAAATAGATAATATACATGAATGTAAATTGAAAAGCGACTGTAATGTACCCCGAGGATATCAGAGTGTCTAAGGGACATATCATTAGCTCTTTGAGGCTAATTACTTTATTTTTAGTGCAGTGGTTAAACCATAAACATTTAATTTCTATTTTTCCAAAATTCATTGCGACACAAAATACAATAATTAATAATAATTTAATATAAATTCATTAACACACCCAACATTTGATCTAAGTGATGGGAAGGATTCTTAACATCATCTAACATCATAAAACCTTCAATACAAGACATATCCAAGATGATAACGACTTCTAAAGGCTGATTATTCTTAATCACAATTAACTAGTAATTAAGGTGTTAATTACGACACTTAGTGCACAAATGACGACGCTTATCACAAATCCAATTGTTTAAAAATTAACCACCAATTATCAATCTCAATGGATTAATAACATCTAATTACATTTAAATAAGTCCTAATTACCAAAATTACAATAATTAATCATGCTAATTACAAAAGAGAGTCCACAAGACTAGTTAACTAGTTTTCCAATATAAGCAGCTAGTCTTGCACAAAATCAAATTGTAACCAGGCCATTAAACCCAAAAGAAATCCTACATCCATTAAAAAAATATTTAAGCGTGCAAATACATCCAAATAAATTTTTATTTGCAGATCAGTCCAATTGCACATAAGGTGATATTTTTCATCAATTCCAATGAAACTAGTTAACTTTCACTGCAAGGAATTGAGTCTAAATAACTGAACCAAAATGAAATAAATACATAAGTAAAGGATAAAAACTGATAAGTATCCAACTACAACACAAAAACATGTTATAGATAGAGCACATGGTTGTAGCATTCCGTTTTTACGAAGACAAAGATTTCAATCCACAACTAGTTATCAATTTTCACCTCAATGTGCCTAGTTTCCAATTTAAATTTCCAAATTCCAAATAAAGAGAAATATATGAATAATGTAGATCATGGAAAGAATATCAGGGGTTACCTACATTCATATGGCTGTAGATTTCCTTCTATATACAGTCCATTAAATAATTCACAAAACTAGCTAATTCTACTCATTTGAATTGACTAGTAATTCTAGGAATAGCTAGAATAATTAAATCCATAGCTCATAGAATCATTCAAATGCCATTAAAACTCTAAATAACATGGTTAGATAAATATCATTCTAACATTCATTAAAAACTTAATGTGCAAAGTCACAAATATACTCAAAACAATCCCATTGAAGGAGATATAAATTGGAAATTGATTTAGAATTTCGGTAGACATTTACCAAAAACTATCAAGAAGATTTCCCATCACATTATCACAAAAATTTCAAGTGTATTTATCATACATAAGCATAAAAATAACACTCAGGAATTTTTACAAACACTTCATCTTCCAAGTCTCCAAACTATGCAAAACAATCCAATCGAAGAACTAATTTTCAAATAAAAGGTAGAAGCATCAAAGAGAAGTGTCTTAAACCATTCCAAGGCTACTGTAACATAAAAATAAAAATTATATAATGAAAAGGGGAAGAAATATAAGTTCTTCAGCATAGGTTCCAACAAATCATTTCCTCAAACAATTTGTGCACAAAATCCCAAAAACTAGTTTCCAATTCCTTCACAAAATTTACTTGCATAAAGATTGAATTCCATGAGAAATTTATTTCACAAATAACTCATACATTTCATCAAAATTTTCATGTGCATACATAAATAAATAAGATCAGATCCAAATAAAATAATTAAACATGAGATAAATCTCTTATCTTTACCAAATATGCAACTGGAATCGACCGTGACACGTTCCACCTAGCCGTAGACACAATGCAAGCCAAAAATCACTTTGCAATGGTCACCCCCGATCCAAAACCCTGATTCCACAAGAAAGAGCGCACTCAACCACAAATTATCTAAATAATTCAGTCCAAACACAACCCAATGTCAAGTGTGGCCTCTACTTCCACTCCAGGGAAATTCCAGTGGCTCCAGGACAACAGTCCAACCACAACCCAATGGAAAGTAACACTTCCAATCCAGGTAAAATTCCAGTGGCTCCAAGACAAACTCAAATCCAAGGAAGTGGACCTCACCCCTGCTTCCAAACCAATATATCTAGAGGCAATACACATATCTATCCAACTTCAAATCCCTGATAGTGGACCTCACCCTTGCTGCCAATCCAGGATCTCCAGAGGCAATTCTAGGAGATACACTAGTGGCTCCAGAGTAACTCAGCTTAGGAATAGGATCCAAAAGGGTGCAATGAACAACAAGGATCTCATACCAAGAGCAGAAAAATCGAACCACAAGTGCCAAACACAAGCACACAAGCAAAAGCATGAACCAACACACAAGTGTGACTAGCCAACACAAGCACACACGAAAAAGCATGAACCAACACACAAGTGTGACTAGCCAACACAAGCAAATCGAATTCCTTCATGAACAATTCGAATTGGGAGTGAGAGGGACACAATACTGAGAGTTACATTCCCAAAATAGTAAATTGGAGTTACACATCAGGTGGATACACCAAGAGTGTAACATACCCATTACTTGAAACATTTTATGTTTGAGAAAAACATTATCTTAACTTTTATTGTAAAGTTTTATATTTGGCCAAGTGGGCAAGGATGAATGTAATTGCACAATATTATTATTTAATAAATAAAATAGGAGATACTCACCCAAAGAGATTGTTGAAAGAGCGTTTACTGACCCACTAGGTGGAATGGAATCTAGGGTAGAAGGTAATGGACAAGTGGCAGCATTAGGAACTTAGTAACTAGTTGTTGTTACAGGACAACTCCCTTGAATTGTGGTCAAAGTTCCCTAAAAGATGGGACTGGAGCTTGAGGCTCATTTATTTGGAAACTGACCACTAAAATACCTAGGCATATTTATAATCCATCGAATTTGAGCAGAGGCTCACACTTTTCCTGACGAGAAAATTTACCTTGTGGTTTTGTTGTATGCACACAAGAGATTCGATGAGGGGAAGCTATGTTTTAAGTTGTAGTGTAAGTCTGTTTCACTTCTGCTGAGTGCAGAGGTTTATTTTGAGGTGTATTGCAAGTCTCCATTGATTGCTGAAAGTACAACCTGAGTGCCTTGCTTCTACACAGAGTCTTCTACCTAGTGGTTCAGTAAATAGGCTTGGGGGTCCAAAGGAGCAAGTGATATTGGCTGCTTCTTTTGGAGAAAGTTGGGAGGAACAGGCCTCTTTGAGTGTTTTTCCACCCTATCTGCACTATCAGGTTCTACTTATTATTTCATTTCTAGTAATTATAACTTATTGAATTTTTGGGTTATTGTTTTCTGAATATTGTTAGTTATTACTATTCAGATTGAAATGAATGATTTTTTGAACTGTACGAAGAAGTAATATGATAAGATAGATTAAATCACTTCCCTGCATTTTCCCACACACTGTCCTTGTGTCGTACTCTAGTGCAGGGAAGGGTGTTTAAAAATAGATAAATGATATGCAATAGATAGAATGATTGAATAGAAAAACTCTTTTATGTTTTCCTGTATTTCCTTATCTGTTACAATTGCAAATAAAATCTCTTTGTTTCAGTCATAGAAAAACACAGCAACATTTATTCTATTCATACATGGTAATGTCATTTTATTCGCAGTAATAGAAGTAAAGATACATAAACATTTCCTTATTTTTGCATAAACCTAAGGTTCAATATAGGTTAACTATTTCCTTGTAGAAGACAAATAATATATATAGCCTCTTACTATTTTCTTTTCATTCAAATTTTCTATTAAGATATATTAGCATTCTGCATTTTATACACTAGCAGTATCGAAACTTTTACTGTGGATTTCCATCAACAATTATGACTTGAACCTACTGCAATTTAGATTTGAAAACGTAAATCAAATAAAAACAGAACAACTTTTATTCGGACAAATGTCCTAAGTCTCAAACCCTAGCTATTGTTCAAATAACAAGTTAACTTTTCTTCACTTATCAAAATCGAAAATAGAAACTTCGGGACAAAGCTCGATTATAGTCTACCATTACAGGTTACACAATTTATTTATGGACTCTAAACCCTTATCGTTTATACAGCTACGTTAATCAGAACAGTAACTAGTGTTGAGTAGGGTTTTCACAACCAACCTTACAACAGTAATCCCTAAACTATTCTAAATACAGAAAGCATTTCAACAGGTGTTCAAATAAGGCATTATGCCCTAGATAACATACATTATTAATATAGTTACAATATAAATATTTTAGTTACAATATCAATATGTTAAACATATAGAATACTTCGCAAAAACCTTAATACCGAAGCATCCGAAAAGAATTACGATAGGATGGATTCGCGGGTTCGACCCACATAAATTAACCAAAATGTACAAACAGAACCAAACACTTATTACCACAAAGTCCTTCAACCATTGCTTTCAGAATGATCAAAACGACGATAGCAATCAAATCTCTTATAACCTTCCAAAAACACAATGAGAAGCTTTGTTTCGGTTACCAATAGTTATCATCTATTACAGCCGAGAGCTCTAAAAAATTTAACCGTTCATTACACAAAACCTAGCAACATCTGGAATTTATAGTACATCGAAAAGAACCAACACGAGGTCGAAACCCCCAACAGTATTCCTTTAAAACAAAAATTCAAGTTCTTATCACTAGTACAAAATGAGAGATAAGTGACTAGGTGACTAAAAAATTTAGTCACCACTATTTTTTCAAGGGATAAATGACTAAAATTGGGCAATTTTAAGTAAGCCAACTAAAAATGACTAAGATAAATGTCTAATTTAGTCACGGGATAAAATATATGACTGGATAACAAGTGACTAAAGTAAAAATGACTAACATAAATGACTAATTTAGTCACGGGAATATAAATATGACTAGCTAACAACGATTAATGTGAATTAGTCGTTTATGTTAGTCATTTTTAGTTGTGTCACACTAACAATCGAAAATTGCAATTTTGATAATGAATTTGTACAGTATTTTACTAAATTTTAGCAATGCAGATGGATTTATGGATCTTACTATGGGGGTCATGGTCCATGTGTGTGGTCCTAAACCACCATATTAGCCCTCCACCGGGGATATTTGGCCTGGAAGTGGGATGTGGTGCTCATTTTGAAGTTTAAAACACTAGATATGGTTTCTAACACCACATAAACCTATGGCCCTAACAGAATCTTCTAGCCATCCAAGGCTAAGAAGATCACCTCAATCAACCATACATGGTCTCTTGAGGAACTACTACATATGGCTCAAAAGGTCTAGAGTTTTTATAGCTCTCATAATGTAAGAAAGTAAGTTAATAAGGTTTGTGTGCAAAATTCTTGGAAATGATTGTGAGACATAGAGCCTTCATAAAATATTATATAAGTTCTTCTCATATTCTATCCCCATCTTAGGATTCCGACAAGGATACACAAGGATACATATGGTTGGGGGTGAATGCTTCCATGTGTACTATACCCCAATATTTGGATCCACCTAGGATAAGATGCATGTGTGTTAATGATTATAAGATGTGTTCTACTTAGGGATTATTTAATACGATGCTTCTCTTCACTATCAACATAAATAATATATGTTATACATATTTTACATAAAAAATTTGAGCTCAACATTGCCACATCTATAAGAACTAACTAAGCTCAAAACTGGGTCCTCACATTCCATGAATGGTGCTTAGGGTAAATGCAACCAGAGTACAAGATATAGTCCTAAACCAAAAGGACTCTTACCAAAATTGAATCGATGGACTCTTGGAGATCTTTTCCTTGAAATTGGTATGTTCAACTTACTTGACTATACATTTATGTATATCATGTTTGTTAGGTTGTGGTTTAGTGATAACTTGGAACAATGTCTCTAAACATAACTTGAGTTCAAAACTTGGTGTGCTTGCTTTCTTACCAAGTGTGGTATTTATTGCAGCTTTCTATAATCTATGTCTCACTATTAATGTGATTACAACCAATGCCACAACTTTTATGCCAACATAGGAAATAATATATTAAACACACTTTCATTTTTTTTTTCAAACACCTCCCTATAAACATCCACACTTTAATAATATGGTTAGAAAAATTAATAATTTGAACGCCTCCCTATAAACGTCCTTTGAAGGAATGCTCTAGCATCATGTGAATATAGCTTTAATCATGCTCTCAAGCCCACCTTCTCCCCCTATTATTATGACCCTTTAATTAATAGTAGGTGTGCAATTCACTTGAGGAAAGACCCTACTATGATTTCAATGTAGGCGAGCGATGTGTAGATAGGAACTGGTAACCAATATGATGCACATAAAATCTGATCATTTGTTTCTGGAAGCTCGATGAATGAACTATCCACCATTCGGGAGGGTGCTCCAAAGCAATGTTGAAGCTAAAGATGGCTCGACTGTATGGGAGAGGAAGCGAGTGAATCCTTGAGTGTTATTCGCGTTCCATAGTTGGCCGAGTGCGGAACCGGTAATCAATACCAAACATCCCATAAAAATATTGTGTTAAAACCCCACCCAATATTTTCTCATTCTCTCAGTTGTGTAGACAGGAATGCATAACACAACATAAGCACAAATGTGTTTCTACCCAGTCCAAATATAGAAAAAAATCGGGAGGTCAAAGGATGGATTTATCTTCTGCAATATTTTCTCAGTAATAAACACTTCTTCATCGATCCATGGCAGAGCAATGACCAGGGTTCAAATCGCAGCTTCTGGGCACCAAAACCAGGTATTTTGTTCAATTCCTACTCATTCATATTCTTCTCTCACACATGCATCAAAGGTCTCATTGTGAATGAAACTACTTCATACTTCGAAAATAAAACCCAAGCGATTTTGATAAAGCACTCATTGAAAACCCCCAAAAATAAGAGGATTTTGAAATTGCTGATTCCGTAAATAATTCTGATGTAGATGTAGAAAAAGTTATTTGATTCCTTATAAGAACATGGGATCCTAAGAGCTCTTATCAAAACTACAAACTCTATATTTGAATTTAAATAAAAATTGGTATGCAAGGTCATTAAAATCCTAACTGTTAAAATGAAGCAAGTGATTAGTTTTCTTCAGTGGGCATTCAAGAAGCCTAGTTATGTGCAATTCATTTTGAGATGAATATCTGATGCCCAAAATCATACCCCGCACTCTTTCAATAACTTTGTGCTCTGCTATATTTTCCAATAAACTTTCAATGGCAGATGGATCCCTCAGTATTACTCTTCTTCTTTCCTCTGGATCACACTTTGTATAAACCTTTTTCTATATGTAATTAAGAGATATTTTGAGGTTTGTCACATCATGGATTCTTCTTGGTCACTAATTGATGGTTTGATACCAAAACTCATGTTGTTGTGATAGAACATCTATATATGGGGCTCATGTTGTTTGCATTGTAACCCACATCATTGCATAGGAGATGTGTAGGGAATCCTTAGCCTATCCTTAGCCTACATGTGAGATATTTCCATCATGTTGAGGAGAGAAAACTCTACTACGTCATTTGCTCAAATGTAATGTTAAAAAGATGACATGTTTGCTAGCTTTTTACATCACCAAATATTTGGTAATTTTCTGGTCTGCACACCTTCTGCTAGCATAGGCAATGGTCTCAAATTTCTATACGACTTGTTCCCTAACAAGCATAAAAGAGTCTGTTATTCATGACCTAAATGGGGTGTATGCTTGCATTAATCTCTATATTTGATGTTGTACTTTTCCAGACTAATATTCTATTTCTTCCTTGCTAAAAAGGAGCACACAAGTCTGCTTCACACTATAGTTATAGTATGTCTAAAATGTTGTGTTTTCCTTGCGTGAACTTTTCTCCTATGTTAGCAATTAGTGTCTTCCTTTGTGTGGGTGTATGGTGCTTTGTTTGTGTATTTTCATGTGTTTATGTGGGTATGGTTGTTTCCTTTGTGTAATCTCTTCATGCAATGGTTTACCTTCAATTGGTTTTGTTTACAAACTTTGAACTTCAAGGAAATGCACCCAAGTCTATTGATTAATGCTAGCACCTAGGAGCATTCTAAGGGCCATCTTAGTTAATGTATATTTTGCAGCTAATATATTTAGCATAGAGCCTAATGATGGGTCATGAGATTGGGTGAATGGCTAACAGATATTGGTTGGATATGTTGTAGGTTTCTACTATTTAATGCCTGAAAACAACAAGTAACATCATGATTTACTTGCCCTAATTTCAAATCTACATTAATGTTTAGTATTTCTGCAATGATATTCTTCAGATTTGCAATAGGTAGTTGCAGATCTGGAAGTATAAAACTCAAAATCAACCAACTAAATTCTAATTTTTACTAGTTTTTGACCAATACCTTAAATCCAATGGGCATGGATTGAAAGAAGATAATTAATTTGGCAGGGGATATAAGTTATAACCAAGGCCAATCAATTAAAAAATTTCCACATCAAATGATCGAACTCATCCATAAACAAGAATTGGCCACCAAAAGAGTGTTACCTTTATTCTAGTGTTGTTAATGCACACTCTGAATATATCAACTTCACACCATAAGCACTTCAGGAGATGGAATATCACTTTTCAAGCACTTTACTTACATCATGCTCAGGGACTACCAATACTCAATCACAAATTCACTCAATCAATTTGATGTAGAAGAGCTCAAAAGGATGGAAATGGAAGACTGAATGGACTCAAGAAATAACTAATGATTGTTTCAATCAACTCTCCATCTCTTATAGACTAAGAATGAGAGTGTACAAAGCAAGTGACCAAGAATAGAATGAGTAAAAGAAAGTCAATAATAGAAGAAAGGAAGACGAAAACCACTCCAAGAAAAGATTATGAAAACTACCCAAAATGGATTTTTGAGGGCATCGAAACTCTCTTGGAAATTAGCTGAACTGTGATGCAATCATATTGTTTGTATTTTCAGAAGATAGCTTCAGGAAATCATTTTGCCTGGTCTAGCTTGTAATACTCGTTTGATTACAACTCTAAATAAGACTTGAGAGGGCCAAGGAACATTTCAAAATCCTTAAATATCTGCTGAAGAATCACATTGGAAGCCAAATAATCAGACATTTTAGCTTGAACCTATCCATGTGCCATATTGTCTATCCCAGATGCTTGGTATGTTTGAATATATTGATGTAGAAAATCATATAAACTCAAGGGTTCTAACAAAATGTCTCAAATAGTTATTGAGATATAAATGATAACACTTGTATGTCAGCATTCAGAAACTGTTATTATTGAAGGTGTTTTTCCTTCTGAAAGTGCTTCCTTTAAAGTTCAAGAGAAGCATTACAACTGTCCCCAAGTGATCAGCCACCGCAAGTGGCACTCTAGGGAAGAACAACCGAGCATAAGTGCTTTCTTTTGACCATGCTGCCATGATAGGGAGTAACTATTATGTCAAGACTCAAAGTTATCCAGGATTACTACCTGACCATGACTGCTTATTCATGCCCCTGTGTGAATTGAACCTTTTTTTGTGGCCTGACATGCTGCTGTCTTCACTGTTGAACCACAACCACATTGGATTAAATAAAGAGTTCTGATTTATATTTAAATATAACTATGTCTTGATTCTTGAGAAAGATTAGTGAATCATGGATATCCTTTTTTTGTGATTTGTATTTAAATATAACTATGTCTTGATTCTTGAGAAAGATTAGTGAATCATGGATATCAGGATAGTCTTTAAAGATTTGTTAAAGACACTGACATTTTCTAATTTCTTAAAGCATTGTGCATATTTCTACCATCTGAGATTGGTTCCCTTAAGCAGTTGGAGGATCTTGATTTATCCTTTAATAAACTGAAGACTTTACCAAAAAATATCACCGATTTGATGGCTTTAAAATATTTTAAAGTTGCAAGCAATAAACTAATGGAGTTGCCACTTGGGCTATCAAGTTTATCAAACCTGGAAACAATTGATGTTTCAAACAATAGATTAGCATATCTGGAATCTCTATAGTTGTTTTCCATGATGTCACTCAGGGAACTTAATGCACAGGTAACTATTATCTCTTTCTTATTTGACAATCAACAAGTTTGAAATTTCTATGGATGTCATTGCTTTTCTGACTGGAATCAACAATAATTGCAATAAAATCTTGGCACGTTGATGTTAGAAGTTCTACTGTGTGCACTCTTCCTCTTGGATGAGGGGCATCTGCCTAAGTTTTTATTTTTGATATCTCTTTTTTTTTTTTTTTTGATGCCCTGTATCTCCGGTCATAGTTGTTGTAATTGGTTATTCATTTCACATTATCACATTCAAATGTGATCACAAAATAGCTTGAAAATGCTAGCTTAAAACTTCAATTGTGCAAGTTTAATCGATATAATGTTTTGGCAGAACAAGAAAACAGAAAAAAAAAATGATTAATGATATAAATTGCATTAAATGAGCCATTGTTTTACACAAGAATTATAGTATTCTTAAACAGAGATAGGCTTGCTGCAGGAGGAAACCTTATCTTCTAGATGGATGGCTCAATGTGCATTATATATTGCCAACTGTTTTGGCAAGTAGATTGTCCTAGTGTTTTTAGACCTTTTCACCTTACTAGAGCGTGTCTTAGTTCTGACTGTGTCTACTTGCTGTTGTTGTCTTTAAGAATCTAATATTTGTATTATGTGTGTATTCAGCATAATAAACTCCATGGTAACTGGAAAATTTCTTCCTGGATAAGTTGCAGTTTGGAAGGAAATGACACATTGGAACAGGATGTTGTCTAGTGTGAATCGATAAACTCTTCAAGTGAGGAACATGTCTCCGACTCCAATGAATGCAAGGAAAAAATAAAGAATTCATCTGAAGGTGAGAACATCTTCATCTTCCCATGCAGATCTGCTTTCTGTAAGCAACAAAAATTTCAGCCCTTGTAGTTTTGGAACCGTTTATAATTTTGCATTTACATGCATGGCAGGCAATTCTAAAACTTATTTGTCAAGCATTTCTTCCGAGAATGTGTCAATGGTTAGATATTCTCTACCTTTCAGACCAAGAAAAGTTTGGAAGCGACAACGTCGTGATAATTAGCAATAGAAGGCTCGCCAAGAGCGATTGAACAGTAGTAGGAAGATCCGTTCTGAAGGTCATCAAGAAAGAGAAAACACAGGAATTATAATGGAGTCAGTGCATGTGTCAAATGGGCAAATATATCATGGACAAGAGAGTGTTGAGGCACCAATAAAAAAAACTTACAGTGAAAAAGAATTGGATCCTCAGGTACAGGATGTGTCAAGGAGAGGCAAACATCCAGATAACATCGGGTGCAATAATGCCAGAGAACTTGATTCCATATCTCCAGTGCAAAAGCCGACAGGAAAAGGCAGATTGCCTCTTGAAGATCTTGATGGTAAGTTTTTATGCTGTGCTGATTCCGTCACTAGTAATTCAAACAAAGTTATTAATAATGTCAGGTTGATTATGGATCAAAGTGGAACATCTGTTGCTCTTGTGAAGGAGAGTGGTCAATTAGACGGTTGCTCTGAGGCCAGGAATGGTGATTTTCCGAAACCAAGTAAGTGTCATGGTATGTTTATCAATAATTCAAAGCACAGCAGTCAATCGGATGGTTGTTGTGAGGCCAGTAATGATGACTTTCCCAAACCAGGTAAGCGTCATGGTATTTTCATCAATAATTCTAAGCCTAGCAAACGAAGAAGATCCATGGAGGAATTCTCCTGGGCATCTCAAAAATACAACAGTGGGTCTTAATGATCATCACTTGCAAGATTACCATTTGCATTGTTCTTTGTTTACTGTCAAAGTATTGATGTATTTACATTTAATTGGTCGTGTTATTAAAATATAAGCCTCTTAGCATGTGCCAGACCATATCATGATCTTTTGTTAACCATGTCATCTAGCTTTCCTATACAAGTCAATATATTGTATGGACTGTTCATTTCCATTGGACCAAGATTAATTCTACAGTCTAGTGACAAATCAGTCAATATAACAAAATCTTCGGCCTCATCCTCCTGCTTTTTTATTGAATTTTTCTTTCAACTTGCTCTTATATTTTAATGTAATTAATCCACTATGAGTTTATGCTCAAACTATCTTTTCTGTACACAACCTACATGCTTAGTGTTATCTCCCCAAATAATTTTTTCAAGTTGATAAATTTTAGATGATGGGAGGTCATGTGAAAATTCATTTCTAAATTTTTTAAGGCTCATTTTTGATATTTTTATGCATGTAAAAAAGTTTGAAAAACATTATATTGGGTTTTCATTTAAAATTTTTCAAAAGACAGGTTTCGGTAGCTAAGCGCTTATTTAAAACGGTCCTTAAGCTACCGAAAGCCTTGCTTTTGGAAGCTTAAACGAAATTTTCGAGGGTCTCCTAGCTATCGAAAGTTAAAGGACATGCAGCGTGAGTCAGGGAAAATTTTTGGTTGCTTGGGAGAATATGTCAGATTTATTCATTAACCACTGAAACAGAGCTTTCGGTAGCTAACAGAGATCAAGCTCAGACCTACTAGCTACCGAAAGCCTAAAAATCACAGGAAATTGCCATTTTTTGCACAGATCTAAGTTTTATCATTCTAAAGGGCATGAGGATGGTTTCTAAGTGAAGGTTTTAATTAATAAGATCTGTTTCAATGTGCTGCTTCAGCTTTGAAGGTGCCAACAAGATGGAAATAATGAAGAAATGTGGCGTTTTTTACTGTCCCAAGTCATCATTTTCAAATGACGATTCTGAGCGTCTGGAGAATCTTTTTGCAAACCGCTCGGAGGTTTTTGTTCCTAACATGTCATATAACAATAACCTCTCCCAGTTTTCCTACAGGTGTTTTATATTGAGAGAATCGAATCCGTCACTAAGCCCCAATTTTCGGATCCCAGAACCTGCCTGTTTGACACATGTTTTTGAAATGCATATATAGGGAAAACCAAAATGAGTTTCAAAGATATGAGAGAGGTTGTTTCTCAAAACAGGTCAATGCACAATAACCTCTTTCAGTTTATACACAGGTGTCACATAGCTGGAGAACTGAACCCATCTTTGAGCCTCTTTTTCAGTAGTTTCAACAAAAGTGGCGTTTTTACTGTGGAGAGTCATCATTTTCAAATGATGATTCTGAGCGACTGGAGAATCATTCTGTAAAACGCTTGGATTTTTTTCTTCCTAACACGTCAGAGAAAAATAACCTCTCTCAGTTTTCCTACAGGTGTCACATATTGGGAGAATCGAACGCATCGCTGAACCCCATTGTTCAACAGTCTGGCCAATTAAAAATGATTTTCTTGGTTTGTTGAAAAACGGTTTTGGATTTTCCATCTGGAGTAAATTTGACCCAACTTCTTAGGATCTGGGGAGAGGTTGTAAAGGCTATAAATCCCAGAACTCATGTAGAACAATGGTGGTATTTTGGAGAGACTTTTCATACTTGTACTCTCAAGCTTCTCATTTTCAGATGAGTGATACAATCTTCTTTTGCCATTATTTGTTTAGACTTTCATCTTCTTGTCTAGTCTATACTTGCACCTAAATGTCAAATTCATGTTTATTCTGTTTGTCCAATGTTTGATAACTGTCAACTTGTCAATACATCCATGAACTAGAATTTGCAAGTACTTTGCTTGGTTTACTTGGCCATTCATATATACTTGGTGCATATGTTCCTGCTAGTAAATTAAGAGTTCTTCGTACATTCATTTATCTACAGCTCTTTGAACAATGATAGTTGAAAGCCTTGTAAATCTGTTGTGTTTATTGCATGTCTTGAGTGAGTGAGGTTTGATTTAGCCATCTGACTTGATTCATTTGAGTGAAGCTTTAAGATATTAGTTAAGTTACCAGGCATCTCTGAGATACAACCTAGGAGAGTTTCCTGGAGTGATAACAAAATAGTGTCGTTTCCAGGGAGAGGGGATTGAAGCTCAGCTTCCCTGGGAGAACGACATAGATCCAGCTTTGATGATAGACAAAGCCTGGACATTATTTTGGTTGTAATCATCTATCTGGCGACTCCATGAAGGACGGATTCAGTGGCGACTCCACAATATTCATATGTCGAAAGAATTTGCTGCTCTTTTGGCTCGGAGGTTTGCACCTCTTGAATTCTCTTTAGTTCCTGGTTTCCCACATCCAATACCTGATATGTCCGAATGGGGATATTTTCTACCTGTCTTCAAAGAGGAGAAAGAAGACAATCCTGCAGAACACCTCCTCAAGTTTCACGAATGCCTGGATCTTTTAGATCTGCACCATGAAGACGTTCGTATGAAGATGTTCATGCACTCATTATATGTCGATGCACGTCAGTGGTATTTTGCTTTACCTCCCTCTAGCATTTCATGATTGAAGGATTTTCACAAAGCATTCAATGAGCACTGTTAAAGGTACTTTTTAGATGAGTTCTTATTTAATGATTGCTGTGAAGGACATGAATTGCATTCTAAAGTTGAAAATCCAAATGGAGAGGAAGCTTTACCTCATCTCTCAAGTGATCTTCACTGTGATGTGCTTCCTCGTAAACATGAATTAGAAAGGAGTAATGAAGGAGCTGAGGGCTTTCCTATTACCTCTATTTCTGATTTTTATGATTTTGAAGAATTAGTTTCTTTCGCTACACATGGAGGTAGTCAGCTCTATGTTAGTCAAATATTCGTTGAAATCAGTAAGGCTAGCCCACAGTTTTCAGTTTTCAAATCACAGGGATGTGGTGAAGGGGAGCAGAAAAGTTTATATCAGCAGTCGAGCATTCATATTTCTCTAACAGATCTCGAGCAGCCTATATTCAACAGTGAGGTCAGTAAAAGCAGTCTGAAACAACATTTCGATTTTCAGTTGGAACAAAAGCAAGGAGGGGTATTTCATTGTGACTTTGATGACCCTATTGCTGACTATTTGGATTCTATAAGCAACATAAATGTCCAAATACTTTTGTCAGATGAAAGTTGGCTCTGTCATCTTTTCAAGTTACATTTTTGCATGCTATGGTCCCTTATATTGTTTGGGTCGAGATCAAGTATGATATTAGCAAGTCCATTACGTTCTTGGCTGCATTGGAAATTTAATTTTACCTAATCAATCTACCTCTATTGGTTAGTGTAGGAGTAGGCAGAAGAATAAGCTCTTCGTACGAGCAGCTAGATCATCTTCAGTTGTTTTCAGTTTTTTTTTGTTTTTCTCAATAAGCAGGCTACAGGCAAGCACATGTAGGCTGCAAGTTTTCAGAGAATCAGTTGCACAGGCCAAATAACTCCATAGCCCAATGGATATAAGACACTATTGGCAGGGGTAGTTTGGTTTGAAATGATGAGCATAGTTGCAGGATTTGGATCAGGTTTGCAGAGGCTAGATGACTCCATAGCCCAATGGATGCAAGGCATTGCTAGCAGGTTTACAGTTTAACATTTGTGGATAGATTGTAGAGATTTGGTGGCAGTTTAAATGACTCCATGCACAATGGAACACTAGACTAGGTTCTGTATTTTCTCTATCTAGAAAAGGCATCAGATCTGCGGTTCTTGAAACCTCATAGGGAGGCTTTCATCCCCGAGTAGGAGCCAGATGTTATCTCCCCAAATAATTTTGTCGAGTTGATTAATTTTAGATGATGGGAGGTCATTTGAAAATTCATTTCTAAATTTTTTAAGGCTCATTTTTGATATCTTTATGAATGTAATAAAGTTTGAAAAACATTAGATTGGGTTTTTATTTAAAATTTTTCAAAAGACAGGTTTCGGTAGCTAAGCGCTTATTTAAAACGGTCCCTGCCCTGCTTTCAGCAGCTTAAACGAGAATTTTGAGGGTCTCCTAGCTACCGAAAGTGAAAGGACATGCAACATGAGTCAGGGGTATTTTTCGGTGGCTTGGGCGAATATGTCAGATTTATTCATTAACCACCGAAACAGAGCTTTCGGTAGCTAACAAAGATCAAGCTCAGACCTACTAGCTACTGAAAGCCTAAAAATAACAAGAAATTGCCATTTTTTGCACAGATCTAAGTTTTATCATTCTAAAGGGCATGAGGATGGTTTCTAAGTGAAGGTTTTAATTAATAAGATCTGTTTCAATGTGCTGCTCCAGCTTTGAAGGTGCCAGCAAGATGGAAATAATGAAGAAATGTGGTGTTTTTTACTGTCCCGAGTCATCATTTTCAAATGACGATTCTGAGCGTCTGGAGAATCTTTTGCAAAACGCTAAGAGGTTTTTGTTCCTAACATGTCATAGAACAATAAAATCTCCCAGTTTTCCTACAGGTGTTGCAGATTGAGAGAATCAAATCCATCATTGAGCCCCAATTTTCGGATCACAGAACCTGCCTGTTTGACACATGTTTTTGAAATGCAGATCTCGGGAAAACCAAAATGATTTTCAAAGATCTGAGAGAGTTTTTGCTCACAACAGATCAATTCAAAATAACCTCTTTCAGTTTATACACAGGTGTCACATAGATGGAGAAATGAACCCATCTCTGATCCTCTTTTTTAGTAGTTTCAGCAAAAGTGGCGTTTTTACTGCGCAGAGTCATCATTTTCAAATGATGATTCTGAGCGACTGGAGAATCATTCTGCAAAACGCTTGGAGGTTTTTCTTCCTAACACATCAGAGAACAATAACCTCTCTCAGTTTTCCTACAGGTGTCACAGATTAGGATAATCAAATGCATCTCTGAGCCCCATTGTTCAGCAGTCTTGCCAATTAAAAATGATTTTCCCGGTTTGTTGAAAAATGGTTTTGGATTTTCCATCTGGAGTAAATTCGACCCAAATTCTTAGGATATGGGGAGAGGTTGTAAAGGCTATAAATCCCAGAACTCATGTAGAACAATGGTGGGATTTTGGAGAGACTTTTCATACTTGTACTCTCAAGCTTCTCATTTTCAGATCAGTGATATAAGCTTCTTTTGCCATTATTTGTTCAGACTTTCATCTTCTTGTCTAGTCTATACTTGCACCTGAATGTAAAATTCATGTTTATTCTGTTTGTATGATGTTTGATAACTATCAACTTGTCAATACATCCATGAAATAGAATCTGCAAGTACTTTGCTTGGTTTATCTGGCCATTCATATATACTTGGTGCATATGTTCCTGCTAGTAAATTAAGAGTTCTTCGTACATTCATTTATCTACAACTATCTGAACAATGATAGTTGAAAGCCTTGTAAATTTGTTGTGTTTATTGCATGTCTTGAGTGAGTGAGGTTTGATTTAGCCATTTGACTTGATCCATTGAGTGAAGCTTTAAGATATTAGTTAAGTTACCGGGCATCTATGAGATACAACCTAGGAGAGTTTCCTGGAGTGATAACACTTAGTTTTTGAACAATTCAGGTTCCCTAACCCCATAATATCAAGGGTTATACATTTAACATATTTTTTAACTCTCAATGAAGCGATTAAATAAGCCACTGTAATTTGCTGAAAGATGATTCTATATATTTAGAATGACGTATGTAAATATTTTTATTTGTTAAGAACTTAAGAGCCCTCCTCTACTAACAGACAGTTGTCTTCAAGTTCAAAGCAAAGTTCTAAAGCAACATAAAATGTTATCAACTCAAAATGGGCTTAAGAATAGGCAAGTACCTCTTCTTTAATCCACTTGCATCAATTTTTGTAGAAGTTGCAGCTCCATAAAATGGGCTTAGTGGATTTATTTACAGACTAATCTAGTCTACTATAGTTTCTAAGTCACCTGCTCTTCTACACCCACAGTTAATTCCTGAAATTTTGGTTTATGTACTGTGAGATAAATACAGAAACCACCATCATCATTCTTCCCTTAGGAAAGTTCTTGTACCTCCTCCATATGTTCTATAAATCTGTCTAGATTAGTTTTATATTTTATTTTTTAATATAATTCATAATTTATATTAAGAAAAGAATTTATTTTTTAAAGTATTTTTGTTTGCTCAATGGAAGGAATGGGAGCTTTAAGAGAAATCCGATGGCACTGCTTCTCGCTAGTTTTTGTAAGATCATCTTCTAGACCAATCATGCATTCCATGGCTCCAGTCTCACAGACTTGTGAAGCAATGGATGATGATACTTCCAATGGAGTTCTGAATTCTAGAAATTATGTTCTATCTGGTACAACTGTTTGTTCTACTAATGCCACAAACAATGCTTCTTTACATACATCTCAACTACAAGGCTATACTGCAATTGCAGCCAAAGGCCACAAAGAATCAGTTTATGCATTGGCTATGAACGATGTTGGTACCTTACTTGTATCTGGAGGAATTGAGAAGGTACCATCATTTGTCCCTCTAATAGTTAGTACTTGGTCAAGGTAGCTCCTTCATGTTTCCACATGCATTAAATTGTTTGCTAGATTTCTTAGGAAGATATTGTTTTTTCTACAGGTAGTGAGGGTGTGGGATCCAAGAGACGGGGCAAAGAAAATGAAACTGCGGGGGCATACTGACAATGTGCGAGCTCTCATTTTGGATTCAACTGGCAGGTAGTTGTAGTTATAATTTATCTAATTTAAGAGAAAATTTTGCTGTTTGAGTAAATTTTTTTAAATCATGGCCATCTATGTGGTATTGACAATTGTCGATTAGAGTATGTTTGCAATGAATACTATCCCAGTTTCTATCATTTATACCATTGCACGAACAATTTCTAATGGCTGGGACATCCCACCCAAAAGGATGTGCACGCATTTCTGATCAAAATTATATGCCTGTAGAAATGAGATAATTTGTTCATAAACTTGGGTGTTAAAAATGTTGCTTGCACCTTTTGTGGCAAGGATGAAACATTTGAGCATGCTATTTGGAATTGCAAGTTTGGCAGTTTTTGTGCATGGTTTCAACTTGATTTTCCGTTTCACTTTACTGGCATGTTCTCGTGTAAAGGTTCTTTGCTGGGAGACATTTGGTTGATTAGGGACATTTGCAAATATTTATGGCACACAGTTCAGTTGACTGAAATTGGCTTTCTGTGGAAATGCTGGAGTAACAAATTTGCATCTTTCACCTTATCAGATGAATCACATGATCTCAAAACATGGTTCACATAAAATAGTACTTATGCATAATGATATACAACTATGCAATTTATGTTATTTTTCATTTCTTCTTTGACATCATGTGAAATGCAATTTAGAAAAACTGTAGTAGTCAATGTAATCTATTTGCGCCTGATTTTTCTTGTAATGTTGCTTCTCTTTGGTGTTATCCCTTATGACATCTTTGGGATTTGTCTTCATTTCTGTGATAAATACATCATAAGGAAAATTGAAAAGATACCTTAGAATTATTGTTATCTTGACAAGGGGTTGGAACTAGTGGATTGTCTCTTGAAAATATGAGTAATGAATGCTTTCTACAATTAATCATTTCGCATGCCATGGTGTTTGTGCATCGGGCAATGGAAAATCCTGAAACTTGTAGAATATTTGTTGAGAAAAAGGGCATTGAAGCCCTTATGAGGTTCTTGACTCTTCCAAGTATTCCGCTATCTTCAGAAGGGATGTCTATAGATGTGCACATGGTTGCAGTTTGCAAAGCATTCACGCAGCAACACTCAGTTGCCCTTGCAAGGGTATTTTGTGCTCAAAATACCTGGGCACTCCAACAGCCTCAATCCTTCATTCTGGGCATAGGAATATCTATCAGCGACCTGCTCTGCTGCACTGCTAAAGTGAAACCATGGTATAACAAGTGTCTCTCAGGGGTCATGAAGGCTCAAAAGTGACAGAGGGCAAGCTCCAGGCTATAAAAATTTTGGTCAGGCTCCAGGCTTCTAGGCTATAAAATTTTGCAAGCATCTTGAGAATATCTATCAATATGCTCAAGATATTCATGCCCAAGTGAATTGTATCCAGAGATTGGTGGTTCGATTCCTCTGTACCCTATCATAAATTAGTGACTAAGAAAACGACTAAATTCGCATATATATGACTATTAGTAGCTAATTTCCAGTATCTTATAGCGCAACTAATGTTTAGTCATATTTAGCTTAGTCATTAAAATGTTATCATGTAGCAGTTTATTTAGTCATATATTTGGTCATTAATTGTGACAATCAATGACTAAATCAATGACTAAATCAGTGACTAAATCAGTGAGTATCAATGACTAAATCAGTGAGTATCAATGACTAAATCAATGACTTAATCAGTGACTATCAATGACTAAATCAATGACTAATAAGTCAACCAATTAATGACTAGAGTGAAATACGACTAGATATAAGATAGTGGAAATCAGATACTATTAGTCACCGACTCAAAAATAGTCATTTATAGTCGAATTTTAGTCATTAATTTCTCATTTTGTACTAGTGTATACCATAAGAGTTACCTTTTCAATTCTTCGAAATGCCGAGGGATAAACCCTTCAGCAAACAGTGTAAACTATTTTATAAAACAAAGTGTTACACAGTAAAAAACATTGCAGAGCCAATGCAACAGTAGGTCGAGGATCCAATCCTCCCTATGCTAAATAATTTCCATACGGCTTACAACATTACAACGGCGGTATAATCCACATGAGCTAGACCACGAGGCCAAAGATTCGGCTAAAAGCATTTAAGGACCAGCATCATGCCAAAGACTCAACTGAGAGTTCCTGAAGTACTAGGGATTCCACGAGGATATCACCGAGGCTCACCAGGCTTCGAAAGCTTCCATCGTTGGCACTGTAACATTTAACAACCAAGCTGAGAAGTACCTGCCACAAAGCACACAGCATGGTTAAAACTTGGAAGACAAAGCTCAAAACAAAACTCATACAGTTATACATTATCAACCTTCATAGGATAGTAATAAAATAATTAAACTTACATGTTAAAGGAACTTTGTCTCGAAACCGAATACTCCTGCAATCAGCGAGTTCCAGAGTCATGCAAACCACTGAACAAGTGCAACAATCCTCACTTCAGTTATGGCTCAGCTCTTAACACTTGGTAGTGACAGATTTCTTCTACAGGTCGCAGTATCAAACCTTGGGAATGTGCGTTCAAAAACCTGTTATGAAACCCTAAAGACCCGCAGGCCTGTCGGCCTCTCCATCACTCCACTCCCAGCAAAAATGAATTCTTAGAGTTATGCCTTCGTCGAGATTATCCCAAAAGTAGTTAGGGTTAGCACCGTAACCAAGAAGACCACGTGAAGACCTGCCACGGGGATTCCATTAGGAATTCCACTATATTACACTTTAATGCACTTTAAATAACCATAAGCTACCACAGTACGTAGAACCTGTCGGCATAACCATGCATCAGGGTTATGGTTCGGCTTCCCATATGGTTGAACATTACAATCTAATTATAATATGATCATAAGATTTCAAAGGTCAAAACAATATCCAAGTATTACGTGTTGCACCATATCCTAGGTTAAGGTTCGACCATCAGCCTGGTGAGACTTACGACTATAATGTAATATGGCTACTTTTAACCAAAAGTCAAATAAACATTGTTTATTGCCAACCTTTGCAAAATAGCAATTAAAACAATTCATGGAACACCTTTTTATTTAACCCTTACACCTAGCATAAAATCATATAGCACATTTCACAAGGGTATTATATAGTATTGATGTGTTGTGCATAGGATTATAACACTCCAACGTACTTTATTTTGGTATAGAGCATAGTTGTGACCCACGATCTTTTTACAACATTGACTTAGTAAAATATATACATAGGCTTTATGTATATATGGTATAACCATTGGAAGATAGGCTTAGAAACTATAGTGAAAGCATCCAAGTTTAGGACAGGATTCATTTGAATATAATTATATGATACAAATCTTGAAGGTAGAGTTGAATGTGTTTAGTCTTGAAGCCAAAGCTAAATACTTTTCACTAGGACGTAGTATAACACAATTGTTCTAGAAATAAATACAAATTTTGAGATTTGAATTATAACTGAAAATTACATAAACCACTTGAGTATAACTGAAGACCAAACTAGGATAGATCTCACCCGGAAAATACTTCAAGTTACTCTAATTCCTTTTTATAACATTGAAGGCTAACTGAAGTTAGATAGGACCTTTTACACACTTTGAAAACAGTATTGATCTTACCTGCGATCTGCAACAGAAGTTCAAATGCTTTAGCTAAAATAACTAAGTAAGCCTCAGGGTGTCCATAGGACCCCTTTATCATCAACAAGAAAAGTAAGCAGTTAGCACATATAATGAATTCGGTACTATGTCAAATATGCAAAGTACCGACAGCTACATAAGGAACTTAACTGATCTAGGATGCATGATTTGAGATAACAACATCATATATAATCATGAAAAAGATAATATGTTCTTTTCTGTATTTGTATATTAAAATATGATGTTACATTGATATTGATTGAATTTTATTGATTGTAGCTTGGGTTGTTGGGAGGAATAAATGGATTATGCAATTTTGACTATTTCTTAATTCTCTAAAATAATAAGTGTTAAGATCTTCCCTAATATAACCTTATTTATATAAGAAATGAAATTCAAGAAATATCAATAAAAAAGTTTATATATATATATATATATATATATATATATAAATATAATCATGAAAAAGATAATATGTTTTTTTTGTATTTGTATATTAAAATATGATGTTACATTGATATTGATTGAATTTTATTGATTGTAGCTTGGGTTGTTGGGAGGAATAAATGGATTATGCAATTTTGACTATTCCTTAATTCTCTAAAATAATAAGTGTTAAGATCTTCCCTAATATAACCTTATTTATATAAGAAATGAAATTCAAGAAATATCAATAAAAAAAGTTAATATATATATATATATATATAATCATGAAAAAGATAATATGTTCTTTTCTGTATTTGTATATTAAAATATGATGTTACATTGATATTGATTGAATTTTATTGATTGTAGCTTGGGTTGTTGGGAGGAATAAATGGATTATGCAATTTTGACTATTCCTTAATTCTCTAAAATAATAAGTGTTAAGATCTTCCCTAATATAACCTTATTTATATAAGAAATGAAATTCAAGAAATATCAATAAAAAAAGTTAATATATATACATATATATAATCATGAAAAAGATAATATGTTCTTTTCTGTATTTGTATATTAAAATATGATGTTACATTGATATTGATTGAATTTTATTGATTGTAGCTTGGGTTGTTGGGAGGAATAAATGGATTATGCAATTTTGACTATTCCTTAATTCTCTAAAATAATAAGTGTTAAGATCTTCCCTAATATAACCTTATTTATATAAGAAATGAAATTCAAGAAATATCAATAAAAAAAGTTAATATATATATATATATATATATAATCATGAAAAAGATAATATGTTCTTTTCTGTATTTGTATATTAAAATATGATGTTACATTGATATTGATTGAATTTTATTGATTGTAGCTTGGGTTGTTGGGAGGAATAAACGGATTATGCAATTTTGACTATTCCTTAATTCTCTAAAATAATAAGTATTAAGATCTTCCCTAATATAACCTTATTTATATAAGAAATGAAATTCAAGAAATATCAATAAAAAAGTTTATATATATATATATATATATAATCATGAAAAAGATAATATGTTCTTTTCTGTATTTGTATATTAAAATATGATGTTACATTGATATTGATTGAATTTTATTGATTGTAGCTTGGGTTGTTGGGAGGAATAAATGGATTATGCAATTTTGACTATTCCTTAATTCTCTAAAATAATAAGTGTTAAGATCTTCCCTAATATAACATTATTTATATAAGAAATGAAATTCAAGAAATATCAATAAAAAAAGTTAATATATATATATATATATAATCATGAAAAAGATAATATGTTCTTTTCTGTATTTGTATATTAAAATATGATGTTACATTGATATTGATTGAATTTTATTGATTGTAGCTTGGGTTGTTGGGAGGAATAAATGGATTATGCAATTTTGACCATTCCTTAATTCTCTAAAATAATAAGTGTTAAGATCTTCCCTAATATTACCTTATTTATATAAGAAATGAAATTCAAGAAATATCAATAAAAAAAGTTAATATATATATATATATATATAATCATGAAAAAGATAATATGTTCTTTTCTGTATTTGTATATTAAAATATGATGTTACATTGATATTGATTGAATTTTATTGATTGTAGCTTGGGTTGTTGGGAGGAATAAATAGATTATGCAATTTTGACTATTCCTTAATTCTCTAAAATAATAAGTGTTAAGATCTTCCCTAATATAACCTTATTTATATAAGAAATGAAATTCAAGAAATATCAATAAAAAAAGTTTATATATATATATATATATATATATATATATATATAATCATGAAAAAGATAATATGTTCTTTTATGTATTTGTATATTAAAATATGATGTTACATTGATATTGATTGAATTTTATTGATTGTAGCTTGGGTTGTTGGGAGGAATAAATGGATTATGCAATTTTGACTATTCCTTAATTATCTAAAATAATAAGTGTTAAGATCTTCCCTAATATAACCTTATTTATAGAAGAAATGAAATTCAAGAAATATCAATAAAAAAGTTTATATATATATATATATATATATAATCATGAAAAAGATAATATGTTCTTTTTTGTATTTGTATATTAAAATATGATGTTACATTGATATTGATTGAATTTTATTGATTGTAGCTTGGGTTGTTGGGAGGAATAATTGGATTATGCAATTTTGACTGTTCCTTAATTCTCTAAAATAATAAGTGTTAAGATCTTCCCTAATATAACCTTATTTATATAAGAAATGAAATTCAAGAAATATCAATAAAAAAAGTTAATATATATATATATAATCATGAAAAAGATAATATGTTCTTTTCTGTATTTGTATATTAAAATATGATGTTACATTGATATTGATTGAATTTTATTGATTGTAGCTTGGGTTGTTGGGAGGAATAATTGGATTATGCAATTTTGACTATTCCTTAATTCTCTAAAATAATAAGTGTTAAGATCTTCCCTAATATAACCTTATTTATATAAGAAATGAAATTCAAGAAATATCAATAAAAAAGTTAATATATATATATATATAATCATGAAAAAGATAATATGTTCTTTTCTGTATTTGTATATTAAAATATGATGTTACATTGATATTGATTGAATTTTATTGATTGTAGCTTGGGTTGTTGGGAGGAATAATTGGATTATGCAATTTTGACTATTCCTTAATTCTCTAAAATAATAAGTGTTAAGATCTTCCCTAATATAACCTTATTTATAGAAGAAATGAAATTCAAGAAATATCAATAAAAAAGTTTATATATATATATATATAATCATGAAAAAGATAATATGTTCTTTTCTGTATTTGTATATTAAAATATGATTTGAATTTTATTGATTGTAGCTTGGGTTGTTGGGAGGAATAAATGGATTATGCAATTTTGACTATTCCTTAATTCTCTAAAATAATAAGTGTTAAGATCTTCCCTAATATAACCTTATTTATATAAGAAATGAAATTCAAGAAATATCAATAAAAAAGTTTATATATATATAATCATGAAAAAGATAATATGTTCTTTTCTGTATTTGTATATTAAAATATGATGTTACATTGATATTGATTGAATTTTATTGATTGTAGCTTGGGTTGTTGGGAGGAATAAATGGATTATGCAATTTTGACTATTCCTTAATTCTCTAAAATAATAAGTGTTAAGATCTTCCCTAATATAACCTTATTTATATAAGAAATGAAATTCAAGAAATATCAATAAAAAAAGTTTATATATATATATATATATATATATATATATATATATATAATCATTAAAAAGATAATATGTTCTTTTCTGTATTTGTATATTAAAATATGATGTTACATTGATATTGATTGAATTTTATTGATTGTAGCTTGGGTTGTTGGGAGGAATAAATGGATTATGCAATTTTGACCATTCCTTAATTCTCTAAAATAATAAGTGTTAAGATCTTCCATAATATTACCTTATTTATATAAGAAATGAAATTCAAGAAATATCAATAAAAAAAGTTAATATATATATATATATATATAATCATGAAAAAGATAATATGTTCTTTTCTGTATTTGTATATTAAAATATGATGTTACATTGATATTGATTGAATTTTATTGATTGTAGCTTGGGTTGTTGGGAGGAATAAATAGATTATGCAATTTTGACTATTCCTTAATTCTCTAAAATAATAAGTGTTAAGATCTTCCCTAATATAACCTTATTTATATAAGAAATGAAATTCAAGAAATATCAATAAAAAAAGTTTATATATATATATATATATATATATATATATAATCATGAAAAAGATAATATGTTCTTTTCTGTATTTGTATATTAAAATATGATGTTACATTGATATTGATTGAATTTTATTGATTGTAGCTTGGGTTGTTGGGAGGAATAAATGGATTATGCAATTTTGACTATTCCTTAATTCTCTAAAATAATAAGTGTTAAGATCTTCCCTAATATAACCTTATTTATAGAAGAAATGAAATTCAAGAAATATCAATAAAAAAGTTTATATATATATATAATCATGAAAAAGATAATATGTTCTTTTTTGTATTTGTATATTAAAATATGATGTTACATTGATATTGATTGAATTTTATTGATTGTAGCTTGGGTTGTTGGGAGGAATAATTGGATTATGCAATTTTGACTGTTCCTTAATTCTCTAAAATAATAAGTGTTAAGATCTTCCCTAATATAACCTTATTTATATAAGAAATGAAATTCAAGAAATATCAATAAAAAAAGTTTATATATATATATATAATCATGAAAAAGATAATATGTTCTTTTCTGTATTTGTATATTAAAATATGATGTTACATTGATATTGATTGAATTTTATTGATTGTAGCTTGGGTTGTTGGGAGGAATAATTGGATTATGCAATTTTGACTATTCCTTAATTCTCTAAAATAATAAGTGTTAAGATCTTCCCTAATATAACCTTATTTATATAAAAAATGAAATTCAAGAAATATCAATAAAAAAAGTTAATATATATATATATAATCATGAAAAAGATAATATGTTCTTTTCTGTATTTGTATATTAAAATATGATGTTACATTGATATTGATTGAATTTTATTGATTGTAGCTTGGGTTGTTGGGAGGAATAATTGGATTATGCAATTTTGACTATTCCTTAATTCTCTAAAATAATAAGTGTTAAGATCTTCCCTAATATAACCTTATTTATATAAGAAATGAAATTCAAGAAATATCAATAAAAAAGTTTATATATATATATATATATATATAATCATGAAAAAGATAATATGTTCTTTTCTGTATTTGTATATTAAAATATGATGTTACATTGATATTGATTGAATTTTATTGATTGTAGCGTGGGTTGTTGGGAGGAATAAATGGATTATGCAATTTTGACTATTCCTTAATTCTCTAAAATAATAAGTGTTAAGATCTTCCCTAATATAACCTTATTTATATAAGAAATGAAATTCAAGAAACGTATTTTGTAATACATCATATATACATAATTGACGTAACATATCTAGCACAGTTTGACGTCTAGTTAAATAAACTAACATTTCTTATACTTCCGCATGCTAATTATAGCACTTAATGCTACTCTGAAAAATTTTAATTTTTTTTGATTTTCGGGATGTTACAAAGAGACACACTAATCCAACTCAAGAGGGTGCACTAGGTGAGAGAGGGACTCCAATCCTCAAATAAAAAATTAATCTCACGGTAAATAAAACCAAGGAGTGACATAACACATCAGGCTGTGTAACCAAGAGGGTCCATCAAGTACACAAGAAGAGTGTACAACATCAACATAGGCTCAAAACACATAGGTAAACACTTTTCCACAAACCCTTGTGTGTAACATCATGGTTCCTAATACTCTCTTTCATGGTATCAATCATTTGGTTGTTTTTATTTTATTAATTATTTTATAATTTCAACATAATAAAAATAATAATAATGTGAAAACCATAGTCCAAGAACCTTGTGCCACTATGTCCAACATAGCCACAATAGTAATATGTCCAAGGGATAAACCAAAGGGTATTACATCCCCCCCTTAAACCATGCATCGTCCTTGATGCATACACATACATGCCTCAAAATCTAAAAAAAGATGAGGGTATGCCTCCCTCACCACATCTTCCAATTCCCGAGTCACATCCTTAGGAGTATAGTGGCTCCACTGAACCTTAACCTGACAGATTTCTCTGTTCATGAGCATCTTGGTATTCTACAATGGAAACAAGGTCTACCATAAAGTCTCCTTTCATCTCCACCTAGTCATCTCAAATATATATACAAAACATAATCAACATCATTTATACCCATCGACATGAAATCATATATATACGAACATGCTAACAAGGATCATATGCCAATATCAAAATAATCTAAGCAACAATATATCATATCATATGCATAATCATATAATGTAAAACAAAAAAATCTACTCTACAATTTACGTGTATCATATTCCATTCAATTAAATGGCTAGGATCATGCACATACTTTTTCAACAAAGAGACATGAAACAAATTATGCACTTTTATGCTAGGAGGAAAAGATATTTCATAAGCAACTGGTTCGATCTTTTCCAAAATATCAAAGGGACCGCAATATGTAGCTACAAGTTTAGAACAATTCCCCAATTTTAAAGTACTCTTTTTCGGTTTCACTTTTAAAAACACATGATCCCCAACCTGAAACTGTCTGTTAATCCTATTTTGATATGCATAACTTTTCTATCTATCATGTAATATTTTCAAATTTTGTTTAATCCTGACCATCTGATTTTCCATTTCCTTTAATAATTATGGCCCAATAATAACTCTGTTTGTCATATTGTCCCAACTAATAGGCGTGTTGCATTTTCTTCCATACATTGCTTCAAAAGGACTTACTTTCAAAGAAGAGTGATAACCATTGTTATAAGCAAATTCCACAAGATGCAAATAATTTTCCCATTTAGTAGGATGATCCATTACATACATTCTTAACATGTTTTCAAATTCTATATGTGTCACAAGTGGATCTAGATTACTAGAGCAAGCTTCACTTTGAATTTACCAAATATTGACAGGAAAATAGAAGAAATATGAATAAAATATTAGGTAGAACGCAAGAGAAAAATAACCATGTGGATTGATCTTCCATTACATTATTATTAAATATCATGTGTACAATATATAAATGCTCTTAGGAGTAAAAACCAAGATACTTAGTGGAAAATTGAGTAGCTCACATTAATGCTAGGTTTAGTGGAGTAATCGCCCAATCTATGACATTGTGCCAAGTGTAAATCCTATATTGGGCCATAATGAGGTCAAATGAACCTATGAGGACCATGAGGAAGTTAGGAAAGTCAATAAATGTGGATGGAATCATTATGAGGGAGATGGTTTAGGGATTTGGTAGTGGCCATTAATGAACAATTTGACCATTTCCAGTGCATTAGAACCCTTGGTCAAACCTTATCCCATAAAACAGGGAAGTGGTGTGCCTGTCTCATTAAATGCATTAAGTAGGGCGCCTTTGACTCCCCATAATAAGAAAATGAGCACACTTGTGGACAAAATTGGCTATAATGACAAACCACTAGTCTAATATGTGGAAAACCCCCCTAGACTAGGCACTATGAAGCCAAACCATGGAACAACTTACATTAAACACTTGGAACCTTATGCAAGGATTGTTAACCAAGGTCTAGATGGGAATTATGTTCCAACACCCCCCCTTAAGACAAAATGGTTGTGAGCAAAGAAAATTATTATGAGGGTCCAAGCAACAAAGGCTTATGGTCACCCTTTACATTATTCATCCATGTAAGTGAGGAAAGAGGAAAAACCACATGGGAAAAATCCTCCCTCTAGAATGGACATGAAATACACCAAAAATAAATTGCTCCAAAACACAAGTAGGTGTGAACTTGTTCATATGTCTAGAGGAACCTTCTTCTTGGAAGAAGTGGAATGTGCTCAACTAGATCATGTACATGTACAACTGCATGATGGAAACTGAAGCCATGTAGAATAATTGATTAACACTGATAGTAGAGCGAAGGATGCTCTTTAGAATTGATCTTTGAACCAACTAGGGTGCCAGGTCCAAAACAGACCTAAGATGCTTTAGAATAAGTGACCCCAAGCAAATCAAAAGGCTCTTGAAGCATCAACTTCAAAAAATGAGAGTTGTAATGAGCTCCAATAAAGAGGAACAAGAGTCCCAAGTTTGCCAATGTGATGGATAAGGCTTCTCCATCTTCAAGTGAACTTGAAGAAATTCAGCTAATCATGGTGTAGGAATACATAGGAAGCAAAAGAGTGTGAAGCAATGAGATATCTTCACTTGACTTCCAAACTTATAATTGACCATATTTCGAACCAATACTATCATATGAAGAAAGAACCTCTTCTAGAGAAGGCTCACTATGATCACCAATCAGCAACCCATCTTCAACATTCATAATAGAATACATAGAGGAGAAAGAAGTGGAATGGAGAGACATCTCTTCAACAGTATTGATGGAAGTATCACGTATGTTATCTTCACGAAAAAAAACTTCATGAAAAACAAAGGAATCCACATAGGAAGAAAGTTGAGCTGGATCATTTGCTGAATCTGTATCTTCTTCTTCTTCTTCAATTTGAACAACTTCTTGAGAAATGCATGGGGCCCAAACCCTTGGAGGGAGAACACATGAGGGGGCATCTGTTATAGGTCAAATCTGTTCTTCTCTATTCGTGATCACATTGCCCTGTTGATCACACAAAAGGACACTATGGATGGAAGAGCTAGATTGACCTTAAATGATTTACTGCTAAGATCACACCTCTTCAACTAAAAACTATATTTTTTTGTATATTTCATTAAAGATGCCCTGCTCTTACAATTGGTATCTAGCGCACTATGCCCTGGTTCTACTAAAGCAGACCCGCACACTTATCTCAAAAGTGGTATGCACTAGTCTTTGAGCATACTAGCTGCGCCCTAGGCTCAAGTTGTCTAGTGTGATACCTGCGCACATATTAAGATGAAATAGAAAAATATATTAAGATTACGAATTGGGATTAGTTGAGGTTGGTATTGTAACTCCCCCAACCTCCCAATTCAACTACCTCACGAATCTAACTTCCAGCCTTGGCCATAAATACAAAGGGAATCCATAAGGAAGAGGCCAATGAAGAAGAAACTATTGTTATGCTGAAGGAATTTCTAAGTCATTATGAGGAGCAGGAGCCCAGAACTTGGTTGCAGAAGTGCTTGGAACATATCAGGTATAAATTGTATTTGGTTGCATTTCTTTGACAATAAAGATCGAGATACCCTTCCCGTACCAATGGAATGTTGTTTCTATTGAATTTCTTATTATAGTTAATGTCATATTGTCTTCAATATCATTATATATTTATAGTTAGGATACGCTGAGGAAGGTCTGTGTATTTTGCAGATACATTGTTGTGGAGATTGGGCGAAAGCTAGGACCAGCCGCCATAAACAAGGTACTGGTTTCAGAATCTTAATCTCATTTTGTTTACAGTAATTAATGCAAAGTAGAATGTATCTATCAGTCACCCCATGTACGTTGATAGCATCCTTTCCCCTGCTATAGGGTATAATACTTAACAACAAAACTGGCGACTCCATTGGGGAGCACCTGTTCGTTTCTGCTATGGGGACCTTATTTAGGTTTTCTTTCAGTTTTTACAGTCTTTTGGATTTCTGTGAGGTTTGTATAGGTTCCCTTGTTGTTTCCCTTTGCCTTGATTCATTTCCAGTATGAGTGTACAAAGCTCTTTATTTCCTTTTAGTACCCGTGCACGTGTCTTCTGTGCATCTTTTGATATGAGCGCGAGTTCATCTCACTATTACCCGCGCACTTTGTGTTGTATGCGCTGGTTCTTAGACTAGACAGTAGCGTACTTTCCTGTAGGTTGAACCTTTAACAGTAGGGTTTGGTTTTCAGGTTGTTGGGCCTACTTTTGGCACTTGTTTTGTTTTTTGGTTGTGGACGAGACTTTCTTGTCTTTTTGAGTTTTGGTATAGCCTCTTGAAAGTCTTGTTGAATGCTTCACTTACTTCAGTCTTGTTTTTAGGTGTCTTTTCTGTTTGAGGTCTTTTTGGAACTTGTGTGTGACTCCCTGCTAGTCACAGTAGCGTACCTTTTTCCCTAGACGCGTGTTGTACTCCTGCAGTCCTGCACACTGAGTGCTTGTTACCTGATATAGTATCTGCGCACTTTTATTGAGTTTTGCCTTATTTTTTAGGGTTTGACCTCAGTTAGAGTCTTTTGGGTGTTTTTGGAAGACTTGATTGTCTGGATACCTTCTGAACTTTTGTTCAGGTTAGTCGGAGTTTGCTTGAAGTCCTATTGATAGCTTTTCCTTTTGAGTTTAGCTTTTCCCTATCTGTTTGGCGGATGCTTTTATTTGGTTTTAATGCTTAGGAGTAGTCTCTGGGTTTGTTTTTCTGTTGCATGCATCAACTTTTCCTTTTCTTTTGCATCTTGTTCCAAATCTAGAGTTGTTCACTGAAACAACTGTATAGGTCAAGTCTTTGTCAGTATTTGGATTTGATTTCTATAAGCCATTAGGTTTTTCATCTTTACCCACACTCTTGATAGATCTTGCTTGTTCCCCTTTTCAGATTCATTTTCTTTTATGAATAGAAGAAAAAATCAAAATTGAAAATTGGTAACCTAGTTGTAAGATTTGCTATTATTTTTCAAGGTAGGATAGATTGTTTTGCTATTTGCTTTGAAAATTAAAAAGAAAAAATTGAAAAAGGAATTTTTTCTTCTTCTTAGGATTGCCTATCTTTTGTTTTGAAAGACATAAACGGAAAAAAAGAGTCTTTGTGAAATTTTATGCATCATTTGTACACACTTTACTCTCTTTCATAACCATACCACACACATCACTACCCTTTTTGAGTAAGAAGTAGCCTCTAAAAAGAACATTTAATAAAATCAATTAGCAACTTTTTCTTTTTAGGTTCGACACTACATAAACTAGCTTAGGCTAGGATTTTGAGGCAGATCACTTTAAACTGCTCGAAATCAGTTTTATTTTTCAATAATCGTAGTAAGACAATCTCTTAGGAAAACCCACTTATATCAAAGTATCCTGGGAATGCTCCACTCAAACCGGAGTTAAGCACGAGGTCGTGTGAGACTGTAACTGTTGAGGATACCCCCTCACTTTCATTTCGAGCATAAACCAGAGCTGATTCGTGTACGGGGGTCCACTAGTACTTTAAGTGCTTTTGGATTTCGGGCTTTGCTACCCTACCCATGCGTCTTGGCTAGACTGACGACTGTTCCCCCAGGTATTTTTGTATTTGTGGTATCCTTGGTATCTTAACCTTAGGGCTCTTCACAGGTATAGTGGAAGGCTATTTCCACTGCACCTAGGACAGACGCGGAAGGTAACCCTTTGCAGTAATCCCGGGAGGGCGGTTTGGTGATTCAAACGCTTGCACCCAGAGGACCTTCATTGGACGCCGCATAACTGGACTTCTATACTCTATTGGTTTGTTTCGGGACCTCATCATCCTAGACTAACTTCTGAGAGTATTAGGTTTGTTTTCCTGGTTTTGATCACGTTAGGACATTTTTTTAGTGGTATGTTGTTTGCTCCCTAGTCGATTAGTGGCCACTAAGTTTTCATACTTAGTTTTTCTTTTGATATAGCTATGGAGGATCAACCTCTCCGTAGGTCACGAAGGTTTCAAAACCTTCCACCACTCACTGTGGAGCCTCCACCGCCACTGCGACGCCGGAGGACTGATTCCCATGGTTCATACGAACTTACGGGCAAAACTGAACCACCTAGAGAACCACAGATCAGAATTCAGGATCAACAGGTCTTTGATATTGTTGAGGTTGAGGATTTAACTTCTTGATAATTTAGTACTCCTTTCAACCCTCCCATGACTGGACCAAACGATCCATTACTTGTAACTGTAGATTGTCTCGGCCAACCCGAGTAAAGTGCGTACAGGTTTACCCCTCGTTATTCCATGGCTAGTTCCAGAGATGAAACCAAAGTTCCCCAAACTCCTACCACAGCTATGGTTTCGAGTATCTCTCTCATTCCTTTGCGACCCCATCGGTATCTACCTCGTTGCAGGCTACATCTGCTTCGAGTCCTTCTATTACTTTCAGCACTAGTTCCATAGGTATGTCTAGTTATCAACCTTCGATAATAGCTACCCCTTTTGGTGCCACTGCTGGACCTTTGAATATCCCTGTAACATGGATAGCTTCAATATCGTTTACTTCATCTCATTTCATGAAACAATCCCAGGGTATTCCACAAACTGCTCCTTTCGTTCAAGGTTTTCCTTTGCTTGGAGGGAACATAGCTCCCTCCATGCCCTTTATATGCTCGATGCCCACTCCATCCACAACTGTAGTAGGCTCGATTCCTGTGTCGTCCGTTACATCCATCCATGGGTTTAACCCCTACACAGGTCCAAATGTACATCCATCTAATGTACAGACATCCCATATACCTGTAGGGAGTATCCCCTTTTCACTGTTTGGTGGAGGGGGCGGTAACATGTTTAACCCACATTACGGAGGGGCTAATACCCAACCGCAATGGACAAACACTCAAGGAAGCAACCCTCTCTCTTTTGGTTGGAGCAATTTTAACAATGCGTTTACTTCACAACCGGTGGCTAGGGGAAACCCCAACCAACAATACACGAGTCAGGATTTAGGTGGTTCCCCCTACCGAAATCTTGCTAACCAAATTCCATCGACAATACCTAGTTTACATTTTCTGGAAACTTTGAATTTGCCAGACCTTTCAAAACTAACAAATGATCCGGTGTGACACCACCCCGCATGGCCACCTGTCCCAACCAAGTTTCCTTCAGACATTCCAAATTTTGAAGGCAATACTGGGGAAGATCCTGGTGACCATGTCAGTACGTTTCATCTCTGGTGCTCTTCTAATTCGTTGAACGACGATTCCATCAGATTGAGTCTCTTTCAGAGAACCTTGACTAGTGCTGCAGCTAAATGGTATATTGAACTACCTACAACTGCTTATGATAACTTTTGGATCTGGCTACAGTTTTTCTGAATCACTTAAAACTCCCTGTCCGGTATGATGCCGGTACAGACCTTTTGTCAACTTTTCGACAGAACAAAGCTACTCATTTATCTGACCACATTCAGGAGTGGCGAAGGAGAAAGAGGCTCATTAAAGCTAACATTCCTCCAGAATTTATATTAGAGTGGTATTTGAAATCACTCCTTCCCTACATTTCTAAGGAAGTAGCAACTTCTGGAGTGTCTTATGAGGAAGAGGCCATTCTCAGGACCCAACAACTTGATGTTGTTTATGCTCAATCTAGGATCTTGTACGAGATCATTCCAGACGTGCCAAGATCTAATATAGATCTAGGTAAACCCAATCCTGGACCACATGCTGATGGCATCGTGGGTTTAGTAGATTCTACAGTGTTTGAAGATTTAATTAAGCAGGTTCATGCCTTATTTGTCAAATAGTCTGCTACAGAAGCAACTTCAGTTGCAGCCTCCCCTTATCAAACATAATATGTACAACAACTGCAGACAAATCAATAGGGTCCTCGGCAGCCCAACAACAATAAGAAGAAGGGAAATAAAGGGGAGGGGAACCACCAAAATCCCAAAATCACAGAGAATGTCGAGGAGGGAAAAAAGGATAAAAAGAAAGTGAAGTTTCCTTGCAAGTTATGCAAGGAGGACCACCTCACCCATCAATTCCCTCTAATGGAAGAATCCCAAAAGCTACTCCGTGATAAGAAACCAACTATCCTAAAGGACCCATTCCCTCATAGACAAGGTTCAATTTCTGGAAACTCCAATGTTGGGGGCACCCCTC
Source organism: Larix kaempferi (assembly GCA_027924585.1). Taxonomy (NCBI): domain Eukaryota; kingdom Viridiplantae; phylum Streptophyta; class Pinopsida; order Pinales; family Pinaceae; genus Larix; species Larix kaempferi. The sequence continues at coordinate 3,676,264 of BSBM01000961.1, read as the reverse complement.
ATGCTTCATCAGCTAATCAATCGTTCATTAATATGGTTAATTCGGACATGCTTTTACAAAATTGAGCCAGAAACTATAATCCGGACTCGCAGAAAAGAGATAAGGATGTTCCCGAATCATCTACCCCTCTCCACATCGAGAGACCAGTAGATTCACTGCCGAAGATTCCAAAATGTGTCTTCAAACGGTCTATGCACAATCCTAACGTGCGGGCTGCTCCCAACTATAATGTTGTGGAGGATTTATCCCAAACTCCCTGTTCTATGTCCACTTTAGAAGTGTTGCAGAGTTGTCCATTACAACGCAGTGCACTTCTTGCAGCGATCGGGAGCGTTGAATCATCCAATATGCTTGCTCATTTTGATATGACGAATATCAAACCCCGGTTTTCGTACTATGTCGCTCTCCAAATAGAAGTAGTCCATGGTCCCAAAACCATTGGACGAGCTATCGTAGATGAGGGTGCGTCTACATGCGTAATTTCCATTTCTTGTTGGAAGGCTTTGGGCTCACCTGAATTAGCCCCCTCGAACACACTGCTTACCGCTTTTGATAGAAGATCATTTCGTCCACACAGAGTCTTACCATCATTTAACGTTGAACTTGCGGGTAAGATAGTATCTGTAGAGGTTGAAGTATTGGATGCTCCACTTGACTACAATTTGTTGTTAGGGAGGAGTTGGACGTATGCAATGCAAGCAGTTCCATCGTCCGTTTTCCAAGTTATAATGTTCCCTCATGAAGGCAAGATCATCACAGTTGATCAACTTTTGTTTTCTCGGAAAAACAACCAAGTTTCATCGGATTCAACAATTCCATTGGTTGATTAGTCTCACCCAGCTGGTGAGAGTTTAGGAGTAAGGCTCTATGGGTCATTAATGGGAACTTTTGACCTACCTGTTCCTTTTCATTTTATTGGTTCTGAGGAGTGTTCATTGTCCAAGAATTTCACGGTATTTCCAACGACGGATCCATGGATTCTCCTCACTAAATCAGAACCAGTAGTGACCCTATCTGTTGTGGAAGTGGCCTACTTATATTCACAACGTGTTGCAACAGAACATATCGTGACTCCATTGGTCTCTGTCGAGTCAGATATGGACTATGCATCGGCATGGTCAGTGGACTCCATCCACTCTTTTGACTGTCTAGATACTTTTTTTCCCTCTGATGAGGCTATTTTGGAAGCAATGATAGGCCTGGATCATCCTTGGGAACACATGCACCATAGGTCTTATTTTCTTCCTGACCTAGACATGATAGAGAGAGGAGATTTTTCAATGAGACCCAGTGGTAATGTTGATTTGTCCACTATTCCTTCTACTTCAAAAGCAGTTTATGCCGAAGGGAATATGGAAAACATATCGAGAACTATTCCGATCAACATTTGCATCAAACTTGGAGTTGTGGAAAACATTTTCATTGGGGCAGATTGTTCTCCCGAGGAGATCACTTTGTACACTAATCTGTTTAAGGAATTCTGCGACGTTTTTTCCTGGTCTTACGAGGAGATTCCAGGCATCGACCTTGCCATTGTAGAGCATGTGATCACAACTTACCCAAATGCTAAGCCCGTGAGACAGAAGTTTCATCCAGTCAGTCCTAGAAAAGCAACAACCATTAAGGCAGAAGTTGAGAAGTTGCTCAAAGCCGGATTCATCTATCCAATTGCTATGACAGAATGGGTCTCAAATCCTGTTCCGGTAGATAAGAAGCAAGGAACCATTCGAGTCTGTACAGACTTCCAAGATTTAAATAAATCTTGTCCTAAAGATAATTACCCCACACCGTTTATAGATCAGATTATTGATGCGTGTGCAGGCCATGGAATGTCTTCTTTCATGGATGGTTTTTCAGGATATAACCAGATTTAGATAAAACCTGAATACCAGCATAAGACAACTTTTATTTGTCCTTGGGGGACCTTTGCTTATTGGAAGATGCCATTTGTCCTGAAAAATGTGTTAAGTTTAGCCTAATTTCACAAGCAAGATCACTGAAAGAAACACAATCACAAGATAGACAAAGATTTACCCTGGGAAACCCTCATGGGGTAGAAAACCCAGCAAAGCTTTCCTCAATATAGATAATCAACCAATATAAAGATGTAGTCCAAGACTAGAGCTCCTTCTCCCCCTATGCAAACCTCTCTCTCTTGTGCGCTACTCACAAGTGGATGAATGAGTGAGATAAGTGAGGAACATACCTCCTCTACTTATACTCATCTCCCGACTGACCTTTTAACCTAATGGGGCCGACCTCTCCCAGGAGAGTCTAATAACCCCCAAATAGTAAACTCAGGGCCGACCTCACATGGGAGATCTAATAACCCTAGTTACCACATTCTCTTAGAGGAATAAACATCTCCGGATATACAATAGGGTCACCACGGAGGAATGTGAATAATAAAATACAAATATAATATTCTTTGAAGTTACAATATTTCAACACTCCCCCTTAACGAGAAGGATATTATAACAACATCTGCATGAGAAAGGAGTCATCGACTACATGATACATGATACATCTATAAATCATTGGAAGCTTTCATTATACATCATCATCAGTAACTCATTCAGTTACTGGAATATAATCAATACTAGAACATCAGCATCGTCAGTATTGAGTCTTCATCTTCTGCAGCACTTGATCAGCTACAACATCATCATCACCTGGATCACCCGATCAACAGCCTCATCATTTGGATCTACTGATTAATATCATCATCTGGATCTCTTGATCAACAACATTGTCATCTAGAACATCACGATCAGCAGCATTGTCATCTAGAACATCACGATCAACAACATCGTCATCTAGACCATCACGATCAACAACATCGTCATCTAGAACATCACGATCAGCAACATCGTCATCTAGACCATCACGATCAATAACATCATCATCTAGAAAATCACGATCAGAAGCATCGTCATCTAGACCATCACGATCAACATCATCGTCATCTAGACCATCACGATCAATAGCATCGTCATCTAGATCATCTGGATCCTCTCGATCAATAACATCAACATAGCAACATACTTTGCAATGCATAAGATCCTATTACGGGATGATCAATCCCTCTCACTTTAACACATAGTTCCAAGGATGATACAATCCTGATCCACTTACGGGATCATCAATACCTCTCAATTTAAGACATCTCTCATGTCTATGGATGATGCAATCCAGATCAACTTACAGAATGATCAATCCTTATCACCTTAAGACATCTCTCATGTCTAAGGATGATGCAATCCCAATCTACTTGTAGGATGATTAATCCTTATCACTTTAAGACATCTCTCATGTCTAGGGACGATGCAATCACAATCTACTTATAGGATGATTAATCCTTATCACTTTAAGACATCTCTCATGTCTAGGGATGATGCAATCCCAAATCAGCTTACATGATGATTAGTCCTTATCACTTTAGGACATGAGTCCAAGGACGATGCAATACTGATCCACTTATGGGATGATCAATCCCTATCACTTTAGGACATAATTCCAAGGATGATGCAATCCTGATCCACTTATGGGATGATCAATCCCTATCACTTTAGGACATAAGTCCAGGGATGATGCAATCCCAATAGTCCTCTTAGACAAAGTCTAAGTACCACTACATCGACCTCATCGTCGTAACAGGTAACCTCATCATCAACCTCATCATTGGAACAAGTAACCTCATTATCAACACATGTATCCTCATTATCGATACAAGCATCCACATCATCAATACAAGTATCTACATCATCGATACAATATCCTTATCATCGATACAAGTATCCTCATCAATACAGGTATCCTCATTATTGACCTTACCGTCAATATAGGAAATCTCATCATCGATACAGGTATCCACATCGATACCAGTATCCAAATATCATCATCGATCATATCACTCCCCCTTTCGAGGAGGGTCCTTCTAAACAACACCAAGCTTGTCTCGGAAATACTCAAACTTTACTCGAGATAAAGGTTTGGTCAATATGTCAACAACTTGTTTGTCAGTGCTTACATACTCGAGCTTGATAGCTCCTTTCTACACCATATCTCGTATATAGAAATACCAGATCTCTATGTGCTTTGACTCATCATGGAACACTAGATTCTCTGTCATCTTGATAAAACTCTGGTTGTCACACAGGATCACAGTGGGGTCCATCTCTAAGTAAAAAAAACCTGATAACAAATTTCGAAGCCATACCGCTTCACAACTAGCAGAGCAAGCAAATATATATTCTGCTTCAGTAGTATTGAGAGCCACACTAGACTACTTCCTGCTAAACCACGAGATCATGGCATATCCCAGACAATAACATCCACCTGATGTACTCTTCCTGTTTGATACACTTCCTGCCCAATCAACATCTGTGTAACCATACAATCTAAAGTCATGATCTCCATGATAACATAAACCAAAATCTATCGTACCCTTTAGGTACCTCATCACATGCTTTGCAGCTATCAGGTGAACTCGTCTAGTTTCCACTAAATACTGACTCAAGGTGTTCACAGCAAAGCATATATCTGGCCTGGTATTCGTTAGATACATTAATGACCCAATGATCTGTCTGTACAGAGTTACATCCACTAACTCTGAAGAGTCATCAGCTAACAACTTCAAGTTGGAATCCACGGGAGTGGCCATGGATTTGCATTCCAACATATCGAATCTTTTCAAGATTTCCACAGCATACTTACCTTGGTTGAGAAAGATTCCTTCTAAGCCTTGCCATACTTCCAGACCGAGGAAGTAGTGCATCAATCCGAGATCTTTCATCTCAAATTCTGAAGAGAGCTTCTTCTTGCACTCGATAATTTGTTTCTCATTTCCAGTAAGAAATAGATCATCCACATATAGCAACAATATGACAGGTTCATCATCCATAACCTTGAGATAAATATTGGGATCAGCTTTACTTTTGGTAAATCCCAAGCTTGTCAAGAAACTGTCAATTCTTCCATACCATGCTCTGGGAGCTTGCTTCAACCCATACAAAGCCTTTTTTAGTTTGCACACATGGGTTCTTCCATCTTCCACCTCAAATCCTTGTGGTTGTTCTATGTACACTTCTTCCTCAATCACACCATTCAGGAAGGCTGTTTTTACATCCATCTGGTGTAATTTCCACTTCGTCATGGATGCAAGTGCCATGATGGTTCTAATGGAAGTGTACCTTGCAACTGGTGCAAATGTTTCTTCATAGTCAATTCCCTCTTTCTGAGAGAATCCTCTGGCCACAAACCTTGCCTTTTATTTTTCAATGCTACCATCCGCAACATGCTTTACTTTGTATATCCATTTGGAGGATACCACACTTTTGTTTTTAGGTTTGGGAAATACATCCCAAACATCATTCTTCATTATTGATTGGTACTCCTCAGTCATTGCCTCTACCCACTCTTTCTTATGAGATGCTTCTTCATAGCTAGTGGGTTCTTGATCTACCAGATCACACATCAAAGCCATATAGTTGGAAAATGACTTTGGTTTCTTGCTCACTCTGGTGGAGCCTTCAGGAGCTCCATACTATTTTGCTCCTAGAATAATGTCTCTTTCCCATGCTGGCTTTCTCTTTCTTGATATGTTTGTAATAGGGGTTTCTTGTGGTTCTAACATGTCATGGTATTCTGGTGTTACAACTTCATGGTTGGGTATAGCCTCTACATTTCTGGAAGGTGCATCTTCTTCATATACTTCTTCATATTGGCACTTCCTAGATCTCTTGAGAGCTGCTTCTTCATCAAATGTCACATCCCTACTTATTTCCATATGATGGAAACCTGGGATGTAAATTCTAAATGCTTTGGATGCTTCACAATATCCAACGAATATTCCCTTCTTTCCAGAGGGATCTAACTTGGTCCTCTTTTCTTTTGGAATGTGAATGTATACTGGGCATCCAAATATCTTGAGGTGACTTACCTTAAGTCTCTTTCCTATGAACACTTCTTCTGGAGTTTTGAAATCAAGAGCACTATGAGATAGTTTATTCTACACATAGACTGTTGTCCTAGCTACTTCAGCCCATAGGTACATAGGTAGGTCTTGATCATGTATCATAGTCTTTACTGCTTCCATAATAGTTCTATTCTTTCTTTCCGCAACACCATTTTGTTGAGGATTGTAGGGTGTGGTTAGTTCCCTCTTGATTCCAGCTTCTTTACAAAAGTCTTCAAAATCCTTTGAAGTATATTCTCTGCCATTATCTGTCCTGAGTATTTTGATCTTCTTTTCTGAATGATTTTCTATCAAGGCTTTGAACTCCTTGAACTTTCCAAAGACTTCATTCTTTCCTTTTAGAAAGTATATCAAAGTCTTTCTTGAATAGTCATCAATAAATGTAAGATAGTATAGATAGTATTCATATCCACTCAAGGATGTGGAGGGCATTGGTCCACATACATCTGAATGAATTAATTCCAAGGTACTCTTAGTCTTTGTTTCACTCTTTGGAAATGGGTTCTTGATATTCTTCCCTTTTGCACATCCTTTGCATGTGCCATCATGATCAATATTTAACTCTAGAAGTCCCATAACTACCTTGCTCACATGAGGTAGTGCTTTGTAGTTAATGTGAGCAAGCCTCCAATGCCATAGCTCATTTGGGCTAGTGGCTTCATGTACAAGGGAAGCTTCTAGATGTCCCTTGAGTTTGTATAGACCTCCTTCCTCTTCACCAATAACAATTGAATCCTCAATTGATTTTCCTTTGGGCCACATTAGTACTTGCCCATCTATGAACGCAACCTTATAGCCTTTCTTATCCAAAGCTGAGATAGAGAGTAAGTTCTTCTTCAAACCTGGTACATATAAGATCTCCTTCATCTTCAATGGGGTTCCAGAATCGAGCTTGTAGCTTGCTTCACCAACTCCCTTGATGGGATATTGATAGTCATCTCCAAGGGATACCTTCTTCGAAGAGGTCTTCTCTTCAAGTTTTGAAAGATTCTTCTTTTGACTTGTCATGTGCTTTGAAGCACCACTACCAATGAGCCATGTATCTTCTCCAGGTGTTACTGCCCCAAAGAGTGCAGAGAATAGAGCATATTCTTCTGCATCTTCTTCTTCTACTTTAGATCTTTTCTTTTGAGGCCTTTCCTCCTCTTCTTCTTCACTATCATCTTCTGCTAGATGAGCTTGATGTCTTTTGTGGTGAAAACCCTTTTTCTTCTTTAGAGGACAATCCTTAGCAATGTGTCCTATTTTGTGACAAGTAAAACATTGAAATGAGGAGTAATCTCTTCTTTGATTAGTTCCTCTTTTCTTTTGAAATATTTGTGGAGGTCGAGACTCCTTGGAACTATTCTTTTTGAAGTGGGATTGATTCCTTCTTCTCTTGGTGTGGGTGGCCAAGGCTTGGTCATCTTCTTTGAGCAAGGCTTATCTGTTGGCAACCCTAGCTTCTTCTTGAATGCAATCCTCCCAAACCACATCAAACTTCATATTTTCTTTTCTGGCACACATAGTTTGGATGAAAGACTCCCAAGATCTAGTGAGACCATTTAGAGTAGTCATGACTAGTTCATATTCATCAAGGGTATCTCCAATGGCACCTAGTTGTTCCTTGAACTGGGAAACCCTTGAGAAATAGTCTTGAACATATTCTCCTTTATTCATCTTGGTGCTCTTCAATTGAGCTCTCAGGTTCATCTTCCTATTGATGTTCTTTCCTTCAGACATTCTGGAAAGGGAATCATACATTTCCTTTGGAGTCTTCTTGGATTCCACTTGGGGAATCAAGTGGTCTTTGATAGAATCAACAATGATTCTCTTTTCCCTAATCAAATCCTTCCTATGCTTTTCTTTGGCTTCATCTTCTTTAGGTTCTGCAACCTCATCCTTGATATATTGGGCAATATCATTCTCTTCAAGAATGAGACCAATTCTGTATTTCCATGCCCAGAAATTTTCTATACCCTCTAGCTTGTCTTCAAGCTTAGTGCTTGGAGCCATCTTATCCAGGGGTCAAAGAGATTGAAGTTTATCAAGAGATAGAATAATACTTACCAGGAGATGTGCTTGATTGAGTTGAGAGTTCTGGTGTGTTCTGCTTTTGGAAACTTCAACTTTTCACCTTCCAGATCTGCAACAGAATTTTTGGTTTTCTGGTCTTCTCTTTTCTAGTGCACAAGTTCACATCTTTTTTGGTTCACTGGTTTTATGGTTTTCTGCACTTTTGGTCAAACTAGGGTTTGAATTTCCTGGAGTTATACCCAACAAAAAATCTTGATCCAGGGCTCAAAACTTTGATTTTGAGGAGGGCTATCCAACCATGCAATCATAATCCAAAAATTCCAACTTTTGCAGAAACCCTAATTTTCACTTGAGGAGGAGAGAGAGGTATTTTCACCTTGTGAAAGATGGCCTATTCAGGCTAGCTCTGATACCATGTTAAGTTCAGCCTAATTCCACAAGCAATATCACTGAAAGAAACACAATCACAAGATAGACAAATATTTACCCTGGGAAACCCTCATGGGGTAGAAAACCTAGCAAAGCTTTCCTCAATATAGATAATCAACCAATACAAAGATGTAGTCCAAGACGAGATCTCCTTCTCCTCTTATGCAGACCTCTCTCTCTCTTGTGCGCTACTCACAAGTGGATGAATGAGTGAGATAAGTGAGGAACATACCTCCTCTACTTATACTCATCTCTCGACTGACCTTTTACCCTAATGGGGCCGACCTCTTCCAGGAGAGTCTAATAACCCCCAAATAGTAAACTCAGGGCCGACCTCACATGGGATATCTAATAACCCTAGTTACCACATTCTCTCGGAGGAATAAACATCTCCGAATATACAATAGGGTCACCACGGAGGAATGTACCATCTCCAGAATAATAAAATACAAATATAATATTATTTGAAGTTACAATATTTCAACAAAACGTTGGAGATACATTTCAGCGCGTAATGAACTTCGCTTTTCACAATATCAAACATGTAGTTGAACCTTATGTTGATGATCTCCCAGCGCGATCTCACAAGAGACGGGATCATCCTGATCACTTGAGACTTATGTTTGAATGATGCAAATATTACAAGATTCGATTGAATCCTAATAAATGTGTGTTCTGCGTCAGGTCTGGACATTTACTGGGTTTTATTGTATCCTGTCGTGCTATCATGGTCGACCCACTTAAAGTTGAGGCTATTGTAAATTTGCCTCCTCCTCGAGCCCTAATACAACTTTAGAGTCTGTAGGATATGTATAACTTCTTACGATGTTTTATTATTAACTATGCCAAAATAAAAAAAGATTTCATGAGACTGATCAAACAAGATACCTATTTTCTTTGGGATGAGGCTGCTCAAACTTCATTTGAGGATTTGAAAAAGGCATTATTATCAGCCCCCTTGTTGAGCCCGCCAGACTATTCGAAGGATTTCCTGCTATATTTGGTTGCATCCGTATACACGATCGACATAGTACTTGTAGGAGGATGACAAGCTCCAAGAGCATGTCATTTACTATTTGTCGTGCGCCTTAATAGATCCTGAGATTAAGTATTCTTATGTGGAGAAGTTGGCATTAGCTGTTGTCCATGCTCTTTAGAGTCTATGTCACTACATCTTATTGCGAACTAGCACAATGATTGCTGAGGTCAAGCCATTTCAATATGTTCTCACTCGACGTATCATCGGTGGGAAATTCAATAAATGGATTGTAATCTTGCAAGAATTTGACCTAGTTTTTCAATCGGCTAAGTCAAAGAAGTCACTGGTTTTCACCAAACTAATCTATGAATTTCCTAGTGACATAGTACACAATGAAGAAGAGTCATCATTCTCGGATGAACACATATTCCTTATTGCGTCTTCTGACCCATGGTATGGGGATATTTTAGTATATCTCCAGACTTTGAGGTGTCCTCCTACTTTCTCTAGGGATGAACAACGGAAGCTGAAAAACCATGCAAAGAACTATCTCAGTATTTCTAGTACTCTTTATAGACGCGGGATAGATTCCATTTTACGCCGTTGTTTGACCTTATAGGAAGCCAAAATAATATTGAATGACGCTCATAGTGGAGCCTGTGGAGGTCATCTTTCCAGGTTGGCAACAACCCAAAAGATACTACGTGCTGGTTATTTTTGGCCCACGATCTTCAAAGATTGTGTGGAAGCTATGAAACGCTGTCATCCATGCTAGTTTTTCACCAAAAAGATGAGAGCACACCTAGATCCTCTCCATCTTGTGATTACAACAGGCCCCTTCACCAAGTGGGGGATTGATTTCATGAATTGTAATCCAGTTTCTGCTGGAGGTCATCATCACATCATTGTTGCCGTCGACTACTTCACCAAGTGGGCCGAGGCAATGCCTACTGTCAAAGCAGATGGAGAAATGGCTGCTTACTTCATATTTAATCAGATCATTGCTAGGTTTGGTGTACCCAAAGAAATCGTCACAGACCACGGTCGACACTTTCAGAACAACATGATGACCGAATTATACACCATGTTAGGTTTTCGGTAGGAAAATTCATCTTTGTTTTATGCACAAGCGAATGGTCAGGTCAAAGTGGTCAACAAAACTTTGAAAACCATTTTGCAAAGGACCATTAATGCCATTCGATCCAACTGGCACATCATGTTGTATCCAGCTCTTTGGGCATACCGAGTTAATGTTAAGACTTCCATTGGGTTCTCTCCCTTTCAACTTGTTCATGGGATAGAAGCAGTTGTTCCAGTCGAATGCAAAATTCCTTCGTTGAAGTTGGTTGTCCAACTACTCCCTGACACTTCAGTTTTAGAAGAACGTTTGTTGCACCTAGAACATCTTGATGAGCAGCGCCGTGATGCGCTCACAACAAACAAAGCACATAAGAATCGAGTTAAAGGTCAATATGATAAGTCTATCAAGCCTAGGGTTTTTCTCGAAGGAGACCTTGTTTTGATTTACGACCAAGACAAGGAACCCTTAGGAGATGGAAAGTTCAAGTCAATGTGGCTTGGTCCTTACATAGTCTCTAAGGTTCGGAAGAAGGGTGCTTACGAGTTAACGGATTACGAGGGTAATAAGTTGTCGGAGCCTAGAAATGGGATCTACTTGAAAAAGTATTACGCTTTGGCCTCGATGCTTTTTCATGTATTATAGCTTTACATTTTGTAGAGTTAGTTTTGCGTGTAATTATCATTAAGTCTTATGTGTCTATTTCTTGTGTTTAAGATGTCGACTGAACACTTCATAGGATTTGCTGATGGCGCTAGTCTCCACACCTGTTAATTGGCTGCAGCAGCTTGGGTTATTTACTCACCATCTGGCCAACTGGTTTCTTCGGGAGGGGCTTGTTTGGGTCCCACAATGAATAATGTAGCTGAATACAGCACGGTCATAGAGTTACTCCGAGATGCTCTTCATCATGACATTTCACATCTGGAGGTAAGACTTGACTCGCAGCTAGTTGTATTTCAGTTAATGGGTGATTATCAAGTTAGAGATCTTGTTTTGCTATGTCAGTTCTTGCGAGTTAAGTTACTTGAAAGACAATTTGACTACATTACATATCAACACATTCCAAGAAATTTAAATGCTCTAGTTGATTCATATGCAAATTATGTTTTAGACTGGAATATGCATCATACACATCCATAATAAACAATTCACGCATAAAGATAAGAACACACATGTAAATAAAGCCGATACTGTATATAAGCCGTATGAAAAAATATATGAGTTTGAGTCATAAGTCTGTCACGTTGTCATATCCATATAAAAAAAGGGCTCAACGGCCTAAAAAATATACATATTTATGTCCTCCTCTATGGAGAAGGAGGGGCCTCTGCTATCTCTGCCACAACCTCTCTGTCGCAGATGACTAGTCTCGCTACTTTTCTAAGTAGTCGAATCCATGGGGGGGGCACACCCACAACATTCTCCTACATATCGAGCGACATACGCTCGATCCTGTACGTAGGGATGTCATGAGTCAATCGACTCATCTTTCCCTCTATGTTCACCAAAATGGCATCAACTGTCCCTATAATGACTGGTCTCACAAAGGTACGAGGGTGTCCATCAGGATGCACATGCCCAACATATGCAGAAGACAATTCATTTAGTATTTTAAACTCATCAAAAAATAATATATATAAAATGAAAAAATTAAATAATTTTCAAAACATAACTGACCCATCTCTCCCCAGGCAGAGCCTGGAGGAAGAGCCAGCTCAGGATCATGACGGAAGTCCATAACCGCATATGGGAACTGCTCTAAAGATGACACTTGTTGATCCCACCATGCCCAGTAATCCTCATCACTATAAGAGAGATTGCTCTCACCGCCACCCTGGCACTTGAATATATATCCCCAACGAGTAATAAGGGGCTTACGAGGATTGAGTGGGGGCAAGGCCATCCACAGACTCAATGCAGGTACCCTCTCAAAGAAGAAGGTACAGAGGATACTTCTGTAACCAAAGTTCTTCATCCTACCAGTTTTGCACCTGGTAAGCTGAAGTTTCATATTCGCCAACAAGCTAGAACACCAGTCATAAAAAACCCTACGCAAGCATTCTATTCCCACATGCATAGAGTTCCATGAAGCAAGGTGTTGTGCTTCCTCCCATCCGGTTCAGAGTACTCAATATAACTTTCAGTGGAAATCTCGCAATGCTTGCTATGGAAACTTGACTACTGGTCTTTTCAGTACCCAGCAGGTAGTAGGTATTGACATAATCTTGCACGGAGAGGGAACCCACACTTCGAGAGGTACCTTTGAGATTCACCACCTCTCCTCTTCGAGAGAGGCCAATGATAAAGTAGATGTCATCAATAGTGAGTTTGAGAATCTCCCCTTGGAGATTGAACACTCTAGCATCGGCATCCCAATACCGTACCATCCTTTCGAGCAATTGGGTTTGCGCTTGCATATTGACAGTTCGATAGAATTTTAATAGCCCGCATCTTCTTAATGCATGAAGCGTTAATGGGTCTCCCATAACTTGCCGATCCATTTCCTCATGCTCTCTTTCACGCCACACAAGAACCATCCTGCAAAATCAACCATTGCGTTGGTCAAACGTTATTTTTTTCCCTACTTCTTGCGGTGTGTGATACTGTCATAGATAGATAGTAGCGTCTTGGACGCATCTCCTTTGCAAATAGACCAGTGCACTTTTGTCGAGTGCGCTAGTATTTTTCAAAGAAACCCGCGCACCCTCAGAAACAAATTTAAAACTTCAATAAAAAATGAATTTGACCACTAAAAAACTATAAATTTACATGCAAATGAATGAGAATGATGATATTACTTGGAAGAAGCAGAAGATGGTTTGATAGCCTGGTTTGATTGCAACAAGCAAAGGAAGTTGAGGTTTGTTCTCCACACTTTGCCCTAAAAAATTTTGAAATGGTGAATTTTGTTTTCAATTTGAAACTATTTATAAAAATTTTCTTTTAAATTTTTACTCACTTTCATGAATGTGGTATAGTTTCAAATATTTTTAAAATGTCTTATTTAATTCACTAATGTCTTTTGAGTTTTGGTGGATTAGGTAAAGTATACTTTGCAGAATTTCACTATATTTTAAAAACAATCCGTCAAAGGTTTGTTTTCTTCATTGACATATCAAATTAGGTACCATACTGTTCAGTATCTTATGTCATTGAGAAAATTTCTTTTGATTATGTGATATATCACTAACTTGATTGTCTAGAATTCTATCATCTGGCAGGTCATGATAACTTATATCCCTGAGGCTGATAAAGTATTTTTAAGCCCTCGTTAGACTTTTTCAAAACAAACAAGATCACCGAGTATAATTGTCTTTTCAAACTCGTTAAAGGATTTGAAGCGACATCTGCTTAAGTATAAGTTTATCCCTTTTTCCGTACTTTTGCGGATTATTTACAAAAAAGGAATACTCTAGTCATACGTGGCTAGAAGAGTTCTTCTGTTATTGTTTTACACTTTTTCGGGTGAGGAGACTAACTGTACGAAAAAGGACCTTTTTGGAGTCTTCTTTAGGGTTTTCAAACTCTTGAAACATGAAAACACCAACGAGCATTCATCTACTCGGGTTCGATGTGAAATCCACAAGAAGGTATATAGAGGATTGTTTAAGTTTTTCAGACTCTTTAAACAAAGAAAACAATGGCGAGCACATACCAACTCGGGCTCGATACTAAAATCCATGAGTAGGTGTATGGAGTTATTGTTTAAGTTTTTCAGAATCCTTAAAAAAGGAAACACTGGCGAGCATAAACTGATCCAGGATCGATATTAAAATCCATGGATAAGTGTTATAGTGTATTCGTCTATCTTTTCTTCAAACTATGTAAAAAATGAAGAAATACTATTGAGTTTGCTTTCTTGGACTCATTAAAAACCAACAAGAAGGATATTCTTTGATAAAAAGAATAAGGGAAGAGAAGGGTATCAAACATCTTTTCAGTTTCAAAGGCAGCTAGTCAGTCATTTCCTTGAACACATCACCTATTTGAGTCCATCATTCAGTTGGGTTTCATTTTTTGACCTTAGGGTGAACCTGATATCAGAGTTTTTACTCCTCCGATTGGTTATTCTTCCAATCATATGGAGAATCTGCTAATGTCTCCTACATTGCAGATTTATATCACGTTCGTGTCATGTTAAAAGCTACGTACGTCACTTTGGTGTTGTGCTCATTGCTCAAGGATACAGCCTGTGTCGGCCATTCTGCAGTAACCTTGACTTCATGTGTCGGCCATCCTGGTGTCTATATGTTTCATCTTGTATTTGTCCTACTCCAAATCAGCTCAATCTTATGAGTGCGCACATAATTTTTCTATGTGATTTTTCTGGTTGGACATTGTATGTTCATTGAACCGTTCTTGTATCTTATGTAGTTCAATCTTTATTTCTGATTTTGTATTAATGTCTCGTAATTCTTCATTGTCTTTTCGATAGCGTTTTAACTTGGCTTCTAATTTCTCTCGCAAATCGGCTTCCATGGTTTCTGTCTTCTTCGACGGTGGAATGATCTTCTTTGATTTCTTTGATGAGTCTTTCTTAAACTTGGTCGTCCTTGTCGTTAACGCGTCTCGACTTCTTGATAAGCCTTCTTTCCTTTGACTTTTTCAATGATAAATATCTTTCCTTGACTTTGATTTCTTCGGTGATAAGTGTTCTTCGACTTCTTTGATAATAAGGAGTCTTGCTTGGACTTTGTCTTTAATGTCTTCTTTGACTTGAATTTGCTTTGTTTTTTTTTTCTTTTTCTTTGATTTTGTTCTTCTCTTCGATAACTATCACCAAATCTTGACTTCTTTATTATGAGATCAAATAACTTTTTTTTTTTTAAATTAATTATTATTTCAATAATAATTATTATTTCTTTTGAATAATAATAATTATTAATTAGTTAATTAATAATATTATTATTGATTTCTTATATAAACTATATATATAGTTTTATACATATATATTTTTTTCAAAAATTAAAATATTTAAACAAATATAATAATATATTATAATGTTTAATATTTAATTTTTTTGTTTTAAATTAGGGTTCAATGGCCCGTGGAGGAGCAGCGGCCGGAGCAATGGGTGTGGGTGTGGCGGTGGATGGTGAGCTGGATAGAAGGAGGCCGTGAAGGTTGAATGGGAAGCTGACGGGGGTCTGGGTCATGGAGAGCGCAGTGGTGGAGGAATGAAGAAGGGGAAACCGTTGGTGTTGTGGGTGAGTGGAAGGTTGAGTGGTGCGCAGAGTTGGGATGACGAGTTGGAATGAGGGGGTGTGAGCAGGCGAGTGGAGGAGGGTGTACAGAGGAGGACGTGGCGAGGAAGTGCGATCGGTGGAGTGGGGGTACGGGACGCAATAGAGGAGAAGTTGATGGAGGGAAGGCGTGGGGGTGGTGGCGGCAGTAGAGGCGAAGGTGGAGTGGCGCTGGAAGAGAGTGTGGGGAGGTAACAATTGGAGCAGCGGGGGATGTGGAGGGGGATTGCATGAAGATGGGATGAAAATGGAGGCGCGCGAATGATTTTAGCATGGAATGTGGGCGTTGATGGTGATGGTGGGCACGGGAGTGAAAGAGGACGTTGGCTGTGTAGGTGTGACTGGAGGGTGCTGCGAGAGGTGAGGAGGAGGGAGGTTGTAGGTCGCGGGAAGTGAGGAGTGACGGGGCAATGTATGCAGGAAATGGAGAATGGAGGAGATGACGGGGCTGCGAGTGGAGCGTGGACGGGGCTAAAGAGAGCGAGCGGATGGGAGATGGATGGCGCAACACGACAGCTGCAGGTGGAGAGATGCGTGAGGGTGGTGAGGAGCAGCAGCGGACTCTTTTTCAACAGCCAATTCTGAATGAATGTGCAGGAGGCGCGGTGGGAAGAAGAATGGTGGAGGATGGCTAAGGGCCCAACTTCTTGGTCAAAGACTAGCAATGTAGAGAAACTCTACTAAATGGCTAAAAGCCCGAATCGGATGCCCGAGGAAAGGGCTCTGATACCAATGCTATATCCTTGTCCGGATATACTCAATGATTATTCAAGAGAATAATCCTCCAATAGAAAATAACTCCATTTGATAGAATAATAATATATAATTGATAATGGATGATTAATAATTTACAATGAGGCTCGCTTTTTATAGGCTTGAGCATATATAGTGAAGGGTTACACCCTTTCAATTAATAACTTTAATTAACATACATATAATATTCATAGCAATCTCTCTCTCCCCCTAACACCCCCTGCCCCCACCATTCTCTCTCTCTCTCTCTCTCTCTCTCTCTCTCTCCCCCCCCCCCTCCTCTCTCTCTCTCTTGTCCCCTATAAATACCCCCCCTCTCTCTTTCTATATATATATCATCTCCTATAACTAACCTCTCTCTCTCTCTCTCTCTCTCTTGTCATCTCCCTAACCCTTACTAACCCCCTCTCTCACTCTCTCACCCCCACACTTCTCCCACTACCTTTAAACCCCCCCTCCTCATCTCTGTCTCTCTCCTCCCTCTCCCTCCTAACCCTTGCTAACGCCATATCTCACTCTTTCTCTCCCCTACTCCTCCACCTACACCTTACCCCCAACCCTCTCTCTCTCCCCCCCAACCCCCTAACAAATCTCTCTCTCTCTCACTGCCCCTAACCACCCCTCTCTCTCCCTAACCCCCTTCCTACTCCCCTTACCCATAACTACCCCCTCCACCCCCCCTCTCTCTCCCCTACTCCCCCCCCCCGCTCTCTCTCTCTCTCTCTCTCTCTCTCTCTCTCTACTACTCCCCCTACCCCTACCCCTCCCCCTGCAACTTACCACCCCCCCATCTCTCTCTTTACCCCCACCCTATACCCCTTCTTCCCTCTAACTATCTTAATCTTCCCTAAACCCCTACCCCCCCAACCTCGATCTCTATATCTTTCTCTCCCCCAACCCCCTTTCTCCACCTTACCCCTAAGGTAAATTTGATGTCTATAACATCACACATGCTTTTTATCTCTACAAAATGTGTGTGCCTTTTAGCTCTACAAAATGCATACATGTTTTGTAGAGACAAAAATGCACATGTGTTTTGTAGAGCTAAAGCGTGCACACGTTTTGATTTTCATTGCACCCAGATAGGAGAGAAATGGAAATTTGAATTTAAACAAAACACACTAGTGTTTCTTAGCACCTAAATCAAGCCTCGTCACATGTTCAGATGTCATCCCTCTTCATATGTGTCTACTTCGGAGTTAGCTTTGGGCTAACCAAACATATGCCATTGAATATGGTAAACCATAGCTAATTGAGCATCTCATCCAGTTTTTCAATATGCTCATGTTTTACTAATCATTACAGTATGCTACACACAATCATTTTGTATGAAATTTTAGACCCAAATAACAATTTTTTTTGTAGATTCCAAATATGTAATTTGCTTTCAATTTTTTTTCTTTCTATTTTTTCCATTTTTCTTGTGTCATTACTCCTTAACTCAAAAAACACATTGTTAGTGTTTCTTCCATAACCTTTTCGTTTCTCAAGTATCTTAGAAAACAATTGTATGTTGCACTACTAGACACTGACCTTTACATGCTATTAAAAAACCATTTCATGATCATTGCGTTAAGACAGGAAAATGTTGCACCCACACTTGGCATACTGTTTTTGAGGTTTGATCACTTAGATAATTAAAAAAATTATAAATTATTTGTCAGGTATAACTCCCAAATTGATGATTCTTCATTAATCAAGATGTTTATTTATACAATGGCTAAGTGTCTTTTGGGATTCAGATTCCAAGAGATTCATTGGATTCTTTATGACTCCTCATCTTCCATTTATTTTAACTGACTAAAATATATACAATATGGTTGAAATCATGGTTGACTCCTCATTCATGGAACAATGATGTAAATGAATCATCTTAGCCTCTACATGATGTCAAATCAAATGATAATTTGTGTTGATGTGCTTGGTTCGATCATGGAATTTGCGGTTCTTGGCCAACTTGATTGTAGAATTGTTGTCAATCAAAAGTGGAGTGGAGTTTTCTTTTTTATCCTGCAAATATTCAAGTATCTTCCCAAGCCACGCAATCTCTTTCATTGCTTCTGCAGCAATCACATATTCTGCCTCTGTTATCGAATCTGTTGGAACTAACTATTTGTGTGATCTCCAGGAGACAGTTGTTGATCCAAGACTCATTCAGTATCCAGAATTGGACACTCCTCTCTCTTTGTCGCCATCGATGTTTGGATCAGAGTACCCAATGATTTTGAAGTATTCCACCTTAGAGTACTCGAGTCCCTTTCAAGTATATTAGAACTCTTTTTGCAGCAGATAGGTGTCCTTCACAAGGTTTGTGCATGAAACTTGAAAGGATGCCAACAACATACGAAATATCTGGTCTGGTGGTGCTAAGGTATATAAGGCTTCCTACAAGCTGTCAGTACTTGGTCACATCCTCAAATTATTTGCTTCACTTGATGTGTGCTTTAGCTTTTGTTCCATTGGATTTGAGAGTGGGTTGCATTCTATCATGCCAAATCTGTTCAGCAATTCTCCAATATATTTCTTCTTATATATGAATATGGATTTAGGATGTTGAGTCACTTCAATTCCTAAGTAGTAGTGAATATGTCCTAGATCAGTCATTTCAAATACTTTCTTCAACTCTTTCTTTATGGATGCTATATAACTTTCATTGTTCCCTGTCATCAAAAGGTCATTGCAATGAGTGTAAACGAGGTGCTTACAACCCAATATGGGGGAGATCCTGTAACAGATGTCACATGTCACATGTAACGTTTTCAAAAGTAATAAAATGTAAAAAGTAATAGTATGGGGGAGATCCTGTAATGGATGTCACATGTCACATTTGTCACGTTTGTAGTATGGGGGAGATCCTGTAACGGATGTCACATGTGACATTTGTCACGTTACGTTACAACCCAATATGGGGGAAATGTTGTAACGGATGTCACATGTCACATTTGTCACATTTGTAGTATGGGAGAGATCTTGCAACGGATGTCACATGTTACATGTCACATGTCAGATTTGTCAGGTTACGTTACAACCCAGTATGGGGGAGATGTTGTAATGTTTGTCACATTTTTCACGTTTGCCACGTTACGTTACAACCCAGTATGGGGGAGATGTTGTAACATTTGTCACGTTTTTTCATGTTTGTCACATTTGTCATGTTTGTCACATTACGTTTCCATGTCGGCTCATAACTTATAAAAAAATCAAAAGTAATTAAAAATTTCATGTTCGCTCATAACTTATCAAAAATAAATAATAAATAATTAAAAAATTAAAAGAGAGGGATCCAATTTCTTGAGGGGTAATTTTTTTCTTAATGTATAAAAAATTTAAGATAAAACAAAAAAAATTACACCTCAAGAAATTGGATTCCATTTCGGTGCTTGATGATCCGAGTTTGAGATGGATCTACGTTGGTCTACATACAATACAAGAAACACAACAGATCTTCCAACTTTCTTTACAAACAATGTTGCGTCATCAATATTATAATGTTTGAAATTCAAGTTTAGAATATTCTCGGTTAGCGTTTCATACCATGCTCGAGGTGTTTGTTCAGGCCATACAAGGACTTTACAAGTTTGCATACCTTGTGTTCTTGGGCCCTTCACAACAAAACCTTCTGGTTGAGACATGAAGACATTTTCTTTCAAGTATCCATTCAAGAATGTTATTTTTACATCCATTTGGCGCACTTTCCATCCATTTTGTGCATCTAAGGAGAGAAAGGTGCGAATAGTGGCCCATTTTACTGTAGGGCAGAATGTTTCTTCATAGTCAATTCCTTATTTTTGTGCATATCATTTTTCCACGAGCATTTTTTTGTGCTTTTCAAGTGAGCCATCTGATTTGTATTTGTTCTTATATACCCACTTGCTTCCAATAGGTTTGGTTCTAATTGGAGGGTCAACCATCTTCCAGGTTCCATTCTTCATGAGTGCATCATACTCATTTTGCATGGTTTCTTTCCACTCATCACGAGTAGCAGCCTCTTCAAAGGAATTTGGTTCAAAGTTAGCAGAAAAATTCAATTCACAATCAAATGAGATATTCATGTCATCACTTGGTTTATTTGCATTTCCTCCATCTTCTTATTTGGTTGAGATTCTTGTTCCTGTCTTTCCAACTTCATCTGAATGGACACTTTCAAGTGTCTTTGTGGCCCATTTTGGAATCTTCCTTGATGGCCCAAGTTGATCAACTGGTGGTGCTTCATTCTCTTCAAGGTTCAATCTTCCAATCCTCTCAATTGCATCATCTAGTTGAGCCTCATGTTCAGGTGTCGAAGTAGCAGGAACTTCTTCTTCATGAGTTTCTTCATCAGGGGTTGTTGGTGCTGCTCCAAAAAAAAATTCCATATATTGATACAAGATAGGGACCCCCCCCTTCAAGATGTGGAGTTTCATTATCAAATTCATAATATGTTTTTAGATGGGAAAATATCTCTAGACGATCAAGCTTTCTTTCAATAGACTTGTCGTTTTTATTAGTTTCAAGAAAAATGACATCTCTGGAAACAACAAACTTCTTGTTTACCTCATCATAAAGACAATATGCCTTGGAGTTTTCTGAGTACCCCAGTAAAATGCATCTTCAACTTCTAGCACCAAGCTTGTTTCTTTGCTCCTTTGGTATCAAGTCATAGCAGGTGGAACCAAAAACCCACGAGATTCCTTACCGAAGGAAGGTGGCCAAACCACATTTCATGTGGAGCCTTATCTTCAAGAGCATGAGATGGAATTATATTTCTCAAATATGTTGCACATACTACTGCACATCAGTTTTACATTCTTGAAAAACATCATTGAACATGCCATATTCATTAAGATTTTATTCATCCTTTCTGTCACACCGTTTTGTTGAGGATTGTAGGGAACTTACTTTTGATGTGTAATCCCATGTTTACAAAGATAGTCTTCAAAATAATTAGAGGTGTATTCTTTACCATTATCAGAACGAAATGTACCAATATGATCTTGTGCTTGATTTTATATCCATGCACGAAAATTCTTCAATGTTTGAAAATTTGCTTCGCCCTTTGTCTTCAACAAGTATACCCAACAAATTCTACTATAGTCATCAACAAAGGTCATGATGTACTTATTACCATTTGCAGAAGGAATTGGCATGGGGCCACATAATTCATAGTGAACCAACTCTAACTTTCTATATGCTCTGAATTTAGACTCTTGAAATGGCTGCTTACTATGTTTGCCTAGTATGCATGCATCACATTTGTTCTTTTGCTTAGGAATGGTTGGAAAACAAAATACACCATTATTTTTTAACAAATGAAGATTGTTATAATTCAGATGACCAAATATAGCATTCCATAACAAATAGGATGACATATTACCTTCTTCATGCTAAGAGAGATAGGCAAAGTTTTGAATTCTTGCAGAAGAGCCTCTCAACTTCAACAACTTTTCATCTTCATAGTCGGTCATGAAAACCTTTTTGTCATAGGACTTCCTTATCTCTACAATTCCATCGAACATGTGGATGGAATGGCCTTGATTTCGAATATGCACTAAGGACAAACAAGCTTCTCTGCAATTCTGGAAGATAGAGAACATTCTTTAACACAAAATTCAAGGAATCCACACAACTTGAGCCTGATTGAGCCAATTTCCATTGGTTTGAGGATAGATTTGTTTGCAAAGTACACTATGCCATCTACAATGTCATTCAGTTCTTCAAAACAATCTTTCCTAGAAGTCATATGAGATGTTTCACCAGTATCAAGAAATCAACAATCTTTGTAGGATGAAAGAGAAGTTATTTCATTAATTCCAAGATTACAATGTGCAACAATACAATGATCAAAATTAGGGGCTTGACCATCCTCTTGGCTCTTATTTTTGTCTTATTTATTCTAGTTATGTCTTCCTTTGATGGATTCTCAAGAATCCCAACATTGATCTACTTCTACTTCATGTCCAGTCTTCCCACATCGCTTGCACTTCAGATCTAATCTTTTGCTTGAGTTGTTTCTGCCTCCTCAAGCTTTGAAATTTCTTCTTCATCTTCCTCTTTTGTTGCTTTCTTCCTTGGAAGGGTCTTTGGGCTTGTTATTTTAATTCTGAGAAAAGCAAAGAGATTCTCCAAGATGCTCACTTGTCTTCTTTCCAAAGGCCTTCTCTCTATCTGCAATATTCTCCACCAGTGTGTCAAAGGTGAGGTCTTTAAACTTGTCACTTGCATGAAGAGACTCAAGATAATTGGAGTGAGGTAGGATATAGGGACTTGAAAAATGTTGCAAGTGGAAGGTCTAGTTTCATACCAGAGGCTTGAATCTTGTGCATGATTGCTCTAATATCATATGCAACCATCATAGGATCATTATCATTTACATCCAAACTGAGTAGCTTTAACATTAGCTGAATCACCTCCATTTCAGAATGTGAGTCATACAAGTCTTTTAATTCCTTTAAAGATTCAAAACAAGATTTTGCAGGCAGTATATGTTGGCTCACTTATTCATTGATAGTAGCAGAGATCATAGCTAAAGATTTCTTGTCTCTAGTCTACCAGATAACAAGTTCTTTCTTTGATGTTGAAGGTTTAGGATTAGAACTCAGGATTGTGCCTTCATTTGTGTTGAATGGTTTTTCTCTCACAAATGGTCATCCCACATATAGTCGTAGACGAACTTAGCTTTAATATTCCTTGACCATTCTGGATAAGTGTCCTTGCTAGTAAGGATAGCACCAACTATTGATGCCAAGGAGTGCATCTTCTGCAACTTGAATATTTGAACCTGCAACTTAGGATAGAATTTGGAAGAAAAGATACAAAATGCTTCTTACAAGTTATGCAGCACTATCAACTTAGTTCTATAGCGCTATTTAATTTAGTTATATAGCGCTATCTAAGTTAGTTCTGTAGCGCTGCAGCGCATACGTATTACATAAAAATTACATTCAATTTTGCAGCATAATTAACTTTGTAGCGTTATTTTCTTTTGTAGGTTACATACAATTACATTCACCCTATACTTAGCTCAAATCTTCAATGAAGATGAGATACATGGACAAAATTTAAATAATTAATATAATGATATAATACTTGTCATATCTGGTTGAGATCAATGGTAGAGTGGACTCTCAAGTGGTTGAAGTCACCAAATTCCAAAACAAGGGTCGCAGCTCCAATCTTCAAGAAAATACACAATGAGCAACTCGCAACATCAGGTCTCCACAAAGGCAAAGATGCAGGTTGAATTTGCAGTACACAGGTTTCACCTCACGCTTTCAATCAGTCTCAATATTTGAGAGGTAAGGTCGCAGCTTCACATTTCTAGTCTCCATGCACTCAAGGTGAGATACATCACTACACCACTCGTATTTCACCACCACTGTCATTCAATCTGTTGTCACTATGCAATGTAATCCTTCATGATTATTTTATTAGCTCCCTTCATTCCTTTTTCTTCCAGGCAGCATTCGCAGCTTAACAATAATGCAGTCAATGAAGAATACTTAACCAGAAATTAGGGTTTCTCTTGTTCACAAAAATGCAGCAGAGAATGTAACTACGTTTTACCTCCACGTTGTAAAATTGGCATAATACTTCAATGAATTTGCAGACCAAGGGGCAAGGGCTTTCAAACAGTCTCAGATAAGATCTCAAATCAAAATCTCCAAAGTGAATACATACTCAGCTCATACATTCTAGAGTTTCCACAACACCCAAGTTGAAATCTCTCAAAACATGGATAAAGAATTAGGGTTCCAACGGTCATATCACATGCAACATAACTATTTCACAGGTCACCAAGGATCATGAGTCTCATGAGAAAGTATCAGCAACAACCGAGGTTGTGGCTCTTTCCCGCTGTGGAGAATCGCAGTTCCTCCAATGCAGTAACAAGGGCATGCCGCTTAAGAGCAAGTGTAGAGTGTAGTCATAGCGTCAAAATGGAGGAGTTGCAACTCTCGGGCTCGCATAAAACAAGAAGAGGCAGCAAGGTTCAACAAGAAAAGGCAACAACTAGACTATCTCCATGAGACTAGTAGGAGAGAAACGCAGCAGAATTCGCAGTTTCAAGGACATATTGATTTACAATGGAGAACGCAAAGGTTAGGTTTACAAATGATGCCGAAAAGAGAGCCGTGGGGGGCAGAAAGCATTAACAATGCAGAAGAGAAACGTTGAACTCCAGGAAGAGTGGGATGCAGATGGCAGAATGAGCAGTCTGGAAGACAAAATGCTAGGGCTGAGAGGCAACAGGTAACCAAAATGGATTAGGCAGGAGGGCACAAGCATAGAATGCCAGAGAAAAAAGATAGTAGGAGTTATGGAAGGAAGCCAGGCTCTGACTGTTAGGTATATAACTCCTGAATTGATACTTCTTCATTAATCAAGTTATTTATTTATACAATGGCTAAGTGTGTCTTGGGATTCAAATTTCAAAAGATCCGTTGGAGTCTTTATGACTCCTCATCTTCCATTTATTTTAATGGACTAAAATATTTATAATATGGTTGAAATCATAATCTTGGAGGATTGGATTTCCAACATTATTACTAGTACTATTTGAACTCTATATGTCTACTAGTTTTTGTAGGTTGATTTCATCATTTACGCACTCAAAGGTTGCACCCACAAAGACATATACTTTATCATTTGTCCCCCAAAAAAGTACATGTTAGAGAAGATCAAACTTGAGATAGTCATGAACATTTTCAATAGATAAAATTTATATATTTGGAAACTTGATTCAATTTCCTACACTTCATTTTTTTTTTCACTCAAACCAAGATTTATTATGTATGTATCTCAAATTATTCATGTAACTTGAGGGATGCCTATTTTTTTTTTTCAGTTTTCTATTGCATCTAACACGTCAAAAGCGACCCTCATTAGCTTGCACCAACCTTCATTTGAATTATGTTGTGAAAAGTATAATAATAAAATAAAACAAAAAAACCTCTGTATAATCTTCAACAAAATGGGGCAACTGAGAGAATAAATAGAACCTTGCTTGAGATGGTTTGATGCATGTTGTATTATAAAAGTGATGGCTTGATGCATGTTGTATTATAAAAGTGTGCATAGAAAATTTTGGGTTTAGCTATCTCTTGTGCAATATATATATATATATATAGATAGAGAGAGAGAGAGAGAGAGAGAGAGAGAGAGAGAGAAGCATGGAGTTGTAGGAAGCCACATATTCGTTATTTTAAAGTCTTTGGTTGCATTGCTTGGGCACATGTTCCACATGAAAAGAGAACAAAATTAGAGCCAAAAAGTCATAAGTTCTGGTTTTTGGGTTGTAGAGAAGAATCAAAGGCTTATGGGTCAATTTTGATGACCTTTCTCAAATTAGGGCTTCACCTCCTAATTTTTCAGCAACAGATTCTTCCATGTTTCCATATATGTTGCAAGAAAATGCCACTATTATTAATGATAATGAAAGGCAATCTAGCTTTACATATTTGATAAAAATACATAATGATGAAGATGTTCTTAATGATAATGATGAATCCATGAAGACCAAAGTGATGACATTAATAATCGTTCTTCTATATAGAAAATGAAGAGTATGAGTGAAATTTATGCACAATAACATAGCATATATGGAAATGTGTTTATGGCAAAGGTATTACAAACCAAAGAACTAAAGTCATTTGATAAAGCTAGAGGAAAGAAAGATTGGGAACAAGCTATGAAAGGGGAATATGATGCACTAATGAAGAGTCAAACATGGGAGCATGTGCATGTAAATTGGTTTATAAGAAAAAATTTAATTCAGATAGGGCCATCGAGAAATTCAAATCTAGGTTAGTAACTAAAGGTTTTAATTAGAAAGAATGCATTGACTATAACGAAACATTTGCACCTATCACAAAAATTAATATATTCAAATCATTATTTCTCTACTTGGAAGTCTTGGTTGGCATATTCATCAAATACTTTGTGGACTTAAATAGGCTTCAAAGGCATGGAATGAAGAAATACATATATATTTCCCATAGCATGGTTTCAAAAAATGCAAATCAGACCTAAATATTCTATTACAATTTATGTAAATGATTTGTTTATGTTAGTCCAAATATCGAGTTGATCAAAACTTTGGAATTAGATCTTCAAAGAACATTTGAAACTTTGTGATGGATTGTTTATTTCACAATCAAAATATCCCGTGAATATTAGAAAAAAAATCTTGATTGCAAACCTACTTCTACTTCATTTTAGTATGGAGTCAAACTTACCAATCATTAGAGAAATTTTGAGGTAAAAAAATGGGCTTCAAAACAAAGAAAATGTACTTTAAAATAAACCAATCACATTGAGGATGACATCATCCTCAGGGTTGAGGTGACATTGCTTGCTTATTTGTTACATTTTTAATGGTAGATGAAAACCCATAATTAAACATGGTGGTGCTTTGAAGTTATAAAGTAAAGTACTCATAATGAAAGCATTTTCACACTTTTCATAAAATAATATTATTGTTATTTTCAAGTAAAATATAAAGATATTTTCACACTTTTCATAAAATAACATTATTTTTATGTTCATACTTTAAATGAAACAATACAAATAATTATTATATTTATGCATAAATAATTATTATATTTATGCATTTTCATGTTTTTAATTACAAATTAATATATTTAATTAATATATATAATGCATTATATATATATATATATATATATATATAATGCATTTCAATTCAAAACAAAGAAAAAATGATTAAATATATATTATGTACATGAATAATAATAATATATTATTATTTTTATTATATATATATATATAAAAATGCATTTCAAAATTTTAATTCAAAATAAAGAAAAAAAATATTAATATATATGAATAACTTTGTATATTTATGATAAATTAATTTAATATAATATTAATATTATTATTATATATAAATATTATATTTTGGAGTAAGTGAATTTTCAATTTTCAAGATGTGATTGAACAAGCAAAATAGCTGAAAAGCAATTAATCGCTACTTTAGAATTATAGTTTCAAAAAATTATTTGACAATAATAAATTTATAAAATGTATTAAATAGAATATTAAATTTCAATCAAATTTATAAAAAATTATTTAACAATAATAGATTTATAATTATTTAACATTATAAAAGTTAAAATGGTTTGAGGATACACTCATTAATAAATAAGATATACATGATAATGATAAACTTAGCATTATTATATATAATAATAATAAATATAACATTATTATGTTATTTTAAATATAACGTTATTATGTTATTTTATTAGGCAAATACTGATTACTTGGCTAGCTCGGCTTAAACAATCCCAGCCGATCCACCTGGCAACACGTACTAAAAAACCTGAATGAAGTGTCATCATTATATACGTCAGCAAATCGCAGAAAGCAAACCCAGTTACACCCCCACTCTCCATTAACGAATTGCCACCTAATGAAACACGTAAACATAACAAGCATAGCAGGAAAACAAGAAGACCGGAGAAATAACATAAAATACAATAAACACACACATGAAATCCGCCCCTTTTTCTTATATCTACTCACGAGAGCTAACTATGTGCTCTTAACAATGAAAGCATGCAATGTTTATTCTGTATAAATTTTAATATTTTACTTTACAATAGAGGCAAATTTACTTTACAATAAATGGGAGAAATAACTATACACAATTATTGAGCGAGGATCTAAGCTATATGTTTTGTGACGCATTTTTTTACATTTATTAAAAGTTAAAAAATCAATTATTTCTATTTTTTATATTTATCAATACAATTTTTATTTATACAATGTACTAATTAAATAATAAACTAAGAAGATGGTAATTGTGTCGTTTTATGGTTTAATGAAGTAAAGATGTTGTTATTAAAATGTCATTTGTCATTAATATAATGAAATTAAACTAGTTTTGTATGTAACTTTAATAAATAAAATGCATTTTGTTAATATATATTAGAAATAATAATTACTTCAGTTAGCTTTAGCTTTTACTTGAGTTACTATTTAGAAGTTCAGTTAATAAATGCAATAGCATGCTTGGCATGCATGCAAAAGCTAAGTTAGAACTTTTAGGGTTTTCCATAAGTATTTAAATACACATTACATTGTTGTTTGTATTACATCAGTTGATCTCGGTTTCCACATTATCTTTGTTTATTTTTGCCTCTAACCTTCAGTTTGGTATTATAGCATAGGAGAAGATCAAATTGGTAGCATCAATTTCCGGAGAAACCAAAACCGTAGCTTTGAAGAATTTGTAAGTTTTTTTGAAGAATTTTTTTTTTTGAAGAAATTATTATTAAAAAAAAAAAAAAAAAATTGGAGTACCGCGCCCTCCATATAGTTCACAGAGCGGTACTTTAGGAACTATCGCGCCCACAGTATAGGCTACAGCGCGGTAGTTTGGGGATAAGTGCAAAAAGGTTTTTCCTTTATGTGATTGTTTTTTGACTTTCACGCAGTTATTGAGTAAGAATTTTTTTTTTTTTACAGGAGAAGAAGATATTTGAAGATATTTTTCAAATCTTGTTTAAGAGGGAGAATTATTATTTGTTTTTAAAAAAAAAGAGGAAGGGAGATTATTTTGATTAGAACCAGTGAAAGACATCGCAGTGTCTATGGATTCTAGCAGCAATCAATCTCAGATTTCTCCTCTTACAGGGAAAAAGGACTATGATGTCTGGGCCACGAGGATGGCGGTTTATCTTAGGTCAGAAGATGCATGGGAATATGTCGTGTATGGCTATTCCGAACCTGCAGATGATGCAGCTTTTCAAGCCCTTTCAAACGCAGAGAATGATGTTTTACGAGCGCACAGGAAGAAGGATGCAAAGGCACTGCATCTCATAATGAACGCTTTGGATAACAGCGTATTTCCAAAGATATCAGCATCTTTACATGCCAAAGCAGTATGGGATACCTTGGCGACTAGTTATCAAGGTGCTGGTAAGGTTCAAACAACAACACTCCAAAACCTAAGAAGAGACTTTGAAGATCTAAAGATGAAAGAATCAGACTCTGTAGACTCTTTCATGACCAAAGTCATGGGGATTGTTAATCAGCTGAATATCTATGGTGAGAAGATTGGAGATCAAAGGGTGGTTGAAAGGGTTCTGAGATCCCTACCCTACAAATTTGAGTCGAAAGTTTCAGCGATTGAAGAAGCAAAAGATCTGAGTACTCTCTCTATAGACGAGTTGATCGGATCTTTACTTTCATTCGAATCTAGACTCAACAGGAATGAAGAATCCTCTTAAGAGAATGCTTTCAAAGCACATGTGTCATTCTCAAGAGGCAGAGGAAGAGGCAGAGGCAGAGGAGGATCAAGAGGACGAGGCAGAAGTGGCTGAAGTAATGGAAATGGAGATCAAGATCACCATCATAACCATGAAGGCGGAAACTGCGACAAAAAAAGGTCAGATAAATCTAATATTCAGTGTTATTATTGCAATAAATTTGGGCATTATGCTCATGCATGCAAAAAGAAAAAGGCTGATCAAGCAAATCATAATGCTAATGTGACTAATACCTCTAAGGATAAAGATGATATGTTATTTCTTACATGTCATGCTGCACATGAAAGCCCAAAGGGACTTTGGCTTTTAGATAGTGGCTGCAGTAACCATATGACAGGTGACAGAGGTCTAATTATAGACCTAGATGAATCAGTGAGGACAGAGGTCAAAGTTGGCACGGATGAGGTAGTTCCAGTTCTTGGAAAAGGAGTGGTCAACATTCTAACCAAACAAGGCCAACAAAAGACAATCTCAGATGTCTATTATGCTCCAGGATTGAAGCATAATTTGCTTAGCATTGGGCAACTCACTGAAAAGAAGTACAAACTTGTCTTTGATGGATCAGACTGTGAAATTTATGACCCAAATCGACATTTGATCATCAAAATACAAGTGACTAGGAATAGGATGTATCCACTAATCATGAATTGCAGCAGCAAGGTAACCTCTTTTGCTCAAAAATCCACTTGCATGGATGATTATTGGTTATGACATTTTAGATATGGACATCTTCACTTTGGTGGTCTCAAGTTTTTGCAGCAGAAAGAGATGGTAAAGGGATTGCCCCCTATGAAGGAGCCAGAAAGCAGTTGTGAGTGTTGCATCATTGCAAAGCAGCACATGGATAGCTTTCCTAAAGGTATGTCTCGAAGGGCACATGCACCTTTAGAACTTATTCATACTGATCTAGTTGGACCAATGCAAACTCAATCGATTGGTAGGAGCTATTATTTCCTTACATTTATTGATGATTTCAGTAGAAAAACATGGGTGTATTTCCTTCGTCATAAGTCTGAAACTTTTGGCAAGTTCAAGGAATTTAGGGCTTTGGTTGAAAAACAGAGTGGTTATCAACTCAAAGTATTGAGATCTCATGGAGGGGGAGAGTATGAATTAAAGGAATTTCATGATTACTGCAAGCATCATGGAATCAAGAGGCAATTCACTACAAGATATACTCCTCAGTAGAATGGTATTGCAGAATGCAAGAACATAACCATCATGAATATGGAAAGGAGCATGCTGAAAGGACAAAATGTGTCCCATGAATTTTGGGGAGACGTAGTGGCTTGTGTTGTTCATGTGATGAACAGATCTCCCACCAAAATTGTGAAGAACAAAGTACCAGAGAAAGCATGGTTAGGTGTGACTTGTAATGTTTCTCATTTCAGAGTATTTGGTTGTGTTGCTTATGCTCATGTTCCTAAACAGCTAAGAAAAAAGGTAGACGACAGGAGTGAGAAATGTATATTTCTTGGAGATGGTGAACAAACTAAAGCCTACAAGCTGTATAACCCTATTACCAAAAAGGTTATTCTCAGCAGAGATGTTTTGTTCAAGGAGGAAGAGTCATGGAATGGAACCATAGACAAGGGTATGGGAGCTGCAATACCCCAACTAGAAGATGGAGAAGATGAGGAGCTGATTGGACAACAAGATCCAGTAGCAAATACTTCAGAAAGAACACCTAGAAACTCAGTTCGAGGTGAAGCATCAAGTCCGTAGTCAGGTAATGAATCTGATCACAGTAATAAAAAGACTAGAAGATTGACAAATATTTATGATGAATTGGATGCAAATACCAATTATGTTTTTATTGCTAGTGAACCTGTGTTTTATGAAGAGGCTGTAAAACAAGAGCATTGGGTCAATGCTATGGATGAAGAGATAGATTCCATTGAGAGAAATGATACATAGGATCTAGTTGACCTGCCAAAGAATAAGAAACCCATTGGTGTGAAGTGGGTTTATAAAACCAAACTCAATGAAAAAGGTGAGATCGATAGGTACAAGGCAAGGTTAGTAGCAAAGGGTTTCTCGCAACAACCAGGAATTGATTTTGGAGAAACTTTTGCACCAGTGGCAATATTGGACACAGTAAGAGCAGTCCTAGCAATTGCAGCACAGAATAAATGGAAAGTGTATCAGATGGATGTCAAGTCGGCATTCTTGAATGGAATTCTTGAAGAATAAATTTATGTGGAGTAGCCACATGGGTATGAAATAAAAGAACATGAAGAGAAAGTTTACAAGTTGAAGAAAGCTCTATATGGGTTCAAGCAAGCTCCAAGAGCTTGGTACAGCAGAATTGATTATTATCTGATAAAAAATGGTTTTAGCAGAAGCAGCAGCGAACCAACACTTTACACAAAGGTAAATCAACAAGGACAGATTTTAATAGTTTGTTTGTATGTTGATGATATGATTTTTACAGTGACCTCTCAGTAGATGAGTTCAAGGCAGCTATGAAGAAAGAGTTTGAGATGACAGACCTTGGATTGATGAGGTTCTTTCTTGGCCTAGAAGTAGAACAGTCATAAAAGGGTATATTTATCTCTCAAAATAAATATGCTAATGCAGTTCTTAAGCGATTCAGAATGCTTAATTGCAAAACAACACCTACACCAGTGGCAACAGGTACTAAGTTGAGTAAAGAAGATTGCAGTCCCAATGTAGATCCAACATTGTATAAGAGACTTGTAGGAAGTCTCATGTACCTCACAACTATGAGACCTGATATTATGTTTGCTGTCAGCTTGATTTCAAGGTTCATGGAGTCTCCCAAAGGCTTGCATTGGCAAGTTGGAAAAAGGATCTTACGATATGTTGCAGGGACTTCAAGCTATGGAATTTTATACTCAAGCACGGAGTATGATGTTTTGACAGGTTTCACTGACAGTGATTTTGCAGGAAGTTTGGATAACAGGAAGAGCACTTCTGGTCATGTTTTTCATCTTGGATTAGGGGTGATTTCATGGGCATCCAAGAAGCATCCCATTGTGACACTTTCATCGGCAGAAGCAGAGTATGTAGCAGTGACATCAGCAACATGTCAAGCAGTCTGGTTATGCAGAGTTTTAGAAGGACTTCAACAGAAACAAGAAGGACCAACCACAGTTTATTGTGACAACAACTCAGCAATCGCTCTATCCAAGAACCATGTTTTTCACCAGAAAAGCAAGCACATTGATACTAGATATCACTTCATAAGAGAGCTTGTGAACAATGGTAAAGTTTGTGTTGAGCATTGTAAATTGATTGACCAATTCGCTGACATATTCACAAAGCCATTAGCAAAAGATATTTTTGAAATTCATAGAAATAATTTAGGCATTGTAAAAGCTGCAATAGTCAGCAGTAGTAATTAAGAGGGAGTGTTAGAAATAGTAATTACTTCAGTTAGCTTTAGCTTTTACTTGAGTTACTATTTAGAAGTTCAGTTAATAAATGCAACAGCATGCTTTGCATGCATGCAAAAGCTAGGTTAGAGCTTTTAGGGTTTTCCTTAAGTGTTTAAATACACATTACATTATTGTTTGTATTACATCAGTTGATCTCAGTTTATGAATAAAGATTGAAGAGCCATAGCTCATTCCGCATTATCTTTGTTTATTTTTTGCCTCCAACCTTTAATATAGATAATGAAAATATTAAAGAAACAAGTTTCTAAAGATAAAAAATACAAGTTTAAAGTTAAAGGCAATAAACAAATATAAAATTTTATAGACTTTTGAAGATTTTAGAATGGTTTACAGAAATTCCGCAAAGAAAAGAAATAAATGGAATAAGAAGTCAAGGTAATTCCAGTTGTTTTACGGCATGGGGTTGCATTGGCCGGAGTCGAAGACGAGACTTGTGTGGACATGCAATGGCGAAGGTATGTTAGTATGAAAATTGTGTTTTGCGTTTTTAAAATTTTATATTTTTTTTTACCAGGGATCTCCTCGGGGCTTCGAGGCACGATTGTTGGAGTCTTCTCTTTGTCGGCACTGTAAAACCAAAAGGATTTTTTTAATTTTAAGTGGCTGAGTGTAAATCCAGCACTGAACGGTCTAAAGGCCGAATGCAAACTTAGAGAAAGTATTATTAACTTTTGTGTGTTTCACTATAAAGCATTAAATACTCGAAAGTGTTTGTATTTGATAGGATATTCAATATGAACCTCGAACCTAGTAAAAAGTTATTAAATGTATTATTTATCTGTCAATTTAAGATTTTTTTTTTAAATAAAATATTTTTAAATAATTGTCACCTCCAATCAGGAGTAATTTGTCAAATCAAACCTTGCAATCAATAAGAAAACAATATTTTATAATTTAAAAAATTGAAAATACATTTTATTATTCTAAAAAATTAAAATTAATAAGTATTTTTTGCATAACATTATAAAACAACTATTAAATTGATAAAATTAATCAAAAGTCAACTTAGTTTTTAACAATTAACCCATTGCTATAATCCGTGCCTTGGTGGGGACTAATAAAGATTTGATTGTTTTTTCATTTTGTTTATATTTTATTACTAAAAATATTGGATTGTCTTTAAATTGTATTTATCTTTTATTATTTATGATAAATTAATTTAATATAATATTATTGTTATTATTTATTATAAATATTTTATTTTCGAGTGAGTCAATTTTCAATATGTGGTTGAATAAAGATTTGATTGTTTTTTTATTTTGTTTATATTTTTATTACTAGAAAATATTGGATTGTCTTTAAATTGTATCTATATTTTATTATTTCAAAAAGTTGGTTGTCTTTTCATTGTGTTTATATTTTATTATTAAAAGTGATCTCCAAGTTCAAGGATATGAATACATTTAAGTATCATATATTTTGGGGAAACTAAAATTGATTTTTCTTTTCATTGTATCTATATTTTATTATTAGAATAAGTTTGATTGTGTTTTCATTGTGTTTATATTTTATTATTAAAAGTAATCCCCAATTTCAAGGATATGAATGCATTCAAGCACTATATATATTTGGGAAATTAGAATTGATTTTTAATCACATCAATAGAACATATTTTATTAATATATTTTTAGTATGTAACTCAACCATGGTTATCTAGATTGTACATTGAATGTAGTGGAAAAGTGACTTGTCAAGTATACATTTCCCATAAAATACATAGTTCATATTTTTTTAATATTTCTCTTATGAGGCCC
The DNA here is from genome assembly GCA_027924585.1 of Larix kaempferi. Lineage (NCBI taxonomy): Eukaryota > Viridiplantae > Streptophyta > Pinopsida > Pinales > Pinaceae > Larix > Larix kaempferi. The sequence goes on along the minus strand of BSBM01000961.1, from coordinate 3,641,339 downwards.
ATCTTTGACCTCAAAATTTCCCTAATGGAATTTCCTTTCAAGAAATAGGATGTTAATTATAACACAAATAAAACCAAACATTTGCTTTGTAGTTAATCTTGTAGCTAGATTTATGCAAAATTCTAAAGAAAGTCATTCGTTGACTACTAAAAGAATTTTGTGCTACATACAAGAGTTGTGTGCTAAATCCATGGTAAAATGCACTATGGCATCCATTATTCCTATTTACATTTTTCAGATTGGATTAGGACCCATTACATGGAATAGTAAAAAAAATTCAACAACATCGTTATGCTCTTTTAAGGTAGAATACATAGCAACAAATGAAGCATGAAAAAAGGCGAATTATAATATTGTTACATTGATAAACAAATTGTTAATATTTTTACCAAAAGTATGATTGAAGCCAAATGTTTAAAGCTCCTAAACATGATGGGGTAGACATTTTTTTTTTGTAACAAAAACGAGTAGGTTTTATATTGATAAAACTATGGCTGAGCCATCCAAAAGATACATCTTAGAATTCTGTCTGAAAACCAAAATTCATCATCACAAATAAGACCAGAACTGCTTCTTCTAAAGGAACAAGAGACGCACTAAGTCTGCCACGCATCTACTTCAGGCAAACAAACTTGCTGAAGTTCAAACAAATTATTTCAAAGATCCAGTTTGACTACGCGTCAACACTGGATGCCTGGAAAAAGGAGTCTTTTTCTTTTTTATTACTTTCGTCCATTCCATGGATTGATCTGGTTCGGAATCCAAGAGAGCTTCTTCTGCTAGATCAGCCCAGCTTGGGCCTGTTGAAGACGTTGTGGGAATCGGGTCGTTCTGCTGGGTCACCCGGGGTTTTTTCTGGGTTTGTTCTGCTGGATCATCTGGGGTTTTTTCTGAGTCTGGATCCTTTGAAATACTTTGGTGAGCTGGGATCGCCCCCTCCCACCAAGTTAGCTTCCGACGAGATTTGGCTAATTTCTTTTTTTCTGAATTTTTCCAGTTAGCAGCTATATGCCCTGTATCAAAACATGCTCTGCATCTGAAATTTATATGTTCATAATCTAACTTCACAGTCCAAGATTTGTCTTTACCTTGAAGAATGATTTGAGCAGGGAATCCTTTGGTGAAGTCCATCTCAACGCAGATACGAGCAAAGGTTGTAAAAGCCGTTTTTTTTTCAGGACTTCTGCTGTGAAATTTCCCAAGAGCATTTCCAATGGATTGCAGGGATTCAGGTCCCCAAAAGTGGAGGGGAAGATTTGGTAAACGGACCCAAACTGGTGCTGAGGAGATGTCTGCAGTAGAGGCATCAAAAGAAGGAGACCAAGGCTGTAAGGACAGTCCAGATCTGCCCCAAAACCAGGGTCCAGATTTGCAGATCTGGTCCCTATCTTCAGGAGATCCAAAAATGACAACAAAGAACCCTCTAGCACAAGGGCAAATAAGAGCATCAGAGCTCAGAATAGGAGCCCAAGCGGACAAGACCCAAGAATGAAGATCTGCAAGCTTCGGCCAAAAACCATTGAACCTGCAAACCAAGGCGCGCTGAGAGTAGTGATCCGCATGCAAAACGGCTTCCTGACTAACTGGAAGAACCAGATCCGGAGCTTCCACCACCAAAAAACCGGACGAACGGCCAGAAGACAGAGGGGAGCCTTGCTGGAGTGGGTTCGAGCTTCCAGCCGCAGCAGCATCAGAGGAGAGCGCTTCAACCTTCAACGAACCAGAGCATGTCTTCCGAGAAGGAGAACTCGCAGCCAAAGAAACCGAGGGGGCATCAAGAGCCTTACCCACAAGGCAGTCGGCAAAGGAAAGGGCCATGGAGTCGCAGGAGGAGAGCAGCCGAGCGGGCCGAGGAGGAAGCCTGCGGCTAGGGTTTTGCTTTCAAAGAATTATGTTTTAGAACACGATGGGGTAGACATTGAGAGGCAAATAAATGCATAATTTCCCCTCCCATAAGTCTTTTTTTTATTTTTCCCTCTAGTCATTGTAACGAGGGGCATGTTATACCATGTATAAGTTGCCTATCAAAATTTTCTAAGATAAACTTAGAAGCTTCCAACTTTAAACTCTTCTAAAAGATATTAAATTAATTGACATATGACAAATAACAATTATAAATATGTGATAATGTTAATTGGAACTGCTGAATTTTTTTTGCTCTGCAACTAAAGAGGGTTCACGGCGGCCATGGTTCCTTCCATGGCTGCCAACCCTTTTTCTCCTCTGATCCTGGTCTTAGCGCCGACCCATTTCCTGCATGGTGGCGGCGGCGATCTGTGGTGGCGATGGCGGCTGGTTGATGTTGGGCTTCTGCGGGCGAGCGGCGGCGCTGATGGGCTTCTCTGCACTCCCCGGCGTGGGATGGAAGGGCCCTCTCGTTCCACTAGTGCGGTTGGCGTGTATTTCCGGTGGGATCTAAGCTCTGTGCAGAGCTGTGCTTAAGAGTCGATCCATGGACTAGTTTGTCCGTGCTGCAATGCTTTTGTTGCAGGTTGTGGATGATCCCTGGAGGCGCGACCAGAACAGCTCGTGCATTTGGTTTCTTGGCCGGTGGGGGGTGGTGCCCTTGGCGGGGCTCTCTGAAGCTTTCTTGTTCTTGTTTTAGGATTTGTAGTCTTTTCTTTTTGCAGGTCTTCTCTGTTAGACGACTGATGAAGAAGAGTGTTCGTGCCTATGTGCAAGTATCGGGCAGGATCTTTTGCCTCATTTCTTGAATGCAGCCAACGGATAACGGACTACAGATCCGACTCCAAGAATTAAGAAGGCCCGAATAATCGCCTCATGTTAGCACCACAGTCATGGCGGGGGAGCTCTTGGCCTGCGAAATATCTTCCGTGCATCGACGCATCATGGACAGAGCCAAGATGCAGAGTTATAAAGAAAACCGCACTGTATTCAAGATCTGAAATTATGGCCGACAGAACTCAGATGGAGAGAATAGACGATGAGGCGGAGATCAAGATGGGGCGCAGGTTCTGGAGTGTAGGGTGTCTGGCCGTTTTTCTTCATCAGTAGTTGCTGGCTGAGTTCGTTGGTTTGGGAGATCCAGAGTTTGCTGCTTGTCCACAGACTTGGATCTGCTGTTTCTACTGCTGAGGGTTTCCGTTTGAAGACATCTTGCATGGCAGTGACCGAATCCTCTCGGCGGCAACCTTCGTCGAGCATCCATTCTGGTGGTTTCACCTGCTGCTCAAGATCTTTTTCTTGTGGCAACGTCTCTTTGCTGTTCAAGATTCATCTTCTTGTGGCGAAGTTTTATTGGGTTTATTTTTTTTGGTTCAGCTCTTTATAAGCTGTTGTATCTGCTTATATGGGACAGAAATATGTGAAAATGTAGGGATCCTTGTGATTCTACTACATCTGCAGAATATAATTTTAATCATCTTTTTGAAATAAAATTACGGACTTTTTCCCAGGAAAACCAAGGAAAAAAACAATTATAAATATGTATTAGTCTTGCTTATTGAGATTAAGTTTGACTATTAAATTTATTAATATAATATTCAAACTTAATTAGCTCGTCACACTTATTAGTGATAGCTGGTCACTCGATAACTTTTAATAAATTGTTATGATAGTTGGGTCACAAATTTAATATAATATTCAAACCTAATCAGCTCGTCACACTTATTAGTGATAGCTGGTCACTAATAACTTTTGATAAATTTGTTATGATAATTGGGTCATTAGTGGTTAACTCCGTTTTATTTTTTTATCCTCTTCTCCGTGTTGAATTTTGTAGAATGTTTTTCTTTAATTTTACGAATATCAAGAAATTTAGTTCTTTTATTTAAAAATAAATAAATATTAAAATTAAAACAAAAATAATAATTTTATCACTTCACAATTACAATTTCAACCAAAATTTTGAATAATTTAAATTATAACTTCAACCCCCCCAAAAAATTAATCAAATAAAAATACAAAATTACAACATAAATAATCAAATAAAAATAAAAAAATTTCAACTTGAGCAAAAGATTACGGAGCCAAATTTTAACAACAAACAACCCTAAAAATTAAAAACTATTTTTATACCTGACTTGACTAATCAACGGGCTTTGGATAATGAATAAATTAATGCTCTAGCTCAACTTTGCAACGCCTTTCTGACTTGACTAATCAACGGGCTTTGGAAAATGAATAAATTAATGCTCTGGCTCAACTTTGCAACGCCTTTATGATTGTAAGAGCAGCTCCCCTTATTAGATCGAGAACAGAGCGTTGACTTAATTCTCTGCCCTGCGATGGCGGCGAAGATGAGAACCTTAATCAGCTGCATGTTACTTATGATGCGTCTGCATGTCTTAATAGCTGACTCTGGTCAAGCTGATCCCGTCTGGGCTATTTGTGGGAATAGCGAATATACAGACGGGAGCGATTTCGGGCGTAATCTCGACCAGGTTTTGGAATCATTGGTGGGGAACGCTTCTACGAGCGGATTCAACACTAGTGTTGAGGGGCAAACCAGCAATAGTACTGTTTATGGATTTGTCCAGTGCAGGGGAGATTTAAATTCCTCCGATTGCAAAGGGTGGGCATCTACGGCGAAAAATAGTCTTCTTGACGGATGCGGCCAAACAACTTCTGGATTCGTTCAAGTAGCCGGCTGCTTCTTAAGTTACGACAATTATAGTTCTTACAACAATTATGATCAGAATGCGATATATTGCAACCCCATTAAAAGCGATCTGCCAGAGCAGTTCGGAAATACTACCGCGGAAGTGCTCTCAAATATTAGTGAAAAGGCTGTCCACAGTCCCAAACGTTTTGGGACAGATAAATTCGAAACCGCTTATGCAAATGTAAGGGAAATCTACAGCTTAGCCCAGTGTTGGAGAAATCTGTCCGAAACAAACTGCCGGTCGTGCTTAGCTACCGGTCGGTCGAGAATATCCGGTAACGGATGCCCAACTGGAGTTGTTGGAGCACGCTACCTAAGTGGCAACTGTGTTTTGCGTTTCGAGATTTATAGCTTTTTCAATACTTCCATCTTTCCGTCGCCTCCCCCGCCATTGCTCTCGTTTCCCCCACCGCCACCGCCACCGCCACCACTGCCGCCACCGGCGGGAGAAAGTCCTCCTGTATCCGGTATCTTCTTTCACATATAGTTTACAGTGCTAAGGGATATAGTGGTTTTGTTCATTTTGATGAAATAAAACATAGCCAATTTAATAAGGTTTCATGTTCAAATTGCAGGACGTAAAAGATCTCAGGTGCTTGCGATAACTCTGGGAGTACTAGCCGCCGCCACGCTGGGATTAATCGCAGCCATATGCCTTTGGATTTTTTTTATGTCGTCGAAAATCTTGGGAACTTATTTCTGCCATTAGAGGTTTTGAAATTGTTATTTATTTTAAATTCAGATTTATTAAATATTAAGAGTCATTCTATCCAATTTGTTGAGTTGTAAATTTTTTTATATATCTCCATAAATTTAATTTCTCTTCCAATTTTTTTCATAAATTTTAATTTTAATTTTCTTTTATAAGTCAACATTGGCCTGATTACCTTGTATCTTTTGAATGATTCGTCTCTTTGTGGCAAAATGAAAAGACGACTTGTAAATGTTTTCGCATGTGAAGCAGGAGAAATTAACTTATCGCCTCGTATAGATAATCCTGAACTTATATTCAAGTACGACATTCTCAGAGAAGCTGCGTCCAATTTTAGAGAAGAAAACAAGCTTGGCGAGGGAGGTTTTGGATCCGTCTTTAAAGTGAGCGTTTAACATCATTACAAACTTTCAGTTGAATTAAATATTTTGGCCCATGAACTAGAAATAATTTTGAAATTCATTGCCTGCTACAGGGGGTTCTCCCTGATGGAAGAGAAGTTGCAATTAAACGGCTGAATATATGTTCAAGGCAAGGAGACACCGAATTTCTGAATGAAGTAAATCTCATCAGTCGTGTACAGCACAGGAATCTAGTGAAATTGCTTGGTTGCTCCGTCGAAAGCTTAGAAAGGCTACTGGTTTACGAATACCTTCCGAACAGTAGTCTCGACAAGATTCTATTCGGTAGCTTCTCGTTCTTTAATTACTTCGTGGCTGCATGAACCCTGGAATTGTTCGAGTTTTTAAATGTAGCTTGCCAATGTTTTTTACGTCCTGTGATGCAATAATTGCAGATACAACAAAACGTCATTTACTTGGCTGGAGAGATAGGCATGAAATCATAGTTGGGACTGCGCGTGGGCTGGCCTATCTTCACGAGGAATCTCAGATTCGGGTCATCCACAGAGATATTAAAGCAAGTAATATTTTACTTGATAATAAACACAGACCTAAAATATCCGACTTTGGCTTAGCCAAACTCTTTGCAGAAGATCAGACCCACATTAGCACTGGAGTTGCAGGAACTTTGTAAGAATTCTCTCTACATTTTTAATGTCCTCAATTTTGTTTATGTCTTAGAATTTGGGGTGAACTACTATTTATGCTATGTTTTTTGTCCAGATTGATTATTTAGGTTAGGCTTTTTGTTCAGATTGATTTATGGTTATATATAATAACTGATAACTGATGGATCTATAACTAGTAGATCATATATAGATAACATGTAGTGATAAATAACTCATTTAACTTAAAAAAGGTAATAGGTAACTGAGGCCGAGTTGACAACAGTTGATTGCAATTAAGTATAAAAAAACAACATATAACTTGTTCATGACATTGACAAATCACAAATTAAGTGGCTGCAGCTAGTAAATAACCTGTTATCAACTCATTGCAATTCATATATATCCGAAAGATAATAAAATTTTAAGAGGGTTAATAAGATAAAGGATGATAAGAATTTAAGAGGGTTAATAAGATATGGAGATTTCATTGTAGATTACATTGTGCAGTGGTTACATGGCACCTGAGTACGCCTTACGCGGACAGCTGACAGAGAAAGCAGATGTATTCAGTTTTGGAGTACTTGTACTTGAGATTATCAGCGGAAGAAAGAATCGGAGTTTGCCTCAACACATGGAGTTTCTCATCGAAGCAGTATGGAGTTTGCCTCAGAACATGGATCTCATCTTTAAAGAATAAATTTTGTAAGAGGTCCACTGAATTATGATTCTTGCTAATTAATGTTTTATGTTTTGTTGATATTGATGAATTACCAGACATGGAGACTATATAACGAAGAGAGAGGCTTAGAAGTTATGGATCCCACATTGGAGGGCAGTTATTCGTCCGAGGAAGCGATAAGAGTGATTAATATTGGTCTTCTGTGCACTCAAGCAACTGCAGCGTTGCGGCCTTCAATGTCCCGCGTGGTGTGGATGCTGACCAGTGAGCAAGAACATCTATCAACGCCGACAACGCCTGTTTTCACAGATCCAGATAGTCTGGCCACACTTCACCAACTTCAACATCTTAGAGTTATTGACCCTGACAAAAGATCAAGCAGCACAGCAACTTCTTCTACGGCACCTTCTGATGACAAAAGATCAAGCAGCACAGCAACTTCTTCTACGGCAGCTTCTGATATCCATTCTGGAGCTGCGATCCTTCATCAGGCACCCTGGAGCCGAGGTGAAAATTAGCCAACGCCTCTTCGCATTATATAGCTTCTCTCCGTTGATTAAGCTCTGTATTTAAACACTTTATGGACTGACGTTTGAAAATAAATTTCTCCAACCCAATTGTAATCAACTCATTTAATGATATTTAGCATTGATATTTGTTGGTTTATAATTTGTTTATGCTTACAATGTATGAGAATGTGGTTATCTTTTTAGATGCATTCCAGCTGTTGAGAATGTGGTTATGCATTCATTGCTGTTTTTCTTATTATGAATTTTTTCTTTTTAAGTACGAAGTCTATTTGCTGAATTACAAGATTGCCGGGCAAAGAGGTTTCTGAAGGATGAACGTTACTTTTTGTGGTTGGATTCTAGAATGGCACTCCAGCCTATCGAAACATGGCCACGTGAAATCTAGTATTTTTGTTTTCTTTTGCTGTAATCATGATCGCTTTGGTTTAATATGATTAATATAGCTATTTAATTTGTATTTAGTGAATATTTTTTTAGTTAAAAGAAAGAATTGTCTGCAGGTCATCAACTGTGGCTAATTGTTCATTATCTATACATCAATTACCAGTTATTTTTATATTCTTTTTTATTTATAATTATTTTAAAATTTACTTCCATCTCAAATTAAAAATGAATCAATAACTAATAAAATGCTATAATGTAATACATTTAAGAAACTCAAAATAAAACTCACAACAAGGTCAGAATTTAAAAAATGAAATTCAGACCACACAACAAATTCATAGAAGTGAACACCTAACCAATAGCAACTAAATCTCAATAAATAAATAAAAGTTCATTACATGGAAAGATAACAATTTTGCAATTCTTTTAACCGTGAAGCACAATAAATGAAGGTCCATAACATTAATAAAGCTATGGACCCTACAAATAAGGGTATATTAGGTATCTCAATTGACAAAAAAAAATATCGCATAAAAAAAGCTAGCATATTATTTACAAATTAAGAAAAATTACTTTAAAGTTGAGAGGAAGGCATCATAGATCATTACAATCCTGTCATAGCATTGCTTTGATATTAACAGCATCTTTGTATATATATTAAAACTATAAATCATATATTTTTATATTTAAATTTGAATCAATTTTATAAATAAAATATTTTAATAAAGTTTGAATCAATTTTATAAATAAAATATTTTAATAAAGTTTGAATCAATTTTATAAATAAAATATTTTAATAAAGTTTGAATCAATTTTTTTTAGCTAAAACCTTTTTATTTTGAAATATATCTTTTTAGAACTTACAAGCTCTCCTTATACTATGTTCATGTAGATGGACTTATTTTGCTCACAACCTTTTCAAACCACAAACACAAAAGCCAATGGCATAGGTGCTTGCGATGTGCTTTAGAGAGCCCTCGACACTTATGATGAGGTAAGCCCTGATGGATTTTCTAAAACAGATTATTGAATATAGTATAATTAAGTTCTTTGATGTGGTTTTTTCAATCTAAATGGATTATTATTTAATCTAAATTGAATGATTGCTAAAAACAGATTTTTGAATATAGTATAATTAAGCTCTTTGGTGTGGCTTTTCAACCTAAATGGACTAATCTAACTTGAATGATTTCCATAGTTAGTCGTATTTAGGTTCTTTCAAATTTCAATTCAGATCAAATAAAATAAACATCATTGTAGAGGCATATTAATAAGTTTTTTATTTTTGTCCCTTTTATGGTCAAGGTTGTTATTCAAGGTTATTATTCACCTTCCCTTATGGGGGAGGTAATTTAGAGTTTCCTAAACATCGGATTATTATGAGTGGAATCATGGGGAGGTGATTTAGAGTTACCTAGAATATGAGGATTGTTATAAGTAGTGAATTATGCTAACATGGGTGCTTAAGAAGCACTAAGTGTTGTTTGAGTTTCAAGCTTTACTTTTAATATAAATAATCTATTTCATTTAGAATGAATTAGTATAAATAGGTTCATTATTTCCATTTCATTTAGACTAAATTAGTATAAATAGGTTCAAAGTATATCTATTCCATTACAATATTAAAATGCATATAAGCATATCAAAGAAGAGATAGTTGTAGATTACACAAATGAAAACAAGAGGAAGCATTGAAGCAACCAACCCATAATTCATAAACAAATCTACAATTTACTTGTAGTCACTTGAAATAAACCAAGAAAGTAAACAAATATTGTTAATGCTTTTTATGCTTTCCCAAATCCTATAGCGAAAGCATCCTTTAATGTCTTTGTTGTTAAAGTAAGGGCAGGCGTACAAAGATGGTCCCTCAAATTCGTTGCAATGGGGGGGCGCTAGCGGGAAAAAAAAACTACGCGTACGCACCTAAGGCAGCGTGCACGCGCAGCTAGGTTTGGTACCGAACCGAGGTGCGTGCACGTGCCTGGCGCGTACGCGTGGTGCGCGCTACGGTGGTGTGCACGTGCCCTTGTTAAAAAAAAAATAGAGCAGAATGCCCCATTTTTCCATTTGGACCCGAGCGCGACCTCAACTCCCCACATGCACGTCGATTCAACCACCAAAGGATGCCAAATCCACTCCAAAACCACCCAAATTCACCCACAAACTCATCAACGCATCAATTGATAGGTAAATATCAAGTTTTTTTTCATTTTATTCATTATTTGTGTCAATTTTTTGATTTTTTTTGTTTATTTAATTGTTAATAATTCCCAAATTTTGAAAACAATGAACCAATTTTCAATTGCAGATTGTAAACTGAGACAATGAGTGAACAAGATGTTAAGGTCCCGATTCCAATTATACACAAGAAAACCCAAACCTTGGACCCAATGCCGAAGAAAACCGTGAACAAAATCCAAATGCCGAACAAAACCAAAACCACCAACCAAATTTTGAACAAGATGACCTTAACCATTATGTAAATGAAATGCGAGTGCACACTCGAGATCTAAGAAACTCGACGGAACCATCTCGATTGTCTCTTGCCACGTCAATTGAGAGCTCAATTGACTCCCTCATCCATGCACACCAGCAATTGACCGACATGACTCAATTTAGAGCTAGGATGCGGGAGTATTACTCCACGGGCATCTCCAAGGAAGCAATACAAGATTTGAACATTACAAAAGCTCAATTATACAGTATGTTCACCGATCCGAAAACAAACCAACCACCGAACACTAGAAATCCACGTGTCTGCATGGATTGGTGTCATTACCAACCGTGGAGGGACAATTGGATGCAGAGGTGGTTCATGGTGTACGATAAACCTCCCTACAATAATAGGGAGGTTCCACAGTACTTCCTTTTCCAACTGTGGGCTGAGTTTTGCCTCAGTTTACATCTCAACTATTTTGACATAACCGAGTTCCAGGGTGTTGGGCGTGGCTCTGCCCAAGATCAACCTACTGCCAGGAGGAACCCACTAAGAGGGCCACCAAATTCTGGGCGCGACCCAAAACCCTCTCCCCAACCACCTCAGTTACCCCACAAGCTTGATCAAATCGAGGAGGCAATGAGGAACATTGCACGTGGACTCCTCAGACACACCTTCTTTGTATCAACGACTACAGTGGAGAGGTCGGGTGACCTTGATAGAGATCCAGGTGCAGGGCCTTCACGACAAGACCAGGATAGACCCGTGACCGGTGGTAGCCATGCTGGGCATTCCAATTTGACGGGGACAATGCCACATCTTTGTCCCCATTGTGGGCACACTTGCCCTGGCCCGATTGAGGGCTGTTATATGGATCAGGTCAACAATTTTTTTAATGTGTTTTCAATCATCACTTGATAACTTTTAAAGTATTTTTGTTTGTCTTAAACTGTTATTTCAATGTACAGTTATTCAGAGCTAATACACCAACATGGAAGAACGTAGGATCTCCCAACCTGGTGCAGCAATGGCAGTTGCAACTGAAATTTTGGCACCTCACACGGAGGTATTTTTAGTACCTCACACAATATTGTTATTACTTATGTCCTTTATATTACTTAAGTATTTATATTTATGGCATACACGTTGATAGTTCGTACAATGTTTTTTAATATCTTGATTGCCTGACTTGTTTAACATGTTCATAACATGCATGCATTTTCGTGTCCATAGGTGTTCCCTAACTACGGTGATCAACCATCCTCGCCAGGGATTGGCAGATCACCATATACACAGGTACAATGTGAAGTTATAAGCATGCTTTTAATTTGAATTGTTACGACTTACTATGGTTTAATTTATTGTTTGTTTACTAAATTGTGATATTACAAATGTATATGTAGGTGCCACCAATAGCCTCCGGTCCCCATTTTAGTCCTATGTTTCCACCATCTCACATGAGTCCCCCACCTCGCTTCCATCTAGACCCCTCCCTCCGTCCAACCCCTCCCTTCCATCCAGCCCCCCCCTCCCCGGCCATACTCCCCCCTCCATCCATACTCCCCCACTCGTCCATGCCCCCCCGTATATACATCCTCCCCAATTCATCCACGCCCCCCATGTTTGTCCATCCTCCTCCATTCGTCCACGCCCCCCCCTTTCTTCCACCTTCCCCTCTTCGTCCACAACCTCCCATTCGTCCATCATCCTCCCTCTATGCAGGACTGCCCTCCCATGCACCATCCCTCAACATCCCCCCTAGTCCTTTTCATTTGCTACCCTCTATCGTACAACCAACAGGGGTTCATCATCCACGACGTCCTCCTCCACCCCATACCACCATGTCTTCTCCCACCATATCATCCCCACTTACTGCCACTATTGTGGCATCTACTCTTCCAATATCCTCATCTGTATCTCCAGTGGTTGCACCTGTAGTGGCTTCCACTACATCTGCACCCCCCCCCATGACTGCATCGGAGCTGGTTGTTTAGCCATCTGCTCGACCTACTAGCCCAGAAGCCCAGCCATGTCCATCATCGGAGGTGTTCACGGTGAGAATCAAGCTAATTTATGAAAATATTTTGATGCAATAACAAAAATTAATTTAAGCAATTATTACTTTTCAATAAAATGATTGTTGTAAATATTGTAGGCTGGAATAGCTGAGAGGCTCCGCAGATCCAGGTTACCTCCCTCACGTTTCCCACTCGCATCAGAGGTGATTTATTTAAGATTCGAATTCTACATTTGTTTTATAAATGTTGTAAATGTTTCAAATGCTTGAAAATGACAGTATCTTATATCATTGGTTCCAGAGCCTGGAGAGACGGTCTACTCCTAGACAGAGCAAAACCCGAGGCACCGGTAGCTCGAAGAGTAGCAAGATCGACTTTGGATATGCGCCTGGGAGTGACGGGGGTGGTCACAATGCTTGACACACCATGTGTTATGTACATTAGCCATGATGTGACACTTTTGTGCACCATTTTCCATGTACTTTGTATATACGGCATGATTTTCCATGTATTTTGGATCTACGGCATGAGTTGTCGCATTTTGTATAGAGCACGAGTTTCCATTGTATGTACATTGGGAACCATGTTCCACTATTTGCCAGAAATTGTATATGTTTGGATGAGTTTTGTCGCCTCGATGTACATGGATTTTCAGTTATGTGATTTATATATCTCGTTGTCTAATGTTGTTGTCTCATGTTGTGTGTATCATGATGTGATGTTGTCTAAATTTGGGTTTTACCTAGATCTTAGAAGAGAAGTTGGATATCATAGTTCAGCTTGGTTTATCTTTCCACATGTAAAAGCTTCTAATAGTATCTATGTTAAGACAACATTGTAAACATAGGCTAACTTAAACAAAATCATGTGTGAGAATTAATCTAAAAACAAACGGAATAAATGGATGGACAAATCACACCTCATGGCACATAAGAGATATATTGGGAACTTGAGTACTAGGAAAAGAATACTTAAAAATAGAAAATGTCCATTGTCGTCAAAAGGTTAAAATGAGATCCAACATGATTTTTAATAGCTCTACATAATGAGATCCAAAATGTCCATACTCTACATAATGAAATGTCGTCACTAGTATTTATTTTGACCATTTTGTCCACTTAAGATCATGCAACAAATTAATAACCAAGTTATGGAATCACTTCTTAATCAATTGTCACCATACAAATAGGACAACCTTGAGCACAATGTATAGCTAGCTCATTAATTCTCACTCACGAATATCCACCTTTGATTTGATGGCCATCACATCCACTACCATTTACAATTAGGACTTTCTTAATTTATCATTATGTGATAGCGATCTAATTTTATGTAGACACATTGACTTAAACACATGTATAGTTGGCAATACAATAAATGACTACTATGAGGTGTATTTTTGAGGCTATATCCACCTCAACACACAAACTTGTTACCCCAATACCCCAAATGTTGTCGAATTTTGTTTGGAAGGGATTGAGGGGTATTAGGACATCATAATTCATCTATTGGACACTCAGACACTTGTTAAAGACATTTAGGACAGGTGCATTACATCAATGGAGTCACAAATACACCCTCATCAAGTTTCATGCATCCATTAGTGCATCATCAACATTAGAACATGTATGCATTACTACATGTTGGACTAATCTTTACTAATGTTATGATAATATTAGGTATTCCATCCATTGAGAAGGTTTCCACAAGTGTGCATATCCACCATATAAAAATATTCATGGTACAACCAATTTCAAACCATTAGGTTTCTAAATTAGGTATCTGGTGCTAGGTACAACGGTTTTCTAGTTATATAGATGAGAAACTATGCATATATGTGTATAGTGATTTGGATTCAAATGTATGCACATGAATATATATGTACAATGAAAATGATTTAATCTTTATATGTATTATAATTTAGGGCTAGATCTTAGGCTACATAATAGGGTTTCATTGTAAGATACAAACTAGGGTTTACACTACCAACTAGGGTTTTTAGGCTAGGCTCTCATGTTTGTAGGCTAGGATCCAAGATCTAGGGTCACCACCTTAATGTTTAATTCCACTATCATGACATCATTCTCACCAATATCATGCCCACTACTACAATCACCATCAAGCCTCTCAATCCCACTTTGAACATTTCCCATACTTCCAAGTTAAAATTGATAGGTCTTGTTGCTAAAATCTTTTCACTTATCTATTCACATATACAAATCCACTCCCGTGAAAGATTTGTTGTAGCTTGGTATGTGCAAGTTCACATACAATAATAATTGAGTGATCATTTTACCCCATGATCCATGGAAGATTCATTGGAGTCATATGAACCTCATTGTCATCACCTCAACCATGGTCAAGATGCCAAGATCCATCTTTAGTAGACAAAACCTCATGTTGGCATCCATACCACACTCAAAGATAAAAAAAAATCTTTGAAAGGGCATGTTTTGGGGTTGAGGGAATCTTGATTTTTTTATAATCACACATGAGAGGTTCTTAGAGTCAAATACATTGGATATAAATAAATTCCCCGAGATAAATAATACATGACCATAGAAGAAGATTGAAATTTGAGGTCAAAACTCATTAATGAAGGTAGAATGAACATGGATAGATATATTGGAAAATTTTTAGATGAATGCCTAGAGCTCTGCACACAAGTTAAAGAAAATAAAAAATAAAAACTCCTAACATTGGTAACAAATAGCCAAAACCAACAATGCAACTAGAACACAATGACCAAGGGAACTTCAAAATGCAACACCACTCCACAAAAGAAGTTGCTTTAGACCTACCTCATTTGGTATGAGAGAAGCTGATTTAGATACCTAGAGACCTACCTACCACTTCTCTCATTTGGTATGAGAGAATTTGCTTTAGACCTACCTCACTCATGACTCATGTCAATGCTTGAGTTTTTGGAGGCCGACCTCCCACCCCACATGTCCTCTTCAACATTTTGTGTTCTCTTGGTTTTGCGGCCACCCAAACTTTTTTCATTCTTTGGGTACCTTGAGGTATATCCCCAACCCCAAAACATATTATATTATGTTGATTATGTTGGTTATTGGCTTCACCCAACCAAATTATATTTAACAATACACATATTCATAGACTGTGTTCCCCATGCTCAATGCTCACTATATTTAACAATACACTTACATCTTAAATTTAATTCATATCTTGTTAAAAATTTCATAATGAAATAGTTATTTGAGAGCACCACCTTAGGCCAAGCCACACCATTAATATGCAATGTACATCACCATCTTCATCATCATCAACGTCTTCATCATCATCACCATCATCACCATCTTCATCATCATTTTAATCTCTAGGTTCCTCATCAACATCTCCATCATCTTCATCATCTTCATCATCATCAACATCATCATCATCTTCATCATCATCAACATCTCCATCATCATCATCATCTTTATCATCATCATCATCATCATCTTCATCACCATCGCCATCATCATCAACGCCTTCATCATCATCACCATCTTCATCATCATCACCATCTTCATCATCATGGTCATCCTCTAGGTCCCTCATCACCATCTCCATCATCATCACCATCTTCATGATCATGATCATCATCTTCATCACCATCACCATCATCATCAACGCCTTCATCATCATTGTCATCTGTAGGTCCCTCATCACCATCTCCATCATCATCATCATCATCATCATCATCATCATCTCCATCACCATCGCCATCATCATCAACTCCTTCATCATCATCACCATTTTCATCATCATCACCATCTTCGTCATCATGGTCATCTCTAGGTCCCTCATCACCATCTCCATCATCATCACTATCCATCATCTTCATCATCATCGCCATCATCATCAACGCCTTCATCATCATCACCATCTTCGTCATCATGGTCCATCTCTAGGTCCCTCATCACCATCTCCCACCATCTTTATCATCATCATCATCTTCATCACCATCGCCATCATCATCAATGCCTTCATCATCATCACCATCTTCATCATCATTGTCATCTGTAAGTCCCTCATCACCATGTCCATCATCATCACCATCTTCATCACCATCGCCATCAACATCACCATATTCATCATCATCACCATCACCATCACCATCAACTTCACCACCATCACCATCATCATCAACGTCACCATCTTCATCATCATCACCATCTTCATCATCATCACCATCTCCATCTTTTCGATGCAAGACAGAACCATCGCCATCTTCATCATCACCATCACCATCAACTTCACCACCATCACCATCATCCATCAATGTCACCATCTTCATCATCAACACCATCTTCATCATCATCACCATTCTCCATCTTTTGGATGCGAGACAGAACTGTCACCATCTTCATCATCACCATCACCATCACCATCAAATTCATCACCATCACCATCATCATCAACATCACCATCTTCATCATCATCACCATCTCCATCTTTTGGATGTGAGATAGAACCATCACCATCACAAATCATCACCATCACCATCACCATCACCATCACCATCAACTTCACCATCTTCATCATCATCACCAATCTCTAGGATCCCCATCAAACCACTTATACTATGAAACGAGAACTATATACTATGAACGAGAACTTCTACCCATAAAAACGATGATTTTTGCAAAAAAAACACCAAAAAACACCCACCCAAATAGAAAAGTGTTGATTGCCAGTATACACGTATTTTTTTTTTAGGGTAAAAAATAGAGCCATGGTCTAAACATCCCATATTGTTGTTTAACAAAACTTTAAAATCAACCCTTAAATTGGAATTTTTTTTTTCTTGAAGAGATAAATTACAACTTTCAGGGAAAATTGCATATTAAACAAGAAAACAAATTTCTCTAATAATTTCACCATTATAACTATATAAAAATAAAGGAATTATGATGCGATTCATAATGAGATTAATATATTAGACCATACAAGAACAAATGGTTCATATAAATATTCAAAAACTCCTCTAGAGTTTCAATTACAAAAATCATACTAGTAAAAGCATCTAAACTGCTTCTTCAAATTCATCCATGGATTCTGACACCCCATCATCAAAAACTCCTCTAGAGTTTCAATTACAAAAATCATACTAATAAAAAGAATCTACACTGTTTCTTCAAACTCATCCATGGATTCTGACACCCCATCAGAATCTACATTTTCTGCAGATGAAGGACTTGATGAAGATGTAGATGACCCATACTCTTCTCTATTATCAATGGGGGCACAATCTGAGTCTACATCTATACCCATCATTTCAGATGTCATATTCCTTCGGGATCTACGACTTGGTTTAATACACTCCCATCTTGCTACGAATGCTCCCTATTCCACGAATATTAGCTTTGGATTTTAAAAAAAGAAATTAAAAACAAATTAAACTAACATTTAAACTAATGTTATAATTAAAAATTTAAAAAAAATTAAAAACAAACTAAACTAAGATAACATTATAATTAAAAATTTAAAAATACATTAAAAAAAATACTATATATCTATACTAAACTAAGATAACATTATAATTAAAAATTTAAAAATACATTAAGAAAAACTACTATGTATCTATATACTAACCAAACTAACATTATAAAAAATTTAAAAAAAATATAAAAAACTTAAAAGCAATTAAAACAAAAATTTAAAAACAATAAAAAATCAAACTATGCAAAATTTTAAAATAAATTAAAAAACAAAATAATTAAAAAAAAAATAAACTATAAAAAAATTAAACAAAATTTATAAAAAATTAAACAAAATTTATAAAAAATTAAACAAATTAAAATTTATAAAAAATTAAACAAACTTTAAATAAAATTCTTAAAAAACATAAACTATACAAAAATTAAAAAAAACTATACAAAAATTAAACAAAATTTAAAAAAAAAAAAAAAAATTTAAAAAATAAAACAAAATTAAAGCCCGCTCGGGCGCCAATGGGCGGCCCTCGAGGGTCGGCCTCGAGGGCCACCCATTGGCGCCTGAGCGGCGGACGTAGCCGCCCGTCGAGCGCCAATGGGCGGCCCTCGAGGCCGGCCCTCGATGCCGGGCATCGAGGGCCGCCCATTGCATTGTTTCGAGTTTTTTTAAATTTCGTTTATTTTTTTTTAAATTCTGTTTAATTTTTGTATAGTTTTTTTTAATTTTGTTTTATTTTTTAAATTTTGTTTTTTTTTTTAAATTTTGTTTAATTTTTTATAGTTTTTTTTTAATTTTGTTTTATTTTTTTTTAATTTTGTTTAATTTTTGTATAGTTTATGTTTTTTTAAATTTTGTTTAATTTTTTTTTGTTTAAAGTTTGTTTAATTTTTTATAAATTTTGTTTAAAGTTTGTTTAATTTTTTATAGTTTAATTTTTTTTTTAATTATTTTGTTTTTTAATTTATTTTTTAAAATTTTGTATAGTTTGTTTTTTTATTGTTTTTAAATTTTTGTTTTAATTGTTTTAAAGTTTTTGTATAGTTTTTTTTAAAAAATTTTATAATGTAAATTTGGTTAGTATATAGATACTTAGTATTTTTTTTTAATGTATTTTTAAATTTTGTTTAAAGGTCGCTCGCTTGGGCGCCAAAGGGCGGCCCTCAGGGCCCCCCGTCGATGCCCGGCATCGAGGGGGCCGTGAGGGCCGCCCTTTGGCGCCCAAGCAAGGGAGGTCACTCGCTTGGGCGCCAAAGGGCGGGCCCTCACGGCCCCCTCGATGCCGGGCATCGACGGGGTTAGTTTTGATTTGTTTTTAATTTTTCTTTAAATTTTTTATTATAATGTTGTTAGGAATTTTTTATTATAATGTTGTTAGGGGTTAGTTTTAATTTGTTTTTTTATATTATTTTATTATAATGTTAGAGGGGGGAAACATGCAGCAGAAGAGGACATGAATTTGGCCTCCATGATATTGTTGATTAGTTTCATGTTTTGAAAAAAATGCTAAGTTTGATAATATTTTGATAAGATATATTAGTAATGTTTTGACTTTCAGACTTAATTTTAGAAATAAAATTTCTATATATAATGTTTGAAATATGTTTTTTACAAATAATTTGTATAGTTTTTCTTGAATTTATGTGAATCAACACTTTTCGGAAAATAATATGAAATAGTATCATTTTTATACAAAACATATCTGAAAATTGATTGAAAATGGTTTTAAATGTCTATATTGTCTGGAATTTTTTACAATTTTGTCAATAAAAGTGTCTTATTTTGTCCATAAAAATGTCTTATTTTATAGAAAAAATTGCAAAATGTATATGTTTTTCATTATAAATTGCTTAAAAATGTATGCTATTTTGCTAAATTTCTAAAAATGTACCTGAAAATGGAAACTAATTTTTTTTTTACGATAAAGATAATTCACAGGTCCCAAAAAATGCCTCGAAATGAAAATGTGTGATACTGGCATCACCCCTTTTTGAAACGGAGCTAAAAATACCTACTAAAATTAGGAGAGAGAAAAACGAGAACTGTGTCGAGTTCTCGTTTCATAGTATAAGTGGTTATCAACATCTCCATCATCATCATCACCATCTTCATCATCATCATCATCTTCATCACCATCACCATCCTCATCAACGTCTTCATCATCATCACCACAAGTGCCCAGTGGATGATTTTCCAAAGTTGACCCCAATGTGCAAAAATTGCACACTCCCTTACTGAGCAAAACCCTAGTTTCCAAGATGGACCTACAAGGTGACACCCGTGCCACGACACCGGAGGAGAGGGGAACCCATAGCACTATCCGGACGTCCTGAATCTAACAGAGTCGATGGTTCATCGATCCGAGCCACGGTCTTCATTCTATGGCTCGTTCTGTCTTGCATCCAAAAGGCCTTCAGGGACACCTGTTGGATACCTACCGGGGGCATAGAACTCCAACCGTGCAACAAAATCAGGTTCAGGGGAGTCATGAAAGTGTGTCTAGGTAGGTTCTGGCTGGGAACGCTAGCCATAAGTGCCTGGTGGATGATTTTCCAAAGTTGACCCCGGTGTGCAAAAAATCCACACTCCCTTACTGAGAAAAACCCTAGTTTCCAAGATGAACGTACAAGATGACATCGGGGCCACCGGAACGGAGGAGAGGGGCACCCCTAGCAGTATCCCAACGTCCTGAATCCAACCGAGTCGATGGTTTGTCGATCGGAGCCACGGTCGTCATTCTATGGCTCGTTCCATCTCGCATCCAAAAGGCCTTTAGGGACACTATCGAGGGCATAGAACTCCAGCCGTGCAACAAAACTTGGTTCCGGGGGAGTCTTGCAAGTGTTTCTAGGGAGGTTTCGGTTGGGAATGCTAGCCACAAGTGCCCGGTGGATGATTTTCCAAAGTTGACCCCAATGTGAGAAAATTGCACACTTCCTTACTGAGCAAAACCCTAGTTTCCAAGATGGACCTACAAGGTGACACCTAGGCAATGGGACCTGAGGATAGGGGCACCCCTAGCACTATCCGGATGTCCTGAATCCAACGGGAGTCGACGGTTCGTCAATCCGAGCCACGGTCTTCATTCTATGGCTCATTCTGTCTCGCATCAAAAAAGGCCTTCAGGGACACCTGCTGGATACCTTCCGAGGGCATAGAACTCCAACCGTGCAACAAAACCGGATTCCAAGGAGTCCTGCAAGTGTGTCTAGGTAGGTTCCGGCTGGGAACGCTAGCCATAACTTCCCAGTCGACAATTTTCCAAAGTTGACCCACGTGTGCAAAAATTGCACACTCACTTACTGAGAAAAACCCTAGTTTCCAAGATGGATGTACAAGATGACACCGGGGCTACCGGACCAGAGGTGAGGGGAACCCCTAGCACTATCCCTGCATCCTGAATCCAATGGATTCTACGGTTTGTCGATCCGAGCCACGGTATTTATTTTATGGCTCATTCTGTCTCGCATCCAAAAGGCCTTCAAGGACACCTACTAGATACCTGTCGGGGGCATAGAACTCTAACCGTGAAACAAAACCGGGTTCCGAGGAGTCTTGCAAGTGTGTCTAGGTAGGTTCTGGCTGGAAACACTAGCCATACCTGGCCAGTCGATGATTTTGCAAATTTGACCCCCGTGTGCAGAAATTGCACACTCCCTTACTGAGAAAAACCCTATTTTCAAAGATGGACGTACAAGATGAGACTAGGGCCACTGAACTGGAGGAGAGGGGCACCCCTAGCACTATCCCCATCTTCCTGAATCCAACGAAGTCAACGGTTTGTTGATCCGAGCCACGGTCTGCATTCTATGGCTCGTTCTGTCTCGCATCCAAAAGGCCTTTGGGGACACCTGCTGGATACCTGTCGGGGGGCATAGAACTCCAACCGTGCAACAAAACTGGGTTCCGAGGAGTCCTGCAAGTTTGTCTAGGTAGGTTTTGGCTGGGAATACTAGCCATACCTTCCCAGTTGACGATTTTGCAAATTTGACCCCTGTGTGCAAAAAAATGCTAGTTTCCAAGATGGACCGTACAAGATGACACCGAGGCCACCAGTCCGGAGGAGAGGGGCACTTCTAGCACTATCTCGGTGTCATGAATCCAACGGAGTCGACGGTTTGTTGATCTAAGCCACGGTCTTCATTCTATGGCTCGTTCCGTCTCGCACCCAAAAGGCCTTCAAGGACACCATGTTGGATACCTGCCGGGGGCATAGAACTCCAACCATGCAACAAAACCAGGTTCCACAGAATCCTGCAAGTGTGTCTAGGTAGGTTCCGGCAGGGAACACTAGCCATACCTGCCTAGTCAACGATTTTGCAGATTTGACCCCAATGTGAAGGCCATCCAAATTCGATAAAGGGGTGCATTTCTCATTCGGAGGCCCCCGGGCGTGCGTGGCCACTGTCAACAGGTCCACAATGGCCACGTGCACCTGTGGGAGCCGACATAATCCAATTATGCTCACTGGTTTGGGTTACGTGGCCCGGGAGAAAATCCCCAAAGTGTCCCTAAATGGCCCCGGGGTGCACGACTAGAATGCCCGTAGCAGCCAAACTGTGGCTCGGTTCGTGAGTCCGTCGATTCCGGTGGGTCCGGGACACCAGGTTTCAGCTAGGGGACCCCCCATAGCGTGCCTTGAAGACTCGAAAGCGATGCCAATGGGCCATCTCCAGAGCTAGGGTTTTGCTTAGTGATGGCCATTCCAAATTCGCTAAAGGAGTACATTTATTGTCTGGAGGCCCCCAGGCGTGCGTGGCCACCGTGGATAGATCCACAATGGCCACGTGGACCTGTGGAAGCTGAAGGAATCCAAGTTCGCTCGCTGGTTTGGGTTCCATGGCCCCAGAGCAAATCCCCAAAGTGTCCATGAATGGCCCCCGGGGTGCCCGACTAGAATGCCCGTAGCAGCCAAACCGTGGCTCGGTTCCTAAATCCATCGATTTTGGTGGGTCTGGTATGCCATTTTTTAAGCTAGGGGTTCCCCCACAGCATGCCTTGAAGACCTAGAAGCGGTGCCAATGGGCCATCTCCGGAGCTAGGGTTTTGCTCAGTGATGGCCATTCCAAATTCGCTAAAGGGGTGCATTTCTCATCCGGAGGCCCCTAGGCATACATGGCCACCGTGGACCTGTGGAAGCCGACGGAATCCAATTCCGCTCACCAGTTTGGGTTCCATGGCCCCGGAGCAAATCCCCGAAGTGTCCCTGAATGGCCATCACTGAGCAAAACCCTAGCTCCGAAGATGGCCCATTGGCACCTCTTCCGGGTCTTCAAGGCAAGCTGTGGGGGGTCCCCTAGATAAAACACAGCATCCCGGACCCACCCAAATTGACGGATTTGGGAACCGAGCCACGGTTTGGCTACTACGGGCATTCTAGCCGGGCACCCCGGGGCCATTCAGGGACACTTTGGGGATTTGCTTTGGCACCACGGAACCCAAACCAGCGAGCGGACTTGGATTTCGTCGGCTCCCACAGGTCCCACATGGCCATTGTGGACCTATCCACAGTGGCCACGCATGCCCGGGGGCCTCCGAATAATAAATGCACCCCTTTAGCGAATTTGGAATGGCCATCACTGAGAAAAACCCTATCTCCAAAGATGGCCCATTGGCACCGCTTCTAGGTCTTCAAGGCACGCTTTGGGGGTTTCCCTAGTTGAAACCTGACATCTCGAACCCACCAGAATCGATAGATTCATGAACTGAGCCATGGTTTGGTTGCTACAGGCATTCTAGTCGGGCACCCCAGGGGCCATTCAGGGACACTTTGGGGATTTGCTCCGGGGCCACGTAACCCAAACCGGTGAGCGGAATTAGATTCCGTCGGCTCCCATAGTTCCATGTGGCCATTGTGGACCTATCCACGGTGGCCACGCATGCCCGAAGGCCTCAGGACGAGAAACACACCCCTTTAGTGAATTTGGAATGGCCATCACTGAGCAAAACCCTAGCTCCGGAGATGGCCCATTGGCACCGCTTCCGGGTCTTCAAGGCATGCTGTGGGGGGTCCTCTAGCTGAAACTCGACATCCCGGACCCACCGGAATCGACGGATTCACGAACCAAGCCATGGTTTGGCTGCTACGAGCATTCTAGTCGGGCACCCCGGGGGCCATTCAGGGACACTTTAGGGATTTGCTCCGGGGCCATGGAACCCAAAACCCGGCAAGCGGACTTGGATTTCGCCAGCTCCCACAGGTCCACATTGCCATTGTGGACCTATCCACAGTGGCCCACGCACACCCGAGGGGCCTCCGGACGAGAAATGCACCCCTTTAGCGAATTTGGAATGGCCATCACTGAGCAAAACCGTAGCTCCGAAGATGGCCCATTGGCACCACTTCCGGGTCTTCAAGGCACGTTGTGGGGGGGGACCCCCTAGCTTAAAAAACGGTGTCCCAAACCCACCGAAATCGATAGATTCGGGAATCGATCCATGGTTTGGCTGCTATGGGCATTCTAGTCGGGCACCCCGGGGCTATTCAGGGACACTTTGGGGATTTGCTCCGGGGCCACGGAACCCAAACCAGCGAGCGGAATTGAATTCTGTCGGCTCCCACAGGTCCACGTGGCCATTGTGGACCTATCCACGGTGTCCACGCATGCCTAGGGGCCTCCAAACGAGAAATGCACTCCTTTAGCGAATTTGGAATGGCCATCACTAAGAAAAACCCTAGCTTCGGATATGGCCCATTGGCACCGCTTACGGGTCTTCAAGGCACGTTGTGGTGGATCCCCTAGCTGAAACTTGGCGTCCTGGACCTAGCGGAATCAACAGATTCATGAACCGAGCCACGGTTTGGATGCTACGGGCATTCTAGTCGGGCACCCCGGGGCCATTCAAGGACACTTTGGGGATTTGCTCCAGGGCCACAGAACCCAAACCGACGAGTGGACTTGGATTCCGTCAGGTCCCACAGGTCTACATGGCCATTGTGGAGCTGTCCACGCATGTCTGGGGGCCTCTGGACGAGAAATGCACCCCTTTAGCGAATTTGGAATGGCCATCACTGAGCAAAATCCTAGCTCCAGAGATGGCCCATTGGCACCGCTTCCGGGTTTTCAAGACACGCTATGGAGGGTCCCCTAGATGAAACCTGGCATCCCAGACCCACCGAAATCGACGGATTTGTGAACCGAGCCACGGTTGGGACACTACAGGCATTCTAGTCGGGCACCCCGGGGCCATTCTAGTGGTGATAACAAGTTTACTATCTATTGAGTCTAATACTACATCCAGGAGTCGCTCAACAAACTTTGAGATAGAAATCTCTGTAATTTTAGGATACTGATTCAACCACTCATACAATTTCTCACCTTCTCGAGGATCTACATTTATAATTGCCTTCTGGGTAGATTCAGGCATTCTCGAGGATCTAAATTTATAATTGCCTTTTGGGTAGATTCAGGCATGGAATAATATTTGGCGGCACTTCCAAGCTCCCCAGACCATTTGGTTAGCCACAATATGTGCGAATCCTTTGACAAAAGATAAATTCTAGTGTGGACGGAAGCATTTGATACACTAGCCAAATCTATGTTGGTGGAAGAACTTACATATTTCAACAAAGGAGTGTTTTGTAGGTTGTCTGATTGGTTGACAAGCTTGCCTGAAAATCCCTTCCAATTTTCAGCAATAAAACAAAGAATTTCAATGTACAAATTTTCAGGCAAGCTTGTCAACCAATCAGACAACCGAATACAGGGAGAGAACCACGCCCAAAAAATTCAAGCTATTATAAAACTCTTGTTTATCAAGATAAGGATGGACTATGTGTACATTACGAAAATATAGATGAATGAAGTCGCTTTGATGAACTTGTCCTCTTGCTTTCTCCAGAGTGCGTTTAAAAGCAGGGAGTATTGTCCGTGCTTCTGTTAGTTTACATAAATGTTTATTCCCAAAGCTGACGTCACATAAAACCACTTCCTCAGCTTTCAATTGGGTCTGAATGGCATCTCTAACTTGTGTTAGTTGTGGATAACGAGGAATATGAAAGGGAAGGTACCTATAGACCCAATTTTTCGATGATAGAGGTGAATTACCACTTTTCAGAGCACGAAATGCTAAACAAAAGGCTTATGGAACACAACGAAGGATTCCCTGGTTCCACTTGTTATTGAAAATGATACTTTCTCTTGACGAAACCAGTAAAAATTTGACTGTATTATAAATGGAAATCCTGTTACAATTTCCGTCAGAAGAAAAGCATAGATACCTACAGCCACCATATTTCCTTCTGTAAGTCGCTCGCCCATTGGAAAAGATAATGTAATAGCCCATTTCCCAACATATTTCCTATGGTCAACCCTACACTCGTTTTCCACAGGAAACCGCTGCCTCCACATGTAATAACTACATTGTTTTGTCGAAAATTGATCTTCTTCTGCTAACAAATGCAAAATGAAGGATTCATTGTCATTGCTACAAAGAAGTTCTAAAGGTCAGTTTTCTCGTAAAATAGAAATTGTATAAATCCTGTTAAGATCTTTATGTTCTAGCCAGAACCTCCCTAGACACACTTGCAAGACTCCCTAGAACCAGGTTTTGTTGCACGGATGGAGTTCTATGGCCCCCTGCAGGTATCCAGCAGGTGTCCCTGAAGGCCTTTTGGATGCGAGACAGAATGAGCCATAGAATGACGATCATGGCTCGATCAACAAACCGTCGACTCCGATGGATTCAGGATGCTGGGATAGTGCTAGGGGTTCCCCTCTCCTCTGCTCTGGTGGCCCCAGTGTCATCTTGTAACGTCCATCTTTGAAACTAGGGTTTTGTTCAGTAAGGGAGTGTGTAGTTTTTGCACACGGGGGTCAAATTTTGAAAATCATCCACCGGGAACTTATGGCTAGCGTTCCCAGCTAGAACCTACCTAGACACACTTGCATGACTCCCCAGAACCAGGTTTTACTGCATGGTTGGAGTTCTATGCCCATGGCAGGTATCCAGCACGTGTCCCTTAAGGCCTTTTGGATGCGAGACAGAATGAGCCATAGAATGAAGACCGTGGCTCGGATCGATGAATTGTCGATTCCGTTGGATTCAGGACATTCGGATAGTGCTAGGGGTTCCCCTCTCCTCTGGTATTGTGGCCTGGGTGTCACCTTGTAGGTCCATCTTGGAAACTAGGGTTTTGCTCAGTAAGTGAGTGTGCAATTTTTGCACATTGGGGTCAACTTTGGAAAATCATCCACCAAGAACTTGTGGGCTAGCGTTCCCCAGCCAGAACCTCCCGAGACACACTTGCAGGACTCCCCGGAACTAGGTTTTGCTGCACGGTTGGAGTTCTATGCCCCCTGCAGGTATCCAACAGGTGTCCTTGAAGGCCTTTTGGATGCGAGACAGAACGAGCCATAGAATGAATACCGTGGCTCGGATCAACGAACTGTCGACTCCATTGGATTCAGGATGTCTGGATAGTGCTAGGGGTGCCCCTCTCCTCCGGTCCTGTGGCCAGGTGTCACCTTGTAGGTCCATCTTGGAAACTAGGGTTTTGCTCAGTAAGGGAGTGTGCAACTTTTGCACATTGGGGTCAACTTTGGAAAGTCATCCACCAGGCACTTGTGGCTAGCGTTCCCAACTGGAACCTCCCTAGACACACTTGGAGGACTCCTCGAAACTAGGTTTTAATACACAGTTGGAGTTCTATGCCCCCGACAGGTATCCAGCAGGTGTCCCTGAAGGCCTTTTGGATGCGAGACGGAACAAGCCATAGAATGAAGACCGTGGCTCAAATCGATGAACCATTGACTCCATTGGATTCAAGATGTTCGGATAGTGATAGGGGTGCCCCTCTCCTCCGGTCCCATGGCCCGGGTGTCACCTTGTAGGTCCATCTTGGAAACTATGGTTTTGCTCAGTAAGGGAGTGTGCAATTTATGCACATTGGGGTCAACTTTGGAAAATCATCCACCGGGCACTTGTGGTGATGATGATGATGATGGTGATGATGATGAAGACGTTGATGATGATGGTGATGGTGATGGTGATGGTGATGGTGATGAAGAAGATGATGATGATGATGATGATGATGATGATGGTTATGATGATGGAGATGGTGATAAGGGACCTAGAGATGACAATGATGATGAAGATGGTGATGATGATGAAGGCATTGATGATGATGGCGATGGTGATGAAGATGATGATGTTGATGATGAATATGGTGGTGATGATGGAGATGGTGATGAGGGACCTCCAAAAACTCAAGCATTAACATGGGTGAGGTAGGTATAAAGCCTCCCTCAAGGAAATTTCCAACCATAAGGTGGCAATGATGAACATGTTAGTGCTGCTCAATTAGATGATGAAGTAGCTCAAGACAATATGGAAGTTGTTGCATCACATGAACCACATACATATTCCCTAGAACTGATTCAAAATGACACTATTGAATTGAATATGATTGAAGGTTGTCAAGTGGCAAGAAGCGTCAATGAACAAATGACATTGCAAAGACAAAAACCCTAGCATGAATGGTTATCATAAGCCATGATGAATATGAATATGAATTTTTTTACTAACGCTAATGAAAAAAGCCTTAACATGCCCTCGTTGCCAACATATTTGAACAACAATGAAATTATCCATTATTATGTGGATGAAGGAAATGAAGAACCAACTCAAGAAGGCAATGAAGAAGAATCATAGCTCCCAAATGATCCTCATATTCATCCAAGTACTAGACCAATATTGAAACAATTCCTAAAGCTCCAAATGGAGAGAGTTGTAGAGAAAATGGGGGCAATATCCAGATTTGGGTGTTGTGGGCATCTTGGTAAGACCTAGGGTTTGAGGATCAAAATTCCAAGATAGACATGTAGACTTGGATTCTATAAGTTGAGTTCTCTAGTGGTGTACTTGTGTACGTGACAAACCCTTCTAATAGTGATCCTATCCCACTTGGAGTCCAAATACCCCCTATTGAGGGTACGTGTGGTGGTTCACGGATTCTAGGGCTAGATTAGGTTTCTAGGATTCTAGATTAGTTTCTGAGGGTTAGATTAGTGTTTCTAGGGTTAGTTTAGCTTTCTAGGATTTCTAAGGCTAGATTATGTTTCTAGGATTCTAGATTAGTTTCTGAGGGTTAGATTAGTGTTTCTAGGGTTAGTTTAGCTTTCTAGGATTTCTAGGGGTAGATTATGTTTGTAGGATTATATTAGTGCTTCTAGGGTTAATCATGCATGAATAAACAATCACATGGCTATAAATCATAACTTAATCATAACTCAAACATCAAATAAACGATATAAGATAACGATATCAAATAAACTATATAACATTAATAACATTAATTGTGCATGAATAAACAATCACATGGCTATACTATGTACCTCAGTCAATTAGGCCTTCTGGATCCTCGGTTTTTTATTGTCTCGAACAACCTCTAATGCTCCGCATGAGGTAGTAAGTAGCGTACCTTGTTTGATGACTTCATTGACATTGTCTGTAGTTGGATTTTTGTACCCACGATCAAGTGCGTAAAGTGATACACCCGTGACCCTAGTCTATAATCTGTGTATGTGTAGCCATTGATCTTTGGTCCCTTTCCATCCACTGTAAGATATCCCCCCTGAACAGCGATCGATCCAGTTGGAAAGTTAATGCCTTCACTATCCTTTAATGATGCGAGGAGGGTTTGCTTCCCCTGGATGCATCGTGCCAATCAATAATTCATCCCAATTGCACTGTTTGTCAGGGCGACAACTGCGTAGATGTGTCCTGCCAAAAATGCATTTTAAGGTCATATTCCAACAAGTAGTGGTTTCATAACTTGGATAATTACAAAAACAAGGAGGGAACCGGGACATGCATGCATAAATGTTTACTTGGTTGTACAAGATCAGATATATGATCATATTCATTCAAAATAGAGGACTTTCCTTCCTCTAACTGGATTGTTTCAACAATTGCACGTGGGTCCACTGCAAGTGATACATGATCCCATTCATCAACCCAATCCATTGATTCACACTCTTCCCACTCACAACTGCTGCAAGACCCACAAAAGAAAGCAAGTTTTTGCGTCCATATTTCAAATAAGGGGTTGTTTGAGCTTCGAATTGAATGAAATCCACGAGTTCCTTGCACAGTACTACAACTATAAGAATGCGATCGATCTATATCAACTACATTCCAGAAATTTTTGACATGTCCTCTACCTGTTGGTATGTGTTGCTTCGTGGTTCAATCTGACATTTTTTCTTTGAACCATCGAACTGTGGATTCGACATTGCGAATATGAGGTCCTCCCATGCGCCTCATCTCCTCCCTTGGTAGGGAAGTTTTGAGACATGCTGCAGCCTAGTCGTTCTCTCCCTTTCCATGCCCGGTCTCAAAATAGTTCCATACATGCAGCACATCATAAGTCTTGTGCAAAATACTCAACCACTGGAAAACACATGCATTTTTTAACTGGTCTGCACAACCATTTGACCATATCCAATGCAGATCCATCTGTATACCTCTCTCCTTCAGCTGATCATAGAAAATTTTGAAGCAATGCTGCACATAATGCAGGTCGTGGCACCTGTCGTCACTGATGTAGAATTTTGTCTCTTTCAATATTATCCTCATGTCGTTGTTGCCCTCTAGCGCGTTCCTGTACGTGATATGGACCATTATGCTAACTTGGTATGAATGGTAGTATTAAATTTGAATCTCATTATGTGCCGTAGGGTGTAGTTTTCCGCAAATTCCACAACCGACAATATTGTGCCCTTGGGAAAGGTGTCCTTGCACTCTCTGTACTGTTCATCCTGCCATCGTGCTACATGGACGTGATGTACATAATGCTCGATCTTTTGGTAGAATTCCTTCATGAATTTGCAAATTTGTACCTGGTGCCACAAAAACAAGGGCATTAATACAACGTGACATTTTCAATCTGAATATATATGTACAAATTCAACATGTACAGTATGAAAGTATGCAAACTTAGATTACCTGTGACTTCACCAATGCAATTTTTTTGCTTTCCTTCAAACTATCTACTTGATATGTTATGTACTAGAAGTTCTGCATTTCTACTGACATCCTCCCAAATTCGTGCTCCGTGGTTGCGTGGATGCAGCGGCTCAATAATGCAAATCCATTTCAACTGGAACATGTCCCATATAAACATGATCTTTTATAATACTTTTGTCCTTCAGGTCTTGGACACATTATGCTATGTATAAATTCTCTGGATGCATTCGGTGGTTGTAACGATGGGAAATCCCGCACAGTGTTAGTATGAAAACCACAAAATATATGTCTATATGTATCATAATAGTACTCAAAATCTACATGGTATCTACAACAACATGTATTGCGATCAATGCAAATTCTAACGTACCAGGGTTTGCATTTTTCAAAGGACCTTTAGCCCAAGTTCAATTGTGTGTGCTCATTCTTGAACCTCTCATAGAGTTCTGTTTGTGTCATGTCAAGGAAGTGCTTGACATGGGGTTCACCCCCCCTAACACCTTTCCTCAAATTTAAAACATCTCTTTGATTCGATGACGGTCTAGTGTTATCATGCCAAAACTTTTGCACTAGTTCTTTAACAACATCAATGAGCTTCATGTCTGAACGAGGTAACCTACCAACAAAGGACCAACAATCTTTTTGGCCCGGGGTATCAAGTTTTTCTCTAATGGCAGAATACTTTTGAAGAGTCTTTCTATCTACTTAAATATTTTACATGTGTGTGATAGTAGGTGACGTTGCTTTGTGGATTTTTCTACAATCGATTTCGACAGTACACGACGGGCTGCATTAAAATATTTTGTACGAGAAGTTTTTCCAATCAAATTAAATGCAGATTGTAGATTTTTGACAACATGATTGTTGGCATCTGAATTTCTAACCACCTTTATGCCCAAAATTCTCCTAACATGAGCTAGACAATGTGATTTTAACAAAGCAAGAAACAATTGACATTTTGCTGCATCGGTTTTGGATTCAAAAAAAATCTTTGATTATCTTGCTACAATGGAAATCAATAGTGCGTTTGGTAATCTTACCTTCAAGTCCTGAAAATGAACTTTCATCCACATGAATACGTCTAGGAGTTCTTCATCGTCCGGTTGATAGTCAAGGCAAGGAAGTACGGGTCTCGTCAACGGTTTGTTGTGGCCTTTCGTTCACAAATTGGTCCTGCAAGGGAGTGTGTTCACCATGTGTGTGCTCTTCTTGGGGAGGTTTCTAGTTAAGAACTTGTTCAACATCCATCCCTTCATACTCGACATCAGGAAAGATTTGATTGACTTCAACCACTTCGTCATTGCTTGTTGATGGATCTAAGGCACTAACATTTGATTTCTACGGTTTTGCATGTACAACCTGGCATTTTCTCTTATCTCATGGGCCTTTTCAGGGGGTAGCTGCGTCCTTCTAGAATTTCTTTTATTATTACGTCTGTTGCCCATATTCAATGCATTTTTTGGAAAAACAAAAATATGACCCTTGCAAGAATGTACAACAAACAAGATATTAAAACTCAATTTGCATGATTATTAAAGCTCGATGTAACAATTGATTATGTATAACAACATCTAGTGAGAATGTTTTCATATAATCTTAAAAGCTCATACTCACTTCATTTTCATGGTATGGATGATGGAAAATAACCACAAAAGACTAAGAGTTTTCAATTGTTTAGTTGTTTGTGTAAGTTGTTGTAGTGAAACCATGAGGAATTCAACAAATGTTTGTCTACTAGATGGAGGAATGTGATTATGAAATGTTATTGGTGGTGATGCAAGTTAATTTTTTTTATTATCTTCATGAAAGGTTGAAAGCATTGCTTGGTGCATGTTGTAGTTTTTTTTGGTAAGATGTTTTTATTGTCTATGTTGAAGATTAAGAAGACTAAAATAGATCTATCATACAATTCATGAGGAAAAACCAAAATAGATGCCATTCAAACAAGTGAATGAAGACTAAAATACATTTAACAAGATAAAATTGTCACCATACCTCAAGGATTATGATTGCTCTTTTCTTCAAATGTAAAATGCTCCTTTGATGTGTCCACTATATGTAATAAGAGTTCATGTGTGTCCAAGTAGCATGAGAATTAAATCCAAGGAGCCAAATAGAGTCCAACTATTGTGTATTCACTCAAATGATCCATATAGAGCCCAAGAGGTGTGTATTCAATTCAAATATCCAAATAGAGCCCCAAATGTTGTGTATTCTATCCAAATGGTCAAGGAAACACCAAATGGTGATTGAATTCAACATAAAATGGTGATGCTTGTCGGATTGTGTGTGAAAAGAACCAACCAAACGTGATGAAGCAGGGAGAAAATGCGGGAGAAGAGAGCGGGTGTTTTTCTAAATTTCATCTTCGGCAGGGACGCGCACGCGCCTCTACTGAACGTTGTATAGTTCGGTGGGTAACATTCACTACATTTATTACCCAACAAATGTAAATGTGTCGGTTTATTCCTAGAGCCCCTCCCCCATAAAATCCTTTAGGGCCTATTCTAACCCATAATCCCTAAGTGCATTTAAGTGCTTCTAGGTGTTTAGGGGTGATGATGGAGATGTTGATGAGGAAGGGGGGGATGACAATGAAGATGAGGAGGATGATGCAGATGATGATGATGATGGTGAAGATGATGATGATGATGATGAATATTTCAAGATGATGATGATGATGGTGATGAGGACATGGTGATGATGATGATGATGATGGAGATGCTGATGAGGAAGGGGGAGATGACAATGAAGATGAGGAGGATGATGCATATGATGATGATGATGAATATGTCAAGATGATAATGATGATGGTGATGAGGACATGGTGATGATGATGATGAAGATGATGATGATGATGGAGATGTTGATGAGGAAGGGGGAGATGAAAATGAAGATGAGGAGGATGATGCAGATGATGATGATGATGGTGAAGATGATGATGATGATGATGATGATGATGATGATGATGATGAATATGTCAAGATGATGATGACGATGGTGATGAGTCAATGGTGATGATGATGATGAAGATGAAGATGATGATGGAGATGTTGATGAGGAAGGGGGAGATGACAATGAAGATGAAGAGGAGAACGATGATGAGGAGGAGGAGGATGATGATGATGATGGTGAGGATGATGATCATGATGGTGAGGATGATGATCATGATGGTGATGATGAAGAGGAGGACGATGATGATGATGATGAGGATGATGGTGATGAGGATGATGATGGTGCTGGTGATGATGATGATGATGATGATGATGATGAAGATGTTGATGATCATGATCATGATCATCATCATCATCATGATCATATTCATCACCATAATCATCATCATCCTCATCACCATCATCCTCATCTCCATCATCATCATCTTGTTCATCATCATCACCATCATGATCGTGATCATCATCATCACCATCTTCATCACCATCACCATCATCATCTTCATCACCATCATCCTCATTTCCGTCATCATAATCATCCTCATGATGCTGATGATGATGATGATGAATATGGTGATGATGATGATCACGACGCTGATGATGATGATGATGAATATGGTGATGATGATGATGATGATGGTGACGATGATGATGATGATGATTATTAAGATGATGATGAAGAGGATGATGATGATGATGATGAGGATGATGGTGATGATGATGAAGATGATGATGATCATCATCATAAACATCTTCATCACCATCACCATCACCATCATCATCATCTCATCATCACCATCATCATCCTCATAACCATCATCCTCATCATCATCATCATCATCATCATCATCATCATCATCACCATCACCATCACCATCACCATCATCATCCTCATCATCATCTTCATCACCATTTTCATCATTATCAACATATTCATCATCATCACCATCATCATCATCATCATCGTCATCATCATCATCATCATCATCATCATCATCGCCATCATCATCACCATCAACATCTTCATCATCGTTGTCATCTCCCCCTTCCTCATCAACATCTCCATCATCATTAGATCAACATCTCCATCATCATCATCATCTTCATCACCATCGTCATCATCGTCAACATCTTCAACTCCATCATCACCATCTTCTTCATCCTCATCACCATCATCACCATCTTGAACCTCCTCATCACCATCATCAGCATCAGCATCATCATCATCATCATCATCATCATCATCATCATCATCATCATCATCAACACCATCATCATCATGATCATCATGATCATCATTGTCCTCCTCTTCATCATCATTTTCATCCCCCCCTTCCTCATCAACATCTCCAACATCATTATCTTCTTCATAATCATCAACATAATCTTCATCACCATCGTCATCATCATCAACATCATCACCATCATCACCATCATCACCATCATCACCATCATCAATTCATCACCATGATGATGATGATGGTGATGGTGATGAGGATGAAGAAGATGATGACGATGGTGATGAAGATGATGTTGATGATAATGATTAGGATGAAGATTATGATGGATATGTTGATGAGGAAGGGGGAGATGGCAATGATGATGAAGATGTTGATGGTGATGATGATGGTGATGGTGATGAGGAAGGGGGAGATGACAATGATGATGAAGATGTTAATGGTGATGATGATGGTGATGATGATGGTGATGATGAGATGATGATGATAATGACGGTGATGGTGATCAATATGTTGATGATGATGACGATGGTGATGAAGATGATGATGATGATGATGAAGAATATGATGATGTGTAATGTCCCCATTTTGACCCCCTTTGTATTAAATCGTAAATGATGTAAATTATTGTAATTTAATCATGGTGAGGAGCTCAAGGCCAAGGCCCCACCATTGATTTAGCGTTTCATGTATCGACAATTAAAAATAGATGCCTATGGTTCTTGTGCTAGATAGGCACAATGTAAATGAAACATCATGTAAATACGAATTTCAATGAAAAATACCCACAACTAGCTATGCAATGCAACAAAGAGATGGGGGCATGATCCTACAAGGAATAGGGAGGGAAATTATTCAAACCCTTGAGCCAATGGTGTAATACATGTGTCAATGAGAAAACCCATAAACCACCAACTACCCATTTTGGGTTATGGACCCAATCATTTAACTCTTCCAAGAGTTGGTTGAGGTAGTTAATGCCTTGGGAATGAAGAGGTATGGCAGCCAATTTCATGCATGGGCAAGCCATCAACCTGGAAATTCGTGTTTTTGCTTCTTGGGCAAGAAAACACCCACGAAATGGTGCCCAAAGCCATTCTAAACCCACAGTCTTTCCTCTCTCACGCAGTCTGAACTACTGGGCCTTTTCCCATCACGTTTTTCACCATTTTTCCTGCATTTTTCCATGCCTGGGAGCTCGTTTTTGCATTGGACAGCAACTGGGAGAGAAGGGCCACGATTTGGGACTGTTATGGAGGCCGTTTTTGCCCTAGAATATCCATGGACGTTTTTCTAAAAACGGATTTGGCTTCCTAGGGTTGTTCCCCATCTTCTAGTTTCATTTTTGGGTTTCCCACATTTTTCTGAAGCTAATGAAAACCCCATCCTTGGGAATCTCACTGTAAAAAACGTTTTACCATGCCCAATAAGTGTGGCTCTGCTGTTATGTGCATCCCGGTTTTGATTTGAACCTGTGAGCAAGAAACTTGGACTGGTAGTGGATAGAATTGGCTTGATAAACCTAGTGGAGGGAGTAACCTCTCAAGAAGATCAATAGGGCTTTGGCTACTTTTCTATGCACACCCTGAGAGCACTAGAAAGGAAGGTATGGCTTGAGGGACTGTGTGGCAGTAAAGAGAATACTTCCTTGTGTTGGGTGTGTAGGCATTGTGAGTGCCAAGCTGAATAGATCTGGGAGGGGTATCCATAGCTCTGTGGTTGAGCTCACTAGCTTAGCAATTCTTCCTTTCCATTTCCTAGCAGCCTGATAAACCCAATTGTAGATTGGCTTGGCTCATCTTGGTGTATGCTTGGCTATGTGTGAGTCTGCTGTTCCCTGATTCCTTGTAGAGATCATGCCCAGCTCGGGGGGTGGCAGTTTTATCAAGAGGACGATAAGCACAACTGGCCTATGGTTGGGTGGAACGTTGCAGATGCATAGCTGGTTGCTTGGGACTACTTGTTAAGATAAGTATTCTCTTTGTTAACCTTGCAATTACTATTTGATGAATATCTTGAATGTATGATGGATGTGTTACCGAAATTATTTCCGCTATGTATTTCTTATAATTATACATCCCATATGTCTTTTATATTATGTGAATGCTTGATTAAAAGCTTATGGGGATAGATGCCCGGTTTTAGCACCACGTCCTCTCTATCATGCTGGTATGATAGGAGGGGACGTTACATGATGATGGAGATGTTGATGAGGAAGGGGGAGATGACAATGATGATGAAGAGGAGGACGATGATGAGGATGAGGATGATGGTGATGATTATGCAGATGAATCATCATCATCATCATCATCTTCATCATCATCATCATCATCATCATCTTCATCACCATCATCATCATCATCCTCATCACCATCATTCTCATCACCATCATCATCATCATCATCATCATCACCATCATCACCACCATCATCATCATCATCATCATCATCCTCATCTTCATCACCATCGTCATCATCATCAACATCTTCATCATCATCACCATCATCATCGTCATCACCATCATCATCACCATCAACATCACCATCAACATCTTCATCATCGTTGTCATCTCCCCCTTCCTCATCAACATCTCCATCATCATATTCATCCTCATCACCATCATTCTCATCACCATCACCATCGTCATCATCATCATCATCATCGCCACCATCATCATCATCCTCATCACCATCTTCATCACCATCGTCATCATCATCAACATCTTCATCATCATCATCATCATCATCTCATCATCATCATCATCACCATCATCATCACCATCAACATCACCATCAACATCACCATCAACATCTTCATCATCATTGTCATCTCCCCCTTCTTCATCAACATCTCCATCATCATCTTCTCCATCATCATCATCATCATCTTCATCACCATCGTCACATCATCAACATCTTCATCTCCATCATCATCATCATCTTCATCCTCATCACCATCATCATCATCGCCATCATCATCATCATCACCATCACCATCATCATCATCACCATCATCATCTCATCATCACCATCATCACAAAGGGGGTTCACTCAGTGAACTTGTTACATAGCACGATCGTTCGTAGGATATTAAAGAATATCCCTAATTTCACTAAATATTGGAAAATGTCTGCTAAAATTGTATTGTCGAACCCCCCCCCCCCCAATATACATTTCCAATTAAGAAAACGCCTAATTTCACTAGATATTGTAGGTATCCATCTTTATCAACCAATTTTTAATACCCCCTTTATATCATATTATCAAGTTGTAACAAGTAGGATCCCTAATGCATTTTAGAGTAAGCATTTGGATTAGTAAATATCCATTAATGTTGTGCAAAACTCTAACACAAAATATGGATTCAACAAGCATCTGGGTCGGATTTGGTTTAAAATGGGGCAACACCCAAGGCATCTGGGTCAGTTTAAAATGGAGCAAAACTCAGGCCAAACGTACGGTACTTGGATAGTGTGAAACGCAGGCTACCCTGATCGATTCAACCTTTTCTTTACCCTCCTGCAAAAGAGAGGGAAGATTGCTACTAGTTTCGTCTATTATCTATAAATAAATGTCTTAGAGCCCATGAATTGATGCTCTTTAGTTTGCAATGTTGTTGTTCAATAATCAAATAAATCATGAACTAGCAAAGTTTGGTTTTATCATTCTTAACTAGAATATGTTTTTTTCTCAGTTGTAATGGCTTCTCAAATCTTATTTTTCTCTCAGGCTAAATGCATTTCTTAATCCCTACTTGTTTCAGCGTTTAATAAAAAACTAAAAAAAGCTTCAACGAATAAGTCAAATGAATTTTCTTTCCATTTACTATCACCAATTCCTACTTTTCAATGTTAATTCCAAAAAATTGAGATTGACTGACAAGTAAAGTGGTGAAATATTACGCAACACGGTAAGCTGATGCTACTGTCGCCAAAAGAAAAATACAAATCACTACAACTATTGGATCATCCGTTCCCATTGATTCTTTGTTTCTGCAATAAAATGAGAAAGATCAAATAGGTTATTCAGTGAAATAGAAGTAAAATATTTAACGCATGACAAATTCCATTCCTTAATCCATCAATTTTTAGCATAGCGTGCCTTTTCATATCCATAGAACTGCATGCAACCATAGTTTATGTATGACTTTGGCTTGACATGCCAACACAGTCGTGTACCTGATTACTTCAAAACAATAAATAAAATAGGAGAAAATGTGCTTTTATATTTTGCCTATGTTTAAAACAAGGATGCAGTTCTATTGACACATTATGTGTATTTACTCATGTGATATGCATTTTAGTAAGCTATAGAAAGTGTTTGTGCTAAACATGAATTGTAAATCACACTTGACCAATATAGGTGCTCATATCCAAGAATATATCTAAATAAAGTTGTGCCATTTGGAAATATCAAATTTGAGAATAACAAATAAGAGTGGCAGGTTTAAATTTTTTTGAGCAGCATGCAACTTCCAATTAGATTTAATCTAGACAAAGCTTTGAATGTATTTACATTGCATAGACTTAATAGTTTGCTAGAAAATATCCAAGAATAAGACACTAAAAATCAAAATTTTGGGGCGACTACTCCTCTTAGGTAATGTTAGGAGATAGTACAATGGCTAGCTCCAAAACCAATGTTCAGTGAAGTACATTTGAGGTCGGGTTTCTATCTGTTTTCAACAAAATTAGATTTGGTAGTGTCTCTATGTTTACCAGCAATTCAACCAAATATAAGAACTTAATGGCATGTCATAATCAAGCTTAAAAGTTTTTCCTAATAATATGTCATGAGGTAAGGTAAAAGAGATTAATGTTTTTGTCTGAGATTAGTATACAAAATTGCAACCAAAACACTCACAGGGTTACCCTGGTCCATGGATGCAAGATGAATGTGAATCCAATGCCCCCTAGATACTGTGGTACCTGGGACCATAGAATAAATCAGTTTGGTAGCTAGGACCATAAAATAAATCAGTTCTAGGTGCTTGTTTCCGCACATCACGAGAAGTTATAGAACCCCCTTGTGCCAAAGAAATGCAAAATTCTACTCTGGTGCACAAGATTATAAAAATTCAAAATATAGAATAAATCCAAAATAAATTGGGAAGAAAAACCACATTGACTTAGTCTACTTAGTGCCTATCTTGATTCCCTTTTCCTTCCCTCCATTATGTTATGGAGGGACAAGTTACCCAGATAGCAGGATACCTTCCACTTAACTTATTCTACCCACTTCCAAGCTTCCTCCAAACCCTTCCTTCTCCTTCCCTTCTTTTCTTTATGCAACAACAAGCTACCGAGCAAGCTACTAGGAAAGTAGGATACCTTCCAAGCATATTGCCAATAAGCACAAGAGAGGTAGACTCGAGAGATGTCAACCCAAGAGAGAACTTAGAAAGAAGTACAAAATAAATTATATTTCTACACTTGTAACCAAAGATAGGTCATTATGCTATAAAAATTGACAAGTAGTAGAAGCTCTTAAGTGTGTGCATCCTAAAAACTTATCTAAATCCATAATATCCTATACTCTGCACAGAACACATAAATATTTCATGCTTCTCTCATAAATGACTTATATTTTAGCAGCTTCAATAGACTATTCAACATACCAAGCTCTGTCCCTGGATACCTTATGTTATTTAAAGTTCTAGATTTCTTATAGCCAGAACATGCACAAGTCCACTTACTCTAGGATCCTACTCATATACCTTATGTTCCTTAAAGTTCCATGAAAGCTTAATATTCAAGCAATCTCAACAATGCATGGATTGCAAGTTGCAACAAGTTCAGAAACATCAAAGTTCTAGAGTTTTATAAAGTTTTGGACTTGGTCACTTGCACATTTGTTAAAAGTAAATGTCATGTGACATGATTTAAGATTAGGATCAATGGTGATTTTTTCCTAATACAGAAATCATGCAAGTCATTTTTCTGCACATGTAGAAAAACTACTATATGATTGTCGCATCTTATTTGGCAAATAATCTAAATTTTTTTCAATACTACAGTGGCAAACTCACATCTAATTTGCTTGGTACCATGCACCATAATCTAGTTTAGTTAGGTAACAATATTCCCATAAAAATTATTACACAACTTCCTTTAGAACAACAACATGCCTGCATCTACACATATAACCATGAAATAGAGAGGTGATTTTGGTATAGGTTCTACTGGTTCAACTTGAATTGCTTACATGTGTTCAAGTCCAATTCCTTGCACTCTAAAAAGTGCCAGTCCATTTTCTTTGTAGGTATCATCGGCAATCCCTTTTTCTGCAATGTACCTCTTGTATCCAAAGCTATGTCCACCCTGGAAAAAGTGTAAAATAAATAGATAAGAATCAATATCATAATTGTTACATCCATTGGGCTAGATTTTGGTGAACTCCATGATAGAAATATCCTCACATAACTCACAACTATTGAGTAGAAAGCTGGAATTTGCAATTAGAACATATAACATATGTCCAAGATTTCGGGAAGCAATTGATGTCCAAAAAGAAAACATTCTAAAAGAGTTATTCATAGTGGACCTTAAAGACAATGAAACTTTACAAGATCACAAAAAACTAGATAGGCTTTTTTCCCACAAAGATCTTGACTTGTAAGTACACAAAATGACTATACAAGTCAAAATAATTAAAACATGAAAAGTTAACCCAAAAACTCCACTCAGCATGTCTAACCAGTGATCCGTAATCAAGGGACTTATAGCCCACTCAACTCACCAACATGGATACTTGTGAAGAAAAATTATTTATAGTCTTTGTTCTTACTTTGTCAAGGTTGAGATAATGATTGGTTCATTTGCCACTTGAACTTGAACTTAAATGCTCTGACTCCAAGCCTTTTAAGCTCAATTACATGAGAAATCTATCTTCAAATTTGTTCATCAACAAGCACAAACACTGATGGTATATGAGGCTATAGTTTCTTTATTTTTACTGCTACTCCTAATATGCATGTGAGGATCGTTCTTCTTGAGACTTGGTCCAGTTCTCGACTGCCTGCCTTCCTCGACTATGTTTCTTTGAACTTGTACAACTCCAGTGGAGTCTTTGTTTTTAACACTTGCAGTCTGTACTCTCTTTGGTGTTATATCATTGGACGAAAATATTACACTAGCATGGTTGTGGTTTTGAGTTCCATCACTCCATGTCTACACTACTATGAGAGGAATCATAAACAACTTATTCCTATCAAGGAAACACACCCAAATGTTTAATTCATTCCAATTAAAAAGAAAGCGATTACATCTACCTGTTCCAATTCTTGATGGAGTAATGGCTTATCAATTGTAGACATTCCCTTCCAATCAATTCCCACTGGCATCTGATCCAAGGAAATAAAACTAACAGGAGGGTGTGCCCAGGTTGAGAGTAATTGGCTGTACAATAGATTAAAAAAACACCCAATGATCAAAACGCCCCATGCACATTTATATTTGTCTCACTATGATTAAAACGCCCCAGGAACATTAAAATTCACTCAACGGTGATCGGCAATGCCCCCAGACACATTTAAATTCACCCAGTTGTAGTAAAAAACCACCCCAGTGACATTTAAATTCATTCAACAATGTCAAAAACGCCCCAGGCACATTTAAATTCCTCCATTAGTGGTCAAAAACGCCCCAGGCACATTTAATTCTAACAATCATAAAAAATGTCTCGGACACATTTAAATTCATTCAAGAGTCATAAAAAATGTCCCAGGCAAATTTAAACTCCTCTAGCATGGTCATAACGCCCAAGCATATTTGAATTCCTCCAAGAGTGGTAAAAAACACCCCAGTGATAAAAACACCCACAGAGATGAAAAAACATACCAACAAAGAATTTAAACATCCACATAGATGAACAATGCCCCAGCACAAATCTAAATGTTCATAGAGAAAGAAAAATGTCCCAGTAAGCAAGCTAAACGCCCCAGGCACATTGAAATTCATCCAATAGTGATTAAAACAACCTCATGAACTTGTAGATTCACTGGGCATCGATTAAAACGACCCCGCACTTATGAAAACGCCATGGGCATTTCGAAATTCAACCAAGAGTGATTAAAAATTCCTTGTGCACTTCTCAAATCGTCCAACGGTCAAATATGTTTAAAATATTCAATTTAGAAACTACTTAAAGAGTTCCAACAACTCCTAAATGAGATCCATTGATCTCATGACTCATAATGGAATGGATGGTGGTAGTTTCATAGCTGTTGGCATTTGTATTTTGCAAGACAACTTTGAAAACATGAAAAACAACCTTACTTAATAGCTGAAAATGAATGCCAAACCATCTAATGAACAAGAGAAGCATTAAAACATAGATAAACTCATATTAAAACACTCACATCAATTAATAAAATGAACCATAGAAATGAATCAAGCATATAATGGACACCATAAATTTACCCTGGAAACCCAAATGGGAAAACCAACTTTGAATGGTTGCTTATTATATCTTGGCAATCTCTGGTTACAAGGCTGCTTATGGCTCCCTGTGCATCCTCTTCTCTTCTCAACAAAAAGCCCCTTCTAAGTGAAAATGAAGGAACAAAGAGGGAGAGCTTGGGTAATGGGAAGGCCAATAGACCTCACCTTTCGTTTCCTGTTCCCCATTTTCTTCTCCTATTTCATTTTTATTTTCACATTTATTTCATTTCTTTTTTCTTTCCTTATTTACATTTTTGTTTGCCTTGTATTTTCTTTTATCTATTGTATCACATTTAATCATTGCTAGATTACATTTATAGTAGAAGCATTACAACCATTCATGAGTTTGGATCCAGTTTGGATCAATCAACAATGAGCTAACAAACAAGTACAAAAGTTAAACCATTTTGCCAAAAAAAATAATTCCCTGTACATGCTTGTAAAAATCAAGAATGCAAAACAATGCATTAGATATTATATGAAAGGAATCTTGTCTAAGAACCCAAAGTTGAAAAAGTATAAAACCTAAACTGGTTGCACTTTCAATGACTCCATTTTAATTATTAGTGATAATGCAACATTCCTTTCTTCCTTATAAAAAAAGCAATTGCGTAAGATTTTT
The DNA here is from genome assembly GCA_027924585.1 of Larix kaempferi. NCBI lineage: Eukaryota > Viridiplantae > Streptophyta > Pinopsida > Pinales > Pinaceae > Larix > Larix kaempferi. The sequence goes on along the minus strand of BSBM01000961.1, from coordinate 3,597,281 downwards.
ATATGTTTCAGTATATAACAAAGATGACTTTGTAATCTTCCATTACAACCTAGCATGATAAATTTAATCAATATCCAAAAATACTAGCATTCCAAGTTAGTCAATCTATCCCTTTAAGTGACACATTGATAAGTTATGACCTACTAATAAAATCAGAAAAATGAACTCACACGGCCTTCTCCCTATCGACATATCCAAATTTCAAGACCAAGCTATTTGACTCTCTTATACCATTCATTATCAAGAGGATCTACAATCTTGCATGGTTATGGTGAGTTTTGGATGTTAGATTGATGCATTACATCAGTAATATAAGACATAAATTGAGTAGTTTGCCATTACATAAATATTTGCATTTTATTCTTCTTCTCAGACAAACACACCAACCTATGTCACAGTGTTCATTGGTATACTTCATTTAAGTTACACATGTAAATACTATTAGTGGAAAGTTCCAACATCTAATTACTCAATAAGCTAATCCCTTTTAATAATTTGTCCTTGATTTTTGTGCTAATGTGATTAGTGTCATATTCATCCAACCTAAGTGCTATGAAAATTAATTACAAATTCCTTGAAAAAACATATCATCCATATTCAATGGGAATTAACAAATAAGCAACCTAAACTAGAAAAAAACAATCCAAACAATTGCACATGCTTACAGGAAAAGAGTTCCAGCCAAGAATTGGCATCATGCCTTGTTAAAACACTAAAGGTACATAAGCAGAGGGGTTATGCAGATAGGGGTTGGCCATTAGTGGTGTCCTTGAAATTGGTCATGTTGTTTTCCCTCCCGCACATGGTTGACGACTGGGTATTGACAAAGAAGTTACAGTTTGATGATATGAAGAAGGTCCAAGAATTGCAGTTGATCCTCCAACTGGTTGTGGATGATGAAATTCTCAAGTGAACATGGCTGATTTTTTACACCAAGAGTAAATATGGCTGTTGTTTTACACCAACTTTTGTTAATAAAATTCTTGTCATGATCTCCCAGTGTCTATCATCAAGAGAGGGATGATGCCATGATACCTATCTAAGCACTATGTGACTACAAATGCCAATAACAAGATGCTATCAATTTGATGAGGAGACCATCAAACCCATAAATGGTAACTAAGACCCTATAAGAACTATGTGCCTACAAATGCCAATAATGCCAATATGACAAGCTACTACCAATTTGATGAGGAGACCATCGAACCCATCAATGATAACTAAGAACCATGTCAAATTTCAATAGCAAACATAATTCCAAAGTGTTAAAGGAGGTCATTTTTGTTTCCAAGCATATTAAAGAATAAATTAAACAGAAGGAGACTCCCAGATTTTTAACTCTTTACCCACTACACTCCAAAACAAGAGGGTTTGACCAAACACAGTATTTTCCATATTGGGAGATTATGAGTAAGAAAAACTTGGGGGTTGATGCAATAGGACATGGTCATTATTTAACAACCATAAACTAGCAAAAGATTACTGAGAGAATGGCATTTACAACCTTGGGATACCATGCTTGGGTTTTGGATATATCATGGTCTCAATGGGTTCATACATAAAAATGCATTAGGGCCAATAGCTGAAAATACAAGGTTTGGGAATAAGGAAAACAACTTGGCTGCACTTCTAAACATTACCATGCATTTCACGCAACAAAAATATATGTAGGTTTATGCTTTCTTGAGGCTTACCTTTCTCGCATAGCTGGAGTTGGAACCCTGTTTTATGGTGACCTTACCTTCAATCCAAGCAATGTCCAAACGATATTCAAGCCAAAGCCAAAATGCCTTCAACGGATCCACAATATCCCTCAATATCCCTCAAGCAAACAACCAGAAAACAATGGAGACTAAGGTTACTTGATGGAGCTTATTCCTAATTCAATGAAGGAGAAAAAGAGCCAAGCTCAGGAAAATAACTTGAACCTTCACCCAGAAGCCACCAGAATATAGTGTGCCCTAGCTCAAATTTGAGAGAATGTAGAACTTTTCCCATGAAGATCAGAACAATTTCACGCTTGGTAGCACTGGAGTAGAGTGTTTCTTAGAGGGTGCCAAAATAAGTTAGGTTAAAGCATATGTACGAAGGAGAGTCCGATTCCACCCTTGGAGGTGAATGCATGAACATGATTTTTTCACGGAGATGGAATGCACTAGTTCCCAATATCGATTTATCAAATATTTTTTCCCATGCCAGTGCTAAGTGGCAATTTCTAGCTTTGCATGCACGAGGGATTCCTTCCCATAAACCAATTTGAAAGCAGTTTCCCATACTAATCTTCATTGTCGTTTTATCTTCCCACAAAGCAAAGGTTAGTTGCTAATGCCATTCATGAGGGTTATTCCCTATGATACGTCTAATCATTATAGTCATATTTTTATTCATGCATTTAGTGAGACCATTTTATTGCAAATAATAAGGAGATGAAGTAGAGAAAAATACTTTTTATTACTAACATAAGCTAATGCCATTCATGAGGATTATTCCCTATGATACGTTTAATAATTATAGTCATATTTTTATTCATGTATTTAGTGAGACCATTTTATTGCAAATAATAAAGAGATGAAGTAGAGAAAAATACTTTTTATTACTAACATAAACTCAACACCTCACTTGGAACAAAAGCCCCACCATTTTCACAGATAATCCCAAGAGGAATACAAAATCAAGAAAAGAGATTTTCTTTCGGGAGAGAGACAATAATGGACCAAAGTGTGTGTTGAATGATCATAGGTTGAAGCTTAATGTATAATCCAAACAAAGACAAGGATTAGCTACCAAGTCATCACCCCATTGAACCACCATGAAAAATAACCTTGCTGCAAAGATAAAAAATGTCATCTAATATAGATAAAATTGTGCCAATTCAGGGAAGAATCCATGCTCTATGAGGATAAAACACTCTACCTTACATACAATACAAGAATATTAACTAAAAAATTAATACCTGTAGTGAATGATAGAAAACTCGAGCCTTCCAAACAACATGGTCTCCAGTAAAAAGTGTTATGGAACACATGAAAACCATAGTTTACATAAAAAATAAATGACAAACTCTCCAACGTCTAGAGCAAAATAATCTCTACTTTTGCATAAGCAAAGGACCCTTAACCCACATGGGATGTCATGCATTTCCCAATTTCCTCAATCAAGAGCCATAGACACTACTACCAAAGTTGTACTTAAGTCACGTGTTGGTTGCATCTAAGTCGTCGATCGGGGGAGAACTTCAAGTGTATTGAGTAGCTAACAAATCAAATCAAAATTTTAATGTGAACTGGTGATTCTAGAATTATGTGCCAACTCTTGCATCCATAGAATGCTTGGATATTAACTTTAACGCATATTTTATTGTAATACATCCCATGTTATACTGATTATGTAGAACAAAACCATTACAATATACTGTGATAACCTTTTTGTATGATTCCAAGGATTGAATTGAGAGTATAAAACATTATTGTCAATATGTCTAGATGGACTTGAGTCCATAACCATGGACTGATGTTTTTACTTTGGATTATTATTATCCATGCAACGTAGTTTTTGGACTACTAAAGTGATAACTTTTACAATATTTTCCTTTTTATTACATCACATCTAAGACATTAAATTAATGATTAGGATATCATCCTAACTATTATATTTATAGGATTTTCCCTCTATCTCCCCTCCACTGCTTCTGCACGAAATGTAATAAAATATACCCTAAATATTTGTATTTCTATATAACATAATTAATCCCCCTTGGCCCCTTAATACAGGGAAATATATTTTAGCATTTCCATATCATAGTTTATTCCCCAATATGAATGGATGTGATAGGATATTTCCTACCAACTAACCCCCCCGTGCATCATCATCACCATCTTCATCATCACTGTCATCTCCCCCTTCCTCATCAACATCTCCATCATCATCTTCTTCTTTATCATCATCATCATCATCATCTTCTTCATCGCCATCGTCATCATCATCAACATCTTCATCACCATCACCATCACCATCATCATCATCATCATCTCATCATCACCATCATCATCCTCATCACCATCATCCTCATCATCATCATCATCATCATCATCATCATCACCATCATCATCATCATCCTCATCATCATCTTCATCACCATTGTCATCATCATCAACATCTTCATCATCATCATCATCATCGTCATCAACATCTTCATGACCATCACCATCATCATCACCATCAACATCTTCATCATCATTGTCATCTCCCCCTTCCTCATCAACATCTCCATCATCATCATCTTCTTCTTCATCACCATCGTCATCATCATCAACATCTTCATCACCATCACCATCGTCATCATCATCATCTCATCATCACCATCATCATCCTCATCACCATCATCCTCTTCATCATCATCATTGTCATCATCATCATCACCATCACCATCATAATCATCATCCTCATCATCATCTTCATCACCATTGTCATCATCATCATCATCATCATCATCATCATCATCTTCATCACCATCATCATCATCATCAACATCTTCATGACCATCACCATCATCATCATCATCATCTCATCATCACCATCAACATCTTCATCATCATTTTCATCTCCCCCTTCCTCATCATCATCATCATCTCATCATCACCATCAACATCTTCATCATCATTTTCATCTCCCCCTTCCTCATCAACATCTCCATCATCATCATCTTCTCCTTCATCATCATCAACATCTTCATCTCCATCATAATCATATTCTTCATCCTCATCACCATCATCATCATCATCATCATCATCATCACCATCATCGCCAACACCATCCTCATCATCGTCCTCCTCTTCATCGTCATCATCGTCCTCCTCTTCATCACCATTGTCATCTCCCCCTTCGTCATCAACATATCCATCACCATCATCTTCTTCATCACCATCAACATCATCTTCATCACCATCGTCATCATCATCAACATATTCACCATCATCAATTCATCATGGTTGATGAATTGATGATGGTGAAGATGTTGATGATGATGACGATGGTGATGAAGATGGTGATGAAGAAGATGATGGTGATGGATATGTTGATGACGAAGGGGTAGATGACAATGGTGATGAAGAGGAGGCCGATGATGATGAGGATGATGATGATGATGAAAATGATGATGATGGTGAAGAAGATGATGGTGATGGTGATGGTGATGAGGAAGGGGGAGATGACAATGATGATGAAGATGTTGATGGTGATGATGATGGTGATGATGAGATGATGATGATGGTGATGATGGTGATGGTCATGAAGATGTTGATGATAATGACAATGGTGATGAAGGTGATGATGATGATGATGAAGAAGATGATGATGATGGATATGTTGATGAGGAAGGGGGAGATGACAACGATGATAAAGAGGAGGATGATGAGGATGATGGTGATTTTGATGAAGATGTTGATGAAGATGATTATGATGATGATCATCATCATCGTCATGATCATCAGCTTCATCATCATCATCATCATATTCATCACCATCATCATCATCATCATCACCATCATCCTCATCACCATCATCATCACCATCATCCTCATCATCATCTTCATCACCATTGTCATCATAATCAACATCTTCATCATCATCACCATCATCATCATCATCATCATCTCATCATCATCATCATCACCATCATCATCATCATCAACATCTTCATCATCACCATCATCATCATCATCAACATCTTCACCATCATTTGCTCCGGGGGCACGGAACCCAAACCGTCATATTTGTTAGACAAACCTTCATAGTGAACTATGGGTTTGCCATCTTGCAGCCGAAGGGAAACGTAATACCATGAATCGTCACCGTTGCCAAGCTGAAACTAAAGACTACTGGCAACACTCCTAGGATGACGAGCGTGGGTCCTAATGAATTGAGAAACTAATTGAGGGAAAACACAATGAGAATCTAAGACGGTTGCATAGTGAAATGCATGCAGAATGAATGAAGAGTGGGTGGCAAGAGAAATGGCTGTGGGACGTCGTATGAGAGGAAATGGCAATGGGAATTGATTGATAAGGTCAAATTAAATTCGTACAGTGGTAATAAACTACACTTGTGTCTTCCATTTTTAGTTGCACTTCAATCTTGAAGGTGGTAGCCTTGGGACTAGACATAGGTCGCAGGTTCGAATCTCCTCAGTTTAGTTTGTACCCTGTTATTTTTTCGCTGCAACTTATAAGTTTTCTTTAATTTCATTTGTCAACTTTACGTATCCCTTTATATGTTTTATTTAATTTCCTTTGTCAACTTTATGTATCCCCTTGAGAAAGGAAATTAAAGAAAACATATAAAGGGATACCTTGTTTTTGAAAAATAAAATTTGTGTGCAAATGACGTGTACGTGCAACTACGCATGCGCGCAGTTACTTGTGTGTGCCTATAGACATGCGTGTGCACCACATTTGCGCGCACGCGTGCCTAAATTCAAATTGTTTTTGGCACCCTTGCAGGCTTGGAATTAGCTTCGGATTGCACATTGAGGCTCAGTCTGATTTATGGCAGGACACATCAAATGCTGTAACTTCATGTTTTTCACAACTAGTTCCACATATGCTCCATGAGTGCTTTGCAGATGAAATTGCACACAGTTGTCGAGCTCTATGTGCAGAATCTAAATATATAATTTTTGAATAGATCTGTTGTTGTTTTCTATTTTTAATTCATTTTTAACTGCACTCATGTCAAATTTGTAAAAAACATAGGTCATTTATTTGGCCTATAACTTTTGATTGGCTTACCTATTTCAAAAACGGAAAAGAACCCGCAAAAGAGTACGAAAATACCTACAACCTTAAAAAAAAAGTATTTTGATTATTTTTAGACCATGATATGGTGGACGAACACTTGACTATGTCGTTTTAGGGCTTCACTGACTTCGGTAATTTAAAAAAAATATAAAATGAACTTTTAAAATTTTGGAAAAATAGCCATGCACAAGATTTGTCTGTTGCCTATGCCTCTACATATTTTTTTTCTCATAAATTGAAAATTTACATAGCAAACAGGTGGGTCAACAAAAACATGTGCATTATGTTTTAGAAAAAAAATAACATACCAATCTTCGCATAATGACATTTTGGGGTGGTTATACCACTTTTGCATAAATAAAAGTTATATATTCCGGAAGGTTGTCCGTTTTTATACGTTTCATCTTTTTACACCTAATCGGAAAAAGTTTTGTAGGTACCTCTAATAATTGATTTTAATGATAATATTTCTGTTTTTCCAGAATGTCATTGCAACTAACATGTCATAATTGGGTATCATTACCTTGCACCAGCCTGTAAACAAATGTTATTAATGCCTTTGATTTTATATATATATATATATATTGCTTGAGCCGGAATTTCTATAACATGTGCAACATTAAAACTACAAAATTTCCATATAGGTCTTCTGGTACTAGTCATATTACTGGAGGGATATACCTTGATATATTGTTTACACAAAACTATGCAAAAAAACATTTAAGGAAGATGCAAAAGGGAGCACTATATTTCTCATATTTGCTTGACATGCCATATACAGGCTGTTGAACATAAGCTTCATCCATGGAATGAATTCCTTCTTCCGGAGTTTCCTGGCAGTTATTGCATTAGGTCAATTTTTCGTCATTTTCAGTATTTCCTCCTTAATGATTTCTAGTGTGCCTAGTAGCTCTTTTAAATTCCCTTCCAGATCCTCAATTATGGAATCAAAACATGTCAGCTGGTTTGAAATATACCTTGCGTCTTCAGAGACAACACCAATTTTTTTAACACCATTGCGTACAACTTCATAAAAATTTCTAAGGTTTTTTTCGAAGTCTTCCATACTTCCTTTGACATGCATATAGATAGTTCGCCAACCCTTAATGTCGTCTGCAATTGATAGTGAGGAAAAGGACTAGAACCCCATATCCTGGTAAGGAAGGGCCGTTGTGACAGAACTAGACCGCAAACCATTAGTATTCGTATCCTCTAGACTGAAACCTTGAGCATCTAGAGGAGCCATAACAACTAGGAAAAGAGAGGGAAATCCACACTGCAAAACCAGGTCCAAATCCTCCCCACACATGTCAAAATTCCACCCCTTCTCGATTTCTTCCATCCTTCTCGAGAGTTCATTCCCACCTAATTTAATGCTAAGTGTGTGGGGGACTAAGAACGAGGAGATGACCAACATGATGCAACAAATACCTCTGCCAAAGGCCGCCCCTTCCAAATACGGAAAACCAACTAAATCATGCGTGGCTCCATGTGTCCTCCCCAAGGGATGGAAGGAGGAAGGCATAAAAATCCAAACCAAATTCTTCCTCATTACAAAAATTCAAATTTGTTTAGGCATGGATGAGTGTGTTAGGGGATACATTTATTGACCTTGACCTTGTTTGTTAGAACCACTATTCCAAGTTTGTTCTTTGCCCCTTGGTTGGAAAGCTTGTTAGCTTCACTATTATTCTTCCCCATGACGCGATGGAAAGAAACATAAGGTGGCATGTTGATTTGCTTAATATGATCATATATTCTATGACACTTCAAGGAGCCAACTTCATAGCCAAGTCTCATATTTTGGATTACCTATCTCGAATCTCCAAAAACCATCAAATTTGGAATATTCATGGAAGAGATAAGTTCAATACCATATAAAAGAGCTAGTCATTCAGCTTCATTATTTGTTTTGGTTCCTATTCCCCAAGCATAGGAGTTAACAATATTTCCGTCTGGATCAAAGATAATCCCTCTCGCACCTGCTGCCCCTTGGAAAAATATATTAATAAAGGTATATATTTGAATTATTTTAAAACATAATAAGATGTAAATATTTTTCTAACTAATACAAACTAGAATAATGTATCAGGGTCGGTGCAAGCTAATGAGGGTTACTTTTGGCGCGTTAGATGTATTAGAAAACTGAAAAATCAGGCATCCCTCAACTTACTTGGATTTTTTAAGATACTTACACAAAATATCTTGCATTGAGTAAAAAAGATGAAATGTAGGAAATTGAATCACGTTTCCGAATATATAACTTTTATGTTTTGAAAATTTGCATAGCTGTGTCAAGTTTCATTTTTCCTAACAGACACTTTTTATTTTTCAGGCAAATGATAAGGTATATGTTTTTGTGGGTGCAGCCTTTGAGGGCCTAAATGATGGAATCAAGCAACAAAAATGGGCATGCATGTAGAGAACATATAGCACTAGTGCATCATTATTTTTTGAAAATTAAATTAGAAACTTTATAAATTTGTTATAATTGTCTAAGTGATCAAACCTCGAAAATAGTACGTATTTTGTGGGTGCTGCCTTTGAAGGTCTTAATGCAAAAATCATGAAATGGGGTTTTGATAGAACACGGAGGTTAGTGTCTATTTGTGCACCATATAATTGTTTTTTGAAATGATCAAGAATTGAAAAAGTTATGGAAGAAACACTAACAGTGCGTTTCTCGAGTTAAGGAGGTAGGACACAAAAGAAATTGAAAAAAAATAGGAAAATTAATATTTTTAAATAAAAGTTACATATTTGGAATCTGCAGAAAAAATGCTATTTGTGTTTAAGATTTCGTCAAAAATGACTGTGTGTAGCATACTGTAAAGAGTGGCTAAGCACAGGCTTCTACAGAAACTGGAAGAAATACCCAATTAGCATTGGTTTATCACTACCATAGCACAGGTTTGGTATTAACGAAGCAAACTATAAAGCATACACATAGGATTATGGTTGACATGCGAGCAAGTGAGTTGTCTTGG